>OV702285.1:32286167-33486167 GCA_916181665.1 Avena sativa | reverse complement strand
AAACAGTGGTATGGAGCGGGAAATCCTTGTGAATACTTAGCAAACGGATTTTTAGTGGTTTTCTGATAAGGCAACAAAACAAAGAGCAAGTAATAAAGAACAAGCGCAGCAAGTGGACCAATCCTTTATTAGCAAAGGACAAGCTGGTGGAAATACTTATAAAGACCAAACGTTATCGAGGACACATGGGAATTCTGTCAAGTTCTTTCGCTTCAAATAGCTGAGTACTCTTCTTTGGTGTTGTAAGTGTTGTGTGGGTGAACCTGTGCTAATGTACCGACCGTACTTGTACTAATACATACTTGTGATTAAACCCCCTGCAAACATCCGTAACTACAGGAAAGTAATTAAGATATAAATCTAACCACCGCCTTAAATCTGAGATCCTATGCTCCCTTATGCAATGGTGTCCTAACGGGGGTTCAGGTTTCTGTCACTCCGGCAACCCCACAATTAGTAGCCAAATACACAATGCATTCCCCTAGGCCCATAAATGGTGAAGTATCATGTAGTCGACGTTCACATGACACCACTAGAAGAATAGCACCACAACTTAAATACTAAACCATTGAATAATAACTCAACACAAATACACTAATAACAACATGACTTCTCCTATGTCCTCAAGAACTAAATGAACTACTCACAAGACATCATATGGATCAAGATCAAATATGGTATGATAATGGATAACAATCTGAACATAAACAATAATCCAATGGTTCCACTCACAAGCATCAACTACAATAGTAATTAACACCAGGGAAGTTTCCCCTAAGAATTAAAGCAATATCCAACACAATTTTTACAGCGGGACGGAGTGGTGATGATGGTGATGGTGGAGATGATGGTGTTGATGATGATGATGATGATGATCCCGATGAAGCCTAGCTTGATGACGGTGTTGATGGCGACGATCTCCCCTCTCCGGGAAGGAATTCCCCCTGTAGAAATCTGTCTGCCGGAGAGATCTTTCTCTCTCGGTGTTTTCCACCCCCCAAAGGCGGCGGAAATCTATATGTGGTCGCTCCCTGAGGCTTAGGGTTCCATAGGGAAGATATAGACGAAGGGGCGGAGTCGGGAGCCGGGCAGGTGGGCCACACCTTCCCTAGGCATAGGGTCGGGTGGGCCCGCGCCTAGGCGGGTGTGGGCCCCCTGTGGCCCTTCTTCGTCCCTCCTTCTGGCTTCCTCAATCTTCTGGAAAAATAATATTTTCCCATATTTTTGTGGTATTTTTCTGATCTTCACGAAATTGCATCAAAACACCCTCTTTTCCATCAGAATCCAGACTCCGGCAGTCCATCCTCCAAGAATCATCCAACATGCATAAACAGTGGAAAAGACATAAGAAATACCTCATAATAAGACAAATATCAATGAATAGAGGTAGATTATGATATAGAAAGGTGATGCAAATTGGGCATATCAACTCCCCCAAGCTTAGACCTTCGCTCAAAAAGTTTTTTCACAAGTGAAGGCTTTCAAAGTAATACTCAATAGATAAGAGCCTTGTGCAAACAAGGAAGATAGAGAACATGATTGAATAAATCACCATATGAATGCTTGAAACACAACAACTCAAATGCTTGTTGGAGATAAAGAGGAAGTAGGTTTACTGACTTAAACTGGTAAATAGGATAAAGGTCCCTTTATAGAGGGTAGCAGGGATTACAAGTCATAAAGAGCTTCCAAAATATTATGGTACTTACTAGCTTTGAGCCCTCATTGCCCCTATCATAAGCATCTTGAGATGATTAAGGTTAAAGTATACAAAGATGGAGTATATGCTTGACGAAATATAATTTGGCAATCTCATGTCCCTTGAATATGAGGGCCACTCCTCATGCTACTCAACTTTGGTCACCGGTAAGTTCTTGTCATTATAAGTACATGCATATCATAGAGAACCACCAACGAGGTACCCCTTACACATGGTACATGAGCTTTCCCATAACCAAAATGACAAGGAAGCAGACAATGAGCATCTCAGCAATCTTCTTATTTACCATGGGAATATGGTGCTTTTTTCTCTCTTTCCTCTTTTCTCAATATGTCTCTTTTTTATAAGAAGAATGCTTCATAGATGCCACTATGGTGATGCTGCAATTTTCCACCATGATTAGGCATGGCTTAGGCTAGCGGCCCAGGCGTTTCTCTAACACAAAATACAAACTCCATGGACTTACAAGTTCCCTCTTTATTTCACAATGTTGACATCCATAGACAAAAGAACACGATATCGACTGTGTACAGAGTACAGGTGCAATGTCGAAAAAGTTCCCCGTGACAGCACGGTTCTGCTAATTCCAACGTATAGATGCAAGCATATACAACTTCGATGGCACAATGGTTCAAGTCTATTAGGGGCAAGAAAATAAGGTGTGCCATCAAGTTCGTGAGAGCTTTACTAACTAGTTTTCACATAACAAAATACTTTTTAAATTAGAAAGGTAGATGAAGCTTGAGAATTTGCTTGGAATAGCAAAAGCTACTAGGTACATATGGTGGACACAAATGGCAAAGGTTTTAGTTCAAAGGGATTGGAAACATGAGAAGTGTGCCTTCTCAAAACAGGTTTTTGGCTAGCAAGGCTCGGTAGCAAGCAAGAGAGTTGAAATAAACAAGCAAACATACAAGTAATAAAGCCAAACATGAAATCTTCCTTGAAGACACAAAAGATCTTAAATAAAGAATACTGAGCTTATGAGCCAACAAGAAAGAAAGTAAATGATACAAAATACCTGTAAGCTTTTTTTCTCTCTTTTTCTTTCAAATCTCAAAAAGTATTGCTACTGACCAGAACTCGGTTTGCCAAAACCAATTAGATCCACTCGATGCTCCCAAAGTGATGCCAATACTGATCAAAAAGATCCATCATATAATAGAGATTGCAAACTAAAATAAGAAGCGTAAAAAGTAAAAGATGAAACTTCTCATTAATATTCCAATAAAGGCACTCACACCATGGGATACATAGATAACCAACTAAAGGAGAGATACTTCCACATGCAAACCAAACTATAAGATAACCTCTCTACCAAAGATACGAATCCACTAAAAAGGTAAAAGATAAAATATAATAGTGGTGATACCGCGACACTCCCCCAAGCTTGGAACAAGCCAAGGGGATGCCAAACCTGATGACGAATTACTCCTTCGGTGGTGGTGGTGTTCTATTGATAAGATCTTCAATAAGTTTCTTAAAATCCTCAATATCGAAGGTCAAAGTACGAATCAACTCCGAATTATGCTCAATGTAGCCCATGATCAATTCGGACCGAGGATCCCAGTCCTTATTATTCTTCCTCCACTCTTCCTTCTTAGAGTGTTCCTTCCCTGCAAGGTTAGAATGAGTGGTACAGGGAGGAGATGTTCGTGGAGGTTTCCCTCCTGTGGACATCTGTGCTGTCCTCTTGAGCTTGATAGATTTTGCCACCACTCCAATGCTCGCGACGGTAGTGCGGGTGTCCGGTTGCTTGTCCTCCTCCATGTCTCCTTCATAACCTACCGAAATCTCTTCCTCCTTGGGTTTGCGAGGATCATCTTCCTCGGGCTTCTTGCCTTTGTCGTTGGCGGAGACCATGGTGCTCTAAACTTAAGAAATTTTCATGACAGAAACAGATCGAAACAAAAACACGACGAGAACACGATGCATGAACCTCGGGGGATCCGTGGGGTTATATATTACGAAGTTTCAAAGCATAAGGAAGATTTTGTCACGGAAACGAGGCGGAGTCGGAGTTCGGGGGTGGCACACCCCCTCCAAGCGCGACCAGGCAGGGGCCCACGCCTAGGGTGGGTTTGTCCACCCCGGACTCCGTCTCCTCCTTTGTTCCGTCTTGTAACTTCCATTATATATTAAAAACATTTAAAATATAAAAAGATTGGGGTTTCACGAACCTTCTGTTTTCACCACTTTTACCTATTCAAAGACGAACTCTACAGACTCCTTTTCTCCTTCTCCTGGAAGTTTCCTTTACTCACAAGGCAATACACAAGCTTAAATGGCAACATTAGTGTTAGCAAAGACAATAAACCTTTAGGTTCACACTTCAACTGAAATCTATCAAAAGAAAGGCTTCTATAAGAGGAAAATGCAAATGATAACAGAAATCTGTCAAAACAGACTAGCAGGTAAAGATTGATTTTTTATAAAACCTTCTGTTGCTCAAATAAAAAAGTGCAGAACTAATGAAAGTTGTATAGCAACTTGGATAACAAGCTCAGAAAAATACAGCTCCATCTGACGTACTGAGCTCCCTTACGAATTTTTACGGTGCAGCACAAAAATCTGTCCCAGGAAAGCCACTTTTCACAACTCCTCTACTTCACAAAAGTAGTTGAACTTGACACAAAAACCAAAACAAAAAGGATAAGGAGCGGTTATTACAGAGGTAATAACTTCCAATACTCTACAAAACTCTTGGGTTATCTCCCAACAAGTACTTTTCTTTAATGCCTTTAAGTTAGGCCTAAGAGTTTCAAAGATGCTCACAATAGGAGATATAAATCTGGAGTGAAAAAGAGCATCAAGAAGCAAATAACCAACACACTTGAGTCTAACCCACTTCCTATGCATGGGAGTAGCATGAGAAAATGAATTGTTGAAACAAAAAGGCACTAGCATAGGAAGACAAAACAAATGCAACTTCAAAGCTTTCAACATCAAACGGGGAAACTTAACATTATTGAGATGCATAAAACCATGTTTCCCTCTCTCATAATAAACTTTAGTAGCACTTTGAATAAATTTGACAATATAACTGTCACTGGCAACAACTTTGTCATCTGAGTAAGCATACTTACGGTCACTAAAAAGAGGTCCAAGGTCATAAACCAGATCAATAGAAGCAAGTTGTTCCATCCTGAAATCTTTATTAGGCAAGCTGTTTTCACAAGGAGCTTTAGCAAATTTGGAAAAGTTAAAGTCATAAGAATACCATCAAAATTAGTTAAAAAAAATCCTTCTTACAATCAATAATAGCACCACAAGTGTTCAAGAAAGGTCTATCATAAATGATAGGACAAGTTTTGCTAGCTGCTGAATTAAGCACTAGAAAATCAGCAGGATATTTAATCTTACCATAAAGGACCTCCACATCTCTTACAATTCCAATGGGGTGAACTTGCTCTCTATTGGCAAGGTGAATAACCGCATCAATGTCTTCAATCTCACAAGGACCAATTTCATGCATAATTTCCCTGTAAAGCTCATAAGGAATAACACTAGAACTAGCACCGATATCACATAAACCATAGTAGCAATGATCACCAATTTTAATAGAAAGCACATGAACACTAGCTTTTCTAGCCTTACTAGGATGAGAGATAATATTAGAAGCGTCTTCATAGAAGACAATATGCTCATCCTCTATATTTCTAGCGTCAAGATCTTTCACAATAGCTACCACACGTTCAATATTCAATTGCTCAACAGGCCCCATAGTTTTCATTGTACCTTTGCTATTTGCACTAATCATCATAGAATACTCCTTCACCTTAGCTGGGAAAGGTATTTTCTCAACATGAGGTTCAGGCATAATATGATTAGTAGTACAAACTTCAGTACTTCTAACAGGAACATGATTAACAACATCTTTATAAGGAGCATGGTACTTATTCCACTTCTTCTTGGGAATTTATATGTAAGAGGCAAAGGCCTTAAAACAGTTGGCAATACTTTGGGAATTCAGACCAAACTCATTACTAATATCACGGAAGTCATCAGTTCCCATAAAAGATTTAATTCATTCATAATCATAGTTTATACCTAACTTTCTTCCTTTGTCATTCTCCTAAGCTTCAGTGTTCTCTTGAATATGGTCTAGTAGATCCCATTTAGCTTCTTCCTTCATACGTGTGAATGATCCAGCACAAGAAGCATCTAGTAAATCTTTATCATGAAGAGAAAGGCTAGCATAAAAGTTATTGATAATAATATTGTTAGGGAGTTCATGAATAGGACATTTAAGCATTAGTAACTTCAATCTCCCCCAAGCTTGAGTTGTACTCTCTCCATCACGAGGACAAAAGTTATATATCAGATTTCTATCCTTATGAATCTCACTGGGAGGATAAAATTTAGAATAAAAGAGAGATGCCATTTCCTCCCATTCCATGGATTGTCCATTCTTCAGCAGCTTATACCATTCTTCAGCTCTCCCTTTCAAGGATATAGAGAGTAACTTCTTCTTCACCTGTTCAGTTGTGATACCAGCACACTTAAACAACCCGCATAATTCATGGATAAAAAGCAAGTGATCACCAGGATGGACAGTTCCATCCCCTAAATAATAATTATCCATAACACGATCAACAATACTTGTAGGTATCTTAAAAGGATCTATCTCAACAGGTGGTGGTTCATCTACTACCCTAGCAGCGGTAGTATTTTTCCCAAACAGAAAACCAAGTGGGTTATCCATATTGGAAACAAAGTAACAAGAAGTAACAAAAACAATACTCACGGTAGAAGTTTCCTTTACCAGTTCCACTCTTCAATAGCGCTTCACTCCCCGTCAACGGCGCCAGAAAATAGTCTTGATGACCCACAAGTATAGGGGGTGTATCGTAGTACTTTTGATAAATAGGAGTGCCAATCCCAACGAGGAGCAGAAGGTGCTGAACAGTGGTATGGAGCAGGAAATCCTTGTGAATACTTAGCAAACGGATTTTTAGTGGTTTTCTGATAAGGCAACAAAACAAAGAGCAAGTAATAAAGAACAAACGCAGCAAGTGTCCCAATCCTTTCTTAGAAAAGGACAAGACGGTGGAAATACTTATAAAGACCAAAAGTTCTCGAGGACACATGGGAATTCTGTCAAGTTCTTTCGCTTCAAATAGCTGAGTACTCTTCTTTGGTGTTGTAAGTTTTGTGTGGGTGAACCTATGCTAATGTACCGACCGTACTTGGAATAATACATACTTGTGATTAAACCCCCTGCAAACATTCGTAACTACAGGAAAGTAATTAATATATAAATCTAACCATAGTATTAAACTATGAGATCCTACGCTCCCTTATGCAATGGTGTCCTAACGGGGGTTCAGGTTTCTGAACTCCAGCAACCAAAAAATTAGTAGCCAAATACACAATGCATTCACCTAGGCCCATAAATGGTGAAGTATCATGTAGTTGATGTTCACATGACACCACTAGAAGAATAGCACCACAACTTAAATACTAAACCATTGAATAATAACTCAACACAGATCCACTAATAACAACATGACTTCTCCTATGTCCTCATGAACTAAACAAACTACTCACAAGACATCATATGGATCAAGATCAAAGATGATATAATAATGGATAACAATCTAAACATAAACAATAATCCAATGGTTCCACTCACAAGCATCAACTACAATAGTAATTAACACCGGGAAAGTTTCCCCTAAGAACTAAAGCAATATCCAACACAATTGTTACAGTGGGACGGAGTGGTGATGATGGTGCTGGTGGAGATGATGGTGTGGATGATGATGATGATGATGATCCCGATGAAGCCTAGCTTGATGACGATATTGATGGCGACAATCTCCCCTCTCCGGGAAGGAATTCCCCCGGCAGAAATCTGTCTTCCGGAGAGATCTTTCTCTCTCGGTGTTTTATGCCCCCAGAGACGGCAGAAATCTATCTGTGGTTGCTCCCTGAGGCTTAGGGTTCCGTAGGGAAGATATAGGCGAAGGGGTAGAGTCGGGAGCCGGGCAGGTGGGCCACACCTGCCGTAGGCGCAGGGTTAGGTGGGCCCGCCCCTAGGGGTGTGTGGTCCCCCTGCGGCCCTTCTTCGTCCCTCATTCTGGCTTCCTCGATCTTTTGGAAAAATAATATTTTCCCATATTTTTCTGGTATTTTTCTAAACTTCGCGAAATTGCATCAAAACGCCCTCTTTCCATCAGAATCCAGACTCCGGTAGTCCATCCTAAAAGAATCATCCAACATGAATAAACAGTGGAAAAGACATAAGCAATACCTCATAATAAGACAAATATCAATGAATAGAGGTAGATTATGATATAGAAAGGTGATGCAAATTGGGCGTATCAGCTGGTGCGGCTCGTTCGTCACCGACGACCTTGTTTACAAGTACCGGTAGGGGAAGTTTCTCCCGTCGTCAAGGCTGGTGAAGCACCGGCTTGCGCCAGAGGGGGAGCGGGTGCCAAAGCCTCGAGCGGGGGAGGTCGTGGTATTCCTCGCCCACTTCGCCTGCGGCTTCGGCCTCCCTGTCAGCGATTTCCTCCTAGAGCTCTTCGGCTTCTTCCACCTTCAGCTCCACCACCTTGGCGCCAACGCCATCGCACAGCTGACGTATCACATGGCATGCTGCGAGTCGTACCTAGGAGTTTCCCCTGATATGGCGAACTTCCTAAATTTTTCAATTTTGAGGCTCATACGCTGAGCAAGGACAACCCTCTAACGGAGACCGGTTGCTGCATCATCTACCCGCGGCTCTCTTTGCCGATGATGTGGTTTAACCTCCCCGACACCGTCAGGCTATGGCAGCGCTCATATTTATATGTGAGCAACACCACTGCCGTCGACTAGATCCGGCTCCCCATCTTCGCCAACGTGTCGTCGATGCGGAAGGGCTAGTCGGTGAAGGGCATGGGGGCCGAAGAGGACATTGACCGGATGGCGGCCCGGGTGGAGGCGATGGTGGCGACAAAGCGGCTCACCGCCCGGGACATCACGCTCTCCTGGATGGCTCGCCGGGTGCTTCCGCTTCAGCAGCGGTCACACAAGATGTGCCACCTCTCCACCGTGGAAGATCCGACCCGGACGTCCCGAATCGAGGTGCCGCACGAGGCCCTCCGGAGCTGGCTCACAATGATCTCCAAGTTCCTCTTGGAGGCCGGCTGGTGCTACTCCTGCCCGCTATACCACCACGGCCAGCTGTCGCCTCAGATAAGTTACTTTTCCTTTTCCGGATGGATTTTTTTCCTGAAGGGTCACTCCTTGTTTCTTATGTCCCCCTTGAGTAGCTATTTATGGCACACCAAGCCGAGGATGGAGTTGGTGGCAATGCTCTCCTCGACTTCATCGCCGACTAGAAGCCGCAGAAGTACCCCCAGACGGAGCTGGAGGGGTTCCCTGTCCGAGTTGACGATGGGCCCTTGGACCTGCACAGTAATGGCTGGTTTGAACTTTCCAGCCGGTTTGTTTCCGTAGTTTTTTCTTGAAGTTTTTGTGCTTGACATTACAACCAATGACGGAGACGAGGGCCCTCATCAGGGAAAAGCCATGGAGAAGGCCAAGGGGAAGAGGGTGGTGGCCAGCACTGTCCCGGCTGCTACAGAGAAGAGGAAGGCGCGCTGGGTGAGGCCGACAAACGTTATGCCGTCTGTTGCCGGGTGAGTATTTTGTAATACCTTTATTTTAGCTTATTCTTTCTTCCTATTTTCCTGAACCGCTTGAGTTGGTTCTTTTCTAGTGACGCGATGTTGCTGGGTGGCTTTGGCGCTGTCGTCGCCACCTCTGCCCCGACTCCAACCGTGGAACTGGCTACGCCCACCCCGGCTGCTTCGGCATGGATCGAGTCAACTGCACCGACCACGTCGCCTCCTCCTGCACCCTCTTAGACCTCACCGGCCCGGAAACCCTGCACCGCTCTCCCGCGACATCGCGGATCGCGCAGCTCTTCGCGACCGGTCAAGGCTCTGGCACCCCCTCGCCCACCCGATGGCTGGCGTGAACCCGGCCTGGAGTGATGCTCCAGGAGGTTCAGACATGCTCATCGTCGAGGGGCCGAAGGAGGCCGTGTCAAGCGCCTCCGTGCAGGAGGCTGCGGGAGGCAGCAGTGGGGCGGGAGCTTCACAATCCACTAGGGCCGAGCTGGTGGTGGCTACGCCCTCGCGCGCCGCCACTGATGAGGATGAGGTCTTGGTTACCGGTTACAAGCCAGCTCCGGTTGTGCTGATGCCGGCTACTATCCTCACACAGCTCTCCGGCGTGGTGCCCGTCTCTATCGACCAGGCTCGCCACCTGGTGGAGACAATGGAGCGGGGGCTCGGCGAGGCCAGAGGATTGGCTGTTTCTTTGGAGGTAGGTTTCTCTCTCCATGTATTTGTTTTGCTTTTTTCCAGCCTGATTTTTTCCACACTTGGTTCCTTACTGCCCCTTTTCTGCAGAAAGCGTTTTCTAAAGCTATGAAGAGTACACAGGAACTAGGGCATAAGGTTGGTTCCTTCGACATGTCTTGGAGACTATCCTCCTTTTCTCTTTTCTGTTGACTATCGGGCACCCTCTTGCAACCATGATTATGGATAAGGAGAAGGAGGTTGAGCAGTTGAAAGCTGAGGTCGCCTGGCTGCAGAGCTCTAACCAGACCCGCCACGGTCTGATACATCGGAAACGTATCTATAATTTTTGATGTTCCATGCTTGTTTAGTATCTACTTTGCTTTGCTTTGTCTTTCTTTGAGGTGTTTTTATATCTTTTCTGGAACTAACCTATTAACAAGTTGCCAGAGTGCCAGTTGCCTGTTTTCTTCTGTTTTTGGTTCCAGAAAGGCAGAAAATCAATATTCTCGGAATTGGACAGGACAAAAGCCAAAGTCAATAACTTTCCGTGAGGGACATGAATCCAGAAGAAGGGACGGAGAGGAACCAGAGGGTGGCCAGACCCCCCTGGGCGCGGCCAAGCCTGGCCCGTGCCTGGGGAGGGTGTGGGCCCTCTAGCCGCCTCCTCGGACTCTCCCTTCACCTATAAGAAGCCTCTGACCCAAAAACCCTAGGGGATCCAGAAGAAATCCACGAAAACCTCCGTAGCTCCGCCACCACCGAAAGGGAGATTTGGGGGACATAAAGTCTCTGTTCCGACACCCTGCTGGGACGGGGAAGTGCCCCCGGAGCCATCTCCATTGATCTCCATCGCCATCTTCATCACCATTGCTGATTCCCATGATGAGGAGGGAGTAGTTCTTCCTCGAGGCTAAGGGCTCTACCGGTAGCTATGTGTTCATCTCTCTCTCTATGTATGATCTTGTTGTGGTCATGAGCTTTGTAATCAAGTAGATCTACCTTGCTACTCAAGTGCTTCATTAGATCTCTGCTCTCCCCATGTGTGTGAAAGTGACAGCGTGCACGCCATGGTGGCACTTAGGTTTGAGTCTACATAAATACTCTTTGTGCTTTAATAGATCTATGCTTTTCCCCACGTGTGTGAAAGTGACAGCGTGCATACCGTGTGTGGCACTTTGGTTAGATTGAATATTTATTATGAGTTATATTTGGAGTTGGATGTCTCTATGAAATTGTGGTGTTTGTTGGAACCATCTAGCGCTCAAGGTGACAGTGTGGGGTTATCTAGATTGGGGAAGGCGGACTTTGAGGTGTGCTGTTATAGCCCTACCATGGATTAGAGTGTCCAACCGGAGAGTAGTTAAGAGTAGTATCATGAAGAGAGGATATTTATATGAGAGAGTGTTCACTAGTGAAAGTATGATCCCTAGGCCTTGTTTCTAAGCATTGAAACACCATTTGCTACTAGATCCGTTGCATGTTTGCTTGTTGTAGTCTTTACCTCACTGTCAAGCTATTTTCTGGCACCGTTACCACTTGTATTTCACTATCTCTTCACCAAACTAGTGCACCTATACACCTAACAAGTGTATTGGGTGTGTTGGGGACACAAGAGACTTCTTGTATCTTGATTGCAGGGTTGCTTGAGAGGGAATACCTTTGACCACTTCCTTCCTGAGTTCAATAAACCTTAGGTAATCCACTTAAGGGAAACTTGTTGTTGTTCTACAAACCTCTGCACTTGGAGGCCCAATAACTGTCTACAAGAATAGAAGTGCGTAGACATCAGGGTCAAATTGACCAACTAGCAGCGACGAAGAGCAAGCTAGAAGCCGTGGCTGAGAAGGGCAAGAAATCTACTGAACTCCGGGTGGAGGCGCTACAAAACCTGGAGGCGGCCTACACCCAGCAGGAGGAGCTGCTCAAGACAGCCCGATCCCACGAAAAGGAGGCGGAGACGCATCTGCAACGCATTGTCGAGCTGGTTGTCAGTATGTTCATGTGGCTCTGTCCTTTTCCGTCTGGAATCGTTTTTCTTGTCCCGGCCGGAATTAACCCATTGGTTTTGTCCGGCTGCAGCTCACTACCCCGAGTCGACCGACCAGGCTAACGTGTGCCTGCCCGCGGAGGAAGACAACCGCGTCTTTACGACGGAGGATCTAGTGGCGGTTCTTGCCGAAGAGAGCGATGAACTCCACAGTGTCGGTGTAGAAATCTTCAATTATTTGTGGCCGTATGTTGGCGAGTCGACAACCATTAATGATCTGGCAACCGGGCTTAAGCCTTCAGTTGACCCATTCGGCACCACGCGAGAGTGGGCAGCACGCAGTGGCATGGAGATGGCACTGGCGCTCGGACACAGATCTTGGCTGGCTTACTCGCGGCTTCCGTGCTGGGACCAGCTACGAGAGCCTCCACCAAAGCATCCCCCAGATCCGGTCGTGCAGGGTCAAGATTGGCAGCTACATGCAGCTAGATCGCGACTCTAGCGACCCGAGGAGCCTGAGGAGTTCAAGTGGGTCTCGGCTCCGCCCGAGTCATGCGATCCGTCTCCTCCATCTGGTGCTGATGTCGCCTCCTCCAGCCAAGCCCCTGTAGCCGGTGTCATGTCGCCTCCTCTAGACAAGCCCAGCCTGATATCCCTTCTTCCTGTGCTGGACCTCAACCTTAAATCCCTGGAATGCCAGGCGTATTTGTTCTTCTAAGAAAACTTATTTACTATTATGCATCTTCTGTTGAACTGGCAAACAATGTAATTTTGAACTGGCACGGAAGCTTCGTCTTTCGTGGACCTGTCAAACGCTTATCTTGCTATTATGCTTGCTTGTTTTTGCCTTTCTGGATTTTTTGGACTTGGCCAAGTCGAAGCTCTTTTCCGCCTTGATATTATGTTGTGGGTGCGTGTGTAGGGTTCGCAGCATAGAAAACAAAATTTTTCCTACGATGTGAACTATATACCAAGATCTATATATACTAGATACAAACAACGGGAGGATGTATATCCGTAGAGAACATACCCTTGAAGACCGACAAAGCTTAACGAGTTCAACTCGTGGTTGATGTAGACGATCTCTTGCCGATCTCAAGATCGAGAGGAAGTCCTAGCGCCGCAAATCAGCAGCGCATCCGTGCTCGCACACACGTTCGAGGCACCGAGCAACCTCCGCCTCCTCGCTCCAGCGATGCAGTGGAAGCACAACTCTTTCTTGCCGAATAGCCACCGGGAACATGTATCTCGCTAGTCCGAGACCATGGGGGATAAATTCTAGAGGGGGAGAGAGATCCTTCACGAGGAGGTGTGAGAGACAAGTGAGGAGGAGGGGCTCCTTTTATAGGAGGAGGGGGGGAACCCCAAGGGGGTGGCCGGCGCATGGGGGCTGCCCCCTTGCCCTCCCCTCTTAATGTGGGTGGACACTCCACTCACAAAACTCCTTTAAATTCCCTCCACTCAAAAGTCCACTCAAAAATCCCATTAAATTTCCACCAAATTTAATGCAAACTCTCATTAAATAAAACTCTTTTATTTTATTCAGAATTTTGTCAATTACTTTAATGACAAACATTCACAAATAACCCCTTGCTAGAATTCTATTTCACATGCATAACCACTTTATGCAATTTCACCCGAAAACCTGTTTCGGTATCTAGTGAAATAAATTCCTGCGCTTGTTCATTCTTTCGGCATGAAACATTTGCTCCAATTGGATGTCGGTGTCTCTTAAGTGTGTCACCCTACGGTTCGTGAATAATGCGGACATGATCGAGACCCCTCTCAGATCAATAATCAGAAGCGGGATCTGGAGACCCATACTGACTCCCACACATTCAACGATGACTTTCTTGTGATCGTCGGAACCTTTTACGCTAGTATCGTAATCCCTTTGTTTCACGATATATTACATGTCCGAGATTCGATCATTGGTATCTCCATACCTAGTTTGATCTCGTTACCGACATGCACTCTTTTCTCGTTCCTGTGATATAACATTCTAGTGATCAAATCACTTGCTTGCAAGCTAATCAATGTGATATCACCGAGAGGGCCCAGAATATATCTATCCGTCATCGGGATGAACAAATTCCACTCTTGATCCATGAGCCTCAACATAACACTTTATTAGTTCTGAATCCATCTTTATAATCACCCTGTTACGGTGTGACGTTTGATGTTATCAAGAAACTATTCCGGTGTTAGTGATTGACATGATCTCATGGTCTAAGGATTAGGATCACTTCGTAAGTTGTTATAGCAATATAAACTCAATGACTTTGATCGTAATGCTATACTTCGGATGAGTGTTCATCACATCATTACACTAATGTTGTGATCCCGTTATTAACAACATCCAATGTCCATGATCAGGAAACCTTGATCATCTTGTTAATCAACGAGCTAGTTTATGAGAGAGGCATAACTAGGAACTTTCTGTTTGTTTATTAAACACACATGTATTAACGTTTCCGTATTAATACAATTATAGCATGCAAAATAAACATCTATCATATACTTGGAATACACATAATAAACACTTTATTATTGCCTCTCAGGGCATATTCCCTTCAGCGTGGGCGCGCCCACTGGGTGTAGTCCCCGAGGTTTGGGCCGGCTGGAGTATAAAGCCGGGTCGAAGATCTTTTTTCCACCTGTTGCCTTGCCGTATGTGGCTAGTGCAAAAACAAAATGTCGCCTGCGTTAGTCGCACACATGGGTGTATATGTTTATAGTTATGCAAAAAATTGGAAGAGTTGCCTTTTCAAGATAGGCTGACAACTTAGTCCTTTTCTCAGTGAGCATTGGCTTTTCAAGCTTTTGACCTTGCCGGCTGCGAGCCGGGTTGTGGTCTGCAGCCGAAACCGAAGGGGTAGCTAGTTTAGCGTACTGCACGATACTTCGGGTTATCATTATCAGCCTAGGTCTAGCAGGCACTTACGGGTTGTCCAGGCACCTTTGTCTTCCTTTAGATCGTTTCTTGTAAGGGTACTTCAGGATTTTGCTCTTGCCAGGTCGACAGCCGGGTTGCGGTCTGTAGCCTAAACCGAAGATTGGGCCCTAGGTACCATGTACAATACTTAACCGTTTAAGAGAAACGTAGGTATCTGGGACAACTAGCGAGTCCTCGAGAGAGACCGTCGGAGCGGGATAGAAGACGAAAATGACTAGGAATGTCGAATAAAGACGGTGTAAAATGGACGTAGTAGGCTCGTACACTTGTTCATTCATTACATGAAAGTAAGATACACACACTTCTCGCTCAGGTGTAAAATGGACGTAGTAGGCTCGTGGTCCAGGGGCGCTTAGTTTCTTCGTCGAAGCGGTCAACCTTGTTTTTTGCCGGCTGTTAGGTGTCGATGAGGTAGTATGAGTTGATGTGCAATGATCGACTGATGATGAACAACCCTTCCCAAGTTGGGGACAGCTTGTGCATTCCCTTCGTGCTCTGCACCAGTCACAACACCAGGCCGCCCTCGCGAAACGAGGTAGGTCGAATCCGGCTGACATGATAGCGGTGCAGGTCTTGCTGATAAATGGAGGATCTGGACAAGGCTAGCTCGCGTGATTCTTTGAGTAAGTCTACACTATATTCACTCGCTTCTTTGGCTTCTTGCTTTGTGTAGAGAAGTTTGCGGGGCGCGTCGAACTGGATATCAGTGGGGAGGACTGCTTCTGCACCGTAGACAAGGATGAACGGCATGAAGCCGGTTGACCGGTTTGGTGTGGTGCGCAGGCTCCATAATACATCTGGCAGCTCTTCTATCCAGCATCCGGGGGTACTCACCAGCGGCTCGATCAGTCTTGGTTTGATTCCAGCTAGGACCAAGCCGTTTGCGCATTTCCACTGCCTGTTCGACTGGTGGTGTGCGGTGGATGCCAAGTCCAGGTGGATACCCTTTTATCTACAGAAGCGAGCGAATGCTCCTTTGGCGAAGTTCGTGCCATTGTCGGTGATGATGATATGAGGATAGCCGAAGCATATGATGATATCCATGAAAAACTTGATCATTGTTGCCCCATCCAACTTCTTTATGGGCTTTTCCTCGATCCACTTGGTGAACTTGTCCACTGCCACTAGCAGGTGTGTCATGCCAGGTCGGGCCATTTTGAATGGTCCGACCATGTCCATCCCCTAGACTGTGAATGGCCAGGTGATTGGTATTGTCTTGAGTGTTGCAGACGGCGTGTGTTTTAACTGGCTAAAACGCTGGCATTCGTTGCATGCCTTCACCATTTCCTCGATGTCCTGAAGCACAGTCGGCCAGTAGAAACCATGGCGAAGTGCCTTGACTGCTATGGATCTTGATGAAGCATGGTGGCTGCACTCGCCTTGGTGGATTTCGACCAAGAGTTTGACTCCTTCCTCCTGGCTTACGCATCGCTGATAGATGCCTCCGATGCTGCGCTTGTATAGCTCATTGTTGATGATGGTGTATGCACTTGCCCTGCGTCTTACTTGTCGCGCTGCTACATCCTCCTTGGGGAGCTCGCCTTTGACCAGGAAATCCATAAATGGCTTGGCCCAGTCAGGAGTTTTCCGGATGGCGTACACTACTTGCATAATGAGCTTGATTTCCTCACGGACTGCCGGGTCTGGAACGTCTGGAGGTCTGCCAGGTGGAAGATCAGAGTCGAAAGTCCCCGGGTGTGGCGCGACAGTCCCCGGGTGTGCGGAGAAGGGACACTATGGAGTCGGACTTCGGAGACGGAGTGATGGACGGCTTGCGCATGTGCTCGAGGGATACTCCAGGTAGTATGGCTTGCCTCGTTGAACTGACTCGGGTGAGAGCATCGGCAACTTTGTTAATTGCTCGAGGGACATGGTGGAACTCGCACCCTTCGAAGGAAGCACATAGCTGCTGCACAAAGAAGCGGTATAATTCCATGTTCGCGTCCCTTGCATCCCATTCTCCCTAGACTTGTTGCACCACCAGGTTCGAGTCACCGAAGCAGAGAACCCTCTGGATACATGATTCCTTGGCCATCTTGAGGCCGTGAATGAGCGTTTCGTATTCAGCGACGTTGTTTGATGCCTTTAAGTGGATTTGTAGCACGTACTCCAGCCGATCGCTCTTGGGGGAGGTGATGATGATGACGGATCCGAGTCCCCCATGCATCTTGGAGCCGTCAAAGTGTAGCTTCCAATGCGTGGAGTCGGGAACCGGTGGCATTTACTGCATTTCCGCCCAATTGACGATGAAATCGGCAAGCGCTTGGGATTTGATTGCAGTTCTTGGCTCGTACTGAATGTTGTGATCCACGAGATCTATTGCCCATTTCACCACCCGACCGGTGGAGTCCTTGTTGTTGATGATCTCTGCGAGCGGTGCTAGTGCCACCACCCGGATGTAGTACTCTTGAAAGTAGTGCTTGAGCTTCTTTGCGGCCATGTACACATCGTATACCAGCTTCTGATAGTGGAGGTAGTTCTGCTTTGAGAACGAGAGTACCTCACTCAGGTAATATACATGACGTTGAACCGGCCGTGCCTTCCCTTATTCTGGTCTCTCCACCACGAGCATGACACTGACGACCTGGTTGGTGGCCACGATGTACATCAACATGGGATCCTTTGCAGCTGGGGCCGCCAGGATTGGTGGGGAGGTGAGCATATGCTTGAGGTCACGTAAGGCTTCGTACGCCTGGGGCATCTAGACGAATTTGTCCATCTTCTTCATGAGCTAGTACAAGGGGATCGCCTTCTCGCCCAGCCGGCTGACGAACCGACTGAGGGAAGCCAGGCACCCGGTAAACTTTTGCATGTCGTGCAAGTTCTACGGCAGATCCATGCGCTCGATTGCTCCTATCTTCTCTGGGTTTGCCTCGATCCCCCATTCTGAGATGAGGAAACCGAGGAGCTTGCCGGCTGGGACGCCGAAGACGCGTTTCTACAGGTTCAGCTTGAGCTGGAAACGGTGGAGGTTGTCGAATGTTTCCTTCAGGTCCTTGAGCTGTAGGGTTCGCAGCATAGAAAACAAAAATTTTCCTACGATGTGAACTATATACCAAGATCTATATATACTAGATACAAACAACGGGCGGATGTATATCCGTAGAGAACATACCCTTGAAGACCGACAAAGCTTAACGAGTTCAACTCGTGGTTGATGTAGACGATCTCTTGCCGATCTCAAGATCGAGAGGAAGTCCTAGCGCCGCAAATCAGCAGCGCATCCGTGCTCGCACACACGTTCGAGGCACCGAGCAACCTCCGCCTCCTCGCTCCAGCGATGCAGCGGAAGCACAACTCTTTCTTGCCGAATAGCCACCGGGAACATGTATCTCGCTAGTCCGAGACCATGGGGGATAAATTCTAGAGGGGGAGAGAGATCCTTCACGAGGAGGTGTGTGAGACAAGTGAGGAGGAGGGGCTCCTTTTATAGGAGGAGGGGGGGGGGACCCCAAGGGGGTGGCCGGCGCATGGGGGCTGCCCCCTTGCCCTCCCCTCTTCATGTGGGTGGACACTCCACTCACAAAACTCCTTTAAATTCCCTCCACTCAAAAGTCCACTCAAAAATCCCATTAAATTTCCACCAAATTTAATGCAAACTCTCATTAAATAAAAATCTTTTATTTTATTCAGAATTTTATCAATTACTTTAATGACAAACATTCACAAATAACCCCTTGCTAGAATTCTATTTCACATGCATAACCACTTTATGCAATTTCACCCGAAAACCTGTTTCGGTATCTAGTGAAATAAATTCCTGCGCTTGTTCATTCTTTCGGCATGAAACATTTGCTCCAATTGGATGTCGGTGTCTCTTAAGTGTGTCACCCTACGGTTCGTGAATAATGCGGACATGATCGAGACCTCTCTCAGATCAATAATCAGAAGCGGGATCTGGAGACCCATACTGACTCCCACACATTCAACGATGACTTTCTTGTGATCGTCGGAACCTTTTACGCTAGTATCTTAATCCCTTTGTTTCACGATATATTACATGTCCGAGATTCGATCATTGGTATCTCCATACCTAGTTTGATCTCGTTACCGACATGCACTCTTTTCTCGTTCCTGTGATATAACATTCTAGTGATCAAATCACTTGCTTGCAAGCTAATCAATGTGATATCACCGAGAGGGCCCAGAGTATATCTATCCGTCATCGGGATGAACAAATTCCACTCTTGATCCATGAGCCTCAACATAACACTTTATTAGTTCTGAATCCATCTTTATAATCACCCTGTTACGGTGTGACGTTTGATGTTATCAAGAAACTCTTCCGGTGTTAGTGATTGACAT
Source organism: Avena sativa (assembly GCA_916181665.1). Taxonomy (NCBI): domain Eukaryota; kingdom Viridiplantae; phylum Streptophyta; class Magnoliopsida; order Poales; family Poaceae; genus Avena; species Avena sativa. The sequence continues at coordinate 33,466,896 of OV702285.1, read as the reverse complement.
GATCTCATGGTCTAAGGATTAGGATCACTTCGTAAGTTGTTATAGCAATATAAACTCAATGACTTTGATCGTAATGCTATACTTCGGATGAGTGTTCATCACATCATTACACTAATGTTGTGATCCCGTTATTAACAACATCCAATGTCCATGATCAGGAAACCTTGATCATCTTGTTAATCAACGAGCTAGTTTATGAGAGAGGCATAACTAGGAACTTTCTGTTTGTTTATTAAACACACATGTATTAACGTTTCCGTATTAATACAATTATAGCATGCAAAATAAACATCTATCATATACTTGGAATACACATAATAAACACTTTATTATTGCCTCTCAGGGCATATTCCCTTCAGTCTCCCACTTGCACTAGAGACAATAATCTAGTTACATAGTGATAAATCTAACACCCATTGAGTTCTGGTGTTGATCATGTTTTGCTCTAGGGAGAGTTTTAGTCAACGGATCTGCTACATTGAGATCCGTATGTACTTTACAAATCTTTATATCTCCATCCTTGACATGCTCGCGGATGGAGTGAAACCGGCGCTTAATATGCTTGGAATGCTTGTGAGACCTTGGCTCTTTGGCATTGGCAATGGCACCATTGTTGTCACAATAGATCACCATTGGGTCCAACGCGTTTGCCACAACTCCTAGTTCGGATATGAACTCCTTCATCCAAACTGCTTCCTGAGCTGCTTCTGAAGCAGCAACATATTCGGCCTCCGTTGTTGATCCCGCTACCACAGGTTGTTTGGAACTCCTCCAACTAACCGCTCCGCCATTCATGAGAAATACGTATCCGGATTGATACTTAGAGTCATCCGGATCGGTGTCAAAGCTAGCATCGACATAACACTTAGCGACGAGCTCTTCTTCACCTCCGTATACAAGAAACATATCCTTAGTTCTTCGTAAGTACTTAAGGATATTCTTGACCGCTATCCAGTGTTCCGAACCTGGATCCGATTGGTACCTACTAGTCAAACTAATAGCGTGTGCCACATCCGGTCTTGTACATAGCATGGCGTACATTATAGAGCCTATGGCTGAAGCATAGGGGACTTTGTCCATTATCTCTCTTTCTTCCGCCGAAGCCGGACTTTGAGTCTTACTCAATGTCTTGCCTTGCAACATAGGTAAGAACCCCTTCTTACTTCCGTCCATTTTAAACTTCTTTAAAATCTTATCAAGGTATGTACTTTGCGATAGCCCTATTAGGCGCCTAGATCTATCTCTATAGATCTTTATGCCTAATATGTATGACGCTTCACCTAGGTCCTTCATTGAAAATTTGCTGTTTAGATAACTTTTAACACTGTTTAAAAGTTCTATATCATTTCCGATCAATAATATGTCATCCACATATAATATCAGAAATGCCACATTGCTCCCACTCACTTTCTTGTAAATACAAGCTTCTCCATAAGTTTGGACAAATCCAAACTCTTTGATCACCTCATCAAAGCGGAGATTCCAACTTCGCGATGCTTGCTTCAATCCATAGATGGATCGCTGAAGCTTGCACACCTTGTTAGCATCCTTAGGATCGACAAAACCCTTTGGTTGTATCATATACAACTCTTCTTCAATATTACCATTGAGAAACGCGGTTTTGACATCCATCTGCCATATTTCATAATCGAAATATGCAGCAATTGCTAACATAATCCTAACTGACTTTAGCATCGCTACGGGAGAGAAAGTCTCATCATAGTCAACTCCTTGAATTTGTCGAAACCCCTTTGCGACAAGTCGAGCTTTATAGATGGTCACATTACCATCAGCATCAGTTTTCCTTTTGAAAATCCATTTGTTCTCCACGGCCTTTCGGTCGTGAGGTAGTTCCACCAAGTTCCAAACTTGATTTTCATACATGGATTCCATCTCGGATTTCATGGCTTCTAACCATTTGTTGGAATCCGGGCTCATCATCGCTTCTTCATACGTCGCAGGGTCATTATTTTCATCAACCATGAAATTTATGACAGGATTTCCGTACAGCTCGGGAGCTGCACGCGTCCTGTTTGACCTGCGAGGTTCGGTAGTACTCTCTTTCGGAGTTTCATGATCATTATCATTAGTTCCCTCTTCAACAGGTGGAGCCAACTCTGGAACAACTTCCGGCGCTGCGCTACTCGCCATCCTTTGAAGAGAAGGTTCCACAACCTCTTCGAGTTCTACCTTCCGACTATTCATACCTTTCGCGAGAAACTCTTTCTCTAGAAAGGATCCATTCTTGGCAACAAAAACCTTGCCCTCGGATCTGTGATAGAAGGAATACCCAATAGTTTCTTTAGGGTATCCTATGAAGACGCATTTTTCCGCTTTGGGTTCGAGTTTATCCGGTTGAAGTTTCTTCACATAAACATCGCAACCCCAAACTTTAAGAAATGACAGCTTAGGTTTGTTTCCAAACCACAATTCATACGGTGTCTTTTCAACGGATTTAGATGGTGCCCGATTTAAAGTGAATGCAGCAGTTTCTAGTGCATAACCCCAAAATGACAACGGCAAGTCTGTCAGAGACATCATAGATCGAACCATATCTAATAAAGTACGATTACGACGTTCCGACACACCATTTCGCTGTGGTGTTCCGGCAGGTGTGAGTTGTGAAACAATTCCACACTCTTTCATGTGAGTGCTAAACTCGTAACTTAGATACTCACCTCCACGGTCGGACCGTAGAAATTTGATCTTTCTATTACGATGATTTTCCACTTCATTCTGAAATTCCTTGAACTTTTCAAAGGTTTCAGACTTGTGTTTCATCAAGTAGATATAACCGTATCTACTCAAATCATCCGTGAAAGTAACAAAATAACGATATCCACCTCGCGCCGACACACTCATTGGACCACATACATCAGAATGTATGATTTCCAATAAATCTGTCGCCCGTTCCATTGAACCGGAAAACGGCGTTCTAGTCATCTTGCCCATAAGGCATGGCTCACATGTATCAAATGATTCATAATCAAGTGATTCCAAAAGTCCATCCGAATGGAGCTTCTTCATGCGTTTAATGCCAATATGACCTAGACGGCAGTGCCACATATATGCGGATATATCATCATTAAGTTTAATCCTTTTAGCATCAACATTATGAATATGTGTAACATTATCATTGAGATCTAACAGAAATAAACCATTCATCATTGGTGCATGACCATAAAAGATTTCATTCATATAAATGGAACAACCATTGTTCTCAGATTTAAATGAATAACCACTTTGCATCAAACATGATCCAGATACAATGTTCATGCTCAGTGCAGGCACCAGATAACATTTATTCAAGTTTATGACTAATCCCGACGGTAAGTGGAGAGGCAGCGTTCCGACGGCGATTACATCAACGTTTGATCCATTGCCGACACGCATCTTGACCTCACCCCTTGCTAGCGGTCGCTTGTTCCGCAGCCCCTGATTCGAGTTACAAATATTAGCAACTGAACCGGTATCAAATACCCAGGTGCTACTGCGAGCACTAGTCAAGTACACATCAATAACATGTATATCATATATACCTTTGTTTGCCTTGCCGGCCTTCTTGTCTGCCAGATACTTGGGGCAGTTGCGCTTCCAGTGGCCAGTCCCCTTACAATAGTAGCACTCGGTATCAGACTTAGGTCCAACTCGGGGTTTCTTTTCAGGCGCGGCAACAGGCTTGCCGCCCTTACTTCCCTTCCGTTTTCCCTTCTTGTCTTTCTTGAAACCAGTGTTCCTATTGATCATCAACACTTGATGTTCCTTTTTGATCTCCACTTCTGCAGTTTTAAGCATTGACAGAAGCTCGGGGAGAGACTTCTTCATGCCTTGCATATTATAGTTCATCACGAAGCTCTTATAGCTAGGTGGCAGAGACTGCAGAACACGATGGATGCCTAAGTCAATGGGAATCGATATTCCCAAGGACACAAGCTTATCGGCGTAACCCGACATCTTGAGTACATGCTCACTAACTGAGCTGTGCTCTTCCATCATGCAGCTAAAGAACTTTTCTGAAGCATTGTAGCTCTCTACAGCAGCATGTGTGTCGAAAATCATTTTCAACTCACCCATTGTATCAAATGCATTGCCGTTTTCGAAACGCTTTCGAAGTTCCGGCTCTAGCCCATACAATATGCCGCAATGAACTAAGTTGTGGTCCTCCTGACGAGTCTGATAGACATTCTTCTCCTCGTCAGGGGCATCATCAAAAGGTGGGGGGCCTAATGGCGCTTCTAGCACATATTGCTTTTGTGCAGCAGAGAGGAGAATCCTCAAATTCATGGCCCATTCAGTAAAGTTGCTACCGTTCGTTGCTAGTTTCTCTTTCTCCATGAACGCGTTGAAATTAAAAGCAGGTGGTGCCATCTACAACAGAATTTGTAAAGTTTAGACTAAGTGTATGATAGATCGAGTTCAACTAATCTATATTACGAATGAACTCCCACTCAAAAGCGACATCCCTCGTGTCCTTTTGGTGATTACATGAACCAAATCCACTACACCAAGTCCGATCATCACGTGAGTCGGTATAGCTTCAAAGGCGAGCATCAAATGGGCATCATATCAACTATATGACTCATGCTTAACATTTCGGTCTGTGTTCCGAGGCCATGTCTGTACATGCTAGGCTCGCCAAGTTAGAACCTTAGTATTTGCGTGTGTAACTGTTTTACACCCGAAATATGGTCGTGGATCCAAGAATACCCGATCATCACGTGATGTCTTGGAGCGACGAAAACATAATCGGTGCATACTAAAGGAAGAACACATTCTTATCTTGATATTTAAATGAGGGATCATCTTATTATGCTTAACAAAGCGCTAAACAAGCAATATAAGATGTAATCAAACATCATATGTTTATTAGTGAAATTATATGGTTCCCGCAGATGATCTCTATCATGTGCATCGTGGTATGATCACTATCATACCTATATGTGTAAATCCAAGGTCTATGGATTTTACACGCTATGTGTGTTGTAAGAGTATCATCTCATACTTCTACTTACAACACTACCATATCATAACACTAGCCCAGCAACAATCTAAACTAGACGCCTCTAATTTATCCATTGCAAGTTTTACGTGGCTTAGGGCTTTCGAGATAGAACCGTTCTTACCTACGAACATGAACCACAACGAGGATAATCAAATTGTTGACAACTCGCTTGCAAAATAGATATTGACTATAGTAGGAGAGACAGACACCCGCTAGCCACTTATGCAAACTAGTTGCATGTCAAGCGTGGAACAGGTCTCATGTGCGAGGACATGTAAAGTTTGTCCGGGCCGCTTCATCCCACTATGACACCAATATCCAAAATCACAACAAAGGAGCAACAACATGATCATCATCGCCCACATACTCATATGTGTACTACCCGTGTAAAGTATCTATGCATAGATCCGGCTCTGATACCACTGTAGGGTTCGCAGCATAGAAAACAAAAATTTTCCTACGATGTGAACTATATACCAAGATCTATATATACTAGATACAAACAACGGGCGGATGTATATCCGTAGAGAACATACCCTTGAAGACCGACAAAGCTTAACGAGTTCAACTCGTGGTTGATGTAGACGATCTCTTGCCGATCTCAAGATCGAGAGGAAGTCCTAGCGCCGCAAATCAGCAGCGCATCCGTGCTCGCACACACGTTCGAGGCACCGAGCAACCTCCGCCTCCTCGCTCCAGCGATGCAGCGGAAGCACAACTCTTTCTTGCCGAATAGCCACCGGGAACATGTATCTCGCTAGTCCGAGACCATGGGGGATAAATTCTAGAGGGGGAGAGAGATCCTTCACGAGGAGGTGTGTGAGACAAGTGAGGAGGAGGGGCTCCTTTTATAGGAGGAGGGGGGAACCCCAAGGGGGTGGCCGGCGCATGGGGGCTGCCCCCTTGCCCTCCCCTCTTCATGTGGGTGGACACTCCACTCACAAAACTCCTTTAAATTCCCTCCACTCAAAAGTCCACTCAAAAATCCCATTAAATTTCCACCAAATTTAATGCAAACTCTCATTAAATAAAACTCTTTTATTTTATTCAGAATTTTGTCAATTACTTTAATGACAAACATTCACAAATAACCCCTTGCTAGAATTCTATTTCACATGCATAACCACTTTATGCAATTTCACCCGAAAACCTGTTTCGGTATCTAGTGAAATAAATTCCTGCGCTTGTTCATTCTTTCGGCATGAAACATTTGCTCCAATTGGATGTCGGTGTCTCTTAAGTGTGTCACCCTACGGTTCGTGAATAATGCGGACATGATCGAGACCCCTCTCAGATCAATAATCAGAAGCGGGATCTGGAGACCCATACTGACTCCCACACATTCAACGATGACTTTCTTGTGATCGTCGGAACCTTTTACGCTAGTATCTTAATCCCTTTGTTTCACGATATATTACATGTCCGAGATTCGATCATTGGTATCTCCATACCTAGTTTGATCTCGTTACCGACATGCACTCTTTTCTCGTTCCTGTGATATAACATTCTAGTGATCAAATCACTTGCTTGCAAGCTAATCAATGTGATATCACCGAGAGGGCCCAGAGTATATCTATCCGTCATCGGGATGAACAAATTCCACTCTTGATCCATGAGCCTCAACATAACACTTTATTAGTTCTGAATCCATCTTTATAATCACCCTGTTACGGTGTGACGTTTGATGTTATCAAGAAACTCTTCCGGTGTTAGTGATTGACATGATCTCATGGTCTAAGGATTAGGATCACTTCGTAAGTTGTTATAGCAATATAAACTCAATGAATTTGATCGTAATGCTATACTTCGGATGAGTGTTCATCACATCATTACACTAATGTTGTGATCCCGTTATTAACAACATCCAATGTCCATGATCAGAAAACCTTGATCATCTTGTTAATCAACGAGCTAGTTTATGAGAGAGGCATAACTAGGAACTTTCTGTTTGTTTATTAAACACACATGTATTAACGTTTCCGTATTAATACAATTATAGCATGCAAAATAAACATCTATCATATACTTGGAATACACATAATAAACACTTTATTATTGCCTCTCAGGGCATATTCCCTTCACGAGCAGCGTGCGGTGCTCTTTGGTCTTGACAACGACGTCGTCGACGTAGGCGTGTATGTTTTTACCAATTTGCGTCTGCAAGCACTTCTGCATGCAGCGCTGGTAGGTCGCCCCTACATTTTTCAAACCAAAAGGCATGGTGGTATAACCGTAAGCCCCATACGGGGTTATGAATGATGTAATTATCTGATCGGTTACATTCAGTTTGATCTAGTGATAGCCCGAGTAGGCGTCCAGAAAGGACAGTAGGTCACAGCCGGCCGTGGAATCTATCACTTGATCTATCCACGGTAGGGCGAAAGGGTCCTTGGGGCAGGCCTTGTTGAGGCTGGTGTAGTCCACACACATGCACCATGTCTTGTTCTTCTTCAGTACCAGCACTGGGTTCGCCAACCATTCCGGGTGGTAGACTTCCATGATGAAGCCGGCTGCGAGCAGCCGGGTGATTTCTTCACCGTTCGTTCTCCTTTTCTCTTCTGCGATGCGTCTTAAAGATTGTTTCATCGACTTCACATTCGGTCGAATATGAAGGGAGTGCTCGACGAGTTCCCTCGGGACACCTGGCATGTCTTTGGGGCACCATGCATAGATATCCCCATTCTCACGGAGGAAATCGATGAGCACGCTTTCCTATTTGTTGTCCAGGCCGTCTCTGACCAGGACAAACTTGCTCGGGTCAGCTTCGTTCAGAAGGATCTTCTTCGTGCCCTTGGACGGCTTGAACTATGACTCTCCATCCGGCTTGGGCTCCCCAGCCGGCATGTCCGCATGCAGGGCCACCAAATTCTGCATTATGATGCGCTTCTCTTCCGTAATGATCATGGCCTCAGATAGCTTGGAACCTTCTGTGGCACACTTGATCGACCGCTCGTAGCAGCCGCCAATGGTGATCACCCCCTTTGGCCCCAGTAGCTTCATCTTGAGGTACGCTTAGTGCGGTATCGCGATGAACTTGGTGAGAGCTAGGCGCCCGAGTATGGCGTGGTAAGCACTAGAGAGGTTGACCACCTCGAACTAGATCGGCTCGTGGTGGAAATTGCTCTCGGTGCCAAAGATGACGTATAGCCGGATCTTGCCGATTGGTGAGTGCGATGGACCTGGGACTGCCCGTGGAAGGAAGTACTTGAAGGCCGAAGCCGAGACTCGCTGATGCCGAGTCGGTCGAGGGTGCTGCGGTATAGGAGGTTGATGCTGCTTCCTCCATCGACCAGGACGCGCGAGAACTGGCAGGACTGCTTCACGGAGATGATGATGGGATCCAGTACTAGCGCGTAGCTGCCAGGGCTAGGCAGTACAGCTGGCTAGTCCCCCTTGATCCATGTGATCACCTGCTCAGACCAATGCAGGTACTGTGGGACGGGGGAACGATAGTGTTCACCTATGCCTCGCGTCGTCTCTTGCTATGCTTGTTTTCTGGCTCGGTGAGGTATATGTGATAATTGCCGACTTGGCGAGGGTATCCATCTTCATCATCCTCTCGATGATTCTGTTGCTCGCGGTTGTCTGGTGGGCCACCGGCTGGAGGAGGTGGAGGCGGTGGCGGGAGCCCGCCTGCTTCGACCATCTTTTTTGTCCAGCTGCACTGGCGCGTTTTGTGATTCGCGGCCTTGCTGCCGCCATCTATGGAACTTGCATGGCCCATCGAGCATGGACTCCATGGTGTACTTGGGCCACTAGGGCCTATCATCCGGCCTCTACCTCCGACTGCCTCCTACAGCCAGATTCTCGTGCGCCGCTGCTACTTGCTTGGTGCCATACTGACTGTTTGGATGGTCATCCTTTCTTTTGTCGTGACAGTTGTCATGGCCATGCCGCCTGGAGCGATGATGCTAGCCCGACTGGCACCGCTCTGCCTGCTCGTCTGTGACGATCTGGCCTTGGTCATCCACCACGATGGGCTTCTTCATAGCCGCGTCGGCGGTGGCGTACTTGTCCACGATGGCCATGACCTATGCCATGGTTTGGGGATCTGCCTGGCTGAGTGTATGCTTCAGCATGGTGCCGTCTCGGCAACCGTTGGTGAAGAAATCGATCGCTTGGTGCTCGCACAGTCCCTCGCACGAGTTATGAATGCTGGTACACCAGGTGAGGTAGGAGCGGTCGGACTCGTCCTTGCCTTGGACGCAGAGGGAGAGCTCGCGAGGCCGACCTGGTCACTTGTAAATGCCAGTGAAGTTGTAGACGAATGCCTCCTCAAAGTCTAGCTAGGCGTTGATGCTGTTGTCGGGGAGGCTATTGAGCCATGTTCTTGCCGAGTCGAGGAGCATGAGTGGGACGTAATGGATGGCAACGCGGAGGTTGCCATTTGCGATGCGCATTGTGGTGACGTAGTCCACCAACCAATCCTCTGGCTTGACTATGCCATTGTACTTTGGCGTGTCTCTAGGGAGCGAAAATCCCTTTGGGAATGGTTCATTCCAGATGCGTAGGTCGAAACATTTCGGGCCAGCCGGACTTTCTTCTTCCACCATGCACGACTAGACCAGGAGGTCAATGTGTTTGTGTGCATCAGCCAGCTTGCGGGGACCGAGCCGTCCCGTGAGACGAGACGCATGTGGATCTTGATTTCCATCGGCTCCTTCTGGTGCGCAAGTTTTCTTTCCTCGCCCGGCTCCGTCAGCCGTGGCGGTCTTCCGCTGGTGAAGGCATCATCGCAGTTACGGTGACCGCGGTTGCCTGATCCGCCACACGGGCAACTGTTTTGCCCGGTGCCGTCTGGTGAAGACGCATGTTGTTGCTTGGTCCCTCCGGGTGCCGCCGGGTCCGCTCCTTGGCGAGGAACTATGTCCCTGGTTTGCCCCCTGGCTGGGATCTCCCTTAGCTTGTTGCTTGTTGGTGGTGGCGATGAGGAGATGGACGCGTTCTTGCTGGCGACAAAGTTCCTCTCCCTCGAGGTGCCTCAGCTCTATGGCCACCGCCTCTATTGCCCTCATGTTCTTGGCGGGGGTGCTATAGACGGGCTGGACCACGTTGAAAGGATGCAGATGCCGCCTAGAGGGGGGTGAATAGTCAGTTTAAAACTTTTCTAAGAGTGGCTCAACAAAGGTGGAATTAAACTATCGTTTACTTTGTCAAGCAAAACACCTAGAACAACTAGGGTTCACCTATGTGCACCAACAACTTATGATAAGCAAGACAAGTAACTATGTGATAGCAAGATATAGACTTCAAGCATGAAGGCTATCAAAAAGTAATGTGCATAAGTAAGAGCTCGAGTATAGAGATAACTGAGGCACGTGGAGACGATGATATTTTAATGAGTTGCTCCCAACATGGAGTACGTCTCGTTTGGATAGGGGGTGGTATAAAACCACCAATGCCACAAAAGGCCTCCCTTATTCTCCTGTGAATTTCACCCCAACAGGATCGATCCATGCTTCCACTATCGGTGCACTTGTCGGTGGCAATCCGGAACCTCTCACAAGGTTGGGGCACTTCTCCACAACTCAATTGGAGGCTCCCAACAAACAAGCTTGGGAAATTTCAACAACTTAATTGGAGTCCCCAAGTAATCCAAGAACCTAAAAAACCACCAAACCGTCTAGGGTTCTAAGAACCCAAGAGTAAAAAGCTTCTCACCTTTCACTCAATCGAATCCTCACTGAGAACTCAAACCAATGCACCAAATGCAAATGGCAAGAACACAAGAAGTGCTCAAATCCTTCTCTCCCAAATTCCACCAAAGCTACGAAAGCTTATGGGGGAATAAGAGAGGAAGAACAATGGAGGGAATCCACAAAAGACTCCAAGATCTAGAGCCCAAGATGTTCCCCTCACTTAGAGGAGAGATTGATTGGTGCGATTGTAGATCTAGATCTCCTCTTCCAAATCCCTAAAGTATATGCAATAATCAAAGGGGGTATTGAAGGGGATCAAGCTCAATAGGGTCAAGAATGTAGGAGAAAGCTTGTAAAACTCGAGCAGGGACATTGGGGAAGAAGGGCCCCTTTTTATAAGCCCACAGATTTCTGACCGTTTTCTGCCCATTGGGGACTTGTCAGACTAGAGACTCCGTCTAATCTCCAGACCGACCTCCGGACCACCATTCTGAATGTCCCAGCGCCCCTGGGGAAATCTCCTCCGGGGACACTTCATAGTTTCCGGTCCCTGAGCACCGGAGACTCCGGCCTAGCCACACCGGAGACTCCGGTCTGAGGCTTGGACCGGAGACTCCTGACTATCTACGGTTGATCTCCGGACCCCCATACAGAAGGTCCTGGGCTAATTTCTGGAGTCCCCTCTGGAGACATCGGGAGAAACTCTGGTCCACACCAGAGAATCCGGTGTTTGCACACCGGAGATTCCGGTCTGAACCAAATAAAAGGCAGACTTCAAATGGCGATATCTAGAGTTTGGAAACTCCGATTGACCCGAAACCAATTTTGTTGGAAAATATTGGATACCACCAAGTGAGAACATTTCATGTATTATAATGTGAGATACCTCCCTTGGTGAGAAACCAGAAAACCTCAAGGATCAAAAACGCAATAAGATATAAAAGGTAAATCCGTTTTTGATGAACTAGAGCTTGTTATGAATATTACCAGAAGCTCTAGAACCTCACATGGATAAGATCCAAATAACAACCAAGAACAAATGATGCTAAGTATGCAAAGGTTTGAGCTCTCACGGAAATATATGATCGAGTTACTCACTTGAGAGCCCCTCTTGATAGTACGATTATCTATCCTATAAACCGGTCTCCCCAACTAACACCACGAGAATGGTAAGAAGGAAACCCTATCAAGATCATACCTTTGCCTTGCGCATATTCCACTTGATCTTGATGTAGACGGTCTTGTCTTTCTCAAGATGGAACACCTTTCTTGATTGCTCTTATACGCACTCGCTTGATGAAGACTTGCAAGTTTCTCCCCCATTAAACATGGGGAAACCTTTACTTTGACCTTGTCTTCATCGATCCATGATCATCGAGGATGGCAAGCTTCAAGCACAAGATCTTCTCGATACGGCACATCTTTCACATCATTTCTTCTTTTCTTCATTATGTTGATGCCTTGAAGGTACACCAGAGATATTACTCCATCTTATTCTTCAAGACATACTTGCCATAGGTTCAACTCTCCCATGACCAATCTCTGAATCATTCCTTGATCAACACTTGATCTTCTTCACTTTATTCTACCTTGAAGCCAACACATGCTCCAAGTGAAGCCAATGGACAATTCCTACAAGTGCAACATGATACAATCATTAGTCCATAGAGATTGTCATTAATTACCAAAACCACACATGGGTCCCCACATGTAATTTCACACGTGAGCATGCGAGTCCGCGACCCGATCTTGCTTCGAACCGAGGTCATGCCCTCGGTGCTAGATCTGCCGATTGAAGCCGAGAGCGGTGTTGTACTCGCACACGGTGGCGTTTAGCCGGCACTGGGTTGCGGTGACCTTGTTGGCCTCATCTAAGAGCCTTTGGCGCGTGGCTTCGAGCGCGGCTGTGGCTACCGTCGTGTCAACCTTGATGGCGACAGGGGAGCGAGGGTGCTGGATGGAGGCGGGTCTTGATCCTGCTCGTGCATGATGTTGTTGCTTCTTGCTCGACGCTCTAGAGGCAGGCGGTCGTTCTCGTGGGAGTCCACCATCATGACCTCAACGCAGCCACCTGCTGCGGTGACGCCACTGGTGACGCAGCCTAGAGGCACATCGGAGACGATATCTACCTTGCTAGGAAAGGCCTCAGCGACGGTGGCAACATAGACACGGTGGTCTCCGAAGTGCAGTATGGAGCCATCGATGGGAAACGTGTCTCCAGCGAAGCATGAAGCATTGTCGATGACGCAGTCGAAGGCACCGAGTGTGACACCCAAGATGGCTTAAGATGGACACCCAAGATGCAATAGGTGGCTCACGCAACGGGTTGGGCACGATTAGCTAGAAACACAACGACGTACCCAGGTTCGGGGCCCTCTCGGAGAGGTAACACCCCTACTCCTGCAAGATCTATAATATGGGGGTGAATGCCCAATACAGGTGCTCCTTGAGTTGTTTCGTTAGCAACTATCGATGGCTAGAGGAAGAAGATGATCTAGAGGAAAACTCTACCGAATATCCATCTACCTAGAACCCTATCTCTACCCTCTCTTATATACTGGTCGAGAGAGGTAGGTTACAATGTGGGCCCTAGCGTTTACTGTTTGGGATTTGGGTTTACAAAGCGGGCCGACTGCAGGGCCCTAGCTGGTGAACCAAGATCCAGTCAGCCTCCAGTACAGTGGTGGATGGCGCTACAGTGTCCAGTGCCCTCCTTTGGGCGTCATCCTCCCCTTTAACGGTCACCCGGGGCTTCTTTAGCGGTCAGCTGATAGCGCCACTTTAACTTTGTCCGGTAGCGCCGGTCAGGGCGGCGCGCCAACCTGTCTAGTGGCGGGAGGGATCAGAGGCGTGCCCGCAAGGAGCGTCACCCCCTCCGTATCATCTGTTGAATCCGAGGCGGGACGGGTAGAAACGGCCACCCAGCCGGTTCTTATGGTTATCTGGCTAGAGGGTCTAGCCGAGAAAGCCTTAAGCTCCAGCCAGGTAGGACTAGCCAAACCGGCTGGAGTTCTTCCGTTTATCGGCCATCCGGCCGATAGCCTCTGGAGCCGGCCTACTTGGGCCTGGTTCCGTGGTGGTATCACGGCATATGCCATGGGTAGGCTTAAGTTGGGGCCGATGGACGTGGTGGAATCCGGGGAGGGATGATGCAGTGAAGACCACACGCATAAGAACAAAGAGAAACACGATGTATCCAGGTTAGAGGCTCTCATGTTGAGATAATACCTCTTTCCCTGCATTTAATCTCATATAATCTTGCCATTCTTGTCGCTACAATGGTGATCCTTGAGCTGTATTTCCTATGCCTCTATCTAGATCTCTCCGTGAGAATGGAGGAGGAAGAAGATGAGCTCCTAGCGAGCAGATAGGAGAGGAGCCCTTCGGGGGTCTCTCTGAGAACGATCCCCCTGGTGTTCCTCATAAAGGGGAGCCCAGGGGACAAGCCTTGTTCCCCATGATTGGCATCTGTGTAGCATATTCCGGGCATCTTCCTGGGATGCTCAGCATATGCCTTGGCATCTCAAGATATGCCCGACATATTCCCTAGAATCTCCTTGGATGCCTAAGGCATATTCCAAATAGCATGTGCCAGTCTGAGCCATGGGCGTCCCAAGACTGACACGAGGCTGAAGGAGTGGGACCGTCTTAAAGGTACGTTGATGTAGAGGTTGATGTAGCGTCCGGGGATGAATAAGGGGGTGTTCGGGTTGTTATGACTCGGCCCAAGTGCCCCAGGTGAAGTGGTGATTCGGCCCAGGGCGAAACATTAAAGGGAAACCCGACAAGGCTACTGCTAATTCGGCCTAGGGTTGTGTGATTCGGCCCAGGCAGAACAACAGCCCAAAAGGCCCAGCCGGTTACTCCCATAGTCGGCCTGGGATGGCTAAAGCGGAATTGGTGGGTGCAGACTCGTGGTGGGCCAGGATGGCACTGGTGCCGGCCCACCCGGGTCACACTGGTGGTGAGGCGAGGTGCTTTGGCTGAAGAAGGCCTGGGGTGGGCCGAGATTCCCTCCAGCCGTCCCACCCAGGGTTTCTTATCGACGAGGCGAGGTGGTGATGCAGCACGGGAGTCGGGGAAGGACGCGGGAATTCGGCGTCGGGGTGCGCTGGAAGTGTGCCTCGTTTGGTGGGAAGAGGAGGCTGCGCAAATGACGGCCCGTGGTGGGCCGAATTAAGTGAGTTTGGCCCACCCGAGGAGGAGAAAAACAGCCCATGCTACTGACTTACAAATTAAATCGGCTCAGGCATGGATAGTTCGTCCCAAGAGGAGTATATTCGGTCCAGGGAGCACGTCTTGAGGCTGAATTAAGCCTAATTCGGCCTGAAACACTTTTTCCTTTATCCTTTTGTATTTAACTTTCATACTCATATCGAATATCCTTTTCTCATACATGTCTCTTATTGACCTACTTATAACCCAACTCTGGGGTACCCGGGGTCATATCCCCGACACCTGGCTTGCCCCATCCGGGGGTCATTCCCCCGACATTCAGCCTCCAGGAACACTTCTTTTACCCCTATCATCACTGTCTGGCCATCATCAGTACATATAACTAAACCCGATGGTGATCCTATGGCCTGCCTAAGTAATTGCATGAACCATATCCAATTTTCATTAGTTTCAGAGTCAAAGACTCCAAAACAAACTAGATACATCCAATTATGGCCATCAACGACTGTAGCACTAGCCAACTACCCTTTAAACCTGCGTGTCAAGAATGTGCTATCTACTGCCAAATATGGCATGCAGCCACTCCCCAAACCCTCTATGCAAGGTTTCAGAGCAACACAAATTCTTGCAACCTGATTTTATCGTTTATTGTATGATGCTCGATCTGTACTATGCTATCAGGAGAACAACTTTCAACTTGTGCCTTAAACCTATATAAATTATTGTCAAAGTTGTTGCCCCAATTACCATAGAGTTTCTTCAAGGCTAACAACTTACCCATATACACTCTCTTGTAGTGGATTTTGACCTTGTGATGTTCTTTGAGATTCTTTTGTAATTCCCTGGCTCCAAGAGTTGCATCTTCAATAAGACAATCCTTCACCTTCTCACATATCCAACGCTTAGTTGTATTATGTACCTTCTTTTTCCTTCTTGCACTAGAGAAATCATGCTCATGAGGGTTTTTTCTCACCTACAAAACAGGGATATAGTTAAGAGATTAGTTTGAAACACTTGACAATTTATGCAAAACAAGTAAACAATGGGGTATTAGAGTTGGATCATTACCACGATAGTACACAAATCATCCGTTGTAGAAGCATGTATCCTCCATGAACAATTATCTTCTTTTCTTTTACAATAACCCCCTGAACCTATGCGGTGTACTCTTCTCAGTGTTATATTCAAATTCATGTTTGACTACATGTTGATAAAGTGCCAACTTAAACTCAGCCATATTGGGATATGTGGAACCTTCGGTCATCGGATGGTCTTCTTTATTGTACTCTACATTTGGCACATGATCTACCTCATGCACCTCCTCGTCCTCCTCTATTTCAGGCTCATCCTCGCTCCCACACTCGCTCCCATCCTCTCTCTCATCCTCGTTGTCATCCTTTTGCGCATAGTCCGTGTCCTTCTTTTTATCAGAAAAAAGAACCACATTTAGAGTCATAGGCTGTTTCTCCAAATAAGTCTCCTCGTCAATACCAACATGCTCATTCTCAGGTATTGGGTTGCGAATATAACTATCCTCATCTTGATCTATGTTGTTTTCTTGTTGCATATGCACTTCACTATCCTTATAATACTCAGTGATTGGCTCATATGGTTCAGCAGAATCACAATATGCAATGAACATTTGCACAACCTTTTCTCAAACATAGACATCAGCTCTTGGTCAGAATGTATCTCTCGATATATTTTCAACACATCATCATAGTATTGAAAATGTGCAAATTCCAAATATCGTGGCGGGTACTCATCCATGATTTCTTCAAGCAAATCCTTATAATTTTTCAAGTCATTGTCAATAAACTTCTCAAAACAAAATGATTTGATTTCTTTTCTAGCCTTTTTGGGTTGGAAATCAAATTTATTTTTAGTAAATAACTTGAATTTGGGTCCATCCTGTGAATGCAAAGAAAAACAAGTTTATTTGAGTCATCTACTGCATATAGTCATCTGAGAGAGGCTAAAGGAGCAGAGAAAGAGAACTCACCCAGGATGTACCCCCATGGCAGCGCCATGGCCGCCCTCCGCCGCCGTGCCTATGCCTCCTGAGGCCGCCGTGCCTGCGCCGCCCATCGCCATCACCCGCCGCCACTCTAGGGCTAGGGTTGAGCGCGGACAGGTTTTTTTGCAGGCACTGTCGCTGGTTCAATGACAGGAGTATTCTGGTTGTATTCGGTCGATGCTTTGGTCGTTGACGCGTAAGGGTAATTTGGTCCATTGAACGAATTGACTGACGGAAAAACTAACAAAACACACGGCAATGTCAATTGAGGAAAGAAAGCAAGTTTAGATGTCAAAATAAGAATTTTTTTTTTTCTAGTGTCAAATAGTGAAGCAGGTTTTAAGCCGGTGTCAAATAATAAATTTTCTCTAGTAACATAGTCCTACGTGTATTGTCAACTAAGTATTTAGATGACATGACATGCAATTAAATGATGAGAGATTTGTGGTAATAGCTATGTTAGCATAACATCACATATTTTAAAACAAAATAAGTCTATATTTCAATAAATGAGACTTTACATGATAACACACATAGATTATTTTCCACTATACCTTAATGTCAACTTTTCTATTACTTTATAGTTTTCGTCAAACAAGTGGTCCAGACCAGATACCCTAAAGCTCGATCGACCCTTAATTTTTTTACAATGCATCGAGAATACGCCCACGAGACTATTTTCATGTGCACTTTCGGAAGCCGTTTTGCCAGGCTCACGTAAACCGGTCAAACCTCGTCGGAGCGGACGTGCAGCCGTACACGAAACTTACCGGAATCTGCCGCCGCACGCCGAAAGATGCTGGATTCCACCGCATCACGCCGGAAGATGCCGGAATCGGACGCCACCGGTCCGAAATGGGGCAGGATCGACCTCAACTGCCGAGATGAGGCTAGCCAGGGCCGGAACGGACCAAACAGGGTAGGGCAAGAGAAGGGCAGGGCTGGGCGGCGCCGAGAAGCTTTAGATGCCCTATAACCATGTTTTTATGGACCGACTTTTACGGAATCTGTTATAGTTTCTCTAAGTCAGCAAATATTTTTCGTGGCCTTGCTAAGTGTAGACATGCGTGTATAGTCCGTTACATGTACTCCGTCTGATTCATATTAATTGTCGCTGAATTAGATGTACTTAAGCATGTTTTGTGCTAAATACGTTCAAATTTAATAGTACTACCTTCATCCCAAAATATAAGAAGTCTAAACTTTAGTCAAAAGTCAATATATTCTATGTTTGACTAAATTTGTACGTGAAAATATAAACATCCACAATACTCCATCAAATCAATATTAGTAGATTCACCATAAATTATAGTTTTTCAATATGTCCATTTGATATTGCAGATATTCGTATTTTTTTATATAAACTTGGTCAAATTTAGAAGATATTGACTTTTGACTAAAGCTTAAACACCTTACATTTTAGGACTAAGGGAGTAACATTTAATATGAAAGGAGAGAGTAACGTTATTTACTACTTTCTCCATACCGATCTAAAGGGCCATCACGTAGTCTAAAAAAAATTTAACCATATATTTAACCAACAAAATATGATTTTTTTGTCATAAAAATTATACCAATAAAAAGACATTTTAAATATGAATCCAATGGTATAATTTTTAAAATTTATAATTCATATCATATTTCGTTGATCAAATTTGTGACCAAACTTTTTTATTGTACTAGGCCCTTTAAACTGGGATGAAGAGAGTACTTGAGTCGTGCAAAAACAAAGCCCTTCCTTTTTTTCAAGAAACATGACACAGATACATGGCCCTGATAGAGACATTCAACGATCGCATGACATTTTTCAGATTTCTTTTGTTTATTTTCCGAACGAATTCGTGCATGCAAGTGGACACTCTCCTGTTCAACTTTCAACAAACCGAAAAGCATTCTTCCTTTTTAACACATGTAGCGATCACATAACCATCCGATCATTGGTGACAGCTAGGTAAGGAATCTCTGTTGTAACGGACTACATGAAAAATATTTTTGTTTTTGTATGAATATCGTGGTGGAAACCATAACTGTATACCCCTCCTTTCTAAAATAACTGGCTTTACTTTGTTTAAATATTCATATAGTATCTAAGTATCAAAATGCGTCTATATACGTGCATATCTAGACAAAATCAAATCGGCTGTTTTAGGACGAAGGAAGTATTTTTTTTTGGGTAACCATAACTGTATATGTTGCCGCTAATTTCACATTTTTTTCTGGAATCTCTAATTCCACAATTCAAATAGCAAAGAGAAGAATTCCATGCGCAAAGATTGCATTCGGTCATTTATTAGTACAAACCATTCCGGCCACTATCTATAATAAAATGCATCTATATATACAAAAACACAAGAAATGAAAATGTGCAAGTACTCTCTCACACACACAAAATATGGAACTTTTTTTATGAGGTGGCCCATATATTTGTATAAACTTGATGGGTAGTGATGTCGAAGTAATAAATAAATATTTTTCTTTAATCTCCTTGTTTAAGCTTCAGCTGTCTTTGGCGCCTTGACTGCCTCGAACCTGGGCTCCTTGGCCTCAAACTTGTGCTTGTTGTACACGTCCATGTAGTCCCCGAACACGAACTCCGGGTACGCCGACGCGGCGGCGCCGCCCTGATCGGCCACGGCCGGCGCGATGGCCGCCTCGAAGGCCGGGTTGTAGAAGGACGCGATGGAGCGGCGGTTGCCGTTGCGCATGGGCAGGACGCGGTGCCACGCGCTGCGGTACCGCCCGTTGCTCAGCACCTCCACCTGGTCGCCCGTGTTCACCACGATGGCGTCCGCCAGCGGCTGCACGTCCAGCCACTCGCCGTCCTTGAGCACCTCCAGCCCGCCCACCTTGTCGTCCTGGAAGAGCAGGATCACGCCGCCGGCGTCGGTGTGCGCGCGTAGGCCCGTGACCAGGTCCGGGCGCGGGCACGGCGGGTAGTGGCTGACCTTGGTGCCGAAGAACGGGGCGTGGAGGCCGTCGGCGGTGAAGGCCGCCTTCATGCGGCCCTTGTCCAGCCCGAGGTTCTCGTCCATGGCCTCCATGACCCGCTCCGCCAGCTTCTTGAGCTCCGCGCGGTACTCCCGCATGGTCTCCTTGAACGCCGGCGGGTCGGAGGGCCACTGGTTGTCGTCGTGGAGGTAGAAGATGTCCTCCCAGTCCATGTCGTCCACGGGCGCCACCGCCTCGCCGCGCCGCTCCGCCTCCACCAGCGCCTCCAGCGTCCGCACCGGCTCCGACACCCGGAACGCCGCCTCACGGAGCCGGTAGCTCTCGGAGCACACCTTCTTGACGCGGTCCAGGAGATCCAGCGGGATGCCGTGGTTCACCAGCTGGAAGAACCCCCAGTTCTCGCACCCGTCGGCAATCTGCGCCATGGTCTCCGCCCTCTCGGCGCCGTCGAGCTTCGAGAAGTCGATCACCGGCACAACCATGGTGATGATGCTGAGGAGCTAGTTGAATTCTCAAGAAAAATTCGAGATTTTCAGATTCTGGTGGTGTATGCAAATCTTGTCGATGTAACCAAGTGCAAGTGATGGGTTGAGCTGGGTGGCCATGGAGGTATTTATAGCGCGCCAGGGCAGGATAATCTGGTCAAAAGAAATACTTTCAGGCAAAAATCTGGTCAACACAAGCACTGGAGCTGATCTGGCTGATGTTCATGTGAAGCTTCTGGGCAGCAGCAACCGTTGGATGCTTGTGGCAAATTGGTAGTGGCATCTCTACGTCACAAAAAGGAGGCTTCGACCAGGCACACTAGGAATGACTTTTAGCCTTCCGGTTTGTTGTCAACCACATATTTCTAGTGTATTTTATCTGCGATCTTTTGAGATTTCTATGGAAAATATATATGGCCAGAAGCGGAAATAATGGTTCTTATATTTCGTGAAGATAGAAGCTGATTACTAATTCAAGACAGAAATATACCAATCAGCCTTGCTAACCGGTGAAAAGCACGTGCACATGGGTCTCGGAATTGATCAAAATATATGAAAAAAATGATGTGTTGACTAGTAAACCTATATATGAAAAGTTTTAACGGCCTTTAAGATTTGGAGTAAAATTGTTGGTTCCACAATGTTATACACGTGAAAAGCAAATAACGGAAAAAATAATCACAACAGGGACATAGGATTTTAATGTGGATGTCCTTTCTAACAAAGAGAGGAAAACTACATGCGTCAGCCAACAAAATTTCAATGTAACGGAAAGTGTTTACATAACACTGAGGATTTCATAGATGCAACTTATCCCATCTGACGACTTACGAGATATATATATATATAAGGGTGGAAACCTAGATTTTCAACGATCCGTACCTCTAACGACAGGCATCGCTCCGCTCATAAGAAGTTAGCCTCCTTAATGAATTTGGATCATACTTCAATATACAACTTGATCGTGATCTTCTTGATATCTATGTTCATCCGATCTAGTTGTATTATTTTGTCCAGAATGAACTTTTTCGACCGATTGGACAATGCCATGATTGCATTTGTGCAAAACTAGGTCATAGATACATTTTAAAATTGAAAATTTTGAATAACTTCTAAAATTCAACCAGGAAAGACCAACATCCAAAACATTAACAAAATCTAACACTTCTGCCAACTCTAGCCCCTCATGCGTTGAGATTGGCAATGTAGCATCACATATCTTGGCGCTGAAAAAAAAAACTTAGCATTCGACTCTAGGATCAACGCCTCAGTTCATGGTGTTGAGCTATTAGAACTCGACGACATGGTTCATTCCAAATGGCGTTGAGCTTTAATATCTCAACGGCATGGTCTATGTCATTGACCCTAGAATCTTTGTTTTGTTACTAAGCTTTTTTTCAACACCAAAGTATATGGCGTTGACCTAGCCATGCAAGTTCAACAAGGTTGACGTTAAGAAAAATGGTAAGGGTTAGTTAAAGTTTGCAAAGAGGTTAACAGGGTAAATTTTGTAGTTCGCACTAGATACAGAAATAATGGTGAAAAGGCTCGTTGGGCCAATAGAAGAGAGGTATTTCTTCTAGAAAGGCAACAAAGCAAGTGGAGGAAACTATGGTCCCGTTTGGTAGCCTGTTGGCCCGGTCTGGCAGTGCCACATGCAGCGTTGTCCGTCCGAGAGAGGCATGGGCCTGATTTTACAGCCCGTTTGATAGTCTGTATGGACTGGTTTAGGCATTTTTGTCCTTTATGTTTGGTTGCCTGTATCGGTGTCTTTTGACCCATTGCATGCCAAAAAAAAGTTTGTTTGGTTGCACACAGGCTGGCCCTTATGGTCACCCTATTCAAAATTTGGTGTGGTTACCACCACTACAAACACATCCTGATCATATGCACAACCCTAGAAAAAGATCAACTTGACGATCACCATAATAAGAATGATGATGAAGTCCTTGATCCTATCATGTTGGATATGATGTTGTTCTTCATAGCCAGCAATGTGCAGCTGCTGTTCTTCTTCCCCGGCACCAACTTGCACCTGTTGTTGTTCTTTATAGGCTGTATTGTCCAGCTGATGTTCTCCTTGGTTGATGTAGTTGCCATGAATAATGTTGTTGTTGTTGTTTCGCTCAGCCATGTATCTTCGGTATGCCTCAAATGCCTCCTCGGCGGTGTCAAACCCTTCATAGTTGTTGTCGGAGTAACCTGGTACTTGATCCTAACAGTATCACCATTCGGAGTAAACCCTTGGTTTCCTGCCTCTGAACACCGCATAGAAGTTTCTCTATAAGGCATAAGAGTAACATGTCAATGTGTAACAACACAAGATCATCATATGCATGTACCATCCATAACTAGTATCACAATTTCATAAAGCAAGTACATACTAACATGTGCGTGCATGATCATTTCCAAAAGGGGGTCACAGATTCATCCTACACTACATGGTGTTAACCTATCACCATATCAAAATTGGGTCTCACCCTACCACCGCAATCAGGTTCAGAATCACATGAAGGATTAGTATATACCATCTCATCAATCCATACAAGCCATAGAAGTTTTTGGGTCCTACCTACTGCGAAAATGTACATCACAAAGATCGTAAATTCATCATCAGCACCAGCACCACCGCCACCATCATGCAGACCACCTCGATGATCGTAGGAGCCAAAGCTCTAGTTGAAGTACTTGGCTAGGAATGCCCTGATCCACAGGATCATGTGCGTCTCACGCATGCCAATGAAGTTGGTGCCCTACGCCTTGTTGTCGACAAGGTGGTTGAGAGCTGCCATGAGATGGCACTCCGCAAATCCAACAATGTCCATCACTTCCGTGTAGAGGTCAGGGTGCATGTCAGTGGGTTTGTTGTCCCTGATGACCTATGCAACGTCCTTCATGACGTCGGTCATGCTGTTGAAGACGTGGATATCATCGTCAGCAAGCACGCCCCTCTTCCTCTTGCCATTAACGGCAGCAGCAGCTCTTGCAGATGTTGCCACAGCTTGAAAGGACATTTATTGTCATAATCACTTTTGGTGTTCGTTAACAACAAGTAGATCTTTTTACAGTTTGTTATTGTCCACAGGTTGGTATTATCTTAGATAAACATGACACACACCTTGGGAAAAGACCACATACATTTGCCACTGTTCTGGAAACTCCAGACAGGAGTCTCCGGTCTGCCAAGACCGGAGTCTCCGGTGTGGTCCGGAGTTTCCGGTACTGGCTCCGGTGGTGCCTCCCAGGACTTGGCTGGGTCATTCTGTTGGCCTGTCCGGAGACTGCTCCGGAGATTGGCCGGAGTCTCCGGTCTTTGGTCAGACCGGAGTCTCCGGTGTTGAAAGTCCGGAGTCTCCGGTGTTGCTGGTGAAGAAATGGTCTGGGTCAGTCAGATGGCCAGTCCGGAGACTGGTCCGGAGGTTGGCCGGAGTCTCCGGTGTAGACCGGAGTCTCCGGTCTACACACCGGAGTCTCCGGTCTAACTTTTCTACAATGGTCAGAAAACGGTTCGTGGAGGGGGCTGTCTATAAATAGGGACCCTTATCTTCTTCCTCCAGTTGCTCGAGCTACTCAAGAACACCAACACCATTAGAGCCACCAAATCCACAAGATCTATTCATCCAACCATCCAAAGTCGTTGATCTTTGGAGAATCGAAGGAGGAGGCCTTGATTCACATCTTCACCAAGAGAGATCTTCATTTCCCCCTCATTCACTTGAGGGCCCCCAAGCTCTAGTGTTTCTTTGTAAACCCTAACTTTGATTTGGTTCTTACAAGCTTGTCTTTGATTTGTCTTGACAGCTTGCTTGTATTTGGGAGCCTCCAATTCAGTTGTGGATGTGTGCCCCGAACTTGTTGTAAAGGTGCCGGCTTCCACCTCGAAGGTTGCCGATATAGTGGAAGGTGAATCGAGCCCCTTGGGGTGAGGTTCATCGGAGAACAAGGGAGGCCTCTCGTGACGTTGGTGGTTTGAAACCACCCCCTCTCCAAACGTAGACGTACTTCCCCTCAAAAGGAAGGAACTACGGGAAACAAATCCTTGTGTCTCCGCATCCACTCCCTTGGTTACTTCTATCCTTTACCGCACTTTACTTACTTGTTCCTACTTAGTGTTATGTTAGTTTGTGCTTGCTTGACATATAGGTAAATTCACCATAGTTGCATATTCTAGAGAATTTACTTTTCTTGTCAAACCCTAATTTGAAAAAGAGTAAAATTTGAAGTAGCACCTATTCCCCCCCCCTCTAGGTGCCCATACGATCCTTTCACAGCTGCTACTGCAGCTCGAGCATCGATCTACTTCTCCGAGGCATCAGGGTTCATGGTGCCGGACTCTTGGGTGTCAGGGTCTTCAGGAGTGCTAAGGGGCTCGCCTGGCCCCATGGCATACCTCCCGGTGGCAAGGCCGTAGGAGAAGATGGTCTGCATATGGACATAGTTCTAGATGAGCTTGTTGAGGTACTCTATTTGCCTTGCATGTGCCTACGAGTTGCAAAAAGAGTGTGTTAGCAATGAAAATATTGTTTACGAAGAGAGGTCTGTAGTGATCATAGCTGCAAACTTGAACATGTCTCTAAAAGTGCTTAGTGGCAAGAAAAATGGTGAAGGTGTCTTCATCCCATTGTGCGCCGCTAAGGTCTCTCAGCTTATTGATTTGGATCCAACGCACCCTCCACTTCCTTAGGTGGTTGTACACCTGAGTGCCTGAGACCTCAGCACCACAACGCTCGAATAAAGCTTTGGCGCATGCATTGAGATGGATCTCCTTAAATCCCTTCTCAGTACGGACGCCGCTCTTCACTATCTCGCACGTCTTGTTGAGCATTAAGGTGGACATGTAAGGGAGCCATTTCATGGTCCCCTTCATCCGTGCCTTCTTGATCTTAGCCACGACCTTAGCCTTGATGGAGGCAACATAGGTCTGGATATAAGTGTTAGAAGAGACTGCCACCCTCTGTAGTGGGTGACATCGACGACACTACCTGGTTCTATGTGAGAGACTGGCTATCATCCACATAAGAACAGGGAATCTGGAAGTCTCCAATGGGGATCAATGCCTGGCTAAACTGGTCCCTGAACAAATCCTACAACAAGGATGCAAATGAATCAAGGTGCAAGAAGATGGTGATCTAATGGAGGAAACTAGCATATGCATCAAATTCATATCAATATATCAACAGTAATAGTTCATCCACAAGATCGAGCCGAATACAGCCGAACTTTTAGATCCTACCGAGAAAATCCTACAAATCTGACTGAAAACTACACCTGCTATTTGCACAACAATATACAGTGTACTTGAATGAAGTTACAAACTACATCTCCTAACCCTAGTAGCTCTGCAGATCTAAGCTAACCCTAGGTGGAAGTAGAGATGCTTATCGTCATCGTAGGAGGTGGCCGACGTAGCTCAGCCATAGAGGAGGATGAGGAGGAGGAGGTTCCCTTCACACCGTCGTGGCCGCCGTCGCTCACCGGAGAAGAAGAAGCTGCTTACATGGCGCGGACGAGCGAGAAATGGACCTCGATCTGGGGGATGGCGGGTGCTTTTTCCCTAGTTGGGCGGGGGCGGTAGAAATAGGCGGATTTCGGCGGGAAAGATGAGCTCACCTCCTGCGCCAGATTTTTGATGCAGCCGAAAAGCTCGCGACATCGCCATCCTCGGTCGCGCTTGTGTGGGGGAGCTCAGGTTTTGCATCTGCGAGGCGTACGACGAGGGTGGCTCGTTGGAAATGGCCGAATTGACCATTGTTGGGCCATACTGCGGGCTGATTTAAGTTCACGCCAGCGCAGTCCAACCAACTCTGCACGAAACCAACCGACCTATTTTCTGTCCGGCCGAGCCTGTCTAGGCTACCAAATGCGCTCTATGTACTTGCTATGTGAAAGATGTGCATGCTTACCTGGTTGGCAAAATGGTCTCTTCATGAATTAATGCACACGTATTAATAAATAGTATTTTCAAATTATTTGACTTAGCATTGTCTAGGTACGTAGTGTGTATCTTAGAAAACTAAGTCAACTTATTTAGGAAGGAGGAAGTATTATATAAAACCAGTTTCGACACCTGTTTTGCGCGGCTAAACCAGAACCAAACGTGCATCGGATTTAGCCATGCATAAAATTTGGGAATCGGACTCCTCGACGCATACCGCGACATCGACTCACAAAAGCCACCTTCTCCCGCGCGCGCACTGCCTCTCACCCACGCCGCCCTTTCCTGTCGGCGCTCACGCCGGCGGTCATCAGAAGCCTCCGCCGACATCCCTGAGCCTCCTCCATTCTCCTCCCACACCTCCTCGTTCGTCAGCATTTTCCGTCGCCAGAATTGGGCTGGAGGGCCACCGCGTCAAGCTCGATTCCTCCACCAATTTGTGCTCAATTCTGCCTGTTGCGACCCTGGTTTCTTTGAAAATAGAGCCTCCGGAGCACAGGGCAGTGGTGGATTGACCGCCGCGGAGCTAGGTGTGTCCAAATAGCTGGCGCCGGTGACCGTTTTCAACTCCTCCGCCCATGAGGTGTTCGACTATTTGTCGACGCTATAGATGACTATGTTTGGAGAAGAAACTATTTTGGAATCTGTGAGAAGGTTCTCCCAAGCCGTGATCGCTGTTTTTGGCCCAGAATACTTGCGTGCATCCAATCAAGAAGACACCGCGAGACCGTAGAGCCAAATCGTGATCCAAATAGGATTCAACACTTCCTCAAGATGCACGTTACTATCGCCAGTGAGAACACACACTTTCAGCTACAAGATGATCTTGTTGACCATCACTGGCGTGTCTAATCAAACCCACCCCCCCCCCCCCCCCCCCCCCGCCCCACACACACACACACCCAATCCTTAATTTATTTGGTTTCAAACAATTTGATTTATTATATTTATTAGTTCGGTGTGTAATATTGAATTTATTTGATTTATTACATTTACTATTACGGTTTGTAATATTGATTTTCGGTTAAAAAGATTTGATCTGTAACAAAAAAAAATTGCTCATTTAAAGTATAGGAGTTTGGCTATGTGCCGCTTCTCATTGGATGCCCAAATATAGAGAATTAAAAAATGGAGACCGATATGCGCGGCTAACCGATACGCGTTCAGCTAGAGATGCTGTAAGTGACTGTTATTATTCTCCTGCGATTGGAAAGAATATCGTCGAGTACTCCACTGCCGACAGAAATATCATCGTCTACTCCACTGCTGGCAGAGGCTCAAGCACATCCACACGATATCTCAAAGCATGCAGCCAAGCACTACAAATTCTTGGATCTTACTGATCCTCGTCTTCATATGAACCTACATGAAAACATCACGAGTCTTTGCTCAATTTCCCATTGAAAAAATGTGGCATCGAACTTGGCATTATCCAATGGCTTCTTCGAAGGTACAAAAAATGTCTGTCTTGAAAATAACCTGTTGCATCTTGCCAAGACTAATTATTGGTCCTGGGTGAGTCATTACGCTCTTGTCGTCTTCAATTTTCTCAAGGAAAATGTGAGGAAAACCTCCTTGGAATTCAGATTGGACCTCTCACCTCGCCTATAGGCTCTAGCCGATCCAGCAAGTTCACACTGGACAGTGTACTAGATGTTCCTTGCTTGTGTTCTTCTGCAAGTGTGTCATATGATCCATCTGTGATTGCGGGACCAAAGGGACTAATTGCCCATGTGATTGTGTGGCCACCAGAAAAAAAGTTCAATTTGTTTTCGCAAGTTTCCATTCTAGATAAACATCAGCATTCTGAATCGAGACGAAGACGGGAGGACCCATAGGGGCCATGCATCCCCCCATAATCGAGGAATTGCGACCCATTTGCCCTCCATGCTTCAAGATTTTATTTCAGTTCGTGTTATTTGGTCCATCTCATGGAGTATCATCTATACTTCTAGAGACCAAGACAGGAGGACGGACAGGGGCCATGGATCCCCCAATAATCGAGGAGTTGCGGCTATATTCCTCCACGTCTCAAGATTTAATTTCAGTCCATGTTATTTGGTCCCTCTCATGGAATACAATTTATACTTCTATACTTCCTACTTCCAGTGAACTTACGAGCTATCTTCGAATGCTAATTACCTTAACCATCTAGCAGCCCTGATCAAGGGTAGTAAAATGAGATGTAACTTCTCCTGCAATTGTCAACTATGTTATAGTTATCTTTGTTGAACTTAGTAGTCCATGAAGTGACACCAGAAAATGACACAATTAATCCTACCTTTTTGTATATTTGGTTTTGTCTGTCAAAATAAGAAATTCTTTCGCCTCCTCTATATATCTGAATATCTCTACCGACAGCATGTAATTCCATACTTAGATCTCTATTTTAGCCGATGATGTTACCAAAAGATATGCATTACACCTTTAGGATAGGAAACTACATTAGGTGTCATAGCTGTCCCCCTTGGAAAGTTGATTCCCATCTCCCTCCCTGGTTTTGCAAGAATTATTCTGTGGTGTGTACTGGAATAATTCCCTGCTAACGTTAACGTCATTTCCCTGTCCAGAACGACACCAGCCAGCCAGATGCCACGTTCGGCACCGGGGATTGAACACGCCTCGAGCACGGCTGCGCACGCCACGCCCTGCCTTACTCGTGCTCTATCTTGTTGTGGTTTTGTTTAGAGTTTACCAGCTCGGTAGCGTTACAGGACCAGGAAAAAAAAGGCAAAACAAGACCAGGAACTGCCAGTCAGGCAAATGTCCCAATCACCTTTACAGCCTGAATAGGAGATGACCATGTTCAGTAATCAACGAGGTATTGAGTGAATGGATTGGTTAATCTTTCTTTATCTGACTTCACTAACGAAACCATCGACAAAAGGACAAGGCATTAGTTAGCTAATCACTTAGCTATCGTTCCACAGCAGGAAGTTGAATATTCAGCAACCAAATCTTTGCCACATGCGTGGGTTAGTTAGACAGTCGCCTGGTTTCCATTCTGAGTAGTTTATTTTCCTAGAGCCAAGGTTTGAATCTTTCTTCCTCGCATGTGCTTTGAACAAGTCATTACTAATCATGAATATCAGCACAAAAAATACAATAGATCTTTGGACCACCTAGCAACGACTAGAAGCACTGAAGCGAGCCGCAGGCCTCACACGGTCACACCTCCATCACCGGAGCCATTCAAAGCTTCTGTAGCTTATTTGGTATAAATACAAGAATTCATCATGCTAAGACCTCAAAGGACCATCTCACCAGAGCAGCAACAATTGCGAATGATGAGAACGGTAGCGGAAGAGCTAGATGTGAAACAACACCAAAGAACATAAAAATTGACCAAATATTAGAAGATCTGCAAGACACGCAAGTCTACGCACCCTCCACCGGCGCTTGACGTACCATCGAAGCAAGGATAGGGTGAGTAGGATCTTATTCTGATGTGAGAATGTTGCTGCCCTGCCTCACCATCCGCAAAAGACATTTAAACTACATAAAAGATAGAAAACTCCGCAAGCAAATGGCCGTGATCCACCACCACTCCAAGGCCCCAAGGGAGAACCGGCAGCGTCATCGGGCGAGAGGGAACCTAGATTGGCTTTGCATTGTCTCTTCGGTCTCCGGTATGAGAGTTGCATATATGAATTAAAAGGGGCATTACCTAACACCTAGTTGATGAGGCAATGTGGCATGTATGGATTAGCTGGTAGTGCTTATCATGACTAGAAATTGTAGGAGCCACCGGTAGATCAGGTGGTACATGTACGACGAACACATGATGGAAAAGGAAAGGTCTTCATGCAAATTAGTCTAACCACGAGAATGGATTAGGATGAGAAAATCGAGAGAAAGATCTGAAGTTTAAGCATCACAATTGATGGATAAAACAAATGCTAGCCTCACGGATATCACAAGAAGTTTAAGAAGCTAATTACAAATTTACAATAGTTCATTCACATTGTTCGGCACAACATGAGACAAATGAGATTATAATAATCTATCGCATGCTTTGTACTTACGGTCCCATAAAAATGTAATTTCTAATTTGAGTCACTCGATTAAATTTATATATAACTTTTCCCATTGCTCCCTCCCCCGTCCCTTGGGAGGAACCGTGCTGGTCCCAATCCTTTCCCGGTAGTGTAGCCAACTGGAGATGGCAGAGGAGAGGCAGCTAAGACCTTGTATATAGTTGTGGTAGATATAGTGTGAAAGTTTGGCTATATGCATATGGTCGAATTCATGTTGGAAGAAGCTGCCTAGTCCCATCGGTCGGATCTAGTACTGGTTGGATCTTCTTGATCTTGAGGCAATGCTCCCATGAATAGAGACGGATGTGACAATGAGAAAGGTTGTTGTGTCAGCAACCTGGCGTCGGTGGTGGATGCAGCAATGCTGGTATCCTTTGCTCCAGGTGGTGGCGTTGGGAGGAGGTGGCAGATTGCTGGAGTCGACTATGGCGTCGATCTGTCTTGGAGTTGATACACCTCGATCTAGAGTACACTCTCGGTGGCTTTGATTGTTGGCCCACTCTGAAGGTCATTTTGTGGCCACGCTCGCTAGAGAGGTTTCCTAGCGCTCTTTCAGCCTCCACGCAGAGGCCCTATGCAGAGCTCTTCGTAGCTCTCAACATCGAATCGGATCCAAGTGGCATAGTCCTCGGCTCCAGTGAATATGACCATGTCTGGAGCACTCTCTTCCTTGGATGCAGTGGGGGACCTGATTGCATTTTCCAGTTTCTTTGTAGGGTATTCTTTGTAAAAGCTAGGGATCTAGTTTTTATTTATGTATTTTTGCTAATCCTTATGTACTTTGTACCCTCCATTGTTGCTATTATTGGTATCCAAGTCCTTCGATTGCTCAATCTCCTTGTTAAAAATATGAATTTACACAAATTGCGGAAAACTATATGATTGAACCATAGTCAGATGGGCTATTTAGGGTATGGCGAGAGAGATAGAGAGGTGAGTGGAGCCCTAATGGTCAACTGAGGGTTTTCATCGTTGTCCCACTAGGTCCCATCATCTCTCTGGCACAAAAAAGAGGGGCACTGATCAATGTTGTCTTCCTTCATGAAAAAATTCAACATGTGTGTGTGGCGCCCGTATATAAATAAAAGTCTCAAGATTGCACCCATGTTTTGGTGTTGTTATTGTGCCTCACACCGAGGAGTTTGTAGTGTTTTGGTTTTGTGGATCGACAACTCTGGTGGATTGTCAACCAATGCTTCAGCAAGATTTGGCAGTGGTGATATCGATGGTGGTGTAAAATTTGTTTTCGTTAGAGGTTCTCCTATTTAGTTCTTGTGTGGCTTCAAACTTTATGTCCGACTGTATGTCAATGCAGCGGTAGTTTCTCAACTTGACAATCAACGGGTGTGTCCCTAGCCATTGTGTGTTCAAAAATCTAAGATTCCCACATTTGAGATATTGAGGACTAAGCACACTAATATCTTATCTAAAAAATATGCAGCAAAATCCATTTGTAACGTTAACACCACTGTGGATCTAACTCATGGATCGTTACTCTTGCCAGAAATAAACATATGCCTCAAGCATATATGGAGAAAACTAGGCTCAGTCTGAACCTAGGACAAGTCTGGGGGTGCAAAAAACAACCATGTAATATGAGTACTATCTAATTTGAACAAGCAGGTAGTACAAGTAATAGTATCTTTTAACTTAAAAGTGCAGCAACAAGCATCAACACATAAGCACCGGAGATAAAAAAAACATAGGTCGAAGCGACCCTATTCTTTCACAATTATCAAATTTTGGCACAACAAGTTCTCTAAGTAGCACTGGAGGATCTCGTACATATATGTAAATCACACATCTTGGATGCCAATAGCACGAATTGAGGTAGAACAGTTGGATATTGTAATGGTCTCACCAAATATGGTTGAATCACGATTTTAAGGAGGCAAGGTAGTGGATCTGATGGACTTCACAACCTTGCAAGAAACACCTAGTGCTTGACCTTTATATATTATGTTAAGTTCTTATCCTTCCCTTATCTCTCGGTTTTCTTATTCTACAATAGAGTCTAACCTGGTTTTTTCCACTCCACTTAGTGGTGGATTGACTAAATGATTAACATCCCCATCCCTCATGTGCAAATCCAAATGACCCTTGGTCAAAACCCTAATGGGTAGTGCACTCTGCACCATAATGAGCCACACAAAAATTTGCAATTGACCATCTCGTGACAACTCACAAGTGGAGGATATAAAACAAATCTCCCCTCTTTTACTCATTAGGCGGTTACCTCCATTATTTCTACCTTGCATCATGCTTGTAGCTTCTCCCTTGAAAAAATCTTGGTTATCATATTGAAACCATTCTTTTTGTATGAATCTTCTCAAATTTTGGCAATTTGGAACTCACGACATCTTGAATGCAATGATACCTCACATCAATGTGCTTGTTTTGAGAGTGAAATTTTGGATTCTTGGCAAGATGGATAACACCCTAACTATTGCAAAACAGGTTGTAATTCCCTTGCTCCATGCCCGTATCTTGCATGACGTTCTTAATCCATAACACTTTCTTGCGAGCCTCGACTACAACTATGTATTTAGCATGTATGGTTGACAATGAAACACATTTTTGTAACCTTGCTTGCCATGCCACTACTACCCCTACATAAGTCATCATGTATCCATAAGTTGACTTCTTAGAATCCGTATCACAAACATAATCTGTATTTGTAAAGCCTTGCAATACAAGATCACCCCCTTGCAAATTGTAATCACAATCTTGAAGTTTCTTTAAGATACCTAAGAATCCACTTCACTACATTATAGTGACCTTCACCTTGATTTTTCATTAATTGACTAACAACTCCAAATTCATAGGAAATATCAGGCCTACTACACACGATGGGCATACATAAAACTATCCATGAAGGATTGGTATGGTAATTTATTCATTTCCTATTTCTGCTTCTTACTGCTAGGACATTGTTCTGAACTCAATTTGTGATGCCCTGCAATTCGAGATGGTAACATACTTTCATCTTGCATATTGGACCTTTCAGGTGCATTCTCAATGTATATTTCTTGTGAGAGACAAAGCTTATTTGATCTATCACCGGAGATACTCATTCCAAGTATTTTCTTAGTTGGTCCAAAATTCTTCATGACAAATGATTTACTCAGTGTCTTCTTAAGGACATCTATCCTCTGTGTTATTTTCAACAATAATCATGTCATCTACATAAAGAAAAAAGGATGAAGTCATCCTTGGCGTACTTTTTATAAAGACACAATGATCAGATTGTGATTTATGTTAACCAAGATCAATCATATATAAAAGACTCAAAATTCTTGTAGCACCGTTGTGGAGCTTTCTTCAGGCCATGCATACTCTTATTTAGTCTCACCATGTGCGTACATGTTCATAAATACACAATGATCAGGTTGTGCTTGATGGTAATAGACATCCGTCATATATTAAAGACTCAAACTTATTGTACGACTACCGAGGAGATTACTTCAATCTATATAAACTCTTCTTCAATCTACACACTTGATGTCTCTTACTTGCAACCATGAATCCTTCTGGCTTCTCCATGTATATATCCTCCTCTAAGTCACTAAGCAAGAATAATATTTTCACATCAAATTGTTCAATTTCCATGTACATGGTGGGAGCCACACCAAGCATAACTCACATCGAAGTCATCTTGACCACTAGAGATAATATCTCATCGAAGGAAATACCCTTCTTTCGATTGAAACCATCCGCAACCAACTAGCCTTATACCCTGGATGTGAGTTGTATTCTCCAGTCTTCATTTTGTAGACCCACTTATTCTTGAGATCTTTCTTTCCCTTTGGGAAAGACACCAATCAAAAGTGTTATTAACATGAATTGCACCTCATAATGCGTTCCTTCTAACCATTCCTTCATGTGCTCATCAAGCATTACTTCTTCATAGCATGCGGGCTCGCCTATATCAGTCGTCAACAAATATTGATGTGGTGGATACTTGTTGGAAGGTATTGGATCTCTTATACTTATCCTCAGATATTGCACTAGTGGTGAATCAGGTGGACTGTCATCATATTCATCAGATGATTTTTCATCTCCTTAACTCGCATTGCCTTCATCAACTGAATCATCACTATCTTTAACATCATCCTCTCCCATGAGATTAATTCCATCCAAGTTAACCTAAGATGTGGTGGTCTTCGGTTTCTTCAGTTTTCCTTTATGTTTTATTGTTTAATCTTCACTGAAAACCACACTTTGCTTTCTACATGTCTTCTCTTAACTGACCACACAATGTCTAGCCAAATTCATTGATAATGTCTTATGAGATTGATGGGCTGATTTTTCTTGCAGTCAAGCTTGGATCTCTCATCCCTCGGAACATGCACAAATTATTTACACCTAAATACCTTCAAATTCATACTTTACTAACAAAACTCTCTAAATAATTTTACCTACAAAATGAATTGAGGGGGACATGTTTAGTACATACACGATGATTCAATGCTTTGACCCAAAAATATTTAGGTAAATTTACATGAGAGAGCATAGTACATACACCATGTTCATTCTCTCAACAAGGCCATTGAGCTATTGTATCTTTGGTGGAGTCTTCTCAAGCATGATGCCAAACTTTATGCCATACTCCTCAAAAGGGACCTCGTTATTCACCACCATCGTACGATTTAGTGTACTTCAAATTCTTGATGCTTTCTCTCTCAATGTTGGCAACGATTTACTTGAAGATGTCGAGCACCTACCACTTGTTTTCAACACATAAATAAAATATTTCTAGAATGGCTATCAATGAATGTCACAAAGTATAATGCTCCATCGAGATATTGGTCATTGAACAAACAGCTTTGTGAACAATATCAAGGATGTCTGCATGACGCGGCGGGTGTGTATGAAATGTAACCCTATGTTGTGAGCCAGCAAAATAATATCCACCGGGTTTCAAGGTTACATATTTCAACTTAGGGAGGAACTCCATGATAGCAAGAGCTTTCATGCCCTTCTCACTCATATTACCAAGCCTCTTGTGCCACGTTTAAACCAAAGTGTCATTCTTGACGATGTTCAACACTTCATTGCATAGCTTGGTTTTTTTCACATAGTACCCTTCTTGTTTCCTCGATCCACAATCAAAGAGCCATTGGTGAGTTTCTATTTTGCATCACCAAAGTAACTACCATGGCAAATACAATTGAGTTTGTCCACTAACAACAGACTCAATAGTATATCGGAAATACGCCTCACGTCATCAAACGTCAACTTGCATCATGTGTTTGTCTCAACGCATATAGTGCCCTTGTATCGATGAACCACTGCTTCCCATACTTACCTGGACAGTAATGCTACTGATATATGACATGAAATGGTACCTTTGTGATGTTATGTAGAAGGGCGCGCTTGAATCCACAACCCAACTCATGGTATCATCACGAATAACATTATATACTTCGTCATCTTCAGTGACTACATAGTATTCACCTTCTTCTCATTATGCAGTCATGGTGGCACCGTTCTGACCCTTTTGTTTGGCTTTGTTAATCCTCTACAAGATTTCTTTCTTATTTTTTGCAATCGATCGTTTTGTGATTCGGCTTCCCTAATAAAAATTAAGTAATTTCTTGTCTCTATTTTTACTTTGATCTGCCACCCCTAAATTTCTATTTGCCTTGTTGAAATTTGGCTTGGCTGCATCCACTCTTCCGATTCTTACCCTGGGGTTCAACCACAAACGCATAAGAATAAGAGGAATCACCATTTCCCTTCTTTTTGGTTGTTTTCATTTATTATGCTATTCTTCACCATCTCTAATATCATATTTCCATCTGGAGATGAATTTCTAACAGACACAACAAGTGTTTTCCAACTATTTGGCATGGAATTCAGGAACAACATCGTTTGCACCTCATCCTCAAATTGATCTTATGGCTAAAAGTTGATTTATATGGCACTGTAGGGTATTCAAGTGTTTAATCATAGTGTCATCATATGGGTACTCAAGCTTTGCA
The DNA here is from genome assembly GCA_916181665.1 of Avena sativa. Taxonomy (NCBI): domain Eukaryota; kingdom Viridiplantae; phylum Streptophyta; class Magnoliopsida; order Poales; family Poaceae; genus Avena; species Avena sativa. Next base: position 33,430,672 of record OV702285.1, on the reverse strand, counting down.
AGTATTTTGATTATCGAGACTTAGTTCATAGGTGTTCTCCTCTCATGCATGGACTCCAACTTCGGCCACATCTCATACATCTTTGTGTCATTTGCAAAACAAGGGAATATATTGTCGTTGGTGTCAATGGTATCATATCTAACGATTTTCGGTTTAACACTCTCTATTCCTCTGTGACAGTAGTCAGTGTCTTATATTTCATAAGTCACGCATAAAATTCTTTCAATAAAGGATGGCTTCCATTATGACCAATTGAAAGAATCAAGTTTTATCATTTCGAAGAATCAAGTTTTATCATGCCATATGTGGTGGCGTCTTCTTCCTAGTCCATTGCGAGCAACAGCCTTTGAGAATCCTTGAGATCCGATACCACTCTGTTAGGGAATCGACACACTAATACGTGATCTAGAGAATATGCAACGGGGTTAATATATAACTTCAGCACCACTATGTACTAACTCACAAATCGTTGCTCGTGTCTGAAGAAAACATGTGTGTCAAACATATATGGAGAAAATAGACTCATCCTAAACCTAGACCAAGTCATGGGTGCAAACATCAGCGAGGTACTACAATTTCTTGCTATTTTGAGAGGGCGGCTAGTAAAAGTACTAGTAGCTCCCAACACAAAAATGTAGCAGTAAGAATCAACCCCAAGAAACCAGATTTTACTTGGAAACCTCCTCAACTTGAGGGGGAAAACCACAGCCCGAAGCCACCCAAATATTTTTTCCAATATTACCAAACCATGTTCTTCTCTAAAAGGCACTAGAAGATCTTATAAACAATATATCATAGATCTCGGATGCCAACAACAAAATCTGAGCAAAATGAGTTAGAGACTGGAACAATCTCACCAAATATGGTGAAACCACGGCTTGAAGAAGACAAGATGGTGGATCTGGACTTCACAACCTTGTGGGGAACACCCAAGCTTTTCCATCAACTTCTTCTCATTCCCCTCTCTCTTGGTTTTCTTCTTCTCTAGTGGAGGTTAATCTAGATTTTTGTCACTCCACCTAGCGGTGGCTGGATGGGGAGCTTAACATTCCCTTGCCTCGTGTGTAAAATCCAAACTAAATCTAGATCATAACCCTAATGGCTAGTGAGCTTCTGCACCCAATTGGGCTGTCCAAATGGCTGCAATGGTCCATCTCCTCACAGGCCATGTGAGGAGGACACCAAACATGTGATTAGTCCAGCTTGTCCAGGTTTGGTCTTACCGGTATTTCCTGTAAGTATGGTTGAAAGTTGACATGCAAAAGGTGAAGATAGAAACGAGGACTTTGAAGCAGCTTGTTGTGACTTTTGGTTTTATGCTAAATCTTTGTTCTCCATGTTTATTTCAGTATTTCCATCCGGTGCACTTTATTTCTTAGTTAAGCAATTAAGGTCAGACGGTTCTTTAAGAAAAATATAAGAATGGGGCTCCCACAGATCACCAAGTGAACCGACTCCAATTCATAGCAAAAATCATTGAAAGGGTGCTAATAATGCAAGAAGAATCTTCTGATATGAACAGAAACGCATATCAATACATTCATCAGTCAAAGAACAACATATCCTCGGTCAAGCTTCCCAACCAACTTTGTTCTAACATGGTATCCGTTACGGTACGATCCCATGTTGGCATACTTTATTATGGTTCTTCAGAGTCCAGACTCCAGAGTTGGTTACTTACTTACTTTACGGTTCTTCATGGAAAGTCGTATGGACGGCGACAGGTTTGTTCTTGTTCGCAGAAGTCTTTGACAATGATACGATCAATCGATCTGGCGATCTAGTCTGTTAGTATGCCGGATCCAACTGAGCACGAGCATCCAACCAAATTGCAATCTAGCCAGCTACCTCCCGGAAACTTCTTCCTGCTTGGCACATGCAGAGAATTTCCTTGCATTTGTTAATTTTTTATGCTTAGAGTTTTTTCTTGCGTGTAATTTGTTAATTTGAAGCAGCAGCCCCTGCAGGTTGCAGTGCTTCGCTACCCCTATAAAAAGGCCATTGGCTCTCGCTCCATCCATCTCAACCATCAGCTCTGCAAACAAGAACCAGCTCCTTTCAGAGATTTTCAGAGCGTAGCCAGTAGCCAGTCATCTTCCTTTGGAATTCCACCATGGTTGTGCCGGTGATCGACTTCTCGAAGCTGGACGGCGCCGAGAGGGCGGAGACCATGGCGCAGATCGCGGACGGGTGCGAGAACTGGGGCTTCTTCCAGCTGGTGAACCACGGCATCCCGCTGGAGCTCCTGGACCGCGTCAAGAAGGTGTGCTCCGAGAGCTACCGGCTCCGTGAGGCGGCGTTCCGGGTGTCGGAGCCGGTGCGGACGCTGGAGGCGCTGGTGGAGGCGGAGCGGCGCGGCGAGGCGGTGGCGCCCGTGGACGACATGGACTGGGAGGACATCTTCTACCTGCACGACGACAACCAGTGGCCCTCCGACCCGCCGGCGTTCAAGGAGACGATGCGGGAGTACCGCGCGGAGCTGAAGAAGCTGGCGGAGCGGGTCATGGAGGCCATGGACGAGAACCTCGGGCTGGACAAGGGCCGCATGAAGGCGGCCTTCACCTCCGACGGCCTCCACGCCCCGTTCTTCGGCACCAAGGTCAGCCACTACCCGCCGTGCCCGCGCCCGGACCTCGTCACGGGCCTCCGCGCGCACACCGACGCCGGCGGCGTGATCCTGCTCTTCCAGGACGACAAGGTGGGCGGGCTGGAGGTGCTCAAGGACGGCGAGTGGCTGGACGTGCAGCCGCTGGCGGACGCCATCGTGGTGAACACGGGCGACCAGGTGGAGGTGCTGAGCAACGGGCGGTACCGCAGCGCGTGGCACCGCGTCCTGCCCATGCGCAACGGCAACCGCCGCTCCATCGCGTCCTTCTACAACCCGGCCTTCGAGGCGGCCATCGCGCCGGCCGTGGCCGATCAGGGCGGCGCCGCCGCGTCGGCGTACCCGGAGTTCGTGTTCGGGGACTACATGGACGTGTACAGCAAGCACAAGTTCGAGGCCAAGGAGCCGAGGTTCGAGGCCGTCAAGGCGCCAAAGACAGCTTCAGCTTAAAATCAGAGAGATATTATTAAAGGAACTTATCTAGTAATAATCCAGTATTAGCTTAATCTTTGGGCGAGCTTTATTTTTGTGTTACAATGAAGAAGATATGCACTGTAGACTGTGGTATATTTTTAGAGTTTATTCAGGAGTCGTAGCAATGCGATGTGGGGATTGTATGGTGTTTAATTAAGGAAGGGATGTTGATTTTCCACTCTACTCCTGCTTCCATTTAAATTGTTGGACTGTGCTCTTTTTCTCATCATGAGGGATGGGCGCCCTCCCCATCTGAATATCTCCACGACAAATCGACAAGATCTCACCATAAATGAGCCACGATCATATCCAATCAGACAGACATACTCCTCCAAAAATAATTGAGCATAGGACAGAAACTCCAGCTGCGCCTGCACCTGTGACTATTCATTCTTCCCCCCTCGGGCTCAAATTCAGTCGACTTTTCTTGGTCATGTATGTCCGGTGACCAACGAGGTAGAGCAATGGAGTGTGGACCTTGCCAGCGAGGTCGGGATAAGAGGAAGGACAGACCGAATCGGTGCTGCCATGCCAGAGGCCGTGTACTGGTTGTGGTTAGCTAACGGTGGCCGTTGGGGGCGAGCTAGGAAAGTTTCCTTAAAAGAGTCAGATGATTTGCCTATCTATCGGTCAAATAGAAAGAATATTGGCAGGCTATAGTTGTGGGAAACTGAATGGAAATAAAATTGGCAATTGGCCAGAACTGATGTGTGTATGATTGACTAATAGTTCAGAAGGAAAAGATAAAGGTTAAGGTAAAGGAAAAGGGAAAAGATAACACTAAAAATTATCAGTCAATTCGAAACACAACGAAATATAAAAAGACCAAAAAATTGGTTCATCAACGTCCTCATGTCACAGACTGGTGGCGAATTATTTAGAGCATAGAGAAGAGATAAAGCAAAAGGGAAAAGTAAAATGTATACTATCAGATTCTTCAGCACCCAAAGAACAGAACAGACAGAAAAAAAATACTTCAAAAAAATTAATTATCAGAGCCAGGTTTCGATCCTGGGACCTGTGGGTTATGGGCCCACCACGCTTCCGCTGCGCCACTCTGATCTTGTTGTCAAACGGTTGACACGAACCTATATATCCTATACCACATTGTACCCAGTTACCATGGCACACACGAAGGCCAAGTGAGGAAGCCAAAAAGGACTCCATGGAACAACCACCCGCGTCATCATCATCCATCCACCAACTTCAGGCTTCAGGCAATTCGTTTCATCTTCAGGCTTCGCTTTCTCCTAACCAGAGCAGTTCAGCAAACCTTGCATTTCGGTGTCATCAATCGGGGTTTCAACAGTACATTCTCCTCTGATCAAGAACAGCTTGCTGAGAAAATCATGGACGAGCTCGCTCAGGTCCTGACCTGGCATCATCAGGCTGGTCTGCTGTGAGTTCCTCTGACTAGCGTTTGGTTCTTGCGTTTCATTTTAGCTCTGTTCCTTTTTTTTTTTGCATTGGAATGTGGTGTAAATGTTTTAGACCCTGCTATATTGTTCTTACCATTTCTCTTGATGAATGAAAAGCAGCGCCGCTACATTTCCTATAAAAAAAGAGTGGGTCATGTGAATTGTGATGTACGCTAGCAGAAGGTGTTTGATCTTATCCGAATACGAGGCGAGGGCTACAACGATGCTGGTCCTAAAGGAGATGTCAGGATCGTTAAAAGTGGATTGTCCATTACATAGGTTACAAAAAGGATTCACTGAGCGCTCAACACGGGGTGGAGGAGGGCGGTCGACACATGAGACATGACATGTTTGTTAGAAATAATAGGGCTAATCCATTTAGACCCATGAGTATTTCAGATTTTTCCTAAATCTCAAAGCCCAAATTTGTGGCAGCTCATATGTGTTTGGGCCCATGTTTGTGGCAGCTCACATGGGAGTGGAGTGGGAGCTAAAGTTTAATCTCACATGGAAAGTTGGAGGAGAGTTGCATCACCTTATAAGGTGGAGTGTTGCACCATTTTGTAAGTGAGTGGGAATAAGAGAGATACACACGCGCGCTCCTCCGACGACGACGCCGCCGCTCGCACGCACGCTCGCCTCGTGTCTCGTCACGACGCGCGCGCGCGCCGCGGGTTGCGGGAATCTCGCCGAGCCGAGCTACCGACCCGAACGTGCGTAACGTGGACTCGGCTCACGTTCGCCTCCGTTAGGGTTTCCTGAGCCGCTCTATATAAAGTCCTGCGTGGCTACCGCCACAACACCACCGAAAATCAATCTAGGGTTTTGCCATCCTCTCTACTTGCGCCGTCACCGTAGTCTATTTCATTCCGCTTGCCGGCGTGCACCGGAGGACGGGAGAGCAGGTCTCCGGAACCACTCGCCCTTGTGATCCTGTACGGGAGAGGGCGAATAAGGTTTTTGGGAAGCGCTCTGCGCGACTGCTCGAGTTCTCCATCACGGGTCGTCTTTCATCCAAGTCAGGCGGTGCTGCCTACCGCCGTCTTCGTCGCCATCTGCTGCGATCACTCTTCCCCAAAGTTTCTACTACGACAACCGAACGGTACGTGCTACGTGCTCCAGTTTGGTTATTCATCATGTTCTGCGAGTACATGTTAGGCTGCTATTTGTTCCCGATCATCCTGTTGTTTAGTACATCTAGTATGTTCGAGTTACATGAGCTAGTAGCTGGTTTTGTCATGATTTATATTCTGGAATTAATCGTGGAAATTATGCCTAATATTCCAACAATCCAAAAACCTTATTGTAGGCAATTTCCTGAATTAACAATGGCTGGTTTTACCGATGCACTGAGGCCGGATAAGTTTACCGGTGTGCACTTTAAGAGGTGACAGTACAAGGCTGAGCTTTGGCTGACCACGATGAAAGTGTTCCACATCAGTAAAGGCAAACCTGAGGGAACTATATCTGACGAGGATCAGAAGAAGTTCGAGGATGCTAATACTGTCTTTGTGGGATGTATTCTGAGCATTCTTGCTGACCGTCTGTGTGATGTGTTTATGCACATAAAAGACGGAAAGGAGCTCTGGGATGCACTGGATGCCAAGTTTGGTGCTGCAGATGCTGGTAGTGGATTGTATATCATGGAGAGCTTTCATGATTTTAAGATGACTAAGGACCTTCCTGTGGTTCAACAAGATCATGAGATACAGTGCATTGCCAAGGAGCTCGAACTCCTTAAGTGTACCTTACCCGACAAGTTTGTGGCGGGATGCATTATTGCTAAGTTACCCCCTTCATGGAGGAACTTTGCCACAACTCTCAAACACAAGAGACAGGAGATATCAGTTAAAAATCCGATAGCGTCCCTTGATGTTGAGGAGAAGGCTCGGGCTAAGGACACTACTGAGAAAGGAGAGGGTCTTGCTACTGCTAACCTTGTGCAGAAAGGCAAATCCGTAGGCAAGAACAAAGGGAACTTCAAACCCTCCTTTAACAAGCCTGTAAAGACTATAACCTTCAAGAAGAAGAATACGAACAGGGACAAGAGTGAACTGTCTTGTTACACTTGTGGAGAGCCCGGCCATTTTTCCAAGGACTGTCCAGAACGTGCAGACCGCAGAGGGAAAAAGGCCAAGACTGTCAACGTCGTGACCGCTAGCAATACTGATGGGTATGGTAATTTATTTACTGTTCTTTCAGTATTTCAATCACCGTGTTGGTGGCTTGATACAGGTGCTAATGTTCATGTGTGTGCTGACATCTCTATGTTCACTTCTTATCAGGTCGCTCGGGATTCATCCGGCCTAATGGGGAATGGATCACATGCTTCTGTTCGTGGTGTTGGCACGGTGGATCTGAAGTTTACTTCCGGAAAGATCGTGCAGCTGAGGAACGTGCAGCATGTCCCTACTATGAACAAGAATCTCGTTAGTGGCTCCCTTCTTTGCAGAGATGGGTTTAAGGTTGTCTTAGAGTCTAATAAAGTCGTTGTTTCGAAACATGGACAATTTATTGGTAAAGGTTATGAGTTCGGAGGCTTGTTCCGGTTTTCACTTTCAGAGTTTTGTAATAAATCCGTGAATCATATTTGTGGTGGTGTTAATGATGATACCAGTGTTTGACATTCTCGTTTATGTCACATTAATTTTGGTTTGATGTCTCAGATGTCCAGCATGAGTTTAATTCCGAATTTCACTATTGCCAAAGGTTCTAAGTGCCATAGTTGTGTGCAATCAAAACAACCTCGAAAGCCTCACAAGGCTGCCGAGGAGAGAAACTTGGCACCTCTAGAACTCATACATTCTGATCTATGTGAGATGAATGGTGTGTTGACAAAAGGTGAAAAGAGATATTTCATGACGTTGATAGATGATGCTACTAAATTCTGCTATGTTTACTTGTTGCAAACTAAAGATGAGGCTTTAGACTACTTTAAAATCTATAAGGCCGAAGTTGAAAATCAACTAGAGAGAAAGATCAAGCGTCTTAGGTCGGATCGTGGTGGTGAGTATTTTCCCAAAATATTTGATGAATTCTGTCAGGAACACGGAATTATTCATGAGAGGACGCCTCCTTACTCGCCCCAATCAAACGGGGTTGTCGAGAGGAAAAACCGCACGCTGACTGACTTGGTGAATTCCATGTTAGCCACTGCTGGTTTATCAAAGGCATGGTGGGGGGAGGCTTTGTTGACTTCATGTCATGTCCTGAATAGAGTTCCTAACAAGAATAAAGAAAGGACTCCTTATGAGGAGTGGGTTGGGAGAAAACCATCACTTTCGTATCTGCGTACTTGGGGGTGTTTGGCGAAGGTCAACATACCGATTCCCAAGAAACGCAAGCTCGGACCCAAGACAGTGGATTGTATCTTTCTAGGATATGCTCCATGGAGTGTAGGCTATAGATTTCTAGTGGTTAAATCTGAGGTACCTGATATGCATGTTGATACTATAATGGAATCTCGTGATGCAACATTCTTTGAGAATATTTTTCCTATGAAAGATATGCATAGCATTGGTAGGATTTCTTCTGAAATACTTCCTGAATCTAGTGCATCTATTGATAATTCTGAACAACCACATGAGGAATTTCTTGAGAAGGATGACGATGAACCTCTCACGAGGAGTAAGAGATAGAGGGTTGCAAAATCCTTTGTCAATGATTTCATCGTGTACCTTGTGGATGATACTCCCAGATCCATTACTGAGGCATATGCATCTCCTGATGCAGATGATTGGAAAGAAGCTGTCCAAAATGAGATGGACTAGATTCTTTCTAATGGAACTTGGGAATTATCAGAACGACCCTATGGTTGTAAACCTGTGGGATGTAAGTGGGTGTTCAAGAAGAAGCTAAGGCCTGATGGTACTATTGAGAAGTACAAGGCGCGTCTTGTAGCTAAGGGCTACACACAGAAAGAAGGCGAAGATTACTTTGACACCTATTCACCTGTCGCTAGACTGACCACCATTCGAGTACTACTATCCCTGGCTGCCTCTTATGGTCTTCTCGTTCATCAAATGGACTTGAAGACAGCTTTCCTTAATGGAGAGTTGGAAGAGGAGATCTATATGGATCAGCCGGATGGGTTTGTGGTAAAAGGTGAAGAGACAAAGGTGTGTAAGTTATTGAAATCTTTATATGGCCTGAAACAAGCACCTAAGCAATGGCATGAGAAGTTTGACAGAACTCTACTTTCTGCTGGCTTTGTCATTAACGAGGCTGATAGGTGTGTTTACTATCGCCATGGTGAGGGCGATAGTGTTATATTATGTTTGTACGTGGATGACATTCTGATCTTTGGTACAAACATGAAAGTGATAAATAAAGTCAAGTCTTTCTTGTCAAAGAGTTTTGATATGAAAGATCTGGGAGAGGCTGATGTGATTCTGAACATCAAGCTTATTAAGAACGAGAATGGGATTACTTTAACGCAATCTCATTATGTTGAGAAGGTCTTGAGCCGATTTGGCTTTAATGATGGCAAGACTTCTCCAACACCTTATGATCCCAGTTTGACATTACGAAAGAATAAGAAGGAACCAACAGATCAGCTGAAATATTCACAAGTTGTTGGTTCTCTTATGTACTTAGCAAGCGCTACAAGACCCGATATCTCTTTTGCTGTGAGCAAGTTGAGTAGGTTCATGTCTAACCCGGGTATTGATCATTGGCATGCACTTGAAAGGGTCATGCGCTATCTATGTGGTACAATGAGCTATGGGATTCACTATTCAGGGAATCTTGCTGTGCTTGAAGGATATAGTGATTCGAATTGGATCTCTGACGTTGATGAAATCTACGCCACAAGCAGGTATGTGTTTACCCTTGGAGGTGGCGCAGTTTCATGGAGGTCTCGTAGACAAACCATATTGACGAGGTCAACTATGGAAGCAGAACTTACTGCTTTAGACACAGCCACTGTTGAGTCAGAATGGCTACGTGAGCTCTTGATGGACTTGCCTGTGGTTGAGAAACCTGTGCCGGAAATCCTTCTGAATTGTGACAACCAAACTGTTATTGTCAAAGTGAACAATTCTAAGGATAACGCGAAGTCATCAAGACACGTGAAGAGACGTTTGAAATCTGTCAGGAAATTGAGAAACTCCAGAGTAATAACTGTTACATATATTCAAACAGACAAAAACCTGGCAGATCCCTTTACAAAGGGACTATCACGAAATGTGATAGAAAGTGCATCGAGGGAGATGGGGTTGAGACCCATGGATGTCACACCTTAGTGGTAACCCAACCTATGTGATCGGAGATCCCGTGAATTAGGACCTGGGAAGAACAAGCTAGTGGTTTGACTGAGGAGAGTATTTTGTAACCCTCTCTATGTGAAGATGCATGACTCTCATAATCTGTAAGGCAGGTTGGCGACATGTCTTAATGTGTTTCTGTTGGCTTTAATTAGCAAAGATACCGTCCTATAGGGCATTCTTGAAAGAACACACCTATATGAGCTCGACTGTAAACATCGCGGTCTATGAGATTTGGGTGATCTCTAGTAAACTCATGAAGAGACCAGGGAGTATGACGCATATGCTCCAATCCGCGGGGTAGGCTACTGACAGCCAAGTACTAGTTATGATTTTGAACGAAATCTATTGGCACCAAACTTGCAATTCAAGGTTCGTCCATTGTTCAAGTTGTTGATAGACGTAGTTCAAGATTCTAGGCGGAAGTTCAACTTAACAGTCTCTGCTGAAACACTAGTATATAAACAAGTAGCAAGGATTGGCAAATCTTCAAATGGGCATTTGAGATCTGGTGGGGGATTGTTAGAAATAATGGGGCTAATTCATTTAGGCCCATGAGTATTTCAGATTTTCCCTAAATCTCAAAGCCCAAATTTGTGGCAGCCCATATCTGTTTGGGCCCATGTTTGTGGCAGCTCACATGGGAGTGGAGTGGGAGCTAAAGTTTAGTCCCACATGGAAAGTTGGAGGAGAGTTGCACCACCTTATAAGGTGGAGTGTTGCACCACTTTGTAAGTGAGTGGGAATAAGAGAGATACACACGCGCGCTCCTCCTCCGACGACGCCACCGCTCGCACGCACGCACGCTCGCCTCGTCTCGTCACGACGCGCGCGCGCGCCGCGGGAATCTCGCCGAGCCGAGCTTTATTTTGCTGCTCAGGAAAATTGACAGACGTGTCAAACGGTTAGCTTATTCAGGTCGCTCCCGGATCGTGGGCTACTGTAACCGACCCGAACGTGCGTAACGTGGACTCGGCCCACGTTCTCCTCCGTTAGGGTTTCCTGAGCCGCTCTATATAAAGTCCTGCGCGGCTACCGCCACAACACCACCGAAAATCAATCTAGGGTTTTGTCATCCTCTCTACTTGCGCCGTCACCGTAGTCTACTTCATCCCGCTTGCCGGCGTGCACCGGCGGACGGGAGAGCAGGTCTCCGGAACCACTCGCCCTTGTGATCCTGTACGGGAGAGGGCGAATAAGGTTTTTGGGAAGCGCTCTGCGCGACTGCTCGAGTTCTCCATCACGGGTCGTCTTCCATCCAAGTCAGGCGGTGCTGCCTACCGCCGTCTTCGTCGCCATCTGCTGCGATCAATCTTCCCCAAAGTTTCTACTACGACAACCGAACGGTACGTGCTACGTGCTCCAGTTTGGTTATTCATCATGTTCTGCGAGTACATGTTAGGCTGCTATTTGTTCCCGATGATCCTGTTGTTTAGTACATCTAGTATGTTCGAGTTACATGAGCTAGTAGCTGGTTTTGTCATGATTTATATTCTGGAATTAATCGTGGAAATTATGCCTAATATTCCAACAATGTTCCCTCTCAAGAGGTGGAAAAGAACGGTTTTATCGGATTTTTTTTTGGAAAACATACGAAAGTGTAAAAAAATTGAACCTTCGCTTTTTTTCTTCTGGTTCACATATTTTTGTTAGGTACTGACTTCACCACTATGATCCACACAATAGATTGTACTAGAGCTATCGCCGTTTCACTTCTATGTGTAATATCTTCGAACATGATTCATGTTGATATATTCTAATGAAATTATTTTTAGCGACATTTTCTTGTGGAACTACTTTCCGTATTGTAGAGTTGGTGATTATGTGTCGAAGCAGCCGAGTTTCGAAACAACCCATAAGGGGTGGTACTCCGAATTGAACTATGTAGCACTTTCATCATCTATATGGATACATATGTGCCAAATAGGTACCCCCTTACTTGCCCAACTGGTTCCATGCATTATGCTGAATATTGGCCTCACGGTATTATTTCTATCTTGGAACTGAACCGACAAAGCAATGTAACACGAAACAAGGAGAAGAAAATTACAAATACATGAAACAAGGAAAAGAAAACCAGGACCGCAGGCGGGCGATAGTTTTCTTCAGAATGAACAACGAAATAATGACTGACAACCAAAAAAAAAAATTGGGGGGGGGGGGGGGGGGAGGGGGGACATCGGTTCTATTGTCAATGCAGTTCAAAAGTGAGAAAATTGAAAGGTGCCTAGGTCATCCAAAGATTTAATGAAAGCTGCTAATCTGCAGTCGCAGGGCCTGGCTCAGTCTCGCCACTTACCGGATATATTGTCGTACAGGCTGAAAGCGGCTAAGACAGGGTGAGATGCGCAGTTACAATTTTAGTATCGCCGTCACTATTAGGAATCATGCATTTTTTTTTGTGGGGTATTAGGAATCATGCCTTTGTGAGGATGAACGTTTATATATGTGTACTTTATGTTGTTGTAGTTTGTCAGAAAAATCGTCATTTGTCGGTTTAAGTTACAGTCTCGAAGTCTGAAAGCAGTTCATAATATTGTAGGTGTGGTTTACTTTACAAACTGCTCGAGGGTTCAATTTACAAACCTGAATTTTGGGTTGGTTCAAGTTACAGCCTCGAACTCTGAAAGCATTTCATAATACTGTTTTTAGGTCACACGTATAGTTAGGTAAAACAATTTAGCAAATCAACCATAATTCAGTGATCAATCTAATAAAATTTTAGCTTTAACTGACATATACTCCCTCGGTTTTATAATATAAGATGTTTTTTGCTTTGTGAAGGGAGTGTATGTAGACATCTTTTAGTGTGTAGGTTCGGAGTGATTAGGAATGAACATATACACTAAAGATGGCTACATACACGCCTTTCACAAATCTAAAACATCTTATATTATGAAACGAAGGGAGTAGATTAAAAGAAATCTGCATCTTTCGTTTCATATACCACCATACCAGAAGAGAGTAAGGAGACGTGCCAAAGAGGAGAGAGACGCCGCCAAGCACCGGGCCGCGCAAGTCGAAGCCACGGTGGAACAGCCCGCCTTGTTCTAGTCCCACGCCACCCAAGAGGCCATCACTGCCTAGGCGCAACACCTAGCTGACAAGATGATTAAGGACGGGAGGCTACAGAGAGCCATTTGAAACGCCGACGTCAGCAGTGTGGCCATGGCGACAAGCGTAACCACGTCTGGCAACCGGCGGTCACCTTTGTCCGTGACTACATGCCTCTCGCCGTCCCTGCCCATGTATGGGTACATTCCTGCCCAGGCACGTCCAGCAAGCATCCCATGTCATGGCCTCGCGGGACACACCACCAGAAATCGGCGAGTCAGTGTCGCTCGGCTCATCTGCCGTGGGACTTGATCTCAACAGGACCATGTGGCCTGCGAGTTCCAAAATAGGAAACTCGAACTTGATGAGTCCATACTCAAGTCAAATGCCATTTAAGTTGAGCTCAACTATGAAGTTAGGCAAAACGAAGTTGAGCTCAACTATCAAGTTAGGCAAAAGGAAGTAGAGCTCAAACAAAAAAAGTCGAGTTCAATGCTCAAGGGCCAAAGAAGTCGACCTCAAGGAATTAGAAGTTGAGCTCCAAGCCCAATAACCTACCAAGGAATATGAGCTCAAAAAAGAGAAAGTTGAGCTCAAGCTACTCGCCAGGGAATATGATAGTTGACTTGAGTAAGATGGATACTACCAAAGAGTTTGGTTCAAAAAGAGGAGGAAGATGATGTACAAACGAGATAAGTGATCACTAATCTGGTTTTGTTTGTTGAATTGTTTACTATTATGTGTTGAACTATGTTCTATGTGTGGCCGGTGTGGTCTAGTATTAGAACTATTTATATGGCCGATGTGGCATTCTATTTGAACTATTTGTATGTTTGGTGTGGCCTCGTATTTCAACTATGTTGTGTGGCCGATTTGGCCTCTTATTTGAACTGTTTGTATGGCCTCGTATTTCTATTTGAGTTATTTGTAGCCTTATTTGTATGTGAAAATAATGGCAGGAATGGCCAAGGTGGCCTCGCCAAGAAGGCCGAAATGTGGAAGAATATGGCTGAAAGGCCCAAAATGGAGGGAGAAATGTGTCCAGCACAAGGGAGAACAAACGTCCGTTCATGTCCTCCCGTTGAGACAAACGGGCCATCGGCCCGTTGGAGATGGCCTTACATGCAAATTTTACAAACATTTTTTTTCAAGAGTATTCTCAACATAAAATATTCAAGGTAATCGCACATTTTTAAACCAAGAAAATTCTATTAAGTGTGACCGACATATGCAGACGAAAATCCCATACGTTACTACTCCCTTCGTTTAGAAATATAAGATGTTCTTCTTCACAAACCTAAAACATCTTATATTTTCAAACGGAGAGAGTAGTACAAAGCAACTCATATGATCGAGGGAAAGTTGGACGACCAAAGCCACGAGTTTTGAGTCTTGAAATACTAATAAAGCAATCCGATTTGGAGACATACAACAATACCGAGTATTTAACCATGTCTTAATCGAGAGTCTAATGATGTCTAGAATCCACAGAGAGTTCATACACTCTATCTCACGAAAAGTCAGAAAACGAGAGGTAATTATACACTACATCACATGAGAGGCATCATCTTGTTTTTCCCTTCCTTCTCTCCGAGAGGCGGCGTCACTGGTAACTACTACTGCACTAGCTGTACTGCCATTGCCACTGGGGCCCAGCAGTCAGGATACAACGCCGGCGAGCTGCAGCCTCCTCAAGCTGACCGGCCGAAGAGGTGGTAGGGGAAGTTGCCGTTCTTGTCCATCAATGGCTCCACCAGCTTGGCGATCCCCAACATCACCCTCATCAGCTCCTCCTTGAACTCCTTCTCCCCCCTCTTCCACATGGGCATGGCGTTCAAAGCCTTGTTCTCAAAGGGAGCCGGCATGGCATTGTTGTCAAAGTGAGACGGCAGCGGCATGTCGTCGGAGCGGGGAGAGTACTGATGGCTGGGAAAGCCGGCACGGGGTGGGTATGGCGGCGTCGGCTGTCCAGAGAGCATGAGCGGCACGTCGATGTGGCGAGACTGGTAGGGGAGCGGCTCGCTGACACGAGGCTGGTACGGGAGCGGCGGTGGCGGTGGGAGTTGCTGCGTGTCCAGTGTGCGCGGCGGAGGCTGCAGCTGCTGTTGCTGTGCGCGCATGGGCGGTTGCAGGTTGGGCTGCGCTGGGCGTGCCGGTGGCTGCAGAGGCGGCTGTGCAAAGCCGACGGACCTCGCGATCTTGCTCACCGGTGCTGCAGCAGCGTCCGGGACATTGCTTGTGGTGCCGCTCGCTGGCAATGCAGGTGGCTCGACCTTGCTGTCCCCGGCGTCCAGCATGAACTTCACCCGAGGGGAGTCCCGGAGCGCGCTGGCCGCCGCGCCATCTTCGTTGCTCTTCTTCAGGATCGACTTGGGCTGCCCGACGGCTGCGCGCGCCGGCACGGCCCTGGACAGCGTCAGAGGAGCGCCATTGCCGGAGCTCCCGGGCCTGAACGGCGTGGTCTCCATGAGCCGCAGGTCGGAGCGCTGCTGCGGAGGAGGAGACGGCTCGGGCCCAGGGTCAGCCGACTCGATGCCGCGGAGATGACAGTTTGGGACCGCCTGGCCGAACATGGCGTTGGCCTTGGCGTACTTGAGCGCGTTCTCCGCGTCGGACTGGAACTTGTAGATGACCCGGCACATGTGGGACTTCCAGTAGACTCGGATGCCGTCGATGTCGAGCGGCCCGAAGCGCGCGAACCTCGCCTTGAGGAAGGCCACCGACGGCAGCGTGCTCTTCGGGGGGAACTTCATCATCAGCGCCGTCGGCGACGCGATCCTCTTCGCCGGCGCCGCCGCCGGAACCTTCTTCTTGACAAGCCCCTGAGCCTTGTCCTTCATGCCAGCACGTGGCTGCTGGACAGCCGCCGTACCGCCTCCCACAGCAGCGGCAGCGGGGGCGGCGTCTTTCTGCTCCAGCCCGGCCTTCTTCTCGGCTGCCAGATTCTTAATCTTCTCGAGCTTGATTTTTTTCTTGGAGGCCAGCTCCTCCTGCCGGTCAGAGGGCCCGCGCTTCACGCCGGCACTGGTGGGGTCAATCGGCCTCATGACCGGCTTCTTCTTCGCCGGATTGGGCGGCTGGCCGTCAGCAACGGCGCCGGCAGCGGGGGCATTGGGCTTATTATCCAAGCTCTTCTTGGACTCCTCGGGTGGATCGTTCTCATAGCTCTTCTTGTAGTGTTTCGAGCGGAAGGCGAGGACGAAGGAGTGAGAGGCGTCTGAGATGCGTCTGCCGGCGCCGTACGAGGGAAGCAGGGGCAGGTTCTGAAGGTCGGATATTACCTGCTTCAGATCCAGAGCGTCTAGGTCGACCTTATGGGACGAGAGAGGGGCTGGCTTTGCGCCGCCGCCGGAGGGAGCGCCGCCATTGAGCTCGGCGAGCTTCTTCTTTTTCTTCTTCGTCTTTGGCTCGCCGGCGGCGGCCGTGGCGGCGGCGGCGGCGGCGGCGGTGGCCTCCGCCCCCTCCTCCCTGTCGCGCTTGCGGGCCTTCTTCGGCTTGGCTGCCTTCTTCGGCGTGGATACGGCGGCGTCCGCTGTTGCGCCGTCGTCGCTCGCCTGGCCGGCGGCTGGAGGGAGCTCGCGCCTCTGCAGCAAGAACTCCTCATGGTCGTCGCCTCCGGTGCTGCTGGGCAACGGCGGCGTCTGCGGCTCCGCCGAGGGGAATCCAGGCGGTGGCCCGCCGTCGTCCGGAGCGGGGGTCGCGTCCGGGAGCACGGCCGGCGGCAGCGCCGGCGCGCGTGCGTCGTCCCGGCGCTTGAGCAGGTACTGGTCCTTCTTGCTGGCCTTGAGCTTTATGGCCGGCGCGCCGGGCACGATCTTCTCCATGAGCCTCGCCGCTGCGCCGGCAGCGCCCCTCCGGCCCTTGGCAGCCGCGGTGGTTTCCTTCTCCGGCACCGGCACCCTCTGCCGGCCCTTGAGCGGGCGAGCTGCAAGACATGTCGGGCACACGTTAGCACAACCACACAGCCACGGGAAAATAAAACGTAACACCAGCACAAGTCAATGCAACCCGTCACGTCTTTATATTCCCTATATATATATTCCTAATAAATGCGTCACGGAACAAGAACAAAACAAAAGATAAAAGAGGAAAGTGCAAAGAGGAAATAAATGCCAATCAAATCAAGAAATTCAAATCAGAATAGATGCATTTGGAAGAAATCCATTCACACAAAACTGTTTAGAATTCATACAAAAAGTTTCGAGCATTTCAATATGAAAACTAGGCCTCACTAATTTGCTCTATCAGAAAAAAGGGATTGGTCTGTCACGTATCCTCCCTAACCAAATCTGAATTTTGTTTTTATTTTCCTATTTAGTTTTTTCTTCGTAAACTACGGTCGACCCTGCAAAATGTTATGTGAACACATTGGACTGGTTGGGGGGTGTGTGACGAGTAGAAGGTGCAAATAAAATAAAGTAAAATACGGGGCTTGCACAGGTCCAGTAGGTCAAAGTCTCGACAAGACGTGGCCGCTCGAGCAGCAGAATCGCAGAAACCGAGTGGTGTGGGGCCTTGGCCACATGGTCACGTGAAGAAACTCTGTGGTGGACCGGTCACGCTGCACTTCATTTTTTAGAGGACAAACGTACCGATATTGTGCGGGGTGGCCCATCTTCCCTCTTGGGTGCAAAGATGTTACTGTCTTAGTCTAGTTAGTTCTATAACTAGAAAAAGAAACACCTCCGGAAGTGAAGAACTGATTTCTAGCCATCGGATCTAAAATGACATCATACAAATTCAAAAAAAAGTCTGACCCATATCAAAGAAGATGACACATTTTGGAAAATAATTTAGGTTTTGGCAATTTTGCTAAACACCCTTAGCGGCGAAACCTCGTCGCCCTAGGTCTAGGTGTGGGTACCGAGCGCACCGAAACAACAAAGACAGGCTCAACACCACGATCGAAGGCATTGATATGCCTGGGCTCAACACCCCGCAAGGCGATGATATGTTGAGCCTAGGCACCTCAACTCCCAAGATCGGGATGTTGAGCATGTCCATGTCAAACTCAAGTGCCAGGTCGTCTCGCCACCTCAAAGCCTTGACCTAGGGCATTGCATCGTGTGACCTCTACGAAATGATGCGGCGTATTCAGGGCAAAGGGTCAATATCCTAAACCTCCTCTCCTTTCCACCATCACGTCATCTACATCCATAGCCATGGTGTTTTCTTCAACCAACCTTCTCACTTTCCTCTCGACATCTAGACCCATAGCCTTCAGCATTGTCTCACCCCTCGAACAACCTCTCCCCGCTCCCACTCACTACCATAGCGGAACATCGACCACTTACCAAGTCATGCGTTCAACTATACCTAGTCATACCTCGGGTCGGGCTTGGCTTTAGACCGAGCCAAGAAAAGCTCGTAGCAGACAATCTAGGCCCAGACCCGACCGAAAAGCACAAAAGCCCAACAGGACGACAGGCCACATGCCAAGCCACTTCCTTAAATCGCGCCCCAACGTAAAGCCCAAGCCCAGCCCAACCTCTAGGCCTAAATTTTGGCCCTACACCCAAAAATATCGGGTCGGGCAGCCCATGCCCAGGATTGCATCCATCTACCACAAACTCTTCAACATAGCAAATCCAGTCCAATTCCTATGGTTTTGCCTTCTCTCAAGGAGAGGGCCCTTTTTGCAAGTGTTTGTCAAAAACCATTATCCAAATTGATGCATTCGTTATATCGTATTTTTTCTATAATATAAACTTTTTCTTTCATCTAGTAGTAGGAAAGGAGGGTTAATCGAATGTCTAAGAGCGTGTGCAGAAAAAAAAACTTTCATGTATAGTTCTTTTTCTAGTTCACACAAAGAGAATCCACACAAAGAACTAGTTCTTTTTCTCTGAAACCCAATACCACCTTTTTCCTACCGGAGATAAAGGCAAAAAGAAAAACGGTCTCGTCTCACCTCTAGAAAGGTGAGGTGCATGCGATTGCAAGATGAGAGGTACGTGTTAGTTTAGTATATTTCCTTAGCCAGTTGTTTTCCTCTCTTCAGCTTAGGTGTCTTTAGCCCAACCAATACTGAAATTGCAGTACTATAATAAGTTCTTCATGAAAATAGTTAAAAAATGTTTTCTTTATAATAATATATAAATTTCAAATATGGCTAAAACTTTGAATATGGCTAAAACACTACAGTACTGTCTAAGTCCAGGCTCATTGGTCGCTGGGACAGTACAATAAATTCCAGAGGTACCCTCAGATTGTAGATCGCCTGTCTGGACTGCACGATTGTGCTGAGAGGTCCAGCATGATGGAATTTCGTTAGCGCTAAAGGTTATCGTGGAACTGTGGAAGGGTTAAGTTAGCAGCTGGATCTTTCAAGGTGCGGATGGTGCTTCCAGTTCATGGCAGCTTAGTTCCTAGATACTGTAGCTTGTAAGAGTGACTATCCATTTGGTCTTTCCTTGCCGACGATTATCTACCAGTCCTGTGCAGAGAAGCGAACCACTTGAAAGCTTTCCAACGACCTTCTGTGGCACTCGAGAGCTCTGAAGGTAACCAGAGCCGATCAAACCATTCCTTCCTGGCTGGGCTTCAACAGTTCATCTTGGAGATGAACCATCGTTCAATAGCAAAGTTGGTATGGCCAGAGTGCATCCTTCTAAAACAGAACGGCCCAATGTTTCTTTGAGTAGATTGCAACCAGTCACTCCTCCTAATGTCATGGCGTCAGTCACTCCTCCTAATGCCATGGCGTCAGTCACTCCTCCTAATGTCATGGTGTCGACCATTCTCATCCAAGCGGGCATGCAATCGTCAAGTAGGTCATATTGGCAAAAGATTAAGTTCAGCCAGAGGTGCAGCAGAACAGTCTACTGTTCCTTCTATGGGCATATTCTTTTGCAGCTGTTCAAGGTTTCAGCATGAACTATGGTAACTAATTCTGTTCAGAACTTGTACCAAACTTTGGTAAGGAGAATGCAACTCATGGGTCACAATGAGTGCCCGGAGTTGCTGATGGTCAGGGACAAGATCATAGGTGTAAGATTTCCTGTGGCTGAAGCATTACTTGCATCATTTTGTAGGTTGCGCAACTTTGTTAAATCGTAAAAAAAGGCCCTCTCCAAAGACTTAAACTCGAGAACGGTTAGCAAAATACGGATTCAAATTGCTTTGGGATCGATGAGACAATATTAGGCTTTTTCTTGTGGTGTGCTGTGTGCATCTGGATTGATTGTTAAACCAAAAATTAAAACAGAAGTTCTAGTAAAATTCCTACAATGAAAACTAATACATTAACATGCACGTCTAAAATAATGGAGAACATCCTTGAACTGTTACCTTCGCCGATATATACATGTTTATGAACATATTAACTAATAGGCACCTCGACTGATCAGTGTAGAGAGTAACTAGCTTAACTCGATTCCTCCCTTCATGATGTGCAGGTGAACTCAACCACCTTACCTCAATGCCTGCTTCAATGATGAACAGGAAAGGATGCATCCAAAATAAAAAATATTATGCAGATAAATATTCAAAGTGCATCTCCACCAATAACCGATTATGGATTTATCAGGAACGTTAACATACTTTCTTTCAGAAATTATGTTTCTAACGCTTGTGCCAGTTTATGAAGCATGACTCTAATACTGCGACAGCATAACAATCAAGTTGTTGAAACTTGGTGATTCTGCCTCGCTATGCCAGATTATAATGAACAAACACAAAATGTGAACACATAACAAATGCAAAGGCGCGACAAAAAGCAAAAGAGGCAATCAACAGAAAATAAAACCCACTTGCAAGAAAAAGAACAAACTAGGATGAGTCACAAATGCCCTAATCAAGGACATAAGAGAATGCGTGAGAAAATTTTCACAATCCAATGCAATAACTAGATGGGAAGGAAAGAAAACTGGACAGTCTACAGACATATCCTATGCATACATATGTTTGTGCAAGAAGTCCACAGTTATCACAGGATTTTCATACCTACCAGGATTAACTTGATTTGGATTTTATTCCTGTGAGATAATAGATTTTACCATTTATTACTAGTATAGCTTCACACAGTTCCACACATGTTTATGTACATGTTCGATACTATCCACATCAAAACAAGTTCCAAACTCCATGCAAAAAGCAGTTCAGCAAAAGAGAAACAAACACTACTTGAACCAACAATATCCACTTCACTATTCACTTCAAAAGAATTTGTATTATGAAATCTATACCAGCACCAACAGTAACAGCCTTTAACCATCAAGTTCAAGTACATGGCAAAAACAATAACAGGGCACTGAATAGTAATACTACTAGGATTGGGCATGTGAGTGTTGATACCTCGTTGAGACCGTTCAGCCTCTGCTTTAATCTCGCCTTCGAGGGCCTTCTTTGGCTCCACCCCAAATGATTCCGCATAGGTGAGGTCGTACTTCTCGAATCTGGATCGGCGGTACGCCATGAGCATCGCAGCCATCTCGATCCCTGGCAAAGTCCGTGCGGCTGTCTCGGCAGCGTCACGCTGCTCCACTGCGGCGTTCTGCAGGAAATCCAGCATCGTGTTCGGGACGAACTTCTCCCGTGCGGCCGTCACCTGGTCGGGGAGGTACTCGGCGTTGGAGTCGAACCCTGGTACGTTAACCAGGAAGATCCCAGGGTCCTCGTTGTGGGGGCGGAAGGTGTCGGGTCCGCGGCAGGGGCAGAGGAGCGCGAGCGCGCTGCGGCGGGCGATCTCGTCGAGGGACTCGGCGACGGCAGCGGGGAAGGTGCGGCTACCCCCCTGCGATGTCTTCTCGATAAAGTGGTCCTCGAAGCGGACGAGCTCGTGCGGCTCGAACCACCCGTAGCTGCCGTCTCCGAAGAAGGCGACGAGGACGAGGCCATGGCGGTGGCCGCGGTGCACCTCCGGGTCGTCGGAGAGGGTGATGCTATAGACGTGGCCGGGCCACCACGGATGCGACTTCACCTTGCCCCAGACCATGTCGCCGAAACTGGGGGTCCAATCCTCGCGGTCTCCAGCGGGCACGACGGCGCCGGCGCCGGCGGCTGCGGGATCGGCCATCCTGCGGAGGGGAAGCGAAACCCTAGATTTAGGTGCGGGGTGTGGCCTGGGCTTAGGTTTGGGTTTGGGATTGCGCTGTTTGGGTTTGGAAGGTTGGGGAGATTTGGGGATCTCGGGCCGGGTTGGGGAGACGGTGGAAGGGGCATGATGGTAATTAGTTGTTGAAAGGGGGAGAAAAAAAAGAAAAGGGCACAAATACGCCAAACTCTTTTTTTTAAACTGGCTTCGCCAAACTCTTCTGTAGACTAATCTCTATCCGACACTGTAAATTCGACTGTATTAAAAATAATTGTTCGTTTTTAAGCCAGAAAAACTTGCTCGAATAGTGCATCGGAATTCATACCCTTTGTCTCCATATTCCAGGATCCACGGCCGAACTGAGGGTTCCCTATAAAGCCACGATGCGTTTGGCGGGAGGAAAGTTTTAGCTTGGAACAGTGCTTTCGCCGTCGGACCTCCGTCCAATCCAATCGATTCCGTCCAAAATTGAGCTCAGGTGAGGACCATCGCAGGACCAGCGACAGAGCAGGGGCGACAGAGATGTTGTCGTGGAGGGTAGAGTTGTGGTCGGAGGGGAGCTGCCCCGACCTCCTCCCTCTTGAGGGCGCGCTCGGGGAGCTGACTTGACCTCCTCTCCCGGGGGCTCCAGCTCGCAGCCGCGACCATTGAAGGGCGGGGACGGGCAGCAGGGGCAGGTTCATCGCTTTCCATGGCAAGCACACCGGTCGCAGGTTCCTCGATTATCATTTCAGAATGCCAAAGTGTTCGTATTTGTTATGGAAGGATCGACCGTACTCAAAGAAACTACAACAGCGTTGGTCAAAACATAGAAGGAAACCAAGGACGAAGATCTGTGCAATAGCTCTGACGAGGAGGAGCTCGCTAAATAAGCGAGGGACATGGCCAAAGAAGAAATTGCCCCTTCACTAAGTGGATGCATGATATGTGTCCGAATGTTGCTAGATCTATAAAGTCTATTGGGATTGCACTAGATGGTTGATGAGTTCAAAATTGAAGCATTTTTATCTCTTGCTTTTGCATAAGTAGAGTAGGGTTTTAGTATTTTACCACGTTTGCGTGCACCTTTTATTCTTGTTTTAATAGAATCCTAATTTACTAAGTCTATTATGAGCATATCAATTGAGACTATCATATTATACGGTAATATGATATTTTTAAGTGATAAAAATTATTTAATTGATTTATCTTCGCATCTGAAGGAATTGCTTGCGCTAAGGATCTCATAGGGCACTTAACTAGCAACGGTACGGCAGAGCCCGCTCATACCGTCCGCCCGTACGACATGCCAGCGTGACCGCCCCGTCAAATACTTCCACCTTGCGAAGACAGATCTGAGATTCTATATTCACAAAAACCTCCAAACACGAAAAACCACACCAGAGAGGGATCTAAAGGACGAACTTTGAGAAGGAAAAATCCTTGCTGCTTCGAATCATTGGAAGACAACACATCATCCCCTTCATATCAACCGCTGCATCACCATTACCATATCTACCCCCATCTTATATTCATTAGAACTTGTTATAATTCTAGATTTAATTGTGGTTTGCACTAGATTCATTTCAATACATTTATCCATCCATTTGATTATGATGATGTTGTTGATTGATTCCATGTGTGAGTAGTTTCTTTCGTTCTTGGGGAGATGGAGAAACCCTAGTATTATTATGAAATGAAATAAAGATAATCTATTACTTGTGTCTATGATCTATTGATCTATGATGTGTGTTTGGTATCTCCCTTTAGATGGTGTGTGTAGTCGGCCACATATCATTTGCCTTTGGATCTAAAGAAGAAGGTAAAATCCTTTGGACGTGTTTGGAAGCGATTGTGACTAGAAGCGCGGCTAGCAGCCTGCACAATCAAAGGGGGAACAAATAGAGATTCACTAAGCTAATTACAATATCCATGGGGGGACCCTTAATTGCGGGGTCTATATGGGTGACTTCTCTCAGACATCGCGGTGGTTATTTAGAGATGACATTATTCTTGCCTCGACTGCCTACGAGTCTTGTAGTGAACATCTTATTATGAAACTCCCTTCATATATATCATGACATAATAAATAGGTTATCCTAACTATTATTAATTACAACATGCTAGTGGTGTATCCTACATTCCGAGAACGCTTTAGCCCTATTCAGTTCAACCACCTTTCCAACCGCTTTTGTTACTTGTTATTGGAGATATGCCCTAGAGGCAGTAATAAAAGTAGTTATTATTATATCTTTGTGTTTATGATAAATGTTTACATTCATGCTATAAAAGTATTAACCCGGAACATTAATACTTGTGTGATTCGTAAACTAACTAGAGTCCCTAGTAAAGCCTCTTTATAATACTAGCTTGTCGGTTAATAGATGATCATGGTTTCTGGATCATGAAAATTGAGATGTTGTTAACAACAAGATCATATCATTAGGAGAATGGTGTGATGGACATACTCCTATAGATAAGCGTAGCATAAAGATCAAGTCATTTCAATAGTTCGTTTGCTATAAGATTTCTAATACATAGTAACCTAAATCCTTCGACCATGAGATCATGCTAATCACCATCACCGGAAGGATGCTTTGATAACATCAAATACCACACCGTAACTGGGTGGTTATAAAGGTGGCATTGAGTGTTCGGAAAGTATGTATTAAGGCACATGGATCAAGAGTGGGATTTGTCCATCCATATGACGGATAGATATATTCTGGGCCCTCTCGGTGGAATGTCATCCAATTGGCTTGCAAGCATGTGACTGGCTCACAAGGGATCACATATCGCGGGAACAAGAAAATAATACTTATCGGTAATGAGGTTGAACTAGGTATGTAGATATACCGACGATCAGGCCTCGGATAAGTAGAATATCGTGAGATAAAGGGACATTGGTAGCATATGTAGATGGTTCATTCGATCACGAAGTAATCATAGAAATATGTGGGAGACATATGAATTTCCAGATTCCTCTATTGGTTATTGATCGGAGAAGTGTCTCAGTCATGTCCGCATAATTCACGAACCATAGGGAGACACACTTAAGGATTCGATGTTGTTTAGTAGATATGGAATGTAATTAGGGAGACCGAATGTTGTTCGGAGTCTCGGATGGGATCTGGGATATCACGAGGAGATCCGGAATGGTCCGAAGAATAAGATTCATATAAGGAAAGTCCAATTCCGGAGTTTGGGAATGATTCCAGTGTTTTCACCGGAATGATCTAGAAGGGTCTAGAAGGTTCACCGAACCGGAAGGGTAAGGGTGCATGAATGTGTCATGACTAAGTGGAATGGTTGCATCATGTGCTAGGTCAAAGGGTTGTGCAAATAAAGAGTAAAATCAAACTCTGAAATTGAAATTCAAAAGGCAAGTTTGAAAAGTCAAACTGGGACAATGTTTCCTAGTGGAGGAAGAAGAGAATCCTTCTCTCTCTCCACCACAAGCCTAGTAGGAGAGGGAGTTGGGGAAGGATTCAAACTCCCTCTTCCAAGATGTCCCTCCCTCTCATAAATAGAGGGTAGGGTATGCTCCCTCCACACAACACCACCACCACCCAAGCCGTCGCCACCTCGTCATCGCCGCCCTAGCTGCCGCCGGCCACACCTTCTCCTCTCCGGGCTCTAAACCCTAGATCGCCGGGGAAACCCTATTTCTCCACCATAACTCCCTCCGGCTTAGGTGAATGTAATATCCCAAAAATATTAAGCAAGATTATCAAATTCCAATCACCCAAATTTAGTGTTAACAAAAACTTTTGTTAATTAAAATCATATGAATGCATGTGTGTATGTGATGAATGTATGAATGCATGAATGGACTTGTGTGATTGTTGTGAATAGCAAGGAATAGTTTAAATATGACAACAACATCATCTAAATGAATTCCAAGCAGAAAAAATCAAGAGAAATTCAAAAACAAACAAAATAAGCAAATGGTAATTTTTGCCAATCTTGCTCACTAGACCACTTTGAGTGTTTCTAGTCCAAGATTTAAAACAGAAACATTTCTATTTCTTTTCACCCCTTGCTAGACCAAGTAAAAGTGAACCCAATCCCACCTTTCAAACCCACAGAAACATTTGGCAACTTGATTCAAATGACATTTCAAAATTGAATCTAGTTCATATGTGAAGATCACCCAATTTTCAAAAACCAACCAAACCAGTACCCCTTGACCTTTCCAACTAACCAGAGACTCCCTAGTATGTAACTAGTACACCCACAAAGTTTGAATCAAAAATTCAAATTTGAATCTCTTTCGGCCATTTCATCAAACACCTTGCAAACACCAAACCAACAAACATTAAACACTATAGTGAGCAGTAATTTTGGCCTAACTTGTTCCCTCTATAGCTCACACTACCCTCTCAGTAGATCATCTAACTTGTTTAAGCCACTCTAGCTCACTGTAAACCGACCATGCCATCAATGGCAAGCATGCCGAGAGCACCCTTGCCACCCCAATGTCGCCAGCCAGCTAGGAGCAGCTCTAGCCTCGCCAACCTTGTCTAGCAGGCACTCCACCGTCCACCCCCACCCCCTGTCCAGTGCCAAAGCGTAGCCAGCCCCTGGACCACACAGCCTGAGCGTGCCTAGCCTCTCTGCGAGCGTGCTGAGAGCGCGAAAGAGCGCCACCCGTGACACACGCCCACAGACCGCGCGCCGCCCTCGCCGCGTGCAAGCGTGATCACCACCACCCCAGCAACCCCGTAGACATGCCCGTTCGTCGTCGCGCGACCAGGACAGCCCGTACTCCATGAATTTTCCTATCAAACCCGCCCAGAGTGCCGCGATGTTCCGACCGTCCCACGCCGCGTAACCATGTCATTGAGCTTCGCTAGGGAACACAGCACCGTCCCCTACCTTTGTCCATGCCAGTAGCTCGCTGTGATGACGACACCGACGAGCTCAGCCCGCGCCCTTCGATCCCCTTCGGGCACTATAAATAGAGACCACCCCCGCTCGATTTCTTCACACCATCTCACTCCCCTCTCTCTCAGAAGCACCCCACCTCACCCCCGGAGCAAGGCAAGCAGCAGGTCGCCAGAATTTGGCCGGAGTCTGTCACAGAGGAGGAAGAAAGGAGTCGTTGATTGGAGCCGCCCCAGGAGAAGCCGCCGGTACCAGGAGATTCGCCCGTCGTCAACTTCGTCGTTCGCCCCCATCGCGGACCCTCGCATGAGCCCCGGTGAGCACCCGTAGACCCCCAGTGGCCGTGCTAGGGTTTAGTCTCGCTGGCGTTGCCCGATGGAGATGATAGGTCACAACCGTTGGATTAGAGTTTGATCGTGCGGTCTAGATCACCCCGTACCGCTTTGCACCCCCTGTCTCGCTGACTGGTGGGGTCATTCACTTAAACCCACCCGCGCGTGCGTTGTGCACCGTGGGCCGGCCCAGTTAACATCCCGCGCGACCTAGTAATTCAAATTTAGATTTATTCTTTTAGTTTCAAACCTAGTTCTATACCGAGATTCAAAAATCAACCCAGCTCGATTCACTGAACCAAATTGCATGAAACCAATTTTGTTAGGAAGGCACTAGAATGCTTAATACAAGCCTGTTGGATTCAAACCAAATGGATTTGTAGATCACCTATAATAAAAATAACAAGGCAGAAGCTTTTCTGCATTCAAACATTTTTTAAAATTCAACCATGAAAGCTTTTGAGTTGATTCCAACTCTCAAAAATCACATTTAACAAGACCTTTCTGAATATATAAAAATATATAGGTTTACTTGCATAAATAATGGACAAGTAATAAAAGAATGCTCCATAGGCATTTATAGTCACTTTATTTAATTAAAATAAAAAGGTTAAACCTTATTAAATTGTGACACCACTTTAAATCACTTTCCCAAGTACTGAAATATGTGGTGATGACATGTGTAAACATGATCCCACGTTTTAGTTGGAGAATATTAAATCTTAAGTAGTTTTTTCAATGAGTAGAAATTACTTTTCCAAAATAAAATAAATAAGACAAGTGCTTTGATGATTGTAATGTTTGTGATGATGCTAGATCATCTAGTGAAAACCTTGGTGTGATAAGTAAAAGTAGTTAAGTATTGTTTGGTGATTGTGTACCTCGTATTTATTTATAGACGCTGGTACCGACCAAGGATACGAGGAGGAAGGAGGATACTACGAGGAAGAAGCCGAGGAGAACTTCAACCACTGCTCTGCACAAGGCAAGCTATTACCTGAGCAAGCCTATACTTGCAACCTTGCAAGCCTTACTATACAAGTTGACTTAGCAAGCTACTATCCAAGCAAGCTAACACTTGCAACTGTGAAAGTTAGATAACCTATGCAATGCATTAGGCATGCTTGGTTAGATACATTGGATACCCCATCCTAGTTTTATTTGCAAGCTTAGTATTTTATTTCTTTATCAAGCTTTCTATTAGAGTTTACTTAGTGATTTGTAGAGCTTAGAGAGATTATTTAAAGGTAGCATAAAGAGCATAAAACTTGGCCTAAGTTAGATAAATCTTGATGTCATCCTAAGGCATGAGATTGAATTTAGACAAGATACAATTGTTTACCACCCCTCATTAGTGCTTACCCCCATAACTAGATGCTAGTGCTAAGCATAAAACTTGATCACTTTAGATGGGAATACTTGGTGAAAATGGTTATGAAAACCTTAGAATGATGAGTCATTCTACTGAAATGTTTTGACATGTGTTCTGGAACACCATATGATTTTGATGATGAAAATGTTAAGGCATGAGCCTTAGCCCTTTACAAAACTGATGGTTGTCTGGATGCGATACCATTCCAATTTTACCGTACAACCACAATACCCGAAATTTGGGTTGGGCTTGACTGGAAATTTATATACCTTAGTATGGGTTTCCTTTCGGCCAAGGTTTGAGCCGAGGCTACCTTATGAAGATTGTCCACCTGCGCAGTTCCCAAGATGACAGTTGGTCATGGTTTGGAGGCCAAACTCACAGGATAGGTGCCTATACTAGGGCATATAATTGAAAGGTTAAGATTGATTATCCGCATACTGAGGATGGTGAATTCAGGATTTGTTCCTGACGGATGTATTGAATGTTGTGGTGAAAGTGTACCACCTCTGCAGAGTGTCAAACTATTCGAATAGTCGCGTCCGCGGTTATGGACAGTTGGAGTGGCCATACTGTTCCGTTGTCAGATGTTTTCAAAATTACTTGTGAAATGATTCATGACTTTGACGTGACCACAACAGAGTTGTGACATGAAATTCAAGTTCCCACTTAGGTGTTATAAAACTTTCAACTAGCTTTCTTTGCTTCTGAACTCAGTAGAGATAAATCTAGATTTTTGCAAAACAACCTAGAGCCTAGTACTACATATTCAAAACCACCTTACTTGTTAGTATTAGTTTGCGAGTACTTAAAGAGTACTCATGGCTTTGTCCCTGGCTATTCCCGTGGCCAGACTATGAAGAGGACTATCAGGAAGAAGGACAACAGGAAGGTTACGACCACTAGGATCATCTCCCATCGTCAGCATTGCCTGTGACCATGAAGATGGAGCTTCGCCCACGCGATCGTTATTATTACGATATTCCGCTGCTTGAATTGTATTAAGACTAGATCATGAGATCCTTTATTTGTGTAAGACCTTATGTATGGTTTGTAATGGATGTTGTACTGTGATATCCAATCTGTTATGTCTCGCAAAATGGTAATCCTGGGATTGCGATGTATGGCATAACGGGCATCTGGGATTAAAAATCCGGGTGTTGACAGTGAAGCCCTGCGGGATCTTCCCTCTACTTCCGACACCACGCCGTCGTGCTGCCGGAATTGCGAGGAGAGAACTACAACCTCCACTGTCTGCTGGAACAAGTAAGAGGAAGGTCTTCATCGAGTACCGAACGTGTGGCCGACTATGGAAGTGCTGCCGGAACACAACACCGGAAGGATAGTCTATGCGATCTTGAGATCGGCAAGTGAACGACTACATCATCAACGAGAATCTGCTCTCGTTAACCGCTTTGGAATCTTCGAGGGTGAGTACTCTATCGACTCGTTGCTACAATCTAATAGATAGATCTTGGCTTGTGTGTGTTCATGCGGTAGAAATTTTTTGTTTTCCATGCTACAAACCCCTAAAGTGGTATCAGATTCGTGTCTATATGTAGATATGTTGCACGAGTAGAACACAATGGTCATTGGGGGCGTTGATGCTTTTGTTGTCGATTGCTTTTTGTGTACTTTGTATCTTGCGGGGTGGTGGGATGAAGCGGCCCGGGCTAACCTTACATGACATCGTTCATGAGACTTGCTCCACGCTTGACATGCAAATTGTATTGCATAAGTGTCTTTACGGGTGTCTGTTTCTCCCAACATAGTGAAGATTCAATTTACAATGGGTGATTGACAATACTAGTATCAACGTTGTGGTTCTTGTTCGTAAGTTAGAACGACACTTATTGAAAGCCCCAAACCACGCAAAACATGCAAAGAAAACTAGAGGCGTCTAACTTTGTTTTGCATGGGGTGTGCAATGATGTGATATGGCCATGATTGTGATTATATGTGATGTATGCAATGTTCCTTATTATAAGTCGGCAACCGGCAGGAGCCTTATGGTTGTCTTTTAATTTCGTTAAGACCTGCGTGTCTATTATTCAAAGTAGTTGTAATAGTAGATGCTGGTGGACGACAACCATGGAGCGGCGCCATTAAGCTTGATGCCACGCCGGTGATGATGGAGATCATGTTCGTGCTTGAAGATGAAGATCGGAAGCACAAGAAGAAAGGCCATATCATATCACATATTATGAATTGCATGTGATGCTAATCCTTTTATGCATATTGTATTGCTTAGATCGCGACGGTAGCATTATAATATGATCCCTCTCACAAAATTATCAAGTAAAGTGTTCACCCTTAGTTAGCACCGTTACCAAGACTCGTCGTTTCGAAGCACCACGTGATGATCGGGTGTGATATAATCAACGTGTGCATATAGCGGGGGCAAGCCAGATTTTCTCATGTAGAAACTAAGGTTAAACTTGACGAGCCTAGCATGTACAGACATGGTCTCGGAACACGGATCACCAAAAGGTAAAGCATGAGTCATATAGTAGATATGATGAACCTGTTGATTGTTCGCCATTGATGCTACATCATATCTCATGATGATCAGATTTGATGTAGTGGATTTGGTTCATGTGATCACAAAAACAATGTGAGGGATAATGTTTTGAGTGGGAGTTCGCCTAGATTAATTTAACTATTAATAAGAACTCAATTTGTCATAAACTTAGTCTAAACTATTGCAAATATGTTGTAGATCAATGGCGGCCCCTACCATCAATTTTAATGCGTTCCTAGAGAAATAAAAGTTAAAAAATAATGGAAGAAACTTCGCAGATTGGTTCCACAACTTGAGGACCGTCTTCAATGCTGGTAATTTGACCTATGTGCTGGATGCATCGCTAGGTGACCCGCCTGCAGTTGACGCTAATGATGAGGTGAAGAATGTTTTCCTCACTTGGAAGAATCAGTACTCCACAGTTCAGTGTGCTATCTTGTATGGTTTGGAATTAGAGCTTCGGAAAAGGTTTGAGAACTTTGACCCACATGATATTGTCCGTGAACTCAAAATGATATTTGAGGCTCATGCGGCAGTTGAGAGTTATGAAGCTTCTGAAAAGTTCTTTAACTGCAAGATGGAAGAGGGAAGCTCCGTCAGTGAGCATGTGCTTAAGATGTCTAGGCACACTAGTAAGCTCCAAAGCTTGGGTATAGTGATTCCTAATGCTTTGGGGATTCACCGTGTCCTCCAACCACTACCACCAAGTTATAAGAACTTTGTGATGAACTACAATTGCAAAACATGGACAAGTCGTTGCATGAACACTTCTCCATGTTGAAATCTGCAGAAGTGGAGATTAAGAAAGAGCACCAAGTGTTGATGGTCAATAAGACCACCAAAATCAAAAGGCAAGGCAAGTCCAATAAAAAGGGAAACTTCAAGAAGGATGGTAAGAAAGCTACCACGCCGACGAAGAAAACCAAGGTTGGGCCTAAGCCTGATACTGAGTGTTTTTACTGCAAGGGAGAAGGTCATTGGAAGCGGAATTTCCCCAAGTACTTGGCGGATTTGAAGAACGGCAACATCAAGAAGAAAGGTATATTTGATATACATGGTATTGATGTGTATCTTTCTAGTAATCGTAGTAGTGCATGTGTAATTGATACTGGTTCAGTTGCTCACATTTGTAACTCGAATCAGGTGTTGCAGAATAAACAAAGACTAGCGAAAGACGAGGTGACGATGCGCGTTGGAAACGGATCAAAGGTTGATGTGGTCGCGGTCGGCACGCTCCCTCTTCATCTACCATCGGGATTAGTTTTATATTTAAATAATTGTTATTTGGTGCCTGCGTTGAGCATGAACATTATATCCTGATCATGTTTATTGCAAGACGGTTACTTGTTTAAGTCTGAGAATAATGGTTCTTCGATTTATATGAGTAATATATTTTATGGTCATGCGCCTTTAATAGATGGTTTATTCTTATTGAATCTCGATTGTAGTGATACACATGTTCATAATATAGAAGCTAAACGTTTGAAATTAAGCGATAACTCAACCTATATGTGGCACTATCGTCTTGGTCACATTGGAGTGAAACGTATGAAGAAACTCCATTCCGATGGACTTCTTGAATCACTTGATTTCAAATCACTTGAAAGATGCAAAGCATGTCTGATGGGTAAAATGACTAAGACTCCATTTTCTAGCATGATGGAGCGAGCTACAGACTTATTGGAAATTATACATGCCGATGTGTGTGGTCCGATGAGTGTAGCATCGCGCGGTGGTTATCGTTATGTTCTTACTTTCACGGATGACTTGAGTAGATATGGGTATATATATTTCATGAAACATAAGTCCGAAACTTTCGAGAAGTTTAAGGAATTTCAAAGTGAAGTAGAGAATCAACGTAACAAGAAGATTAAGTTTCTACGATCTGATCGTGGAGGTGAATATCTTAGTTACGAGTTTGGCGAGTATTTAAAGAAATGCGGAACACTTTCACAATTGACACCTCCAGGAACACCACAACGTAATGGTGTGTGCGAATGTCGTAATCGAACTCTCATAGATATGGTTCATTCTATGATGTCACTTACAGATTTACCTTTGTTGTTTTGGGGTTATGCGTTAGAAACAGCCGCATTCACTTTAAATAGGGCACCATGTAAATCCGTTGAAACGACACCGCATGAATTATGGTTTGGGAAGAAACCTAAATTGTCGTTCCTTAAAGTTTGGGGTTGCGAAGCTTATGTAAAGAAGTTACAGCCCGACAGGCTTGAACCCAAAGCGGAAAAATGCGTCTTCATAGGATACCCGAAGGAAACTATTGGGTATACCTTCTATCATAGATCCGTGGGAAAAATCTTTGTTGCCAAAAATGGATCCTTTCTAGAGAAGGAGTTTCTTTCGAAAGAAGTGACTGGAAGGAAAGTAGAACTCGACGAGGTTGTCGAACCTTCACTCGGATTTGAGAGTAGCGCAACACCAGAAGTAGTTCCTGTGGCGTCTACACCAATAAGAGAGTAAGCTAATGATGTTGATCATGAAACTTTGGTTGAAGTTACTACGGAACCTCACGGGTCAATGATAACTCGTACCACTCCCGATTGGTATGATATCATTATGAGTGTCATGTTGGTGGAAAACACCGACGACCCTGCAACATATGAGGAAGCGATGATGAGCCCAAATTCCAACAAATGGCAAGAAGCCATGAAATCCGAGATTGGATCCATGTACATAAACCAAGTATGGACTTTGGTGGATTTACCAGATGGCCGAAAGGCTGTTGAGAACAAATGGATTTTCAAGAAGAAAACAGATGAAGATGGTAATGTAACCATCTATAAAGCTCGACTTGTCGCGAAAGGGTTCCGACAAATTCAAGGAGTTGGCTACGATCAGACTTTCTCACTGGTAGTGAAGCTAAAGTCTGTGAGGATTTTGTTAGTGATGCAGCGCTGAGTTGTAGGAGCGCTTTGTCGCGAAACCCCAAGAGCAAGGTGAGAAGCAGCACATCAGCAAGTTTTCCCTCAGTAAGAAACCGAGGTTATCGAACCAGTAGGAGGAAGGAAACGTCACACAGGTGTTGCTAGCAACACGGAGACCTGCACAACACAAACTCAAGACTTTGCCCCAACGAATCAGTGAGGTTGTCAAGCTCACCGGTTTGTTGTAATAAAGGATTAAAGGTATGGTGTGGAAGGTAATGGTTTACAACAAATAAACAACTAACAGTGGAAGATGTATCAATGGTAAAGATTGGACCGGGGTCCATAGTTCACTAGAGGTGTTCTCCTTAAATAAACATGGCATGAAGGGTAAACAAATTATAGCAAGGCAATTGACAGGAACTGAGCAAGGCATAACAATGCAATTACTAGTCAGAAAGATCCTATAAGTTTTGATTGGGCAATACAACAAGATACATAGACCGCCATCCAACTGCATCTATGACTAGAAGTCCACCTTCACGTTATCATCTGAACCCCCTCCAGTATTAAGCTGCAAGCAACAGACAACTGCTTTAAGCAAAGTGTGTAAGGTAAACAGTCCACATGTTCCATGAACAAGAGACCATTGTTTTCTCCCTAGTGGCAACAACACATCTACAACCAACGAGATTTCTGTCACTTCCCTTGGAAACTAGAGGCATGAACCCACTATCGAGCATAAATACCCCTCTTGGAGTCACTAGCAACTACTTGGCCAAGATAGCTACTAACAACGGAGAGCATGCAAGATCACAAACAACACAGACATGATAGAATCATAAAGACAAAACCATTAATCAAACCAACATAATAATCTCAATATCCATGGGATCCCCGCAAACACAACATGCATGATTACAAATAGATTAGATCTTGATCATGAACGGAGCTCACAAGATCTATACATGAAAGCACAAGGAGGAGATACAACCATCTAGCTACTACATGGACCCATAGTCCAAGGTGGAACTACTCACGCATCATACCGGAGAGAAGGCCTCCGGGATGATCTCCCCTCCGGCAGGGTGCCGGGAAGAACTTCAGATCCCCCCGATCCAGGGACGATGGTGGCGGCTGCTACAGATAGTTTCGTGGAGATTTGGTCGGGTGCTTAGGGTTTCTGCTTCGGGGGCTTCTTATAGGCGAAGGGGGACGCCGAGGCGGTGGCCAGGGGCCCCACACCCTGCCTAGGCGCGGGCCCACCCCTGGTCGTGCCTAGGGCATTTGGCCGCCCTGGCACTCTTCTCCGTCTCCCCTCTGGACTTCTTGTTCCCCACCGAAAGTTATTGACTTTGACGTTTGTCCCGTCCAATTCCAAGAATATTTCCTTACTAGCTTTTCTGGAACCAAAAACAGCAGAAAACAGGCAACTGGCACTGTGGCAACTTGTTAATAGGTTAGTACCAGAAAACATGTAGAAAGCACCTCAAAGTGTAGACAAAGCAAAGCAAAGTACATACTAAACAAGCATGGAGCATCAAAAATTATAGATACGTTTCCGACGTATCAAGCATCCCCAAGCTTAACTCCTGCTTGTCCTCGAGTAGGTAAGTGATAAAAGAATAATTTTTGAGGTTACATGCACCCTCACAATAAAGATCTAACCATTTTCAAGCATTGAAAGCTAGGATCAAAGAACTCTAAACATGTGCATGAAAGATGGAGTTCTAACAATAGGACATAGTAACTATGCATGCAACATGAAAGGCTACAAACAAAGATCATGAATAACATGCATTGAAAAACGTTTGTTTGTTTCACATACAGAAAACATAGCATAGTGACAATCAACTTGTCCCTCATAGAGTAGCAATATATATGCATAGGACACCTTCAAAGTTCACAAGGGTGACTATAAACAAATAGCACAAGAACAAGTAATATCACAATATGCATCAATCAATAAGCTTTGGAACACTGCACACAGAATGACAACTATGCTCTCTTAATGGTGCCTAAAGGTAGAAGGTGGAGACTTAATAGTGGTGGAAGAAAGGCCTTTTTGTAAAGGAAGCAGGGATTTCGAGTTTCAAAAAGAGCTTACAAAAATTATGGTACTTGTTAGCTTTCAGCCCTCATTGCCCCTATCATAAGCATCTTGAAGTGATTAAGGTTAAAGTAAACTAACTATGGAGTATATGCTTGACAAAGTATAAGTTGGCAATCTCAAGTCCCTTGAATACGAGGGCCACACCTCGTGCTACTCAACTTCAGTCACATGTAAGTTCTTGTCATTGTAAGTATTTGCATATCATAGAGAACCGCCAACGGGTACCCCTTGCACATGGTACAGGAGCTTTCCCATAACCAAAATGACAAGGCAAGCAGACAATGAGCATCTCAGCGATCTTTTTATTTACTATATGCATAG
Source organism: Avena sativa (assembly GCA_916181665.1). Taxonomy (NCBI): domain Eukaryota; kingdom Viridiplantae; phylum Streptophyta; class Magnoliopsida; order Poales; family Poaceae; genus Avena; species Avena sativa. The sequence goes on along the minus strand of OV702285.1, from coordinate 33,394,413 downwards.
ATTTTTATTGAGGATGCTTCATACATAGCTCACTATGGTGATGCTGCAAGTTTCCACCATGATTAGACATGGCTTAGGCTAGCGGCCCAGGCATTTATCTAACACAGAATACAAACTCCATGGACTTACAAGTTCCCTCATTATTTCACACCATGACATCCATAGACAAAAGAGCATGATATCAACCGAGTACAAAGTACAAGTGCAATGTTGAAAATGTTCCCCGTGACAACACGGTTCTGCTAATTCCAACGTATAAGTGCAAGCATATACAACATAGACGTCACAATGGTTCGAGTATATTAGGGGCAAAGAATATAAAGTGTGCCATCAAGTTCATGAGGGCTTTAATCACTAAGTTTTCACATAACAAAATAGTTTTTAATTGGAAGATATCTGAAAACAAGAATATACTTGGAATGGTGTAACACACCATGCATAGGAGTTTATAGTGGACACTTTGGAATAACTTGGTTTCTTGGGAGTTGGAAGCATGAGTAGAGCTTACTCATACAAGTGGAGGCTAGCAAAAGTCTGGGAGCAACCAACTAAGAGAGCATAATGGCCATAATCATGCAGAGCAACAAAGCATTACTAATCAAAGCATAGAGTGGTACTATAAGCCAATTAATAAATGATCATAGAGGCTAATGGTGACTTGTGAGAGTCATAACATGGTGTGAGCATATGCCAAGTCAACCCAAACAAAGCATCAAAGGAGAATACCACAATACTATGCTTTTGCATGCTAACACAACACATAATTTATTCAAGGCACAATAAGCAATCCCAATTGTTTGGAACAATGCATGCTACAGCAATAATCACTAAGCATAAGGCTAAAACAACACCTATCATGTCATGCTAAAGTCTAAGTCACAGTCAATGCAAGCTCCTCTTGCACATCAAGCAAGAACTTACTACTCCTTTCCAACAGCAAGCAAACTTATTGCCAAAACAACACAGCGAGAACGGGGATCCAAACTTACTTTATTCAAGCAAACTAAACAACCTAAGGAAATTAAACGAAAACTAAGATGCTCCAAGAACAACACAACTGTGCATGAAACAATAAAAACAAAGTTTCTAGACAGACCTAAGCTTTTTATTGATGAAGAAGGGGATGCCCAAGGCATCCCCAAGCTTTGACGCTTGTACCTATTGGATATTTCTTGGGGTGACACCATGGTGGCATCCCCAAGCTTAAGATTTTGTCCATTCTTCATCTCATTGCATCATTCTCTCTCTACACCTGGAAATTTTCCTTCATACAAAACTTCACACAATCTTCATTAGCAACATTAGTTTATTCAAAAGATATTAGACCTCTGACAAAGCTTTGGAACAGCAAGGCTTTTCACTAAAAACACAAGCTACTGTAGTAACTCCTTCAAAAAACTCAATTCCCCAAAAGAGATCTAAAAAAGGAATCAATAAGAAGCAAATGCAAATAATGGCAGAAATCTGTAAAAACATACCATCAAGTATAAATCGATTTTTTAGAACATCTTATGTTGCTCAAATCAAAAAGTGTTGAACTAACTAAAGTTATTTAACATACTGGGGGATTTATTTGTAAAAGTTTAGCTCAATCCGAGTTACAGAGACTCCTCACAATTTTTTTTGGTGGAGGAAAGAAATCTGTTTCAGGACAACAACTCCCCAAATCTTACTTCCCTCTCATTAGAGGTCATTCTTGGCACAAAAAGCAAACAAAAAGGATAAGGAGAGGTCATTACTGAAGTAATAACTTCCAAGGCTCAAGAGAACTCTTGTGTTATCTCCCAACAAGTATTTTTCTTTAACGCCTTTAAGTTATGCACAAGAAGCAAGAAGAATCAAGTATTTTCAAATGAGAAAGCATTAACATCAATACTTGCAAAGTATTCAATTATGAAAGGTATCTCATCCAAATGGGTTTTGGAGGATCCGTTCTCATCTCTCTTCGGTCTACTACTTTCATCAAAAAGATTTTCAGGAGCAATCCAATCAAAATTCTTTTCAAAGGCTTCATGCATTCCAACAAGCTTAAAGGGTATGGGTATCTTAAATTCTTCTCTAGGCTTAGTTTTATCAGAAATACCCACAACATCTACACTTTATCCTAGCATATTGAAACGCTCAAAGACCTTTTTGGCTTCCCTAGCAACATCATGTAATTCATTTAATAAAGTTTCAAGGATGACTTCCCTCTTTTCAGCATTCTTTTCTTCTTTCAGTTTTAGGAACAAGAATTGTATGAAGGGGTTAACGCTAACAAACCTAGCCTCCAACATATGAACTAAAGAAGCTGCAGCAATCTCATAATTAGGAGCAAGCTCTGCTATAGATTTATCCTCAATGTCCTCATGCTTTCTAACATGATTAAAGAATTCTTCAATATTATCTTTCCCAATTATGGAGCCACTACCTATTGCAAGATCTTTCAGGGCGAACTTGGGGAACAACATGGTGAGCTAGAGCAAGGTGGCAACTAGAGTAGGAACTGATTTTTTTGTGTTTTTGAATAAAGAAAGCAAACCAAACTAGACTATTTTTTTGGGTTTTTTGAAAAGAGGCAAGCAAAACCAAGCAAAAGAAACAAAGCAAACTAAAAACAAAGTAAAGAGAAAGGAAGTGGAGGACTCCCCTAGTGAAGACATCCTTAGCCTCCTCGGAAATGGCGCCAGAAAGAGCTTGATGCAACGCTGAGTTGTAGGAGCGCTTCGTCGGGAAACCCCAAGAGCAAGGTGTGAAGCAACACAACAACAAGTTTTCCCTTAGTAAGAAACCGAGGTTATCGAACCAGTAGGAGGAAGGAAACGTCACACCGGTGTTGCTAGCAACGCGGAGACCTACACAACACAAACTCAAGACTTTGCCCCAACGAATCAGTGAGGTTGTCAAGATCACCAGTTTGCTGTAACAAAGGATTAAACGTATGGTGTGAAAGTTAATGGTTTGCAGCAAGTAAATAAGTAATAGTGGAAGATGTATCAATGGTGAAGATTGGACCGGGGTCCATAGTTCACTAGAGGTGCTCTCCTTAGATAAACAACATGACATGAAGGGTAAACAAATTACAACAGGGCAATTGACAGGAACTGAGCAAGGCATAACAATGCAATTACTAGTCAGAAAGATCCTATGAGATTCGATTGGGCAATACAACAAGATACATAGACCGCCATCCAACTGCATCTATGACTAGAAGTCCACCTTCAGGTTATCATCTGAACCCCCTCCAGTATTAAGTTGCAAGCAACAGACAACTGCTTTAAGTAAAGTGTGTAAGGTAAACAGTTCACATGTTCCATGAACAAGAGACCGTTGTTTTCTCCCTAGTGGCAACAACACATCTACAACTGAAGAGATTTCTGTCACTTCCCTTGGAAACTAGAGGCATGAGCCCACTATCGAGCATAAATACCCCTGCTTGGAGTCACTAGCAACTACTTGGCCAAGATAGCTACTAACAACGGAGAGCATGCAAGATCACAAACAACACAGACATGATAGAATCATAAAGACAAAACCATTAATCAAACCAACATAATAATCTCAATATCCATCGGATCCCCGCAAACACAACATGCATGATTACAAATAGATTAGATCTTGATCATGAACGGAGCTCACAAGATCTATACATGAAAGCACAAGGAAGAGATACAACCATCTAGATACTACATGGACCCATAGTCCAAGGTGGAACTACTCACGCATCATACCGGAGAGAAGGCCTCCGAGATGATCTCCCCTCCGGCAGGGTGCCGAGAAGAACTTCAGATCCCCCCGATCTAGGGACGATGGTGGTGGCGGCTATAGACAGTTTCGTGGAGATTTGATCGGGTGCTTAGGGTTTCTGCATCGGGGGCTTCTTATAGGCGAAGGGGAAGGCCGAGGCGGTGGCCAGGGGCCCCACACCCTGCCTAGGCACGGGCCCACCCCTGGCCGCGCCTAGGGAGGTTTGGCTGCCCTAGAACGCTTCTCCGTCTCCCCTCTGTACTTCTTGTTCCCCACGGAAATTTATTGACTTTGACGTTTGTCCTGTCCAATTCCAAGAATATTTCCTTACTATATTTTCTGGAAGCAAAAACAGGAAACTGGCACTGTGGCAACTTGTTAATAGGTTAGTACCAGAAAACCTGTAGAAAGCACCTCAAAGTGTAGACAAATCAAAGCAAAGTAGATACTAAACAAGCATGGATCATCAGAAATTATAGATATATTTCTGAAGTATCAGTTAGCAATCGCTGCATATTATGATTATGAGATATGGCAGATGGATGTCAAAACGGCGTTCCTCAATGGAGACATTGATGAAGAGTTGTATATGGTACAACCCAATGGTTTTGTCGATCTTAAATATTCTAAAAAGGTATGCAAACTTCAACGGTACATTTATGGATTGAAGCAAGCATCCCGAAGTTGGGATCAGTGTTTTGATAAGGTAATCAAAAGTTTTGGTTTTATACAAACTTATGGAGAAGCTTGTATTTACAAGAAAGTGAGTGGGAGATCTGTAGCATTCCTAGTACTATATGTGGACGACATATTGTTGATTGGGAATGATGTAGACCTTTTTAATAGTCACAAGGATTATTTGAATAATAGTTTTTCAATGAAAGATCTTGGCAAAGCTGCTTACATATTAGACATAAAGATTTATAGATATAGATCGAGATGCCTAATATCATTGTCACAAAGTACGTATTTGGAAAAAGTTCTAAAGAGGTTTGGAATGGAAGATAGCAAGAAAGGGTTCATGCCCATGTTTCCCAATACGACCTTGAGTAAAACTCAAAGTCCTGCCACGACAGAAGATAGAGAAAGGATGAGTAATACTCCCTATGCCTCAGCCATAGGATCTATCATGTATGCCATGCTATGTACTAGACCCGACATTGCATATGTTGTTAGTTTGACTAGCAGATATCAAAGTGATCTAGGGGTGGATCATTGGATAGTGGTAAAAAACATCCTTAAGTACTTGAGAAGAACTAAGGATATGGTTCTTTCTTATGGAGGTGATGAATAGCTCGTTGTTAATGATTACACCGATGCTAGTTGGAACACCGATCCAGATGATTCTAAATCTCAATCTGGATACGTATTTACTTTGAATGGTGCAGCAGTTAGCTGGAGGAGTGCAAAGCAAAGCGTTGTGGCGAGATCCTCAACTGAATCGGAATACATAGCTGCTTCGGAGGCTTCTCAAGAGGCGATATGGATGAAGGAGTTCATTACAGAGCTCGGTGTGGTTCCTAGTGCGCTGGACCCAATGTCTATCTACTGTGATAATGTCACATCCCAAGATTTTCCAAATCTTGCAATGTGAAAATAAATGAATAAAATAAAATTTTGTTGATTTTCAGAGCCAGAAGAAACTTTTTGAATGCAATTGGAACTTCAAACCCATTTGAATTTAAATGAAATCCTAAAGGGATTTTAAAAAAGTTAAATAAACAATAAACTTCAAAATATTTGGACTACTATTTTGGAGCTTTTTAATAAAAAGTTTTTGGCTTTCAAAATAAAAAGTGGATTTATAAATAAAGAATATTTTATAAAGCCAAAATTAAACCTTGGACAAGCTTTGGGAAATTAAAACATTTTATTTTAAATAAAATTAGCAAAGGTTTATTTAAATAAATTAATAAGGATTTAATATCCAACTTTATTTAAATAAAAGGTTTTACCAATTTAATTGAAACATCAAAACTTATTAAATTAATTAAAATGAGTTTTCCAAATGTTTGATAGTCACAAATAAAACCTACTAAAGTGTTTTGGCTTTATTTTAGATTTCAAAATAAATATCTCAATAAAACAAATCCTATTTATGAAAGTCTATTATATTTAATTAATAATGGACTCTAAAATAAAATGTTATTTTATTTTAAACAAGTTTCCAAGTATTCCTTATTTCCAAATAAAACCTACTGATTTGGTTTTGAAAATATTTGGATTTAAAATGGAGATTTTATTAATTAAACCAAACCCTATTTGATTAATAAACCATGATCCATTTATTTAAATTATAAATGGAACCTTTAACAAAATTGTTATTTATTTTAAACAAGCTTTCTAAATATACCTTATTTCAAATACAACCCACTATTTTGGTTTTCGAAAATATATGGATTTAAATTGAGTTTGAAATAAATCAAATCCTAATTTGATTAATTAGCAATGGACATTTATTTAATTAATAATGGACTTTATTATTTAAAAATTATGGATTTTAGATTTAGGTTCAGGCTACTGAACAGAACCAAGTCAAACTTACAAAGTTTGGGTGTTATTTGAATTGATGTGAACATTGTTTGTTTGTTTGAAAACCAAAACAGGAAAAATAGAAATAGAAAAGGAAAAACAATTCAGACAGAAAAAAATAGAACAACCCACCAATCTGGCCCAACTAGCCCAACACAGCCCAATCCAGCCCAGCTTCCTCCCTCCCCGAAGGAAAACGATTTGCACTCATATTCTGACCCGCGGAGCAACAGACATGTGGACCCCTCCCCTTCTCCCTTTCTTCCACTGCCAGCGGACCCCACACCCTACTGTTCTTCGTCCTCCCCGCAGCGACCCGTTCCTCCTCGCCTCTGCCGTTGAATCCTCGGGCTTAATTCGTTTTAATACGGCCACAATTACTCGCGGTGATCAAGCACCTTTAAACGCCAGTCACTCCTCTCCGTTTCCCCTCTGCCTCCTCCCCCAAGCACGCCCCTAGGCCGCCACAATTTCTCCTCGACTGCCCCTGTCTCCGACGAGGTCCATTGTCGATTCCGTCCAAACCTGACCACCCCATGCCACACCGAGCGCACTAGCAAGTTCCCCACTCCCAGACGCTTCTCCCCGTGTCCTTCACTCGACCGCAGACGCCCCAGAACTTTGGCTTGGACTAGCTCTGACAGCGCCGCCGCCTGTTTTCTCTCCGACGACGATCCCCGGTAAGCACTGACCGCCCCGCATCTTCTCGATCACGCAAGCATCTTTGCCATGGCCTTGCGCAGCTAACCCAGTCCTCCGTTTGTCTTCCCGTGGACCACAGCGTCGTCCTCGACCTCGACCGCGCGCGTCCGTCGCCAGAACCCAACTCCGGCGAGAAATCCTGCCCGTCCCCGTGCGCCCTTGCCACGACGACCACACGACCAGCATCACCTCATCCTCGCGACCTCGGTGAGCTTGCTCCCTCCCTGTTTCGTTTCCTGCCTCGCCAGCGCCGCCGCTAACTGGCCGCTCCGCCGCTCGCCGTCGACATTCGCCGCCAATTCCTGGCAAGCATCTCGTAGCCATCCGATCTTGATCTGACGATTAGGATAGAACAAGAGTGAAGGGGTAAGTAGCACCTCTGGACCGTGCGATGCAACTAAAATCTAACGGCCCATATCTGTCGATCCACGCGAACCGTTTTCGGCCAATTAAAACATGACGTGTGGCCAGTGTTTGAGTTAAAGTAGATTTTTGAATCAGATTTATTTGCAAACTTCAAACCCTTATAACTTTCAAACCACACGTCCAAAAATTACAAATTTGGTATCAATGGATTTAGGAGAACAAGCCCTAGCCAACTGTGGAATTAGTTTAGCAAATAGTATCTGTTTGTTTGCTCATTTTTGCAGATTCATTTGTATGCTTGTTTAGAGTATAAAAATTGTCTAAAATTGAATTTAAGGATAAAACCTTTGCAAATTGGATTGTTGTGACCTTACTGACCCTAGGAACCAACCCTTTGTGTTAAAAATGATTTTGGAAAGATTTTAGTTGGATTACTTGACTTAGTCATTTTCTAGCCAAATAAAAAGAATGGTTTTTGTTATAAAAATGTTTATGGAAAGAAAACTTTAAGGAAATGTTTTGGACCAAACCTACTGACCTAAAAACACCAAGCTTTGCAATAGAAACTCATTTGGTGAACAACCTAAGAGTTTTGCCTTGATAAAAACATTTTTCACCACATAAAATGATGAATGGATTTAAGAATGGTTTATGGATAAAACCCATTTGCAAATGACTTTGCCATTTTGTTAAATGACCAATTTGGAACTTACAAAGTTTACAAGACTAGTGGAGACCATCCTTGCAATAGAACCAAACCTTTGCATGCTATTGCATGACTTAGATTCCATTACTTTGTGTGTGAAAAATTGTTTGTTTGACTTTGGTTGGAATGTGAATTGAATTTGTGTTTGCTTGATTGACTTGTAGTGAAGTGTGAGACTAGCAAGATCAAGGAGTGAACCACCATTCCCTACCAAAAAGGCAAGTGATGCTTCATACTTTTGTCCCATTACTTTCTCTATGCATTAGTGAATTTTGCTAAGTAAAACTTGCATGGATTTTGCTAAGTATAGACCTTGCTATAAGAAAACCTAGTAGATGAATCCTTAGTAGGATTTTCCTAAGTTAAGATTCCTATTACTATCAAGCTTAGCCTAGCTAATAGAAAACATGGGTGGAATATATATTCACACTATGGAAAAATATTCTAAGTCTGAGGACTTGTGTTTTGTTTAATAAAACAACTAAGTTAATGAATCACCTGGGTGGAAATGGAAGGATTGGGTTATGTTGAGTGGTTCACAAGGCCATAGACTTGGCTTGTGTATCTCACTTGTGGATGGCCACCCAGGAAACAAAGGGATTTGAGATGTCAAATGTTGAGAAGCTTCAAGTGCAACCACTTGGCAAAATGGGCTCTGCCAAGATCATATAGGTTGCGAGAACTTAGCCATATGGACAGTGGGTGGTAGTGTTTGATAGGTTGGAACGCGTCCATTTTGGTCTAAGGGAAAGCTTCTGAAAGATCTTGTCTTGGGAAACCAAGTCTTGTGGGGAAAGTGCACCACCTCTGCAGAGTGTAAAATCTAAGTACTTAGCCATGTCCCTGGTAAAGGACAATTTGAGCATCAAGACATGGAAGCAATCAAGAATCTCATCATTCAAATTTCTAAATTAAAATCTTGTGGTTTGAACAAGGGTTGTTTGAATTCTTCAATCATTGATGGAGAGATGGCTTGGTACAAGGATCTTGAAATCTTTGATTGAGGAAAATGATTTTGTCAAGCAAAAACTCAGTATTTTCAAAAGTTAAGGAAAAATCTATTTTAAGCAACGCAAGCCTCAACTCCACTTAGCCAAATGCATATAGATGATAGAATCCACTATATTACCATAGTATCACTTGCCAATACAATTCAAATGTATTGACCCTTTGTGGCTGTAACTTGTATGTTGCAGGTTTGATTGATTTTAGTGAAGATTGATTGTTTAGGATTACAAAGTCTACAACCAACATCTGCCTGTGGCACTTTGAAGATGAAGGACCCATGACTATATCTATTCCACTGCAATGTAATGTAATAGCCTAATGAGCTATGTTTGATGCAATAAAATTATGTTATTCCTGGTTATAAAGTTATATTATGACCCTTGTTTCTTGATATTACATCTAAACTGTGGATGCTAGCTATTGATCCAGGGACTAGCATTGTAAAACACAGGAGGGAACAATCTTATTAAAGGTTGGGACCTCTACAGATGGTATCAGAGCATTGTGTTGCCTGTAGGATTTGTAAACCTAGGATTGGACAAAAACCCTTAGAAAAATAGGAGTTGTATTTTGTTCCAAAAACTTATTTACAAAAACACTTGTAAACTCTTTCCTCAACCATTTTGGTTTCAACTCTACATCTCTTCTACTTCAACTTGATGGAAAAACCTACCCATGGCCAAAGACTACACCATGTGCAAAGGACTACTTCAACATCTTCAACTCTAATGACTTCAACATCTTCAGCATATTCACCAAGGACTTCCAACTTGGATACCACTAAGGACTACAAGTGAGACAAGAAATCTAGCTCAAGATTTAGAGACTGAGGGAATGCAAAAGTTAGAAGGAACCTACATCACTTGAAGTTTTGTGACCAAGAGTTTTCTCAAGGAAACCATGATCTCATGCAAGAAGAATCAACCAAGAAGGATGGAAAGATCACAAGTGAACCATATAGATGGACCACCATAATTTAGTTAAGTCAAACACACCAACTTATGTGGTGTAACAAAAATATTTTGTTGCCTAAGTATGTGCATGAACTTTGTTGTTTGAGTGAAATGTTTGGTTTGTGATTGCATGTACATTGCTTGTGTGAATTGTGATGTGTGTGATTAGAAATAATTCCTTAGAAATATCTTGCCTATTCTAATCTCCATTCAAACCCAAACAGATGACTACTCCAAGAAACTCCAACATCAAGGTTGATGACAACCACACCCCAGAGGACAACATGAGAGAACTTATAGCAACCCAAAACCAGCTGAGCCAAGAGACAACTCAGCTTTTAGCCAACAACAATGGACTAGACCCAGCCATACAAAGGATATTGAAACTTCAATCCCAATTGATGCAAAGACTGGTTACTCAAATGATCAACATGAGAGAAAACTTTTCCCAAGGAGCTAATGACAACAAGGATGACAAAGATGTTATTCTAGAAGGAACCCAAGCTAGCAATATTTTTAGAGACAAGGATCATGCATCCAAGGAACATGAAGATCAATGTCCCAAGAAGAGAGAAAGATCTCCCACCTATGAAGAACATGAACTAGAAGAACTCCTAGCTTTGGAGAGACCCAAAAAGAAGAAAAAGGACATAAGCCAGTTGCAATGTTACAATTGCAAAGATATGGGACACTATGCCAGTGAATGCCCAGAAAAGAAGAAGAGATAAGAAGACAAACAAAAGCTAGTAAAACCCAAGATAAGGAAGGATTTTAGCCAAGTGATGTGCAAACACTGCAAAGAGTTAGGACATTATGCAAACTGCTATCCAGAAAAGATGAAACATAAGATAAACCAGCCTATGAGGGATCTCAGCCTTGTCACATGTTTCAAATGCAAGGAACTAGGCCACTATGCCAACAATTGTCCAGAAAGGATGGAGAACAAGTTAAACAAGTCTATGAAGGATCTCAACCTTGGCCCATGAGTCAAGAAAAGAAACCAAGGACACATGCAACTGTTTGCTTAGAGAGAATTTTTCCCAGAATCCCAAGAAAGACAATATGTAATTTTTGTTTGAAAATTTTTAAGGGTGGTAGTACCCTAGTTGTTTTGAACTTGCTTGTAACCCCAGCCTTCCCAAATCTCGGGACGAGATTTATTTTAAGGGTGGTAGCCTGTCACATCCCAAGATTTTCCAAATCTTGCAATGTGAAAATAAATGAATAAAATAAAATTTTGTTGATTTTCAGAGCCAGAAGAAACTTTTTGAATGCAATTGGAACTTCAAACCCATTTGAATTTAAATGAAATCCTAAAGGGATTTAAAAAAGTTAAATAAACAATAAACTTCAAAATATTTGGACTACTATTTTGGAGCTTTTTAATAAAAAGTTTTTGGCTTTCAAAAGAAAAAGTGGATTTATAAATAAAGAATATTTTATAAAGCCAAAATTAAACCTTGGACAAGCTTTGGGAAATTAAAACATTTTATTTTAAATAAAATTAGCAAAGGTTTATTTAAATAAATTAATAAGGATTTAATATCCAACTTTATTTAAATAAAAGGTTTTACCAATTTAATTGAAACATCAAAACTTATTAAATTAATTAAAATGAGTTTTCCAAATGTTTGATATTCACAAATAAAACCTACTAAAGTGTTTTGGCTTTATTTTAGATTTCAAAATAAATATCTCAATAAAACAAATCCTATTTATGAAAGTCTATTATATTTAGTTAATAATGGACTCTAAAATAAAATGTTATTTTATTTTAAACAAGTTTCCAAGTATTCCTTATTTCCAAATAAAACCTACTGATTTGGTTTTGAAAATATTTGGATTCAAAATGGAGATTTTATTAATTAAACCAAACCCTATTTGATTAATAAACCATGATCCATTTATTTAAATTATAAATGGAACCTTTAACAAAATTGTTATTTATTTTAAACAAGCTTTCTAAATATACCTTATTTCAAATACAACCCACTATTTTGGTTTTCGAAAATATATGGATTTAAATTGAGTTTGAAATAAATCAAATCCTAATTTGATTAATTAGCAATGGACATTTATTTAATTAATAATGGACTTTATTATTTAAAAATTATGGATTTTAGATTTAGGTTCAGGCTACTGAACAGAACCAAGTCAAACTTACAAAGTTTGGGTGTTATTTGAATTGATGTGAACATTGTTTGTTTGTTTGAAAACCAAAACAGGAAAAATAGAAATAGAAAAGGAAAAACAATTCAGACAGAAAAAAATAGAACAACCCACCAATCTGGCCCAACTAGCCCAACACAGCCCAATCCAGCCCAGCTTCCTCCCTCCCCGAAGGAAAACGATTTGCACTCATATTCTGACCCGCGGAGCAACAGACATGTGGACCCCTCCCCTTCTCCCTTTCTTCCACTGCCAGCGGACCCCACACCCTACTGTTCTTCGTCCTCCCCGCAGCGACCCGTTCCTCCTCGCCTCTGCCGTTGAATCCTCGGGCTTAATTCGTTTTAATACGGCCACAATTACTCGCGGTGATCAAGCACCTTTAAACGCCAGTCACTCCTCTCCGTTTCCCCTCTGCCTCCTCCCCCAAGCACGCCCCTAGGCCGCCACAATTTCTCCTCGACTGCCCCTGTCTCCGACGAGGTCCATTGTCGATTCCGTCCAAACCTGACCACCCCATGCCACACCGAGCGCACTAGCAAGTTCCCCACTCCCAGACGCTTCTCCCCGTGTCCTTCACTCGACCGCGAACGCCCCAGAACTTTGGCTTGGACTAGCTCTGACAGCGTCGCCGCCTGTTTTCTCTCCGACGACGATCCCCGGTAAGCACTGACCGCCCCGCATCTTCTCGATCACGCAAGCATCTTTGCCATGGCCTTGCGCAGCTAACCCAGTCCTCCGTTTGTCTTCCCGTGGACCACAGCGTCGTCCTCGACCTCGACCGCGCGCGTCCGTCGCCAGAACCCAACTCCGGCGAGAAATCCTGCCCGTCCCCGTGCGCCCTTGCCACGACGACCACACGACCAGCATCACCTCATCCTCGCGACCTCGGTGAGCTTGCTCCCTCCCTGTTTCGTTTCCTGCCTCGCCAGCGCCGCCGCTAACTGGCCGCTCCGCCGCTCGCCGTCGACATTCGCCGCCAATTCCTGGCAAGCATCTCGTAGCCATCCGATCTTGATCTGACGATTAGGATAGAACAAGAGTGAAGGGGTAAGTAGCACCTCTGGACTGTGCGATGCAACTAAAATCTAACGGCCCATATCTGTCGATCCACGCGAACCGTTTTCGGCCAATTAAAACATGACGTGTGGCCAGTGTTTGAGTTAAAGTAGATTTTTGAATCAGATTTATTTGCAAACTTCAAACCCTTATAACTTTCAAACCACACGTCCAAAAATTACAAATTTGGTATCAATGGATTTAGGAGAACAAGCCCTAGCCAACTGTGGAATTAGTTTAGCAAATAGTATCTGTTTGTTTGCTCATTTTTGCAGATTCATTTGTATGCTTGTTTAGAGTATAAAAATTGTCTAAAATTGAATTTAAGGATAAAACCTTTGCAAATTGGATTGTTGTGACCTTACTGACCCTAGGAACCAACCCTTTGTGTTAAAAATGATTTTGGAAAGATTTTAGTTGGATTACTTGACTTAGTCATTTTCTAGCCAAATAAAAAGAATGGTTTTTGTTATAAAAATGTTTATGGAAAGAAAACTTTAAGGAAATGTTTTGGACCAAACCTACTGACCTAAAAACACCAAGCTTTGCAATAGAAACTCATTTGGTGAACAACCTAAGAGTTTTGCCTTGATAAAAACATTTTTCACCACATAAAATGATGAATGGATTTAAGAATGGTTTATGGATAAAACCCATTTGCAAATGACTTTGCCATTTTGTTAAATGACCAATTTGGAACTTACAAAGTTTACAAGACTAGTGGAGACCATCCTTGCAATAGAACCAAACCTTTGCATGCTATTGCATGACTTAGATTCCATTACTTTGTGTGTGAAAAATTGTTTGTTTGACTTTGGTTGGAATGTGAATTGAATTTGTGTTTGCTTGATTGACTTGTAGTGAAGTGTGAGACTAGCAAGATCAAGGAGTGAACCACCATTCCCTACCAAAAAGGCAAGTGATGCTTCATACTTTTGTCCCATTACTTTCTCTATGCATTAGTGAATTTTGCTAAGTAAAACTTGCATGGATTTTGCTAAGTATAGACCTTGCTATAAGAAAACCTAGTAGATGAATCCTTAGTAGGATTTTCCTAAGTTAAGATTCCTATTACTATCAAGCTTAGCCTAGCTAATAGAAAACATGGGTGGAATATATATTCACACTATGGAAAAATATTCTAAGTCTGAGGACTTGTGTTTTGTTTAATAAAACAACTAAGTTAATGAATCACCTGGGTGGAAATGGAAGGATTGGGTTATGTTGAGTGGTTCACAAGGCCATAGACTTGGCTTGTGTATCTCACTTGTGGATGGCCACCCAGGAAACAAAGGGATTTGAGATGTCAAATGTTGAGAAGCTTCAAGTGCAACCACTTGGCAAAATGGGCTCTGCCATGATCATATAGGTTGCGAGAACTTAGCCATATGGACAGTGGGTGGTAGTGTTTGATAGGTTGGAACGCATCCATTTTGGTCTAAGGGAAAGCTTCTGAAAGATCTTGTCTTGGGAAACCAAGTCTTGTGGGGAAAGTGCACCACCTCTGCAGAGTGTAAAATCTAAGTACTTAGCCATGTCCCTGGTAAAGGACAATTTGAGCATCAAGACATGGAAGCAATCAAGAATCTCATCATTCAAATTTCTAAATTAAAATCTTGTGGTTTGAACAAGGGTTGTTTGAATTCTTCAATCATTGATGGAGAGATGGCTTGGTACAAGGATCTTGAAATCTTTGATTGAGGAAAATGATTTTGTCAAGCAAAAACTCAGTATTTTCAAAAGTTAAGGAAAAATCTATTTTAAGCAATGCAAGCCTCAACTCCACTTAGCCAAATGCATATAGATGATAGACTCCACTATATTACCATAGTATCACTTGCCAATACAATTCAAATGTATTGACCCTTTGTGGCTGTAACTTGTATGTTGCAGGTTTGATTGATTTTAGTGAAGATTGATTGTTTAGGATTACAAATTCTACAACCAACATCTGCCTGTGGCACTTTGAAGATGAAGGACCCATGACTATATCTATTCTGCTGCAATGTAATGTAATAGCCTAATGAGCTATGTTTGATGCAATAAAATTATGTTATTCCTGGTTATAAAGTTATATTATGACCCTTGTTTCTTGATATTACATCTAAACTGTGGATGCTAGCTATTGATCCAGGGACTAGCATTGTAAAACACAGGAGGGAACAATCTTATTAAAGGTTGGGACCTCTACAGATGGTATCAGAGCATTGTGTTGCCTGTAGGATTTGTAAACCTAGGATTGGACAAAAACCCTTAGAAAAATAGGAGTTGTATTTTGTTCCAAAAACTTATTTACAAAAACACTTGTAAACTCTTTCCTCAACCATTTTGGTTTCAACTCTACATCTCTTCTATTTCAACTTGATGGAAAAACCTACCCATGGCCAAAGACTACACCATGTGCAAAGGACTACTTCAACATCTTCAACTCTAATGACTTCAACATCTTCAGCATATTCACCAAGGACTTCCAACTTGGATACCACTAAGGACTACAAGTGAGACAAGAAATCTAGCTCAAGATTTAGAGACTGAGGGAATGCAAAAGTTAGAAGGAACCTACATCACTTGAAGTTTTGTGACCAAGAGTTTTCTCAAGGAAACCATGATCTCATGCAAGAAGAATCAACCAAGAAGGATGGAAAGATCACAAGTGAACCATATAGATGGACCACCATAATTTAGTTAAGTCAAACACACCAACTTATGTGGTGTAACAAAAATATTTTGTTGCCTAAGTATGTGCATGAACTTTGTTGTTTGAGTGAAATGTTTGGTTTGTGATTGCATGTACATTGCTTGTGTGAATTGTGATGTGTGTGATTAGAAATAATTCCTTAGAAATATCTTGCCTATTCTAATCTTCATTCAAACCCAAACAGATGACTACTCCAAGAAACTCCAACATCAAGGTTGATGACAACCACACCCCAGAGGACAACATGAGAGAACTTATAGCAACCCAAAACCAGCTGAGCCAAGAGACAACTCATCTTTTAGCCAACAACAATGGACTAGACCCAGCCATACAAAGGATATTGAAACTTCAATCCCAATTGATGCAAAGACTGGTTACTCAAATGATCAACATGAGAGAAAACTTTTCCCAAGGAGCTAATGACAACAAGGATGACAAAGATGTTATTCTAGAAGGAACCCAAGCTAGCAATATTTTTAGAGACAAGGATCATGCATCCAAGGAACATGAAGATCAATGTCCCAAGAAGAGAGAAAGATCTCCCACCTATGAAGAACATGAACTAGAAGAACTCCTAGCTTTGGAGAGACCCAAAAAGAAGAAAAAGGACATAAGCCAGTTGCAATGTTACAATTGCAAAGATATGGGACACTATGCCAGCGAATGCCCAGAAAAGAAGAAGAGACAAGAAGACAAACAAAAGCTAGTAAAACCCAAGATAAGGAAGGATTTTAGCCAAGTGATGTGCAAACACTGCAAAGAGTTAGGACATTATGCAAACTGCTGTCCAAAAAAGATGAAACATAAGATAAACCAGCCTATGAGGGATCTCAGCCTTGTCACATGTTTCAAATGCAAGGAAATAGGCCACTATGCCAACAATTGTCCAGAAAGGATGGAGAACAAGTTAAACAAGTCTATGAAGGATCTCAACCTTGGCCCATGAGTCAAGAAAAGAAACCAAGGACACATGCAACTGTTTGCTTAGAGAGAATTTTTCCCAGAATCCCAAGAAAGACAATATGTAATTTTTGTTTGAAAATTTTTAAGGGTGGTAGTACCCTAGTTGTTTTGAACTTGCTTGTAACCCCAGCCTTCCCAAATCTCGGGACGAGATTTATTTTAAGGGCGGTAGCCTGTCACATCCCAAGATTTTCCAAATCTTGCAATGTGAAAATAAATGAATAAAATAAAATTTTGTTGATTTTCAGAGCCAGAAGAAACTTTTTGAATGCAATTGGAACTTCAAACCCATTTGAATTTAAATGAAATCCTAAAGGGATTTTAAAAAGTTAAATAAACAATAAACTTCAAAATATTTGGACTACTATTTTGGAGCTTTTTAATAAAAAGTTTTTGGCTTTCAAAAGAAAAAGTGGATTTATAAATAAAGAATATTTTATAAAGCCAAAATTAAACCTTGGACAAGCTTTGGGAAATTAAAACATTTTATTTTAAATAAAATTAGCAAAGGTTTATTTAAATAAATTAATAAGGATTTAATATCCAACTTTATTTAAATAAAAGGTTTTACCAATTTAATTGAAACATCAAAACTTATTAAATTAATTAAAATGAGTTTTCCAAATGTTTGATATTCACAAATAAAACCTACTAAAGTGTTTTGGCTTTATTTTAGATTTCAAAATAAATATCTCAATAAAACAAATCCTATTTATGAAAGTCTATTATATTTAATTAATAATGGACTCTAAAATAAAATGTTATTTTATTTTAAACAAGTTTCCAAGTATTCCTTATTTCCAAATAAAACCTACTGATTTGGTTTTGAAAATATTTGGATTTAAAATGGAGATTTTATTAATTAAACCAAACCCTATTTGATTAATAAACCATGATCCATTTATTTAAATTATAAATGGAACCTTTAACAAAATTGTTATTTATTTTAAACAAGCTTTCTAAATATACCTTATTTCAAATACAACCCACTATTTTGGTTTTGGAAAATATATGGATTTAAATTGAGTTTGAAATAAATCAAATCCTAATTTGATTAATTAGCAATGGACATTTATTTAATTAATAATGGACTTTATTATTTAAAAATTATGGATTTTAGATTTAGGTTCAGGCTACTGAACAGAACCAAGTCAAACTTACAAAGTTTGGGTGTTATTTGAATTGATGTGAACATTGTTTGTTTGTTTGAAAACCAAAACAGGAAAAATAGAAATAGAAAAGGAAAAACAATTCAGACAGAAAAAAAATAGAACAACCCACCAATCTGGCCCAACTAGCCCAACACAGCCCAATCCAGCCCAGCTTCCTCCCTCCCCGAAGGAAAACGATTTGCACCCATATTCTGACCCGCGGAGCAACAGACATGTGGACCCCTCCCCTTCTCCCTTTCTTCCACTGCCAGCGGACCCCACACCCTACTGTTCTTCGTCCTCCCCGCAGCGACCCGTTCCTCCTCGCCTCTGGCGTTGAATCCTCGGGCTTAATTCGTTTTAATACGGCCACAATTACTCGCGGTGATCAAGCACCTTTAAACGCCAGTCACTCCTCTCCGTTTCCCCTCTGCCTCCTCCCCCAAGCACGCCCCTAGGCCGCCACAATTTCTCCTCGACTGCCCCTGTCTCCGACGAGGTCCATTGTCGATTCCGTCCAAACCTGACCACCCCATGCCACACTGAGCGCACTAGCAAGTTCCCCACTCCCAGACGCTTCTCTCCGTGTCCTTCACTCGACCGCGGACGCCCCAGAACTTTGGCTTGGACTAGCTCTGACAGCGCCGCCGCCTGTTTTCTCTCCGACGACGATCCCCGGTAAGCACTGACCGCCCCGCATCTTCTCGATCACGCAAGCATCTTTGCCATGGCCTTGCGCAGCTAACCCAGTCCTCCGTTTGTCTTCTCGTGGACCACAGCGTCGTCCTCGACCTCGACCGCGCGTGTCCGTCGCCAGAACCCAACTCCGGCGAGAAATCCTGCCCGTCCCCGTGCGCCCTTGCCACGACGACCACACGACCAGCATCAGCTCATCCTCGCGACCTCGGTGAGCTTGCTCCCTCCCTGTTTCGCTTCCTGCCTCGCCAGCGCCGCCGCTAACTGGCCGCTCTGCCGCTCGCCGTCGACATTCGCCGCCAATTCCTGGCAAGCATCTCGTAGCCATCCGATCTTGATCTGACGATTAGGATAGAACAAGAGTGAAGGGGTAAGTAGCACCTCTGGACCGTGCGATGCAACTAAAATCTAACGGCCCATATATGTCGATCCACGCGAACCGTTTTTGGCCAATTAAAACATGACGCGTGGCCAGTGTTTGAGTTAAAGCAGATTTTTGAATCAGATTTGTTTGCAAACTTCGAACCCTTATAACTTTCAAACCACACGTCCAAAAATTACAAATTTAGTATCAATGGATTCAGGAGAACAAGCCCTAGCCAACTGTGGAATTAGTTTAGCAAATAGTATCTGTTTGTTTGCTCATTTTTGCAGATTCATTTGTATGCTTGTTTAGAGTATAAAAATTGTCTAAAATTTAATTTAAGGATAAAACCTTTGCAAATTGGATTGTTGTGACCTTACTGACCCTAGGAACCAACCCTTTGTGTTAAAAATGATTTTGGAAAGATTTTAGTTGGATTACTTGACTTAGTCATTTTCTAGCCAAATAAAAAGAATGGTTTTTGTTATAAAAATGTTTATGGAAAGAAAACATTAAGGAAATGTTTTGGACCAAACCTACTGACCTAAAAACACCAAGCTTTGCAATAGCAACTCATTTGGTGAACAACCTAAGAGTTTTGCATTGATAAAAACATTTTTCACCACATAAAATGATGAATGGATTTAAGAATGGTTTATGGATAAAACCCATTTGCAAATGACTTTGCCATTTTGTTAAATGACCAATTTGGAACTTACAAAGTTTACAAGACTAGTGGAGACCATCCTTGCAATAGAACCAAACCTTTGCATGCTATTGCATGACTTAGATTCCATTACTTTGTGTGTGAAAAATTGTTTGTTTGACTTTGGTTGGAATGTGAATTGAATTTGTGTTTGCTTGATTGACTTGTAGTGAAGTGTGAGACTAGCAAGATCAAGGAGTGAACCACCATTCCCTACCAAAAAGGCAAGTGATGCTTCATACTTTTGTCCCATTACTTTCTCTATGCATTAGTGAATTTTGCTAAGTAAAACTTGCATGGATTTTGCTAAGTATAGACCTTGCTATAAGAAAACCTAGTAGATGAATCCTTAGTAGGATTTTCCTAAGTTAAGATTCCTATTACTATCAAGCTTAGCCTAGCTAATAGAAAACATGGGTGGAATATATATTCACACTATGGAAAAATATTCTAAGTCTGAGGACTTGTGTTTTGTTTAATAAAACAACTAAGTTAATGAATCACCTGGGTGGAAATGGAAGGATTGGGTTATGTTGAGTGGTTCACAAGGCCATAGACTTGGCTTGTGTATCTCACTTGTGGATGGCCACCCAGGAAACAAAGGGATTTGAGATGTCAAATGTTGAGAAGCTTCAAGTGCAACCACTTGGCAAAATGGGCTCTGCCATGATCATATAGGTTGCGAGAACTTAGCCATATGGATAGTGGGTGGTAGTGTTTGATAGGTTGGAACGCGTCCATTTTGGTCTAAGGGAAAGCTTCTGAAAGATCTTGACTTGGGAAACCAAGTCTTGTGGGGAAAGTGCACCACCTCTGCAGAGTGTAAAATCTAAGTACTTAGCCATGTCCCTGGTAAAGTACAATTTGAGCATCAAGACATGGAAGCAATCAAGAATCTCATCATTCAAATTTCTAAATTAAAATCTTGTGGTTTGAACAAGGGTTGTTTGAATTCTTAAATCATTGATGGAGAGATGGCTTGGTACAAGGATCTTGAAATCTTTGATTGAGGAAAATGATTTTGTCAAGCAAAAACTCAGTATTTTCAAAAGTTAAGGAAAAATCTATTTTAAGCAATCCAAGCCTCAACTCCACTTAGCCAAATGCATATAGATGATAGACTCCACTATATTACCATAGTATCACTTGCCAATACAATTCAAATGTATTGAACCTTTGTGGCTGTAACTTGTATGTTGCAGGTTTGATTGATTTTAGTGAAGATTGATTGTTTAGGATTACAAAGTCTACAACCAACATCTGCCTGTGGCACTTTGAAGATGAAGGACCCATGACTATATCTATTCCGCTGCAATGTAATGTAATAGCCTAATGAGCTATGTTTGATGCAATAAAATTATGTTATTCCTGGTTATAAAGTTATATTATGACCCTTGTTTCTTGATATTACATCTAAACTGTGGATGCTAGCTATTGATCCAGGGACTAGCATTGTAAAACACAGGAGGGAACAATCTTATTAAAGGTTGGGACCTCTACAGATAACATGGGCGCCATAGCCAATGCGCAAGAACCAAGGTCACACAAGAAGCTGAAGCATATCAAGCTGCATTTTCACGCTATTCGAGAGCATGTCCAAGATGGTGGCATAAAGATTTGCAAAGTACACACAGATCTGAATGTGGCGGATCCATTGACTAAACCTCTCCCGAGGGCAAAACATGACCAGCACCAAACTGCCATGGGTGTTCGGTATATTACCATGTAATCTAGATTAGTTGACTCTAGTGCAAGTCGGAGACTGTTGGAGATATGCCCTAGAGGCAATAATAAAAGTAGTTATTATTATATATTTGTGTTTATGATAAATGTTTACATTCATGCTATAATAGTATTAACCGAAAACATTAATACTTGTGTGATTTGTAAACTAACTAGAGTCCCTAGTAAACCCTCTTTATAATAATAGCTTGTTGGTTAATAGATGATCATGGTTTCTGGATCATGAACATTGAGATGTTGTTAACAACAAGATCATATTATTAGTAGAATGGTGTGATGGACATACTCCTATAGATAAGCGTAGCATAAAGATCAAGTCATTTCAATAGTTCGTTTGCTATAAGATTTCTGATACATAGTAACCTAAATCCTTTGACCATGAGATCATGCTAATCATCATCACCGGAAGGATGCTTTTATGACATCAAACACCACACCGTAGCTGGGTGGTTATAAAGGTGGCATTGAGTGTTCGGAAAGTATGTATTGATGCACATGGATCAAGAGTTGGATTTATCCATCCATATGACGGATAGATATATTCTGGGCCCTCTCGGTGGAATGTCATCCAATTGGCTTGCAAGCATGTGACTGGCTCACAAGGTATCACATATCACGGGAACGAGAAAAGAATACTTATCAGTAACGAGGTTGAACTAGGTATGCAGAGATACCGACGATCAGACCTCGGATAAGTAGAATATCGTGAGACAAAGGGAAATTGGTATCGTATGTAAATGATTCATTCGATCACGAAGTAATCGTAGAAATATGTGGGAGCCACATGAATTTCCAGATTCCTCTATTGGTTATTGATCGGAGAAGTGTCTCGGTCATGTCTGCATAATTCACGAACCGTGGGGAGACGCACTTAAGGATTCGACGTTTTTTAGTAGCTATGGAATGTAAGTAGGGAGACCAAATGTTGTTCGGAGTCTCATATGGGATCCGGGATGTCACGAGGAGATCCGGAATGGTCCGAATAATAAGATTCATATAAGGAAAGTCCAATTCCAGAGTTTGGGAATGATTTTGGTGTTTTCACCGGAATGATCTAGAAGGGTCTATAAGGTTCGCCGAACCGGAAGGGTAAGGGTGCATGAATGTGTCATGACTAAGTGGAATGGTTTCATCATGTCCTAGGTCAAAGGGCTGTGCAAATAAAGAGTAAAATCAAACTCTGAAATTGAAAAGCAAAAGGCAAGTTTGAAAAGTCAAACTGGGACAATGTTTCCTAGTGGAGGAAGAAGAGAATCCTTCTCTCCCTCCACCACAAGCCTAGTAGGAGAGGGAGTTAGGGAAGGATTCAAAC
Organism: Avena sativa; assembly: GCA_916181665.1. Classification (NCBI taxonomy): domain Eukaryota; kingdom Viridiplantae; phylum Streptophyta; class Magnoliopsida; order Poales; family Poaceae; genus Avena; species Avena sativa. The sequence continues at coordinate 33,371,559 of OV702285.1, read as the reverse complement.
TCCCCTCTCCCAAGTTGTCCCTCCCTCTCATGAATAGAGGGGAGGGGGCTGCTCCCCCCACACAACACCATCACCACCCAAGCTGCCACTGCCGCCGCCACCGTGTCGCCCGCCGCCTAGCCACCGCCGGCCACGCCTCCTCCTCTTTGGCCTATAAACCCTAGATCACTGGGGAAACCCTATTTCTACAGAATAACTTGCTCCGGCTTAGGCTAAGCCCCGCGGGATCTTCCCTCTACTTCTGACACCACGCCGTCGTGCTGCCGGAATCGCGAGGAGAGAACTACAACCTCCGCTGCCTTTTGGAACAAGGGAGAGGAAGGTCTTCATCGAGTACCGAATGTTTGACCGACTGCGGAAGCGCTTCTGGAACGCAGCGCCGGAAGGATCGTCTACGCGATCTTGAGATCGGCAAGTGAACGACTACATCATCCACGAGAATCTGCTCTCGTTAACCACTTTGGAATCTTTGAGGGTGAGTACTCTATCGACTCGTTGCTACAATCTAGTATCCATGCTACGAACCCCTACACTTGTTCACTTTTACTTGTTTTTATTAAATTCTCTACATTCAAGCCAAAAACCTTTCAAACTCCCTTTACTTGAAATCAAAGGCATCTTACTAGTATCCTTTGGTACATAGTGACGAGGGACATAAAGACCTTAACCAGATAGCTCTCCATGGGTTCAATACTCTTATTTTGAAATTAGCTACAATTGATATGTGCACTTGTAGTCACCAAGCTATTTTTTGGTGTTGTTGTCGGGGAGCAAAGAGCTTTTGGTCTTTGTTCTTAGTTGCCAATTCTACTATTTGTTTTACTAAAGTTGTTTACTAGTTTCAGGTAAACACCATAGGAGAGTTCCTACATATAATTCAGGTGGAAACAGTAAAGAATTCTGGTCCACCCATGGAACCTTATTTAAAATCCAATAACCCTAAGGGGTATGATATTAACCCCATGCTTTTGGATCTTTTGCATGCTAAAAAATTTGTAGGAGACGGTACGGAAGATCCATATGAGCATGTAGGGTTCTTCGAGGAAACATGTGGGACATTTCATCTAAATATATTTACCGAGGTTGAGGTTAAATCTGTCCTTTTTGTTCAGACTCTTATTGATGAATCCCGGTCCTCATATATTCAAAGTCCTAAGAAGATCACTAACTCCTGGGAGAGGCTAGCCTCTTCATTTTTAGTTGATTTTTTCCCAGGACAAAAACTCTTGGAGCTAGATGTATGATCACTAATTTTAAATTGAGACCTAAATAAAGCTTGCATGAAGGATACACAAGGTTTAGGGGACTGCTTGACTGTTTCCCCCATCAAAACTTCCCACCTTGGTTGGTAATACATACTTTCTATGCAGGTTTGAGCACTAATAATAGAAATGAACTAGACTCCTTTACCAATGGGTCGTTTACCGAATTTAGTGTTTAAAGAGCCTAGAATTTGCTAGATACAGTAAATAGGATAAAAAATGCTTATTATGGAGCCGAACTAAATGAAGAAAATCCTATAGAGTACAATTGTCTATAAAAAACTTCCTAGCTTCAGGCAAAGTAGAAAATCTCCTTGGAAATTTCAACCGTTACCCTCATATGATTGTCCAAATCGTTAAAACCTATGTTGAGTATTTGTAGATTCCAAAGGAGTGGGAACGCTACACACCACCTTGTAAGGTAAAAGCCCCTATAGCTAGTCTCCAAAACAAATACTCGCATATGCAAAAAAAACTGCTACTTGAGGATAAAACTATCCTTACCAAAAGAATAGAGAATAAGAGTCAAGGAAAGAAAAGGATAGGTAAGTTAACCAGGAATCTAGGTACCATAAAAAAAACATTAGCATAGTAAAATAACTCCTAGAACCTGAGATGTTTAAGTATGAGGTGATAATGGTGAGTAGAGAATCTTATGATATAATTAGAGGTAAGTCTGATGGTAAGAATAAAAGCCAACAGAAAAACCCCTTTTATTTAGGAGAAGCTACTTATGTTGGATTGTGTGACTTAAACTCTTCCATAAAAATTATGCCTTGCATTATCTATGAAGAATTATGGTGTCATCTTAATGAACCAGATCTTGAATCATCCAAGGTTACCTTTATGCTTTCTGATAGAACCTTGCAGTGGACTCATGGTATTCTTTGTGACACCTGCATCTCTGTATGAGCATTTGTGTACCCAGTTGATTTTTACATTTACGATATGCATTTGAACTCCTCATGCCCAGTAATTTTTGGTAATCATTTTTACATCTCTATGAATGCTAATATTGATAACAAGAAGCAAGTTTTGTCTCTACAGTTATGAGAAGAATATCAAAGTCAAAGAAGAAAGGAATATTGAAGAATTGGCAACAATATATTCGAGCACTCCACAATCCGAGATGGATAGGATATTGACAGGTAATTATTCACTTCCAAACGATTCTACAAAAGAAGATTTGGATAAAATCCTCAACGCAACACTAGAAGTTGAGAACCTTCTTAGAGACGAATTTGAAGAGCTAGAAATAATAGGATATGAGGATCAACCGCCTCTCATTTTGAAGCCTCTCCCTCTAGGGCTTAGGTATGAATTCTTAGATTAGGAAGGTAAGTGACACATAATTCAAACGATAAACTCTCTCCTGAAGAAAATAAGAAATTGTTAGGAGTACTTGTCAAACAGCGTGAGGCCTTTGGATACACTCTTAGTGACATTAAAGGGATAGATCCTTCCATAGTTACACATAAAATACCTATGATCGATGATGCTAAACCTTTTGTTGATAATAAAAAAATATTGAATCCTAGAATGAAAGAAGTAGTAAGAAAGGAGGTAATACGCATGTTATACAATAATGTCATTTATCCAATCTCGGATAGCAAATGGGTGTAAGTCCAACCCATTGTATACCTAGAGAAGGTTGCATAACCATAGTTAATAATGATAAAGATGAGTTAACCCCTGCTAGAACAATAGCAGGGTATAAAATGTGTATAGATTTTAGAAAATTAAACAAAGAAATCATAAAAAGTCACAAAATACCCCTCATGAATAGCATATTGGAAAGGATGTCTGGCAACTCTCATTTTTGTTTTCTTGACGGTTATTTAGGCTATTCTCAAATTGCTATTCAGCCTGAAGACCAAGAGAAAACTACTTTTACTTGCCCTTATGGAACTTATGCTTACAGCCTAACGCCTTTTGATTTATGCAATGCAGCTGCTACTTTTCAAGATTGTGTTCTAAAGATATTTGACAGATTTGTAGAAAGCTCTATAGCAGTTCTCATGGACAACTTTGTTGTGTACGGAACTGCTTTTGAGTAATGTATTTATAATCATAATAAAGTTTTACAACATTCTAGGCAAACCAAGATAGTTCTCTATTGGGAGCACTGCCAATTTATGGTAAGAGAGGGTATAGTCTTTGGTCAGTAAATCTCTAGAAAAAGGATTTGAGGTTGATAATGTGAACCTTATTACTTTAGAAATATTACCAATACCACAAGACATAAAAGGGGTTAAGAATTTTCTTGGACATGCAGGTTTCTATAAGCGCTTTATTAATTATTTTACTAAAATGGCTGCTCCTTTAACCTATCTTCTAGATAAGTGATACGTCGCAAACGTATCTATAATTTTTGATGCTCCATGCTTGTTTTGTGCCAACTATCTTATGTTTTGTCTACACTTTGAGGTATTTTTATACATTTTCCGGAACTAACCTATAAAACTTGAACCATTGTGTCATCTATGTTGTATATGATTGCACTTATAAGTTGGGAATTAGCAGAACCATGCTGTCATGGGGAACGCTTTCAACACTTGTACATATTACCCAGTTGATATCATGATCTTTTGTTTATGGATGTCGGCGGTGTGAAATAAAAGGGGAGCTTGTAAGTCCATGGAGTTATGTATATGTGTTAGAGAAACGCCTGAGCGGCTAGCCTAAGCCATGCCTAATCATGGTGGAAACTTGCAGCATCACGATAGTGAGCAATCCATGAAGCATCTTCAGAAAAAAATATACAGAAAAAGAGAGAGAAAAAAGCACCATACCCATGGTAAATAAGAAGATTGCTGAGATGCTCATTGTATGTTGCCTTGTCATTTTGATATGGGATAGCTCCTGTGTCATGGGGCAAGGGGTACCCCGTTGGCAGTTCTTTATGATACACATATATTTACAATGACAAGAACTTGCTTGTGACTAAAGTTGAGTAGCATGAGGAACGGCCCTCGTACTCAAGGGAAATGAGATTGCCAACTTATGATTTGTCAAGCATATAATTCATATTTGTTTGACTTTAACCTTAATCACTTCAAAGATGCTTATAATAGGGGCAATGAGAGCTGAAAGCTAATAAGTACCATAATTTTTGAAAGCTCTTTATGAAATTTGAAATCCCTGCTTCCCTTTATGATGGGCCTTTCTTCTTACTTTTATGTTGAGTCTCCACCTTCTATCTTTATGCACCAATTAAGAGAGCATAGTTCTCATTCGTAGTTTTATGTGCATTGTCCCAAAACTTATTGATTGATTCATAATGCTGATATTGCTTATTCTTGAACTATTTGTATCTAGTCACCCTTAGTAACTTTGAAGGTGTCCTATGCATTTATGTTTTGATACTCCATGAGGGACAAGTTGAATACCACTATTCTATGTTTTCTATATGTGAAATAAACAAACGTATTTCAATGCATTATTATTCATGATCTTTGTTTGTACCTTTTCATGTTGCAACATAGTTGCTATGTCTTATTATTAGAACTACATCTTTAATGCTCATGTTTAGAGTACTTTGATCCCAGCTATCAATGCTTTACAAATATTTTGATCAAGATTGTGATGATGCATGTCACCTCAAAAATTATTCTTTTTATCACTTACCTACTCGAGGACGAGCAGGAGTTAAGCTTGGGGATGCTTGATACATCGCAAACGTATCTATAATTTTTGATGCTCCATGCTTGTTTTGTGCCAACTATCTTATGTTTTGTCTACACTTTGAGGTATTTTATACATTTTCCGGAACTAACCTGTTGACAAGATGCCACAGTTCCAGTTGCCTATTTTCTGCTGTTTTTGGTTTCAGAAAAGCCAGAAAAGAAATATTCTCGGAATTGGAAGGGACAAAAGCCAAAGTCAATATTTTACCGGACCGGACACGAAGTCCAGAGGAGAGACGAGGAGGCGCAATGAGGCGGACACACCTAGGGGTGGTGCGGGTCCCCCTGGCCACGCCAGCCCCTAGTGTGGGCCCCTCGAGGCTCCACCGACCTTGCCCTTTCGCCTATATATATATGTCTCCTCGGGAAGTAAACCCTAACGCGGGCATAAATCCACGAAAAGGTCCGCAGCGCCGCCGCCGCTGCCGAAGGGGAGATTCGGGGGACAGAAGTCTGTGTTCCGACACCCTGCCGGGACGGGGAATTGCCCTCGAAGCCATATCCATCTATCTCCACTACCATCTCCATCGCCGTTGCTGACTACCATGATGAGGAGGGAGTAGTTCTCCCTCAAGGCTAAGGGATCTACCGCTAGCTATGTGTTCATCTCTCTCTCTCTATGTGTGATCTTACTGTGGTCATGAGCTTTGTAATCAAGTAGATCTACTCTGCTACTCAAGTGCTTTAATTGTAATCTCCGGTTATCCCCACGTGTGTGAAGTTGACAGTATGCACACCGTGTGGCACTTAGGCTAAAGATTACATAAATACTTATCATGAGTTATATTTGGAGTTGGATGTCTCTATGAAATTGTGGTGTTTATTGGAACCATCTAGTGCTCAAGGTGATAGTGTGGGGTTACCTAGATGGGGAATGCAAACTTTAAGGGGTGCTTTTGTAGCCCTACCGTGGATTAGAGTTGTCCAACCGGAGAGTAGTTCAGAGTAGAATAATGAAGATAAGATATTTATATGAGAGTGTCCACTAGTGAAAGTATGATCCCTAGGCCTTGTTTCTAAGCATTGAAACACCATTTACAACTAGTCCTGCTACATGTTTGCTTGCTTCCATCTTTATTTCAGATTGCCTTTAGTCTCTTCCTCTCCGTCAAGCTCTTTTATGGCACCGTTGTCTTACAATCATCCATACAACTTGTATTTACTATCTCTTTGCCGAACTAGTGCACCTATACACCTGACAAGTGTATTGGGTGTGTTGGGGACACAAGAGACTTCTTGTATCTTGATTGCAGGGTTGATTGAGAGGGATACCTTTGACCACTTCCTCCCTGAGTTCGATAAACCTTGGGTGATCCACTTAAGGGAAACTTGCTGCTGTTCTACAAACCTCTGAACTTGGAGGCCCAACACTGTCTACAAGAATAGAAGCGTGCGTAGACATCAAGCTCTTTTCTGGTGCCGTTGTCGGGGAGGTAAGGTAAAAGGTACTCACATCCTCTGGCTACTAAGCTATCTTCTAGTACTATTGCTGGTGTGTGAGTGCTCGAAGTTATTTACTTTAGATTCTATAATTATATATTTTTGTTTCTTGTTTTTATTTTCACTAGTTAGGCTTAATGGAAAACAACAACAAAATTAGAGAGCTTTATAGTATTTATCTTGAGTTAGGACATGAAGTGTTTGAAGAGAAAATTAAAAAGCCTATGGAACTTTATTTGCATGCTAATAGCAATGTTATTAGTATGAATTCCTTGAACACCATTATTGCTAATGCTATGGAAAAGTCTAAGCTTGGGGAAGCTAGTTTTTATGAAAAAAGATCTTTTTAGTTCCCCAGCTTTAGGGAAGAAAATTTGCTCTTATGATACTTTATCTCCCATATGTGGTAATTCTAATGATACTTGTGATATTTTGAATCCACATACTGAAAGTGTCCCTTTTAAAATACCTATTCAAATTGTTGAACGAGTTATGAATAACTACTATTTTGGAGATGGAACTGTCCATCCTGGTGATCATTTACTCTTTATACATGAATTATGCGAGTTGTTCAAGTGTGCAGGTATTTCAATGGACCAAGTTAAGAGGAAGCTATTCTCTTTATCACTTAAGGACAAAGCAAGGGAATGGTATGAGCTAATATATGATCCTCATCATTTGGAGTGGAAGGAACTTGAATCTCTCTTTTACTCTAAATTTTATCCTCCTCATAAAATTCATAAAAAATGGAATTATATTGATAATTTTAATCCTCATGATGGAGAAAGTATTGCCCAAGAATGGGGGAGATTGAAGTCACTAATGCTCAAATGTCCCATTCATGAGCTCCCCAGTAATATTGATATTAATAATTTTTATGCAAGGCTTTCAGGACATTATAAGGACTATCTAGATACCTGTTTAGAGGGATCCTTCACAAGTAAGGAGGTCAAAGCTAAGTGGGATCTACTTGAAACAATTCAAAGCAATACAAAAGATTGGGATAACGACAAAGATAAAGAACCAGGTATAAACTATGAGTATGATTGCATTAAGTCTTTCGCTGAAACTGCTGATTTTTAAGAGCTTAGTGCTAAATATGGTCTTGATCCTCAAATTCTTGTTAATTATTGTAGAGCCTTTGATTCCCATATTAATGCTCCTAAATAAAAGTGGGACATGTATCATGAACCTTTTAAAGACACTTGCATGAAAAATGAAACTATTATTAATGATTGCAATAAACATGCTCAAACTTCTGAAAGTACTATTTCTTATAAGCATGTTAATTTTTGTGGAATACATAGACCTTGTGAAAAGAATCAAATCGAAGAAGAATATTGTATCACCCACTGGAATGAAAATACTAGAACGTGGTATCAGGCTCTAAATGATCTTGGTAAAAAATTTGTGACCTCTATCCTTTTATTTGTGAACTTTGCTTTGAAGTGGGTCATTTAAATTTTCAATGCTCAGGCCATAATAATCCTGCAAGTTTGTATTGTGATAACGTGATCACTGATAATCAACATGATGAACTTACATTATTTTTTTGGGTGTGAAAAGTTATCAAGAAAAACTTCTCTGGTAGACATGAGTACTTTTGATATGAATAACGTCCTGCATGGTTGTCATCTTTATTATGTTGAAAACTGCCACGCAAATACTTACATACAAAATATTATAAAAGATGATATTTTACCAAAATATGATAGGACTGATATGTGTTTTGTTCTTATTAATGAAAAGGAGGAATCCTCCAAAGTTTCTTCTATTGTCTCTAACAATAAACTAGGGTATGTGGAGAAGCTTCCTTTCAAGCCTCTCCCACCTAAAGAGGAGAAGAAGAAGAAGAAGAGGAGGAGTAAAAGGAGAGAGGAAATGGTATCGTCCCGTAAGCATGTTTCTCCTATTATAGTTTTTGCTGATGAGTCCGAACTAGATGATTGATACGTCGTAAACGTATCTATAATTTTTGATGTTCCATGCTTGTTTAGTATCCACTTTGCTTTGCTTTGTCTACACTTTGAGGTGTTTTTATATGTTTTCTAGGACTAACCTATTAACAAGATGCCACGGTGCCAGTTGCCTGTTTTCTTCTGTTTTTGGTTCCAGAAAAGGTAGAAAATGCATATTCTTGGAAATGGATGGGACGAAAGCCAAAGTCAATATTTTACCGTAGGGAACACGGAGCCAGAACACGAGAAAGGGCAGGGCCTCGAGGGGGCCACACCCCTGGCCGCGCGGCCAGGCCTGTCCCGCTCCTAGGGGGGTGCGGCCGCCTCGGGCACCACCTCAGCCTCCCTCTTCGCCTATAAAGACCCCCCGATACCAAAACCCTAAGTACCCGATCAATCTTCCATGAAACAGTTTGTAGCCGCAACCACCATCGTCCCTAGATCAGGGGGATCTAAAGCTCTTCCCGGCACCCTGTCGGAGGGGAGATATCATCTCGGAGGCCTTCTTCAAAACCATGCCAGCCTCCGGTATGATACGTGAGTAGTTCCACCTTGGACTATGGGTCCATACAGTAGCTAGATGGTTGTATCTTCTCCTTTGTGCTATCATGTTTAGATCTTGTGAGCTCTGTTCATGATCAATATCATCTATTTGTAATCATGCATGTTGTGTTTGCGGGGATCCGATGGATATTGAGATTACTATGTCAGATTGATTAATGGTTTTGTCTTATTGATTCTATCATGTCTATATTGTTTGAGATCTTGCATGCTCTCCGTTTCTAGTAGCTATCTTGGCCAAGTAGATGCTAGTGACTCCAAGAGGGGGTATTTATGCTTGATAGTGGGTTCATGCCTCTATTGAATCTGGGGAAGTGAAAGAAATCTCTAAGGTTGTAGATGTGCTGTTGCTACTAGGGAGAAAACAACAATCCTTTGTTGATGGAACAATTGTATTGTTTACTTTACACACTTTGCTTAAAGTAGTAATCCGTTGCTTGCAACTTAATGCTGGAGGTGGTTCAGATGATAACCTGAAGGTGGATTACTAGTCGTAGATGCAGTTGGATGGCGGTCTATGTATCATGTTGAAATGCCCAATCGAATCTCATAGGATCATGAATGTCTAGTATTGCATTATTATGCCTTGCTCTGTCATGTCAATTGCCCTGCTGTAATTTGTTTACCCAGCATGTTATGTTGTTTATCTTAAGGAGAACACCTCTAGTGAACTGTGGACCCCAGTCCAGTCTTTACCATTGATACATCTTCCACTGTTACCGTTTACTATCTGCAAGCCACCATTACTTTCCACACCATACGACTAATCCTTTGTTTTCAGCAAACCGGTGAGATTGACAACCTCACTGTTCGTTGGGGCAAAGTCTTGAGTTTGTGTTGTGCAAGTTTCCAAGTTGTTAGAAAAACCTTTGAGTCGTTTCTTTCCTCCTACTGGTTCGATAACCTTGGGTTCTTACTAAGGGAAAAACTTGTTGTTGTACTAATCATACCTTCCTCTTGGGGTTTCCCAACGAAGATCTATAGTGATCTGAGCCGCATCAAGCCTTTTCCTGGCGCTGTTGCCGGGGAATTAAATAAGAAGAAGCTCCCACGTCAACAACATGCCATCAAAGCCCTTTTCTGGCGCCGTTGCCGTGGAGGCTAAGGATGTCTTCACAAGGGGAGTCCTTCACAACCTTTCTCTTTACTTTGTTTTTGTTTTGCTTAGTTTATTTTGCCTTGTTTTGTTTGCCTCTTTATATCAAAAATTCCAAAAAAAAAAGTTTCCTTGGCTTTACTTTCTCTTATAAAAAACACAAAAAATTAGTTCCTACTCTAGTTTCTCACCATGTTGGTCCCTAAGTTCACCTTGAAAGACCTTTCAATAGGTAGTGGCTCTATAATTGGGAAAGAAAACATTGAAGAATTCTTTAATCATGTTAGTAAACATGAGGATATTGAGGAAAGATCCTTAGCAGAACTTGCTCCTAATTATGAAATTGCTGCAGCTTCTTTAGTTCACATGTTGGAGGCTAGGTTTGTTAACCTTAACCCCATGATGAAAATAATGTTTCTTAAACTAAAAGAAATTAAGGATGCCGAAAAGAGAGGTTTTATTCTAGAAACTTTGCTAAAAGAGTTCAATGATGTTGCTAAGGAAGCTAAAAAGGTTTTTGATCGCTTTAATATGCTAGTCTCATGTGTAGACGTTATGGGTACATTAGAAAAATCGGATAAAACCAAACCCAGTGGAGAGGAAATTACAATACCCATACCTTTTAAACTTGTAGGAATGCATGAAGCCTTAGAAAATAACTTTGATTGGGTTGTTCCTGAAAATCCATTTGATGAAAGTAGTGAACCCAAGAGAGATGAGAAAGGATCCTCTAAAACTCATTTGAATGAGATACCTTTCCTAGTTGAAGATATCTCGAGTATTGATCTTAATGCTTCTTCATTTGAAAATACTTGATTCTTACTTCTTGTGCCTAACTTAAAGGCGTTAAAGAAAAGTACTTATTGGGAGATAACCGAAAAGTTTTAGTTGAGTCTTGGAAGTTATTACTTTTGTAATAAACTCTCTTTATCCTTTTTATTTGATTTTTGTGCCAATAATAACCTCTAATGAGAGGGAAGTAAGATTTGGGGAGTTGTTGTTGTTGTTGTTGTTGTTGTTGTTGTTGTTGTTGTTGTTGTTGTTGTTGTTGTTGTTGTTGTTGTTGTTGTTGTTGTTGTTGTTGTTGTTGTTGTTGTTGTTGTTGTTGTTGTTGTTGTTGTTGTTGTTGTTGTTGTTGTTGTTGTTGTTGTTGTTGTTGTTGTTGTTGTTGTTGTTGTTGTCCCGAAACAGATTTTTGTGCTCCATTATAAAAATTCGTGTAAAATCTTTGTAAGACGGATTGAGCTGTAATTTTCTAAATAAATCCCCCAGGTTATTAAGGTCTTCGAAAAAATCTATTTCTACCTGCTGGTCTATTTTGATAGATTTCTGCCATTATTTGCATTTGCTTCTTATTGATTCCTTTTGGGGTTCTTTTTGGTAAATTGAGATTTTTGAGGAAATTGCTACAGTAGCTTGTGTCTTTAGTGAAAGTTTTGCTGTTTTGAACAAAACCCAAAGGTCTATTATCTTTTGAATGTACTAATATTGCTAATGAGGATTATGTGAAGTTTTGTATGAAGGAAAATTTTCAGGTGTAAGGAAAGAATGATGTAATGATATGAAGGATGGACAAAAGCTCAAGCTTAAGGATGCCACCTCGTGTCACCCCAAGAAATATTCAAGAGGTACAAGTGTCAAAGCTTGGGGATGCCCAAGGCATCCCATTCTTCATCAATAAAATCTTAGGTCTTTCTAGACACTTCGTTTTTACTGTTTCATGCATAGTTGTGTTGTTCTTGGAGCGTCTTAGTTTTCGTTTTTGGTTTTTGTTTGCTTAGTTTTCTTGAATAAAGTATTTGGACCCCCGTTTTTGCTGTGTTGTTTTCAAATAAGTTGATTGGTGTTTGAAAGGAGTAGGAAGTTCTTGCTTTTAGTGATACAAAAGTGAGCTTGCTTTGACCATGGCTTAGACTTTACCATGTCATGCTAGATGTTTTTTTGACCTTATGCTTAGTGATTATTGCTGTAGCATGACTTGTTCCAAACAATTAGGATTGCTTAATGTGCCTTGAAAGAATTATGCGTTGTTTTAGCATACAAAATCATAGTATTATGGTATTATCCTTCGATTCTTTGTTTGGGTTGACTTGGCACATGATCACACCATGTTATGACTATGAACAAGTCACCATTAGCCTCTATGATCATTTAGTTTTTGACTTGTGGTACCACCTGATGCTTTGATTAGTAATGTTTTGTCGCTCTACATGATTATGGCCATTATTGCTCTCTTAGTTGGTCGCTCCAAGTCTTTTGCTAGCCTCCACTTGTATTGAGTAAGCTCCACTCATACATCCAACTCCCAAGAAACCAAGTTATTCCAAAGTGTCCACTATAAATTCCTATGCATGGTGTGTTACACCATTCCAAGTATATTCTTGTTTTCATCTACCTTCCAATTAAAAAGTATTTTGTGATGTGAAAAACTAGTGATTAAATCTCTCACAAACTTGATGGCACACTTTATTTTTTTGCCCCTAATAAACTTGAACCATTGTGTCATCTATGTTGTATATGCTTGCACTTATACGTTGGGATTAGCAGAACCGTGCTGTCACGGGGAACGCTTTCAACATTGCACCTGTACATTGTACACAGTTGATATCATGCTCTTTTGTTTATGGATGTCGTCGGTGTGAAATAAAAGGGGAGCTTGTAAGTCCATGGAGTTATGTATGTGTGTTAGAGAAACGCCTGGGCCGCTAGCCTAAGCCATGCCTAATCATGGTGGAAACTTGCAGCATCACCATAGTGAGCAATCCATGAAGCTTTCTTGTTATAAAAAAAGAGACACATTGAAAAGAGGAAAGAGAGAAAAAAGCATCATTTTCCCATGGTTAATAAGAAGATTGCTGAGATGGTCATTGTCTGCTTGCCTTGTTATTTTGTTATGGGATAGCTCCTATAGCATGTGCAAGGGGTACCCCGTTGGCAGTTCTCTATGATACACATGTACTTACTATGACAGTAACTTACGGGTAACTAAAGTTGAGTAGCATGAGGAGCGGCCCTCGTATTCAAGGGACATGAGATTCCCAACTTATAATTTGTTAAGCATATACTCCATAGTTTGTTAACTTTAACCTTAAACACTTCAATATGCTTATGATAGGGGCAATGAGAGCTGAAAGCTAACAAGTACCATAATTTTTGGAATCTCTTTATGAAACTTGAAATCCCTGCTTCCCTTTATGAAGGGCCTTTCCTCCACTATATTGAGTCTCCACCTTCTACCGTAGGCACCAATTAAGAGAGCATAGTTGCCATTCTTAGTTCTATGTGCATTGTCCCAAAACTTATTGATCGATTCATATTGTTGATATTTCTTGCTCTTGAACTATTTGTATCTAGTCACCCTTGTGAACTTTGAAGGTGTCCTATGCAGTTATGTTTTGCTACTCCATGAGGGACAAGCTGAATGCCACTATGCTATGTTTTCTATATGTGAAACACACAAACGTTTTTCAATGCATTTTTATTCATGAATCTTTGTTTGTATCCTTTCATGTTGCATGCATAGTTACTTTGTCTTATTGTTAGAACTACATCTTTCATGCTCTTGTTTAGAGTACTTTGATCCTAGATTTCAATGCTTGCAAATGGTTTGATCTTGACTGTGATGGTGCATGCACCTCAAAAATTATTCTTTTTATCACTTACCAACTCGAGGACGAGCAGGAGTTAAGCTTGGGGATGCTTGATACGTCATAAATGTATCAATAATTTTTGATGTTTCATGCTTGTTTAGTATCCACTTTGCTTTGCTTTGTCTACACTTTGAGGTGTTTTTATATGTTTTCTAGGACTAACCTATTAACAAGATGCCTTAGTGCCAGTTTCCTATTTTCTTCTGTTTTTGGTTCCAGAAAAGGCAGAAAATGAATATTCTCAGAATTGGACAGGACAAAAGCCAAAGTCAATATTTTACCGTGGGGAACATGGAGCCAGAAGACGATACGGAGGAGGGCCTCGAGGGGTCCACACCCACTGGCCACGCAGCCAGACCTAGCCCGCGCCTGGGGGTGTGTGGCCGCCTCGGGCACCCCCTCGGCCTTCCTCTTCGCCTATAAAGACCCCCTGATACCAAAACCCTAAGTACCCGATCAATCTTCCACGAAACAGTCCGTAGTCGCCGCCACCATCGTCCCTAGATCGGGGGGATCTGAAGCTCTTCCCGCCACCCTGCTGGAGGGAGAGATCATCCCGAAGGCCTTCTTCATCACCATGCCAGCCTCTGGTATGATGCATGAGTAGTTCCACCTTGAACTATGGGTCCATACAGTATCTGGATAGTTGTATCGCCTCCTTTGTGCTATCATGTTTAGATCTTGTGAGCTCTGTTCATGATCAAGATCATCTATTTGTAATCATGCATGTTGTGTTTGTAGGGATCCGATGGATACTGAGATTACTATGTCAGATTGATTAATGGTTTTGTATTATTGATTCTATCATGTCTGTGTTGTTTGAGATCTTGCATGCTCCCCGTTTCTAGTAGCTATCTTGGCCAAGTAGATGCTAGTGACTCCAAGAGGGGGTATTTATGCTCGATAGTGGGTTCATGCCTCTACTGAATCTGGGGAAGTGACAGAAATCTCTAAGGTTGTAGTTGTGCTGTTGCTACTAGGGAAAAAACAATGATCCTTCGTTCATGGAACAATTGTATTGTTTACTTTACACACTTTACTTAAAGCAGTAATCTGTTGCTTGCAACTTAATACTGGAGGGGGTTCGGAAGATAACCTGAAGGTGGATTACTAGTCATAGATGCAGTTGGATGGCGGTCTATATATCATGTTGTATTTCCCAATCGAATCTCATAGGATCATGAATGTCTAGTATTGCATTATTATTCCTTGCTCTATCCTGTCAATTGCCCTGCTATAATTTGTTTACCCAGCATGTTATGCTATTTATCTTAAGGAGAACACCTCTAGTGAACTGTGGACCCCGGTCCAATCTTTACCATTGATACATCTTCCGCTGTTACCGTTTACTATCTGCAAGCCACCATTACTTTCCACACCATACGGTTAATCCTTTGTTTTCAGCAAACCGGTGAGATTGACAACCTCATTGTTCGTTGGGGCAAAGTCTTGAGTGTGTGTTGTGCAGGTTTCCAAGATGTGAGCAACACCTTTGAGTCGTTTCCTTCCTCCTACTGGTTTGATAACCTTGGTTTGTTACTAAGGGAAAAAACTTGCTGCTGTACTCATCATACCTTCCTCTTGGGGTTTCCCAACGAAGCTCTATAGTGATCTGAGCTGCATCAATGATGTCCCTATTCCTGCTACCTATAGTAGTGATCAGGATTGGAAAAAGCACACTACTTTTGATATTGAAAATCTCTTTGGTACAAATTCTGAAAATGATGATATTAATAATTGTTGTACTATTAGTACTATCCATGTTCCTCCCAATGATGATATGTTTACAAATGAATACACTTTGGAAGATATCTATTCTATTGCTTATGATGATACTATACCTCCAATGTATGATGATTGCAATGATGAATATGATATTTCAGTCCACCTACTATTGAGGAGAAAATTAATTATGATTAAGATATGCCTCCTATATTTGATGATTATGGTGATGAGAATAATATGATAGCTATTTTGTTGAATTTGCTCCCACTACAATTAATAAGAATGACTATGGTTATGTGGAAAGTAATAATTATTATATGCATGTGGCTCATGATAAGAATGTTTTATGTGATAGTTATATATTTAAAGTTATTCATGATGCTACTGAAAGTTATTATTAGATAGGTAAACATGGTTTTATGCATTTCAACAATATTAAGTTTCCCCTCTTTATGTTGAAAATTTTGAAGTTGCACTTGTTTTGCTTTTCTATGCTTGTTGCTTTGTGCTTTCATAACTTGTTTCTTTACAAGATTATTTTTCATAAGAAGTGGGTTAGACTTAAATTTGTTTTATATTTTCTTCTTGATTCTCTATTTTACTTCAATTCATATTTTTTATGTGAGCATCATCGAAATTAGCATGCCTATATTAATGGCTATAAAGAAAGAGCTTTTGGGAGACAACCCATTATGCTTTTGCTTTCATTTTATTTTTGTTTTTTTAGTCTTAAAAGTTATTGCCTTAGTAATAACCTATACTTATCCTTTTGTGTGGTTTTTGTGCCAAGAATAACCTCTAATGAGAGAGAAGTAAGATTTGGGGAAGTTGCTGTCCCAAAACAGATTTCTATGCTTCACTATAAAAATTCGTGAAAAATCCCTGTATGTCGGATTGAGCTGTAATTTGGTGTGCTTATGACCCAGTTGTTACATAACTTTTGTTAGTTGAACACTTTTCGATTTGAACAACATAAGATTTTCGAAAAAATCGACTTTTTACCTGCTGGTCTGTTTTGACAGATTTCTGCCATTATTTGCATTTGCCTCTTATCGGTTTCTTTTTGAGTTCTCTTTGATCACTCGAGCTTGATATAGTAGCTTTTGTTTTAATGGAAGTTTTACTTGAGTTGAAACTGAACCCAAATACTTGTTATCTTGAATACACTAATGTTGCTAATGAGGATTGTGTGAAGTTTTGTATGAAGGAAATTTTCTCAAGGGTAGGGTAAGACTAATGTGATGAGATGAAGTATGGAAAAAAGCTCAAGCTTGGGGATGCCACCCGTGTCACCCCAAGAAATATTCAAGAGGTACAAGCATCAAATCTTGGGGATGCCCAAGGCATCCCCTTCTTCATCAATAAAAAGCCCAGGTTTTCTTTCAAAACACTTTATTTTTACTTCTTCATGCACTATTGTGTTGTTCTTGGAGCGTCTTTGTTTTTGTTTTTAGTTTTCCCTTTGCTTTGATTGCTGCAATAAGTTGGTTGGATACCATCACACTTCTTTTGGAGAGAGACACGCTCTGTTTTCATTGTTTAGAACACTCTAGTTTCCAGTCTTATTGTTTGTGAGTGTTCTCTTTTGCTAGCACTACGTTTAGCTTTAATTTTCTTGTGCTTTCAGCTTAGAACTTTGGATTTGTGAGACAAGCTCACTGATCTTTATTGATTATTATCTTTGTGAGTTGTTTCAAATAAGTCGATTGGTGTTGGAAAAGTGTAGGAAGCTCCATGCTTAGGTGGTACAAAAGGAGCTTGTTTTGACTATGGCTTAGGCTTTATCATGTCATGCTAGATGTTGCTTTGACCTTATGCTTAGTGATTAAACGTATCTATAATTTTTGATGTTCCATGCTTGTTTAGTATCCACTTTGCTTTGCTTTGTCTACACTTTGAGGTGTTTTTATATGTTTTCCAGAACTAACCTATTAACAAGATGCCACAATGCCAGTTGCGTGTTTTCTTCTGTTTTTGGTTCCAGAAAATCTAGAAACTAAATATTCTTGGAATTGGAAGGGACAAAAGACAAAGTGATTATTTCACCCGAGGGGAACACGGAGACAGAAGACGAGACAGAGGTGGGCCTCGAGGGGGCCACACCCCCTGGCCGCGCGGCCAGGCCTGGCCCGCGCCTGGGGGGTGCAGCCGCCTCGGGCACCCCCTCAGCCTCCCTCTTTGCCTATAAGAAGCCCCTGATACCTAAACCATAAGTACCCAATCAATCTTCCAAGAAACAGTCTATAGCCGCCGCCACCATCATACCTAGATCAGGGGGATCTGAAGCTCTTCCCGACACCCTGCCGGAGGGGAGAGATCATCCCGGAGGCCTTCTTCATCACCATGCTAACCTCCGGTATGATGCGTGAGTAGTTCCACCTTGGACTATGGGTCCATAAATTAGCTAGACGGTTGTTTCTCCTCCTTTGTGCTACCATATTTAGATCTTGTGAGCTCCATTCATGATCAAGATCATCTATTTGTAATCATGCATGTTGTGTTTGCGGGGATCCGATGGATATCGAGATTACTATGTCAGATTGGTTAATGGTTTTATCTTATTGATTCTATCATGTCTTTGTTGTTTGAGATCTTGCATGCTCTCCGTTTCTAGTAGCTATCTTGGCCAAGTAGATGCTAGTGACTCCAAGAGGGAGTATTTATGCTCGATAGTGGGTTCATGCCTCTATTGAATTTGGGGAAGTGACAGAAATCTCTAAGGTTGTAGATATGCTGTTGCTACTAGGGAAAAAACAACGATCTTTTGTTCATGGAACAATTGTATCGTTTACTTTACACACTTTGCTTAAAGCAGTTATCTGTTGCTTGCAACTTAATACTGGAGGGGGTTCGGATGATAACCTGAAGGTGGATTACTAGTCATAGATACAGTTGGATGGCGGTCTATGTATATTGCTGTAATGCCCAATCGAATCTCATAGGATCATGAATGTCTAGTATTGCATTGTTATGCCTTGCTCAGTCCTGTCAATTGCCCTGCTGTAATTTGTTTACCCAACATGTTATGTTGTTTATCTTAAGGAGAACACCTCTAGTGAACTGTGGACCTCGGTCCAATCTTTACTATTAATACTTCTTCCATTGTTAATGTTTACCTTCTGCAAGCCACCATTACCTTCAACACCATACGTTTAATCCTTTGTTTTCAGCAAATCGGTGAGATTGACAACCTCACTGTTCATTAGGGCAAAGTCTTGAGTTTGTGTTGTGCAGGTTTCCAAGTTGCTAGTGATATCCCACAAGTATAGGGGATCGTGTATAGCCTTTTAGATAAGTAAGAGTGTCGAACCCAGCAAGGAGCTAAAGGTAGGATAAATGTTCTCTTAAGTTCTATCAACCACTGATACAACTCTACGCACACTATACGTTTGCATTATCTAGGAAATAAAACTAGAGCAACAGTACGAGTACTAGAAAAAGCTTTGCAAGATAATAAATAACAAGAAAGTAAAGCTAGTTGCTGCAGCAATAAAATACACTAAACTAAAAAAACCATGAGTGTGGAATAGTGGTGGTAATTGTGGTGGCTTTCTCCAAGTTTAATTAGTGAATAAATCGGGTTCATTGTATTCGATGCAGTTTTCTATGTGGGAGAGGATAAATATACATGCACTTCACTACATGGAATTACATGTACTATATGATTGGATTCTTAGCAAACATCCGTAACTAATAACAAATAATTAAGGTTTCCCCAACCATAGCCTTAAGTTAATGGTCCTCTTACTCCCATACGTGCAACATTCCGGTTCGCGTCCTTAGGTTTCTGTCACTCCGGCAGAACTTCTATCTTCCACTTACATATACTACAAACCCTATGATGTTTAATCCATGTGCGCACAAATATAATGGACACCAAAGGACTGTACCATATCAACATACAACTCTAATGAACCAAAGACGTTCAACCAATCAATCTAAGAACAAAGAAACTACACAAACATGACATAGATCATAGGATTATAACTTATAGCATCAAACACCATGTTTACATATGACAGTACAAAGGTGTGTGAGAGGATGAACCACTGCATACTAGGAGGATTAGGCGATGAGATGGCGGTGAAGATGGTGAAGAGGGCGGCGGCAGCGCCGCGGGGGACTCCTTTCCCGCTGCCGGTATCATGGGAGAGCACCGACCCTTAGCCCCCTTCCTTCATGGCTTCTTGGGAGCCCTTCCCCATGGAGATGGGATCCATGGGGAGGCAAAAACATGGCTTTGGTGGCTGCAAATTCGTGGGTGGAGGTGTCTCCCACGAATTAGGTTTCCTCCCTTTATATAGCTTCTCGGATTCCCGTCACCCCATCTTGGGCTGCAGTAAATCGGGACTATTAGGCCCTTCCGGACATGGAATCAGCTAAATTTTATGTCCAGAACTATTATCACGAAATTTCCTACAACTTTGTAGTTTAAGAGTTTCCTGTTTGACGTCGTATTTGACCCGAAACGTGACCATCTTAAAAAAGAGTTCTCAGATAGATTTCTGGAAAATCCCAATTTGACTCCAACAAGGGTTCCATTTGTATTCTTGATAATTCCTACACATCAAAGTATAAAACAAGAACATTGTGCACTTTTGCAACTATTAGTAGGTTATTCCGAATAACTAATGAACTTTATATAAAAAGAAGTGTCAAAAGCGTAATAATAGCATAAAATCATCAAAAATTATAGATACGTTATGGACGTATCACTAGCAACACCTTTGAGTCGTTTTCTTCCTCATACTGGTTCGATAACCTTAGTTTCATACCGAGGGAATACTTACTGTTATGCTCATCATACCTTACTCTTGGGGTTTCCTAGCGAAACTCTACAGCGATCTAAGCCACCATCAACGAGTTTCCTGGCGCCGTTACAGGGGAGGCTAAGGACGGCTTCATAAGGGGAGTCCTTCACAACCTTTCTCTTTACTTTGTTTTTGTTTTGCTTAGTTTATTTTGCTTTGTTTTCATTGCTTCCTTTTATCAAAAATTACAAAAAGTAGTTTTGTTTGGTTTTCTTTTTTATCAAAAACACACAAAAAATTAGCTCCTACTATAGTTGTTGGTCTGTTATTGCCTTGCTTTATCATGCTTTCTATCAATGGTTGGTTTCTTTGAAACTAGTTCTTATTGGCAAGGTGGGTTCACGGAAGAACAAAAATATTATTATAAGGAACACTGCTTGTCACAAAAATGGAAACACTTATGTGAACAAATTGTTAAATTGAATACCATTGCTAGAAACGTGTGCTCTATTTATAATGTTACTTATTGTTTTGATAAATCTTGTTGCTGTAGGAGGTATAAACACCTCCATTTTCAATGTGAGTATAATGATAATGTTACCATATCTTCTTATGTTAAAGGAAACTATGGCTTTTATGATGTGGAACAAATTGAAGAATTTACTGCTTTCAAGGGTGCATTTGAACTTGCTAGTTTGCTTAAAAATACTGATGATGTACCTTATAAATATGAGGTTTATGATATACTTAAATTTTGCTTTGATAATTACAAGGAATCAAATGGCTATATACAAAGCAGGTGTCGATATTTATACGACGGCAACTATCCGGCCGGACCAAAATGGTCCTGCCATACAGTTGGTTGTTAAACCTTCTGTGTCTGGGAAAGAAATTTTGACGATGACATCGATAACTATACGGCCGCAACTATAAGGCTGGAATTTTTATTTCCGCCGTATAGTTGGTCGGTAATCGCCAAAAAAATTCTGTTTTTTCGAGAATTCTTTCTTAACCTGAAACTTAGTGAAACACCATGTTTTTGACAGAAAAATGACAGCTTAAATTTTCGACCAAAATTAACATGTATAGGATGATATTTAAGTACAACTGAGTTATGCAATACATAGTAACAATAAATTCTATCTTTTGAAAACTACAACAAGATAGCTCTAATAGCAAATCATGCAAAGAATAAAAAATGTTAATGCAACATGAATATATCTAGACTCAAGACACAAGACTAAGAAAGACACCTAATGACTTCCGGGTTGCCTCCCGGGATGCGCTTTCTTATAACCAAGTAGCAAAGCTTTTATACTCCATATTTATTCAGCAATGGAGGCAGCTATATGAGTAGTTTTGTTTACCTCCAACGAGTGGTTTCAGGATTTATATCATACTTTTTTCTTCTAAGACGTACCCGCTTGCGATGCATCGATATCTTGTAAGTGTCCTCGTTGCCACGTGAGGATGGATGCACCAAGCGCGGTAAATATATATTCTCTCCTTCCTGCATAGAGGGTGTTAAAGATTTATTATAAAACTTTGAATCTTTACCTTGATTGCTATCTTGAGGGTACAACTCATAATGTCCTTTTGGATCTAGTAGCTTGGTCTTTGCCACTAGACTTTCCTGCACCTCATTAGTAAAACAAAAGTGATAGCAAACAGGTATGGGAGGCACACAAGATTCCGTCTTTGGCTCATCATAATTGATTTCCCCGAAAAGAGTATTTAAACAAACACTACTAGAATCATCAAAAACTTCTTTAGGGCAATTATCAGGGATTATAGAATAATTTAAGTCATCATCATCATTAGATTCAGAAGAATAATAAAGACCAGGAATAGGAGGGGGAATTGGTGGGGGATAAGGTTTGAGAGTTGCTTTCAATTTATTCCATTCCTTGATTTATTTTTCTTCTTTATCCTTGATGCGTCTTTGATTTCTCTAATACTCTTCATAATTCCGTTTCACTTCATCTGCAGATGTCAGATGTGTGGGATATTCAACACAAGGCTTCTTATTTTTATTTTTCCTGGTTTTATGCTTCATGGATTTACTCTTCTTTCCTGCTTCAATGATGCAACAAGTGGAAGATATGGGAGTAACAATAGAGGGTTATTCTCCATCGTTAGTAGAAGCAGTTCTAATATGATTAAGATAATCATCTATGAAAGGCAATGCTTTAGAAAGAACATCTCTAACTAAGATATCATCATAAGGAATTTTTCCTCTTCTATTTTCATCTTTAAGAAACTCATTGACCAAGTTCTCTAGATTAGTAGGGAGAGTTTTTCTTCATGCACAATTTCACATTGCCATTGATGAAAATTATTATGTATATCTCTTAAGAGTTGCCAAGCTTATTCCAAAGTTTTTCAAAGGAATGCACCATCACACATCATGTCTAGCTTACCCTTAGAAGAATGATTTAATCCTCCATAAAAGTGATTCAACAATAACCAATCAGGTAAATTATGACGTGGACAATCATGCATCATTTTTTAGAACCTACTATAAGCTTGTATTAAATCCTCATTGTTGCTTTGCTTGAAATTCAGGATATCAAGCCTACGCTGATAAGTTTGCTTTTGTGAGAAATACTTGCCGAGAAAATCTTCGGAAATACCTTTCCATGAATTGAAGTGTCCCGTGGGATGCGATTTTAACGAATCTTTAGCTTTTCCTTTCAACGAGAACCGGAATAGATATAACTTTAGCTTGTCATTTGTCCATCCATTTTCCTTCACCGTAGAACATAATGAGGTAAATTTGTCAATATGCTCATATGGATCATTGTTCGGATCTCCTGCAAAAGCTATTTACATGATCATATTTATCCACATAGGATTAATCTCATATCCATCCACATCAATAGCGGGCTGAACAATAGGAGCATGTAATTGATCAACACCCGTAGAAGCATACTCCGCAAGACTTTTACTTTCCATAGTTCCTATGTTTTTGAATTTCCTACAACTAAAATAAATCACTCACATAAACTCATCTTAGATCACAATAAATTCTAACTTAGCGCACTAGATCATACCTCAACCTAGAATTGAATCAATCACTCACACATGGATGAACGACAAAACATATAAATATACAATGATGCCACAACCGTGTTCAATCTTACAAGTACCAAACACAAGAAAGAGAGAGAGGGAGATGGAGATGGAGATCTATGCATGGTGGTGGTGATGTCTTCCTTCTCCTCCTCTTATTCTTGATTGGATGCCTTGATGGTGATGGTGTTGAGGGAGATTGGATCTTGGTGGAGCTTGACAGGCTATGGAGGCGGCACGGCGGTAGATGGGATCTAGATCGTGTATATGGTGGCTTCTTTTGGCTCCTCCCCTCTTTATATAGGCTTTGGGAGTGCGCTAGGGTACCCATATTACTGTCATATG
The DNA here is from genome assembly GCA_916181665.1 of Avena sativa. NCBI lineage: Eukaryota > Viridiplantae > Streptophyta > Magnoliopsida > Poales > Poaceae > Avena > Avena sativa. The sequence continues at coordinate 33,348,013 of OV702285.1, read as the reverse complement.
ACTTGGGGAAGGTTCTGGAGCTTTTATAGGGTGTTTTCCCATCGTTTCTAACCTTTTTGGCAACTATATGGCGGCCGTCCGTATAGTGAAGGGTTTCGCGGCATAGTAAATCAAAATTTTCTACGGATGCGAACAGAGGGAAAGCCAAGATCTAATCTAGGAGATGCAAACAACGAGAGAGATTGGATTAGATCTTCATGTAGGGGTTCGTAGCATGGAAAACAAAAATTTTCTATCGCATACAAACAAACAAGCCAAGATCTATCTACTAGATTGTAGCAACGAGTCGATGGAATAACTCACCCTCGAAGATTCCAAAGTGTTTAACGAGAGCAGATTCTCGTGGGTGATGTAGTCGTACTCTTTCCGATCTCAAGATCGCGTAGACGATCCTTCCGGCGCCACGTTCCGGCAGCGCTCCCGTAGTCGGTCACACGTTCGGTACTCGACGAAGACCTTCCTCTCCCTTGTTCCAGCAGGCAGCGGAGGTTGTAGTACTCTCCTCGTGATTCCGGCAGCACAACGGCGTGGTACCGGAGGTAGAGGGGAGATCCCGCAGGGCTTCGCCTTAAGCCGGTGCGAGTATGGTGGAGCTTATGAGAGAGGCTATTAGTGGTCTAGTAATTAGACACACCAATTAGAGGGCTCTAAACCAATTAGAAGGCTCTAAACCAAAATAGCTCTAAACCGGGGTTTAGATCTAGGGTTTAGTTTAGAGGGGTAGGAACTAGTGTGTCTAGAGAGGGGAGCCCTGCCCCTCCCTTTATAGGTGGGAGGGCCGGCGGCCAAGGGGAGGAGTTCCTCCCCAACTCGGCCTTGGGAGGTGCGCCGGCCAAGGGGAGGAACCCTCCTCCAACTCGGCCTCCACCTCTCCTCCTCTTTCTCCTCTTTCCGAAAACTGGCAGTTTGACCGAAAACTGGCAGTTTGACTTTTCCAATTAGGATTTGAATTAACCCTTTATTTCGGACAGCGAGAACACTTAGTACATGATGCAATCATTCCAACATGCAATGACACATTCATGTACCCTTCCCCCTCCGGAGTGCCGGACATTCCGGGACCTTCTAGAATGTTCCCGATGAAAACACCGGAACCATTCCCGAACTCCGAAACGGGACTTTCCTTATATGAATCTTATTCTCCGGACCATTCCGGATCACCTCGTGATATCCCGGATCCCATCCGAGACTCCGAACAACATTCGGTCTCTTTCTCATAATACCATAACTACTCAAACAACGTCGAATCCTTAAGTGTGTCTCCCTACGGTTCGTGAATTATGCGGACATGATCGAGACACTTCTCCGAACAATAACCAATAGAGGAATCTGGAAATTCATATGGCTCCCACATATTTCTACGATTACTTTGCGATCGAATGAACCACTTACATACGATACCAATTTCCCTTTGTCTCACGATATGTTACTTATCCGAGGTTATGATCGTCGGTATCTCTGCATACCTAGTTCAACCTCGTTACTGATAAGTACTCTTTTCTCGTTCCCGTGATATGTGATCCCTTGTGACCAAGTCACATGCTTGCAAGCTAATTGGATGACATTTCACCGAGAGGGCCCAGAGAATATCTATCCGTCATGTGGATGGACAAATCCCACTCTTGATCCATGTGTTTCAACCAATACTTTCCGAACACTCAATGCCACCTTTATAGCCACCCTGTTACGGTGTGGTGTTTGATGATATCAAAGCATCCATCTGGTAAAGGTGATATGCATGATCTCATGGTCGAAGGAATTAGGTTACTATGTATCAGAAAGCATATAGCAATTGAACTATTGAAATGACTTGATCTTTATGCTACGCTTGTCTATAGGAGTATGTCCACCATATCATTCTCCTAACGATATGATCTTGTTGTTGATAACATCTCAATGTTCATGACAAAGAAACCACATCATCAATCAACCAACAAGCTAGTGAAGTATAGAGGCTATACTAGGGACTTCAAATTAAGTTTACAAATCACACAAGTATTAATGGTTTCCTTGTTAATACTATTATAGCATGAATGCAAACATTTATCATAAACACAAAGATATATAATAATAACTATATTTATTATTGCCTCTAGGGCATATCTCCAACAGTCTCCCACTTGCACTAGAGTCATCTAATCTAGATTACATGGTAATATACCGAACACCCATGGCAGTTTGGTGTTGGTCATGTTTTGCCCTCGGGAGAGGTTTAGTCAACGGATCCGCCACATTCAGATCTGTGTGTACTTTGCAAATCTTTATATCCCCATCCTGGATATGTTCTCGAATAGCGTGAAAACGCAGCTTGATATGCTTCAGCTTCTTGTGTGACCTTGGTTCTTGCGCATTGGCTATGGCGCCCATGTTATCACAGTAGATAGACATTGGGTCCAGCGCACTAGGAACCACACCCAGCTCTGTAATGAACTCTTTCATCCATATCGCTTCTTGTGAAGCCTCCGAAGCAGCCATGTATTCCGATTCAGTTGAAGATCTCGCCACAACGCTTTGCTTTGCACTCCTCCAGCTAACTGCTGCACCATTCAAAATAAATACGTATCCAGATTGTGATTTAGAATCATCCGGATCGGTGTTCCAACTAGCATCGGTGTAACCATTAACAACGAGCTGTTCATCACCTCCATAAGAAAGAACCATATCCTTAGTTCTTCTCAAGTACTTAAGGATGTTTTTGACCGCTGTCCAATGATCCACTCCTGGATCACTTTGATATCTGCTAGTTAGACTAACAGCATATGCGATGTCGGGTCTAGTACATAGCATGGCATACATTAGAGATCCTATGGCTGAGGCATAGGGAGTCTTACTCATCCTTTCTCTATCTTCTGCCGATGTCGGACTTTGAGTTTTACTCAAGGTCGTATTGGGCAACATGGGCAAGAACCCTTTCTTGCTTTCTTCCATTCCAAACTTCTTTAGAACTTTGTCCAAATATGTACTTTGTGACAATGATATTTGGCGTTTCGATCTATCTCTATAAATCGTTATGCCTAATATGTAAGCTGCTTCGCCAAGATCCTTCATTGAAAAACTATTATTCAAATATTCTTTGACACTATTAAGAAGGTCTACATCATTCCCAATCAATAATATGTCATCCACATATAGTATTAAGAACGCTACAGAGCTCCCACTCACTTTCTTGTAAATACAAGCTTCTCCATAAGTTTGTATAAAACCAAAACTTTTGATTACCTTATCAAAACGTTGATTCCAACTTCGGGATGCTTGCTTCAATCCATAGATGGACCGTTGAAGTTTGCATACCTTGTTAGCATCTTTAGGATCGACAAAACCTTTGGGTTGCATCATATACAATTCTTCATCAATGTCTCCATTGAGGAATGCTGTTTTGACATCCATCTGCCATATCTCATAATCATAATATGCAGCGATTGCTAACATAATCCTCACAGACTTTAGCTTCGCTACTGGTGAGAAAGTCTCATCGTAGTCAACTCCTTGAATTTGTCGAAACCCTTTTGCGACAAGTCGAGCTTTATAGACAGTAACATTACCATCAGCATCTGTTTTCTTCTTGAAAATCCATTTGTTCTCGACAGCCTTCCGGCCATCCGGTAAGTCCACCAAAGTCCATACTTGGTTTTCGTACATGGATCCAATCTCGGATTTCATGGCTTCTTGCCATTTATTGGAATCTGGGCTCATCATCGCTTCCTCATATGTCTCGGGATCATCGGTGTTGTCCACCAACATGACATTCATAACGGAATCATACCAATCTGGAGTGGTACGAGTTCTCGTTGACCTCCGAGGCTCTGTAGCAACCTCAACCGAAGTTTCATGATCACTATCATTAGCTTCCTCCCTCATTGGTGCAGGCACCACAGGAACTTCTTCCGGTGCTGCGCTACTCGCAATTTCGAGAGAAGGTTCGACAACCTCGTCGAGTTCTACTTTCCTTCCAGTCACTTCTTTCGAGAGAAATTCCTTCTCTAGAAAGGATCCATTCTTGGCAACAAAGATTTTGCCTTCGGATCTATGATAGAAGGTATACCCAATAGTTTCCTTCGGGTATCCTATGAAGACGCATTTTTCCGCTTTGGGTTCAAGCTTGTCCGGCTGTAACTTCTTTACATAGGCTTCGCACCCCCAAATTTTAAGGAACGACAATTTAGGTTTCTTCCCAAACCATAATTCATACGGTGTCGTTTCAACGGATTTAGATGGTGCCCTATTTAAAGTGAATGCGGCTGTTTCTAATGCATAACCCCAAAATGATAGCGGTAAATTTGTAAGTGACATCATAGAACGAACCATATCTAAGAGAGTTCGATTACGACGTTCAGACACACCATTACGCTGTGGTGTTCCCGGCGGTGTCAACTGCGAAAGTATTCCACATTTCTTCAAATGCTCGCCAAACTCGTAACTTAGATATTCACCTCCACGATCAGAACGTAGAAATTTAATCTTCTTGTTACGTTGATTCTCTACCTCACTTTGAAACTCCTTAAACTTCTCGAAAGTTTCGGACTTATGTTTCATGAAATAGATATACCCATATCTACTCAAGTCATCCGTGAAGGTAAGAACATAACGATAACCACCGCGCGATGCTACACTCATTGGACCACACACATCGGTATGTATGATTTCCAATAAGTCCGTAGCTCGCTCCATCATACCAGAAAATGGAGTCTTAGTCATTTTACCCATCAGACATGCTTCGCATCTTTCAAGTGATTCAAAATCAAGTGATTCAAGAAGTCCATCGGAATGGAGTTTCTTCATACGCTTCACTCCAATGTGACCAAGACGACAGTGCCACATATAGGTTAAGTTATCGCTTGATTTCAAACGTTTAGCTTCAATGTTATTAATATGTGTATTTCCACTATCGAGATTCAATATGAATAGACCATCTATCAAAGGTGCATGTGCATAAAACATATTACTCATATAAATCGAACAACCATTATTCTCGGATTTAAACAAGTAACCGTCTCGCAATAAACAAGATCCCGATATAATGTTCATGCTCAACGCAGGCACCAAATAACAATTATTTAAGTATAAAACTAATCCCGATGGTAGATGAAGAGGTAGCGTGCCGACCGCGATCACATCAACCTTTGATCCGTTTCCTACGCGCATCGTCACCTCGTTCTTCGCTAGCTTTCGTTTATTCTGCAGCTCCTGTTTCGAGTTACAAATATGAGCAACCGAACCAGTATCAAATACCCAGGCACTACTACGAATACTAGTGAAATACACATCAATAACATGTATATCAGATATACCTTTCTTCTTGATGTTGCCGTTCTTCAAATCCGCCAAGTACTTTGGGCAATTCCGCTTCCAGTGACCTTCTCCCTTGCAGTAAAAGCACTCAGTATCAGGCTTGGGTCCAGCCTTGGTCCTCTTCGTCAGCATGGTAGCTTTCTTACCACCCTTCTTGAAGTGTCCCTTCTGCTTAGACTTGCCTTTCTTGAATTTGGTGGTCTTATTGACCATCAACACTTGGTGCTCTTTCTTGATCTCCACTTCTGCAGATTTTAACATAGCAAATAGTTCTGGCAACTCTTTGTTCATGTTCTGCATGTTGTAGTTCATCACAAAGTTCTTGTAACTTGGTGGTAGTGATTGGAGGATGCGGTAAACTCCCAAAGTATTAGGAATCACTATACCCAAGCTTTGAAGTTTATTCGCGTGCCCAGACATTTTAAGCACATGCTCACTGACGGAGCTACCCTCTTCCATCTTGCAGTTAAAGAACTTTTCAGAAGCTTCATAACTTTCAATTGCCGCATGAGTCTCAAAAATTAATTTGAGATCCTCGACAATATCATATGGGTCTGACTCTTCAAACCTTTTCTGAAGCTCCGATTCTAAACCATACAAGATAGCACACTGAACTATGGAGTACTGATTCTTCCGAGCGAGGTAAACATTCTTTACTTCATCGGAAGCATCAGCTGCAGGTGGGTCACCTAGCGGTGCATCCAGCACATAGGTCAAATTACCAGCTGTGAGGACAATCCTCAAATTGCGGAACCAATCCGCGAAGTTGCTTCCATTGTTTTTCAACTTTTCTTTCTCTAGGAACGCATTAAAATTGATGGTAGGGGCTGCCATTGATCTACAACATATTTGCAATAGTTTAGACTAAGTTTATGACAAATTGAGTTCAAATTAATTAATGAAATTAAACTAGGTGAACTCCCACTCAAAACAACATCCCTCACATTGTTTTAGTGATCACACGAACCAAATCCACTACATCAACACCGATCATCACGAGAGCTGATATAGTTTTAATGGCGAACAATCATCATGTTCATCATATCTACTATATGATTCATGCTTTGCCTTTCGGCGATCCGTGTTCCTGAGGCCATGTCTGTACATGCTAGGCTCGTCAATATCAAACCTTAGCTACCGCATAAGCAAATCTGGCTTGCTTACGTTGTATTCTCCCGTGGAATCAAAGACACCCGATCATCACGTGGTGCTTCGAAGCAACAAGCTTTAGCAACGGTGCTAACTAAGGGCGAACACTTTAGAACTTGAAATTTATGTGCATGAGGGATCATCTTATAATGCTACCGTCGTCTACTAAGCAATACAAGATGCATAAAGGATTAACATCACATGCAATTCATAATATGTGATATGATATGGCCTTTCTTCTTTGTGCTTCCGATCTCCATCTTCAAGCACGAACATGATCTCCATCATCACCGGCATAGCATCAAGATCAATGACGCTTCTTCATGGTTGTCGTCCACCAGCTTCAACTATTACAACTATTTTGAATAGACACGCAGGTCTTAACAGAAATTAAAGACAACCATATGGCTCCTGCCGGTTGCCAACTTACAATAAGGAACATTGCATACATCAAATATAATCACAATCATGGCCATATCACATCACTGCACACCCCTGCAAAACAAAGTTAGACGCTTCTACTTTCTTTGCATATTTTACGTGGTTTGGGGCTTTCCATAAGTGTCGTTCTAACTTACGAACAATAACCACAACATTGATACTAGCATTGTTGATCACCCGTTGTAAATTGGATCTTTACTATGCTAGGAGAAACAGGCACCCGCAAAGCCACTTATGCAAAACGAGTTGCATGTCAAGCGTGGAGCAAGTCTCATGAACGATGTCATGTAAGGTTAGCCCGGGCCGCTTCATCCCAACATACCGCAAGATGCAAAGTACACAAAAAGCAATCTACAATAAAAGCATCAACGCCCACAATGACCATTGTGTTCTACTCGTGCAACAGATCTACATATAGACACGGCTCTGATACCACTGTAGGGGTTCGTAGCATGGAAAACAAAAATTTTCTATCGCATACAAACAAACAAGCCAAGATCTATCTACTAGATTGTAGCAACGAGTCGATGGAATAACTCACCCTCGAAGATTCCAAAGTGTTTAACGAGAGCAGATTCTCGTGGGTGATGTAGTCGTACTCTTTCCGATCTCAAGATCGCGTAGACGATCCTTCCGGCGCCACGTTCCGGCAGCGCTCCCGTAGTCGGTCACACGTTCGGTACTCGACGAAGACCTTCCTCTCCCTTGTTCCAGCAGGCAGCGGAGGTTGTAGTACTCTCCTCGTGATTCCGGCAGCACAACGGCGTGGTACCGGAGGTAGAGGGGAGATCCCGCAGGGCTTCGCCTTAAGCCGGTGCGAGTATGGTGGAGCTTATGAGAGAGGCTATTAGTGGTCTAGTAATTAGACACACCAATTAGAGGGCTCTAAACCAATTAGAAGGCTCTAAACCAAAATAGCTCTAAACCGGGGTTTAGATCTAGGGTTTAGTTTAGAGGGGTAGGAACTAGTGTGTCTAGAGAGGGGAGCCCTGCCCCTCCCTTTATAGGTGGGAGGGCCGGCGGCCAAGGGGAGGAGTTCCTCCCCAACTCGGCCTTGGGAGGTGCGCCGGCCAAGGGGAGGAACCCTCCTCCAACTCGGCCTCCACCTCTCCTCCTCTTTCTCCTCTTTCCGAAAACTGGCAGTTTGACCGAAAACTGGCAGTTTGACTTTTCCAATTAGGATTTGAATTAACCCTTTATTTCGGACAGCGAGAACACTTAGTACATGATGCAATCATTCCAACATGCAATGACACATTCATGTACCCTTCCCCCTCCGGAGTGCCGGACATTCCGGGACCTTCTAGAATGTTCCCGATGAAAACACCGGAACCATTCCCGAACTCCGAAACGGGACTTTCCTTATATGAATCTTATTCTCCGGACCATTCCGGATCACCTCGTGATATCCCGGATCCCATCCGAGACTCCGAACAACATTCGGTCTCTTTCTCATAATACCATAACTACTCAAACAACGTCGAATCCTTAAGTGTGTCTCCCTACGGTTCGTGAATTATGCGGACATGATCGAGACACTTCTCCGAACAATAACCAATAGAGGAATCTGGAAATTCATATGGCTCCCACATATTTCTACGATTACTTTGCGATCGAATGAACCACTTACATACGATACCAATTTCCCTTTGTCTCACGATATGTTACTTATCCGAGGTTATGATCGTCGGTATCTCTGCATACCTAGTTCAACCTCGTTACTGATAAGTACTCTTTTCTCGTTCCCGTGATATGTGATCCCTTGTGACCAAGTCACATGCTTGCAAGCTAATTGGATGACATTTCACCGAGAGGGCCCAGAGAATATCTATCCGTCATGTGGATGGACAAATCCCACTCTTGATCCATGTGTTTCAACCAATACTTTCCGAACACTCAATGCCACCTTTATAGCCACCCTGTTACGGTGTGGTGTTTGATGATATCAAAGCATCCATCTGGTAAAGGTGATATGCATGATCTCATGGTCGAAGGAATTAGGTTACTATGTATCAGAAAGCATATAGCAATTGAACTATTGAAATGACTTGATCTTTATGCTACGCTTGTCTATAGGAGTATGTCCACCATATCATTCTCCTAACGATATGATCTTGTTGTTGATAACATCTCAATGTTCATGACAAAGAAACCACATCATCAATCAACCAACAAGCTAGTGAAGTATAGAGGCTATACTAGGGACTTCAAATTAAGTTTACAAATCACACAAGTATTAATGGTTTCCTTGTTAATACTATTATAGCATGAATGCAAACATTTATCATAAACACAAAGATATATAATAATAACTATATTTATTATTGCCTCTAGGGCATATCTCCAACACTTCATACCCTTGAAGATTCGCATAGCGGAACGTTCGTCAGAACGTGGGTGATGTAGTCGTACTCGCTTCTCCTCCTCGCGATCCGATCTGATCTAGCACCACAAGTGGCGGTGCCTCCGTGAGATGCACACGTGCAGCACCTCGACGTCTCCTCCTTCCTCGGACCAGCAAGTATGGTGGAGAGACAGATTGGATCTACAACACGACGGCGTGGTGTATATGGTGGAGAATTTCTGCAGTAGGGCTTCGCCTACAAACAGTCCGGGAGGGAGAGAGGAGGGCAGCACGGCGGCTAGGGTTGGAGGGGAAGGTGTGGGGGGGTGGTGCGCCCCCAGCCCTCTTTATATAGAGGGGTGGGGCGGCAACCCTAGCCCCCTCCCCCAAGCCAAGGCCGGCGGCCAAGGAGGAGGAGTGGGGGGCAAGGAAACCCCCCTTCTAGAAGCTCTATCTAGGGTTTAAACCCTCTTTGGCCGGCTGGGCCCTATGGGGCCTTGTGCCCCTGGCCCAATGCGGCCAGGGCACTCCCTCATAGGCCCATGCCCCCTCCCGGAAGGTTCTAGAAGCTTCCGGTACAATACCGATTAATCTAGAACAATTCCGAACTCCAAAAACTGCACTGCCTTATATGAATCTTATTCTCTGGACCACTCCGTAACCTCTCGTGATGTCCCGGATCCCATCCGAGACTCCGAACAAAAACTCATAAACCAATTATCCAATCTATCCTAGCGTCGAGACACGTTAAGTGTGTGACCCTGCGTGTTCGAGAATATGCAGACATGATCTTCTATCAATAATCAACAGCGGGGTCTGGACACCCATATTGACTCCCAAACATTCATCGATGATCATATCAGATGAACCACGATGCCAGGATTCAATCAATCCCATATATATATATTCCCTTCGTCTCGCGATATTTTACTTGCCCGAGATTCGATCGTCGGTACCGTCATACCTAGTTCAATCTCGTTCACAGCAAGTACTTTACTCGTTCTGTAATCCGATATCACTTTAACCACATGCTTGCAAGCGGTGTTGATATCGATTACCGAGTGGGCCCGAAGTATATCTCTCCGACTTGGGAGGGACAAATCCCATCTCGATACATACAACCCAACAAATACTTTCCGATCACCTGAGAGACACCTTTATGATCACCCTCTCATAGGATGACGTTTGATGACCTCAAAGCTTTCTTCCGATACCAGGGAGTTGTATTATCTCATGGTCTAAGGAATACAATATTTGACATAAGAAAAGCTTCGCAAAGACGAACACGATGACACGATCTAATTGCTTCGCTTAGTTTGGGTCTGTCCACCATATCATTCTCCCAATGATATCATCTCATTATTAATTGACAACTCATGTCCATGGTTAGGAAACCTTAACCATCATTAATCAATGTGCTAGTCCATAGAGGCGTACTAGGGACACGGTGTTGTTCACAAACCACACAAGTATTAAAGTTTCCGCTTAATACAATTCTAGCATGGAATATAAACATTATCATGAACAAGAATTATAATAATAACATCTTTATTATTGCCTCTAGGGCATAATTCCAACATATAGTTGGTCGTCAAACCTTCTGCCTCCTTTCGTATTTTGGTTGTTATTTCTTTATACGAACTCCTTTTCGAGCGTTCTTGGGCTTGTTGGATTCGTATCGTTGAGGGATACAACCCCATGGTATTGGATATTTATTTTAAGAAGTTTGAAAATTTCACTTTTCCAACTCTCAAATGGCTAAGTCAGGTCCCTACAGGTCCTCCACACTATGCTCTCTTTGTTCCTTTTGCCATTGTTTTGTCCATAATCATCATCAACACCTACACACATGTCAAATACAAGAAAGAGGGATAAAAATCTACGTAAAATACTAAATGTGCAAAGCTCATATTGAATGTAATGAAAACAAGTAATCATGTAGATCAGGCATAACTGTAGCTAGAAGAAACATGATATGAGAGATAAATGACACATTTTATATGGCTAAAAGAGGTGGTATTTCATAGCCATCAGGGCATATCGCACAACATTCAAGGATCCAATGGGAATGACACCATATAAGATGGTTACAATAAATCTTGTCATCTCCCATTAGAATTAGAACATAAGGCTTGTTGGGATAATAAAACTATGAATTTCGATTTTAAAACTGCATGAGAAAAATGTCTCTTAGATATTCATGATTTGGATGAACTCAGAAATGAGGCTTATGAAAATGTAAGAATATTCAAGGAAAAAGTAAAGAAATGGCATGATAGAAAAATAGAGAATAAGAAATTTAAATCTAGACATAAGGTTTTGCTCTACAACTCTAGGCTTAAGATTTTTGCAAGAAAGCTAAAATCCAAGTGGGAAGGACCTTATAAAGTAGATAAGGCATACTCTTTAGGGGCGGTAAAGTTGAAAAACAATACTCCTTCTTCATCTTGGATTGTTAATGGACAACATTTAAAAGGCTATAGAGTTGGGGAAGTCAACACGACAGAGCTAATGTCCTTAATCACGACCGAGGAATATATTAAACAAAGTGAGGTAACAAGATCTTAGTTGCTTTGTTTTTGCATTTCTGGAAACTTTTCGGATCGTTTGTTGTGTTCTTTGCTTTCTCCTTTTTTTTTGAGTTATTTTTCGACCTGGTACGGGAGGGCCGTATGGGCGGACACACCCGTATCAGTGGTCGTTGTATGCTCGACATTTGTTTCTCTTTTCTCCTTATTTTTTCAAAGTTCAGTATGACCGGGTGGTACAGAAGCGTGAGACCATACCAGTGCTCGTTATGCTGCCAGTACCTCTGGTGTGTTTCCGGAGTCATGGTACGATAGTGCCATACGGGCGCATACGCCTATATGATAGGCCGTTATGTTCCCTGTGTTCTCTCGTTCGATTGATCTTGAATTACTTGTGTCAAAAAAGAGGGAGAGAATAGGGTCGGTACGAGCACGTGGTACGGAGGGGGCCTGCCCGTACTGCTACCCGCAACCGACTATAGGCCCCTTATTTGGGTTTTCTTTTTTTCTTTTGACTTCACCTCTTCTTCCTTTCATATTTTGCCATCACCTTTCAGATCTAGGGTTTATCTTTCTTAGTCTTCTACTATGATAGCTTAGATCTCACTTGATCATTCAAGAACTATACATCCTTTTCATATCAAGCAGATCTGGACCAGGAAGGGCGAGGTACCTGTTGCTCAAGACAAGAGAAGGGAGCTCGAGGGGGATTCTTCGTCTTCCTCAACTAGAGAGTCTACTCAAGTAGTTCCACTCCCTAACTGGGAGGACATGTTTCCACGCAAGTTAGATATTCTCAGGCACGTGGAACAAAAGAGGAACCATGAAGAACCTCCACACAACCCTTATAGGTACAACCTTCGCGGATATTCTCTCAAATATCCTCCTAAACCCTCTTCATAGAAAGAGGAAAAACATGATGAGATTAGAGAAAATATCGAGAACCTTAAAAATATTTCCAAATCCTGTGTTGAAACTATTGGGGAATGAGTTGACTCCTACTAGTTGATTGGAAAATACCTTGAAAAGAGGGTCGATGGCATCGATGGTAGGGTTCAACTCTTGACCAAGATTATTATGAAGATGGCCGACGACAGGAAGACATTAATCAAAATAATAAAAGAACAACATGCTAATATCATGGAATTGTCCACTCGATTCGCGTGTATTGCTCATGTTTGTATCCTCAAGGCATAAGAGAAAGAAGACGATGATGATTTCTTCACCCCAAAGAAAGAGTAGGTACTCATAAGGATTATTTGATCCCACCGGCTTAATCCCAAGCCTAGGGGAGATATATAACGCCTTTTAATCTACCTTCCAGTTTTAGCATGTTTATTTTACCGCACGCATGTTAGGTTTTATTTCAAGAGTTTTGCATTAGTTGCATCATCTTCAAGCTCCCCTTTGTTCAAGATAAGAATTATATCTGTTGAGTTTCGAGACTTTATGATATTTTAAGTTATCTTTTGATTCATAATTATTATATTACATGATTGAAATAGGTTGAGTGTTATGATACTTGTACAACTGTTATGATTTTAGGGTCTTCCATGCCAATAAAAGTATTGATAAAATTATGAGAATTAAAATCTTGGTAGAATATTATAGTCACAGGTTTGGATTATAAAAGCCATAAAAAGTAGCGAGCATGATCACGTAACTGTGTTATATAAAAAATAATAAGAAAGAAGAAGAGACAAAAGATTCAGCTATCAACAAAAATATTAAGAAAAAGGAAAGAGTATAAGATTGGAAAAAGAAGAAAAAAAAGAGATGATCATTAATCTTCATTACTAAAATCAAGTGCTCAACCATTTTAACTTTATGATTATATAATATGTGCAATCACTAATAGCTTCTTATAACTTCATTGATACAAAAAGGTGTGAAATCCTCTAAGTCATGTGATGTGTAAAAGTGTGATAAAGCTCCCGATGTAACTCTACATCCGATATTGTATTCATGTTTCAATTTTTATCTCATTTATTATAACGACTCGTGTCTTATAAACATGATGATCTTGTTCTTAAGCCACCATCATGCTTGGGGACGAGCAAGAGTCTATCTTGGGGGAGTTGATGAGCCCAAAATTGAAGCATTTTTACCTCTTGTTTTTAATAAGTAGAGTAGGGTTTTTAGTATTTACCATGTTTGCATGCACCCTTTATCCTTGTTTCAACGGGATCCCAATTTACTAAGTATATTATGAACATATCAATTGATACTATCATATCATACTGTAATATGATATTTTTAAGTGATAAAAGTCATTTAATTGATTTATCTTCGCACCCAGAGGAATTGCTTGTGCTAAGGAGCTCACAAGATACTTAACGAGCAGTGGTACGGGTGGAGCCCGCACATACCGTCTGCCCATAAGACATGGCAGCATGACCTCTCCATCAAATACTTCCACCTTGCAAAGATAGATCTGATATACGACATTCACAGAAACCTCCAGCCACAAAAACCACACCAGAGAGGGATCTGAAGGAGGAACTTGGAGAAGGGCAAATCCTTGTTGTTTCACGGATCATTGGAAGACAACGCATCATCCCTTTCATCATCAACCACTTCATCACCATCACCATCTCTACCCCCATCTTCCATTCATTAGATCTTGTTGTAATTTTAGATTCAATTGTGGTTTGCACTAGATTCATTTTAGTACCTTTATATATCCATTTGATTATGATGATGTTGTTGATTGCTTCCATGGAGAAACCCTAGCATTATTATGAAATGAAATAAAGGTGATCTATTACTTGTGTCTATGATCTATTGATCTATGATGTGTGTTTGATATCTCCCTTTAGATGGTATGTGTAGTCCCTTAGACTACGATTAAGATAAAGATAAACCAAATATGAATGAGGGATCATACCTTCACTCTAGGGAAATAAAAAGCCTGAGTATCATCATTATTTAAATGGGAGTTTCAAATAACATCTGATAGCATGGCCACATATCATTTGCCTTCGGGTCTAAAGAAGAGGGTGAAATCCTTTGGACGTGTTTGGAAGCGTGCCTGAAGCTATTGTGACTAGAAGCGCGGCTAGTAACCTGCATGGTCGAAGGGGGAATAAAGAGAGATTCACTAAGCTAATTACGATATCCATGAGGAGACCCTTAATTACGATGGTCTATATGGGTGACTGCTCTCTCAAACATCACGATGGTTATTTAGAGATGACCTCATTCTTGTCTCAACAAAATGATTGCCTACTAGTCTTGTAGTGAACATTTTATTATGGAACTCTCTCCACACATATCATGACATAATAAATAGGTTATCCTAATTATGATTAATTATAACATGCTAGTGGTGTATCCTACATCTCCGAGAACGCTTTAGGCCTATTGAGTTTAACCACCTTTCCAACCACTTTTGTTACTTCTTCACTTTTACTTGTTTTTATTTACTTTTCTGCATTTAACCTAAAAACCTTTCAAACACCCTTTTACTTGAAATCAAAGGCATCTTACAAGTACCCTTTGGTAGATAGTGACAAGGGGCATAAAGACCTTAACCAGATAGCTCTCTATGGGTTTGATACTTTTATTTTGAAACTATCTACAATTGATCTGTGCACTTGTAGTTATCAATGGTCTATCTCTGGTCATTATTGATGATTAAGGATGTTATTTGTTCTTTATAAGCTGCTCATTTTATCTGCATCATATGTTTATGTTATTGTTGAAACGCAAATTGGACGCACCATTATGGGCTTCTTGTGCACATGTCGCCCACTTGCTGAAGAGTCTATAAAAAATCCTAACCAACTAATCCATTTTGCTCCTTCTTATAATAGAAGCAACCCTTACCCCTGCTTCCAAGTACCAGGACACCAACCCACTCCCCATTCCCTACTAAAAGGGGGATTCAAATCCTAGATCTCACTAGCCACACTCTCACTCATCCTTCCATTAAGCCGCATGCTCACTTATCCTACCAATCCCCACTATGACTCCAACTCAAGCATATATCTCTCATTGCTACTTCCGCACTCTCCATTTACCCTTGATATCAAGCGATGTTGCTCCATTATCAAGCATCTTTTTAGATCCCAGTCAATATTGTCAGCTAGGCTTGTGGTGGATGAATTAGACCTGCGCGTTGTCCTCACGCTCGTGGTGGACCAAGCTGATCCGCGCAAGGTTGTAGCGCTAGCGGTGGACAAAGTAGACCTGCTCGAGTTCATCGCGATTGTGATGGATCCCTAAGAGGTCGTCACCCTTGTGGTGGACAAAGCTCATCCACGAGAGGTCGTCGCGCTGGCTCTGGATGAAGCAGATCTAGGCTTGTCAGTTGTCACACTCGTCCGCGTCAAGCGTTCTCTAAAAATTCTCATAATAGAGATGCGCTTAAAAATTAGATTTAGGGTTTAGGAATTCTACTACTTTTGTCTTTTATTTTTGAAGCATTTTTTTATTACTTTTTATAATAGTTGCTACATCAAAATTGTAATATATGAAACAAATATTAATATATATATATTTTTTAAAATGGGCTCATGATAAATTTGAATGGTATGGAGAAACTAAATTAATCACTAATTTTCATTAATTATTGTCCCGTTGATATATGTACCGAACACGGCAATAAAATACACCGCACTTTAGTACATGACACTAAAATTCCGGCGTTGTTTGTAATGTACCGAGGCGCATTCTTCTGGTGCCGCGAAAACGCTCGATCACCGGATGACGATTGGCCGAGCCAAAAAAGTGTCGCCTAACCACTTTCCCCAACGCAGTTATTTCCATTGGTTTTTTTGCCGCGCCAGCACGGTAGTTAGGACGTGTGTGTTGGCGTCTATAAACACGTACTCTCCTTTACTTGGGCTAGACCCGGACTTCAGGCCGTCTAGCACAGGAGCTAAGTGATAAGGCCATAAACATGTTTGATCACATCAAGGTGGGAGACGGTAAGTGCACACTTTTTTACGCTATTGTTGAATTAAGTGCATGGATGCATCCAAGTTCGCGCTAGGCTATCCCTCGGAGTCAGTAAAAGAACAATGAATACGAGAATAGTCACTAAGCGCTAACTGATAGTCATTGGATCATGAATATGTTTGTGAGTTCAGCAACACTAGGAGCAAAGGAATGTGTGGTGTTCTGGACTGCAGTTAAGAGCATTTACAGTGGGCCGACCCATTTTAGACATAGAATGTACTCCCTCCGTTTCAGTTTACAAGTCCTACGCGTATATCTAGATTATCAATTTGACCTATATAATTTGAATTATATAATATAAAAATTATATCATTGGAAAATACAAAGTCTAAAGTTTTCGGTGATATATTTTTTGTAATATATACATCATACTAAGTTGCTCAATTTAGCGACATAGAACTACGTGCAGAACTTATAAACCGAAACGGAGGGAGTATCTGTTTTGGTATGTTTGGGTCGGCCCGCGGATAGAAAAACTTGGCTAGCTTTTGATGGGAGTGGCCGAGTGACAAGATATATTTGGTGCCATTTTGGCCTGTTTTTTACACACATTTCCATGAATTTGATTGATTAGAATGGAAAATAGCCATGTAATTCACAATCAAATTAATTTAAATCACCCATGATCAACATAGTTCACAATCAAACAATGCTGGCAATAAATACAACTAAACATGATGACTAGGGATTTCCTATGCAATCCCACATATGCTCAATCAAATCTGCTTGAAGTCGATTGTGGGTTTTCAATCATGGATCTCATGATGCACATGGAGGAACTTATCGAACGATGATGGACCTAGCGTCGGCTCAACTAGTTGACCCTCAAATTTTCACCCTTGGTGAAAGAGTCTATTATCACACTTATCCTCCATGATCATAGTGTGTATGATCACACAAGTAATCATCATCTCTCATGTAGTCTTATTGCTCCATTTTCTTGCCGGATGCCGGACAATAGGCATCGAGATTGGAGCACACAAAATGCCTGCTCCACAGCCTTCCTACACGCCTCTTGTTTCTTTGCAAACCTCGCATGTTTCTCATCATTAGGGTCATGGAATATCACAAGTGTTCCCCAATCAGAATAGATGCCATCGGCTAGATAATACTCATTGTTGTACGGATGGGCATTGATCACACAATGAGGCACTGGAGCATTGTCTTCTGCAAGCCTCGAGAATATCTGAAAGCACGGGAGCATGTTGTTGTCATTGTTAGAACATGCCATCCCGAACAAATAGTACCAAATCCAAAAATCTTGTGATGCAATAGTCTCAACTATAACTCTGCACCTGAGGCATATAAAATGCATCTATGATCTTTTTATTTTATTGTGTTAAATTCTTTAATAATTAAAAACTTTATTATATTATTGGGACTAACCTTCTAATAGTTTCAAAAGTGCATTTTTTTACACTTTGTTGTGTATAAATTGCACAAATATTGAAAGAGATCTCTAATTATGGTTAAATTCAAAATTTCCACAAATATGTCTCCACAGAACTAT
This sequence comes from Avena sativa, assembly GCA_916181665.1. NCBI lineage: Eukaryota > Viridiplantae > Streptophyta > Magnoliopsida > Poales > Poaceae > Avena > Avena sativa. The sequence continues at coordinate 33,329,790 of OV702285.1, read as the reverse complement.
TTCAAAGATGACACAATCGAGAACCGAAAAAATGTTCAACATTAAAGTTGTAAATTTTATTCTAATCCCGATTGATATAAAATATGTCGAAAACGGAGTTCGTTTGCAACTAGTGGACCTCGATTACTGAAGGGTGCAGAAGCAATTTTGGGATTCTGAAAAGTCATGACGTGATTGACTCAAACTCCTTCAATACATGATGTATTCGGACAAGCCCACGACTCTATGAGCTCATAAGGGATAGAGGAAAAGCCAAGGAAAGTTTTTGAGGTGCCCAAAAAGTTTGATCAAAGGGATATCAATCACATGGTCAGGATGTATTGCAAAAGTCTATATAAAGAGGGGAAACCATATATTTTGGGGCAGCCACCAAAATCCACAAATTTTCCTCCCATTGGCCTCCATCTACAAGGGGGTGTGTGTGTGGAGGGGGGGGGGGGCTTCTCTACAGAACCAAGAAGCTCCAAGGAAGGAGGCAAAGGGGGTGTGATCCCCTAGGACAAGGTGCGTCGGGGTGCCCTACATAGTTGCCATGTTGCTGCCATGCCTCCTCGTTGTGGCCTCCTCCCCCCTTGGGGAGGAACATCTAGATCAACATCTACAACAACACCAATTCATCCTCTCCATCTTGCCACTGTAATCTCTTGGCAAACATAATGTTGAGTGCGATCTATTGTTTCCTAGATCTGTTGTATCTCTATGTTTAGATTTGAGTAATAACTTGTTCATGGATATGGTGAAATAGTTTGTTTATGGTTGCATACAAGTATGTTATCTTTTGTGATGTTCTTATGTACTAATATATGTGTGCACTCATATGTTGGGGATGCATATGGTTGTAACCGTTGTGTGTGTTGGGAGGTTAGGGATGGCCGGAGAGATAGAAACCATGCCCCGCTTCTTACATACATGATTTATAACGTGTTAACTAATGGGGGTTAAACTAATGGGAAACTTGAAACTTATAGCGTTTGTTTGACTTTGTATCTTAATATCTTTCTTGATTGCTCGAAAACGTCCTTGGAACCAATCACTAGGGATGTATTTTCTCGTGTACAAGATTGTGTGTCATCTCTGGAAGAAAAAATAAGTCATGTGCTTCACTAATTGTGACAATCAAAAAAAAAAAATAACCACATTCCTAAAACATTTGCTCCCTTGAGTTACCTTCATCCACTCAACCTTGCATACGATCCACCTTGCATAAGCTCCTTGCATCACAAATTGAAACATCTACTCACTTCGTCTTAAAATAGATGTCGAGGGTTTGTCAAAATTTGTATGAATCTATATACAAACGGAGGGAGTAGTTATTTTAGTTTAGCACTTTCTAGGACTTAACCTCAACCTGCTTGGCTGCTTCGTCTGTCTCCAAGCGGAAGACATGACAGAGCACCTGCTAATCCAGTACGTGATGGCTAGAGAGGTATGACACCTGTGTGGAAGGGAACTTGACTTCACATACAGGGTTCCATCTGCTGTTGACACACTTCGAGAGTGGTGGAGTACAGAGATGAGCAGGGTTCGGGAGGGGGGGGGGGGGGGAAGATAGGAAATGGTTCGACGGTATTGTGTGTTTGGCTACTCATGCCTTGTGGAAAGAATGTAAACCCCTGGACTTACACTAACGTGAAGAGGGGGATCACAACTGGAAGGCTGAGGAGGATGTCACGCTCGGTGACGCGCTCGAGGGGCGATCATGGCGATTCCCTGGCGTTCGTCGGCTATCCTTGCCGCGCGGACTCCGAGTCGTCTCGACCGGCCACTGTTCCGACCCCCTCCCCTGTTCATCGGGCACGCGTCGGGGGGTTCGGACAGGGCCCACTTCCCCTCGGGGAGGGCGGCGTACGGGAGTTACCAGCATTCACTGCCGCCGTTCCCCCTCCGACTCACTCCATCACCCTGCCGACCACCTCGATTTTGCCGCTCTCGACTCCGCCCTCGCATTCGCCGCTCTCGACTTCGCCCTCGCCTTCGACATCGCCTTCTCCGCGCTCGACTCCGCCCGCGCCCCCGTCCCTGCTACGGCTCCCACTGGTGAGGAATCTCGAGGCGAGAATGAGCCGCGTAGCGGCTCGGCTCCTTGCGGGGCGGAGATTGGAGGGCTTCTCGGAGATATTGAAGCGCCAGGATGTTCCTCCCCTGATTACAGGGGCCGTCCTCCATCAGGCCGTCGATTGGGGGGGGGGGGGAAAGGACTTCGGCAAGGTCGTCATGCAAGAGAAAATCTCGCGCCCCTGATGCCAGTCTATGGTTCATCGACTCCTTCTTCGACTTCGCCGGCCTCGACAAGGGGATTGGGGAGGAGTCGGCGTGCTGGCAAGCATGCAGTGGGGCGCCCTCGCAAGTTCGACGTCGACGTCTACAGTCCCGTTCAAGCCCGTCGAGGGAAAGCAAGTGCTCCTGCGGTGGCGGGGAGGAGGCGGCGTGGTCGCCCTCGCGGATCTACGAGTAGGAGTCTGGCTTCACTGTTGGGTCCATCGTCATCGACACTGGGAGACAGGGCCATCTTCTCCATTCCCCTGCACCCAGAGCAGGGGGGTTCTCGTTTCGAGACGCACTGGCTGCAGCAACCTTGGTGGCGCTCAAACGAGACTCGGTCAACGTGGGGGCTGTGATGTGCGCCCACCTGGAAGAGGGACAAGACAGGTGATGAACACCTCGACGCTCGGCCCAGAGCCACCTGGTCTCGCTTTGGCACTCACGTGTGCTGGCATGGAGGACGAAGCTGACAAGGCCTGGAGTTTTTTCTTCGGACAATTGTGGGAAGACGAAGATACCCCTCCTAGGGTTTGGTTGGATACTTCTACACCACCCTCCCTTCGTGTCTGGATCCTGAAAGAGCTCGTTCAGTCCCATTCCTTTGTGGCGGCAGACTGTTTCCCCCTCTCTCCAGCTGATGAGCCAGATCTAAGCTCCACTCTCTCTCTTAGTGCTGAGACTTGGAATATCCATCCAAAGCCATCGTTCAAGCAGATTCTAGAGGTTTGCAGTATGGCTGAGTAGGGTAGAGGCAGGGGAAGGGGTCGTGGTGGCAACAACAAGGGGGAGCAATGGCTGCAGCAACAACCACCTCAACAGCCTCCTCCTTTTGGTTTTGGCTACCAGCACCCTCCCATACCACATCAAGATCAGATGATGCCCCCCAGTATGGATCTTACCCTCCTTTTAGCTTCCCTCCATGGCAATTTGGTCAGCACTCCAATCCTGCATTTCAGGGGCAATTCACTGTGCCTTGGCAACAACCTCCCCCTAGTTTTGCTGGCCAGTGGATGCCTCCCCAGCAGGCTGTGCAACTTTGCACTCAAAAGCCTCAGGGGAGTAGATCTTCTCAATCTGGGAAGAACCAAAAGCAGAAGGTTAAGGAAGTCAGTAAGGGTGATGATGCTAAGTCTGTGGAGGGTGCCCAACAGCCTGTTCTCTCTGAGTCTGGGACTGGAGTTCAGGATAAATTGGATATCTATGCTGAAGTTATTTGCTACAACTGTGGGGAGTCAGGACATCACAAAGCTGCTTGCTCCTCTCCCAGAATTTGTTTCATTTGTAGCTCTTTAGACCATGAGGTTGGAGCCTGTCTAGTTAAAAAATAGCCTCAGCAGATTGCTAAGTTTGTTGGAAGTGCAGCTTCAGGCCTGGGGTTTTATCATATTGAGCTACCCTTCATGAATTCTGAAGCTGTCCCTCGAAAAAACATTGGCCTTGTGTATGTTGATCAGGGGTGTATCTCTAAGGAGGAACTCTATCAGAACCTTGCTGCTGTTTATAGAACCAATTGGCCTTGGCAGGTCAGATGCCTTGATGAATGGTCCTTTATGGTGAAATTTCCACCACATATCAAGGTTGAGGAGATTGCTGGTTATCCTAGCTTTGGGCTGCCTAAGGAAGGTGTATTTGTTAAGGTGCATGTCTGGAATGGGGCATTGGACTACTATGCTGAGCTGCAAGATGTTTGGCTTCAAATTAAGGGTCTGAATCAAGCCTGGTGCAAATGGCCAACTCTCATGCAGTTTGTCACTGCTTTTGGCATCATGCAAGATGTTGACTGGTATGGCATGTTCAGATCCTTCTATGAGACAGTTAGAGTAAAGATCAAGTGTAGGGACCACACTAGGATTCCTGCCTCCAGAATCTTTGAGGTTAATGGAGTCCTTTTCCAAATTCACTTTGCTGTGGAAGGGCCTGCAAGTGTGGTTAATGTTGGGGATGAAGACCCTGACAACATTCATCCTCCTAACCCTGATGAACATGAAGATCAGCTTGAGGATCAACCTCCAGAAGCCAAGAAAATCTCTGATAAGATGGACACTGATGCCAACTTGGGTGGGGATAAGTCATCCACTACCCCCACCCAGCAGAAAAGCAAAGACCCAGGGAGTTCAAAACAAAGGTCACTGGCTGCATTGGCTGCTAAAATTCAGGAGGTTACTAGTTGTTATGATCTCAATAGCCCTGTGCCTGTTTTCTCTAGCAAGCTTGTTCCTATTGTTGATGAGGATTCCATGGAAAAAACCAAGGTTCTGGATTGGATGCAGGGCATGCATACTGAGGATGCCTGTGTCAACCTCATCCAGGAAATGGAGTTAGCCAATGAAAACTCCTTTTACTATGAGGATCCAGATATGGAGATTAGCCAGGACTTGGTGAATCATGAACCTGAAAGAGAGGAGGACAAAAAACAAGAGAAGAAAAGCAAGTGGGGGCCTGTTCTTGGTGCAAGACAAAGTGCTAGGTTTGCTGATAAGGAAGGGAAGACTATGCTACAGAAAGCTCAAGAGATTACCATGAAGAGGAATCTGGAAAAAACTACTGCTGCTTCTTCCAAACTAAAAGGTATTCCTCAACAAAATCCCTTCAATACTATTGCTACTAGTAATCTTGTTCTGATGGCTAACACTATTGGTGTTGCCATTCCTAGTCTTGAGGAATGCTCCTCAGTTATTTCTGTACATAGCAACAATGCTCTGCCTTCTTACTCTATTTCACTTTATCCTAGTAGTCCACCAGGAGTGGAAAGTTATGAGGATGATTTCCCTGATGCTATGGGTTGGTCTGTAGTTGGTAAACATAGGCGGGGCAAGCACCCCAAGAAAAAAAGTTTAAAATGAATTGTGTCTTTTGGAATCCTAGGGGGATTCAAGCCCCTGGTAGAAAAGCTGCACTCATAGACCTTTTTTCAAAGACACATGCTCATTATGTTGGTTTCCAAGAAACTAAGAAAGAAACCATTTCCTGCAATTATTTGAATTCTCTCGTAGGAAATAGGATGTTTGATTGGAAAGATCTTCCTGCTGTTGGTTCTGCTGGAGGCATTGTGGTAGGAGTAGATTTGGATTTCTTTGAAGTAATTAGTTGGCAAGTTCTTAATTTTTCTGTCTCTGTAGTTGTCAGGCTAAAGGCCAAAGACACTATAATCAGGATTGTTACTGTCTATGGTTCTTCCTATGAGGAAAAGAAAGAAGATTTTATCTCTGAATTACATAGTCTTTTTGTTGATTACTCTGGTCACACAATCATTGGGGGGGACTTTAATTTGGTTAGATTTCAGTGTGACAAGAGTAATGGCAATATTGATTATAGGTGGAGTGATAAGTTCAATGCCTGGGTTGATATTTGGAGCCTGCTTGAAGTTAAGCTCAGTAATAGGAAATTTACTTGGGGAAATAATAGAGAAAACCTGATTATGTCTAACATTGACAGAGTTTTCTGTAGTGTTGAGATTGATCAAATGTTTCCCCTTGCTACCACTAGGGCCTTACCTAGGCTGGGTAGTTACCACACCCCTATTCTGTGGGAATCTGGGTGTGATGTCAAGCCCAAATCTGCCACTTATAAATTTGAAAAGTGGTGGCTCATGAGAAGTGACTTTAAAGCTCTTGCCTTTGCCAACTGGTCCTTGCCCATTAGGGGCAAAAATGCAGTTGATATCTGGCAAATGAAAGTTAGGAGATTTAGGTCTTGGTCTAAAGGTTGGAGTAAAAATATTGAATCTGAACTTAGGAACCTTAAGAAAGACCTCATGGAGGAATATGATTTGCTTGACATCAAGGCCGAGTCTTTAGAGCTCTCTACTGAAGAACAAGCAAGACTTAAGCAAATATATTCTGAAATGAATTTGCTTTGGTTAAAAGAGGAAATCAAAGCAAAACAAAGATCTAGAGATAGAGATATTAAAGAGGGGGATAGAAATACTGCCTATTTTCATGTTGTGTCTAATCAGAGGAGGAGGAAAATGCTTGTACCTTCTCTAGATGGACCTGATGGGCCTGTTCAAGATGAGAATGCTATGATGCAAATTGCTACCTCCTTTTATAAGGATCTCTTCAGGAAAGAGGAGCCCTCTGGTTGCACTCTTTCTGATGATTTCTTCTCCCCCAATGAAAAGATTTTTGATTCACAAAACCAGGCTCTGGAAGTCCCTTTCACTGAGGAGGAGGTCAAACAAGCTGTGTTTGGATCCTACTCTGATGGGGCTCCAGGTCCTGATGGCCTTCCTTTTATTTTCTATGAGCACCTTTGGGAGACTGTTAAAACTGACCTTATGGTCATGTTTACTGATTTTCATCAAAACAAGTTAGACATTTACAGACTGAATTTTGCTATTCTGACTCTTATTCCCAAAGAGCCTGAAGCTAGCAATATGGAAAAATTCAGACCTATTAGCTTACTTAATTGTGTCTTTAAGATCTTTACTAAAGTTTTAACCAACCGTTTAGCTTTACTCATGAACTCTATAACTTCCTGCAATCAATCTGCTTTTATCAAAGGTAGGTTTATCTTAGAAAGTGTTGTTACTGCACATGAAGTTATTCATTCTATCTCACATGATAGGAACCAAGGGCTTGTAATTAAATTAGACTATGAAAAAGCCTTTGATAAAGTTGATTTGGACTTCCTCCTTGACCTCCTGGCTAAAAGAGGCTTTAGTCCAACTATTATTTCTTGGATTAGAGCCATTACTCATGGAAGATCTGTGGGGGTCAAACTTAATGATTCCATTGGTGATTGTTTTGTCACTAGTAAAGGTCTTAGACAAGGAGACCCCATTTCCCCCCTTTTGTTTAATTTGGGGGTGGATGTCTTAACCAGGATGCTTATTAAAGCATATAGTGCTAATTTGATCAAAGGCCTTTGCTCTGACTTATACCCTAGGGGGGTCATTTGTTTGCAGTATGCTGATGACACCATCCTTTTCTCTGACAACAACCATTACTTTGCTACCAACTTAAAATGGGTACTAACATGTTTTGAGCAAATAACTGGGATGAAGATTAATTACTCCAAAAGTGAGTTCATTCCAATAGGGCTGGAGGACTCTGATGTTGCTCTATATTCTAATATTTTGGGATGTGCTGTTGGCCATTTCCCCATTAAATATTTAGGTATCCCTTTGCATTATGAAAAGCTTAGGAGGGAGGATATCCAACCTCTTATTGACAAAATCCTCAAAAGGATAGCTGGTTGGAGAGGAAAGCTACTCTCCTATGCAGCTAGAGTGATTCTCATTAAAACCTGCTTAGCTAGTATCCCTGTTTATTTGCTCTCCTTTTTTAAGTTTCCCAAATGAGCCTTAGACCTCATTAACTCCCAGATGGCTAACTGCCTTTGGAATGACTTTGAGGGACATAGGAAATTACATTTAGCTAGTTGGAAACTAGTTTGTAGAAAAAAAGAGTTTGGAGGCCTGGGGATTCCTGACCTTGCCAATGTCAATTTGGCACTTCTTGGGTCTTGGATAAAAAGATATACCAAGGATGAGGGTAAGATCTGGAGATCTATAGTTGACTCCAAATATGATACTTGCAACCCCAACATTTTTTGTAGTAGGCAGGTTGGGGTGTCTCAATTCTGGAAAGGGGTCCTTTGGGCCATTAATAGTGTTAAATTTGGTTACAGATGGCAAATTGGGGATGGTTCTCAAGTCAGGTTCTGGGAAGACACCTAGTTTGGAACTTCCCCTTTGGTTGTGCAATTTTTTGAGATTTATGTTATTTGTAATGGGCACAACAAAACTGTCCAGCAGATTTGGGATGGCTCTTCCTTTAGGCTTACATTTAGGAGAAATTTTAATGGTAATCTGCTGAGTCAGTGGCTTGAACTGGAGGCAATTTCTTCTGGTATTTCCTTTAATTCCAATACTGATGCTTTGATTTGGCAGTATGAAAACAAAGGAGTTTACTCCACTACATCCCTTTATGCTATCATCAATTTTGGGGGTGTTATTCCCATTTATATTCCTGCTGTTTGGAAGCTCCATGTCCCACCTAGGGTCCACATCTTCCTTTGGCTGTTAGCTCATAACAAGTTAATGACTAGAGATAACCTAAAAAAAAGACATCTGAATAAACCTGAGGATTGTGTTTTCTGTTCTGAAAATGAGTCTATTGACCATCTCTTCTTCCAGTGCTTGGTTGCAAAGCAGGTTTGGAACATCATCTCCCAATTCTTTGGCTTGGCTATTGGAGATGATTACCTGTCTGTAGCTAAGAACTGGATTTTGAACAAAAAACATGCTGTTCTTAATTCAGTATGTTCAGCTGTTCTTTGGTGTCTCTGGAAATTCAGGAATGATCTAATCTTTAATGTTCTTCCTTGAATTAACTTACATCAGGTCCTGGGAAAGATATTGACCTCAGTAAGACACTGGAGGTTGATTTTCAAGGAGGAGATGTTGGCAAAAGTGGAGGAGTTCTGTACCCACCTCTCCAAGATTCTGGCCTCGCCGTTCGCTCTGATGAGTGGCTGAGCAGGGGTGCTAAAGCTGAAGAGGATGATCCTTCTGAACCTTCGTCGCCGGCGAGCAAAAGAGTTGCGAGGCTTGGGACCTGGGCTACACCGACTTCTACACTGGCGACAGCAGTGTTTCCCTCCCCCCTCTGTAGCTTCTTTCTTAGTTTGCTTCTTCTTTGTTGCTGGGATGTCTCCGTGTGACTCCCCCTGCTTTATTTCTACCTTAGCAACTAGTTTTGGTGTTTGGACCTCTTATCTGTAAGATGTTTGCTGTACTGAACCTGAGTTTCACTCCAGGTTTCGTTGATCTATCAATGGAACCGGGGACGGGGTCCCTGTTGATCTAAAAAAACACTAACGTGAAGAAGCAACAAATAGTAGGCCGCCTCATGACCCTTGCTCTCGACGAGATGAGCATGTTGAGGCAACTGGCAGCAGTAGAAGAGAGAGAGAGTATGAGTTGGAGAGGTTAGAGAGGGATATTCTTCTTCTTTTTTGAAGTTTGGGTGGTTAGTGCGTACACAACTATCTTGTAAATACTTCTGCCTTGTATAAAATTAATGTACGACTTCGCGTACTCTCAAAATGAAAGTTCAACCTGATTGAGCATTTGCTCGATAGCCACCCAAACCGCCCATATCTCACTTCTTTGCCCTTTATTTCTTTTCTCTGCCTGATTAAATCCAGCAACACATCTCGGTTTCGACTGCATGAATCAGACATCCTTTCTCGGAACAGGCTTTCGCCTGCTATAGATTAGACACCCATTCCATCTATAATTGATCAAATACTAGACTTTGCAGTGTGATCCACGGGAAAGAAAACAATACATTATCTGTTGGTTTGTTTTTACCCGATATTTTCATGGGAAAATCTAACGCGAGGCGACGCGCGTGTGGCGTTTTGTGCGGCGGCAGTCATACCAATACACACACCTTGACCGCGGCAGCCGGCCGGCCGGCTGACCGATTCACGTACGTATACGAGTATTTTTCACGGTAATACTCTCGATTTTTTATGTGAACTTAATATGACTAAATTTTCTGGCGATGATGGATTCCTCTCAGTACGGCTACAATTTTGTGAGGAGTACCCGGGTAGCTAACACCAATTTAATATGGCAATTAGGTTTAATTAATTTGAAAACTACACGTAACTGACAGTTAGTAATCTCGCAATTAATACCAATACAGTAAGTATAAAAATTACCGAACTAGGTAACTAAGCTATATTTAATCTGGCAGTTACTAGTAACAATTGAACCTGGGCTTCATTTGTCTCACATTTTCCGCTAAACCTAATTAATTTGGTAGTTAGTAACAATTAAATATGACAACTAGGTAAAATTAATCTGGCAGTTATTAATCAGCCATGTCCTAGTTAATCTGGCAATTATTAGCGCTGTAGTTCGGGAGCTCGGGAATACAGCCGCCGCTCCCTCGGGACCATGTATCCAACCAAGCAGGTATCCCCGTGAATCCAACAGAGCAGCAGAATCTCCGTGAATACAGCCGCCGTTTGGGAGCATGTATGTGCGGCGCCGCGCGTTAGCACTATCCTATTTTTATTGGTTGGTAATAAGAAATAGCAGTGGGAGTGACTGCTACTGCTACCGCTGCAGTCCTGCGGAACAGAAAAAAAGCCCCCGCTCCTGGGTCGCCCCCGCGCGTCCCCGGGGCGGTTCGTATCGCCGCCGCCTTCTCCCGTCCCCTTCTTACCTCTCTCCCCGGCCACCGCCGACGTACGTCGTCGGGCGAAGCCCGTGCGGTGCCGGCGGCGGCTGGCCGTTCTTTCCTCGGTGCGTGGAGGCCGGCGCGGGCGGAGCTTCATGGCGGCGGTGACCTTCGGCGGGGGCGGCCAGATCTGGCGCGACAGCGGCCGGCGGGTGGCGGCGGAGGCAGCTCCCTGCATGTTGAGGCGGTGTGGGTCTTCTCCTCGCGGCGGCTGTGGTTCGACGGCAGCGGCCCGCCCTCCTCGACCTTCTGGAGCTTCCAGCGGCGGCGGGGCGGTTCGTGGCGGCGGGGTACGACGGTGATGACTCAGGGCGGCGACGCGATGCAGGCCATGCTGCTGGCGGCTGGCCGGTGCGCTGGTGTCCCAGATCTGGGCCCTACGGGCCCCATCTGGGCCTCGGCGGGCCTCCCAAGGCGTGGCGCGGTCGTCCTCTAGAGGTGGGGACTGGAGGGGCTCGCGCTCTACGGTTTTGTCGGCGTGACCTCCATGCTGCAGCGTGATGGCGGGGCCTTTACGGGTCTGACTTGGGCCTGTCTGGGCCTGGTGTGGCCCTGCCGCCGCGTCCGGCCGGCAACCACTTACCGTGGTGGAGGACGGGGCTCCTCCATGAGGTCGTGTTGATGAGGCCCTCCGCCTACGCTCCTCCCTCGTCCCGCCTCGCTGGTCACACGTCATCCGTGCCACACGGACGCGAGTTCTCGGATGCCGGGGCGGCGGCCCCGGAAGGTGGACTGCACGGGCGTCTCGACGGCGGGGCGACGTTGCAGTGGTGGTGACTCCTCTTCTTGGACCATGTGGGTGGCATGGAGTGGACATCGGGGGATCCTGGTGGTGGCAGCACCCAGATCGTGTTTGGGAGCTCGGCTTGAGGATTGATCGTGGGCTGAGATACCGAATGTGGTCAGAGTTTTTCCGGGCAAAAGCCCAGCGCTTCAGCGCCGACAACGGCGATGCCTGTGGGTGTCGTGACCCTCTTGGGGGCGTTGTTGTGGCTACTCTCACCATATTTGGGCTCCGGGTGAAAACCTTAGACCCTTGTGGTCTCGGCCGCGGCGGCGCTAGTGGCGTCGTTACCTTCTGGGAGGCGTTGTCGTGGAGCTCCGGTCGTCTTAGTCTAGTCGTCTTCGGTGGCAAGCTAGCTGCTTCTTAGGCTTCACTTTTTTATCTTTGATCTGCTTGTAAGAGGATCTCCTCACCACTTTGTATCAGTTTGGCCGTTTGGCTTTATTTATAAAGCGGGGCGAAAGCCTATTTCGAGAATAAGAAATAGCAGTGAGAAGGTGCAGTGGGTTGTGCAGGTTTAACGCATGTTGATGTGATCATATAAAGTCGATGGAGAAAATGAGGTATGCCACGGGATAAACTAACTCCTCTTTAATAAGTAAAGATTACACATTGCACTATCAAGTGAGGGATGGGCACAAAAACAAAATTTCAAAGTTGCCTGAAGTTATTAGTCACAATGTTCAATAATTATGACTCTAGTAGATAACAAATTATGCACATCAACACCGATTTTAGATTTGCTTCACACTAAGCGTAAGTAAAACATGTGGAAGTGAAAACCACATCCTTTTATTGCATACTAGGGAAGGTGGCGCGGCGTCACGCCGCGTCCGTGAGGGGCAATATTGTAAATTAATTGGCTAAAATTGTTGTCGAAGAGTACGTTCTATACAATATATTATTATTGTTCGAAGTTGCGACAGAAGAAAACAGTATTACTATTTGCAAATAAAAAGGACGACGGATGGTACAATTAGTGTGGAAGAAGGAAAAAATATAACAAAATTGAATTCCTGCTTGTTACCTATACAATATATTATTATTGTCTAAAGTTGCGGCAGAAGAAAACAGTATTACTATTTGCAAATAGAAAAGGCAATGGATGGTACAGTTAGTGTCGAAGAAGAAAAAAGTATAACAAAGTTGAATTCCTGCTTGTTAATTATAGCTGGAAAATTATTCATCCTTGGAAATGTATTGAACGGAAAAGTGCAAGAAAAAATTACTACTAAAGAACATAAAATAACCTAAAAGAAACACCTCCGCTAAAATTATGAAATAACCATAAAAAAATATTGCTGCGAACTAAGGTTATACAATTATACACCGGCGAGAAGTTACCATGGTTTAACTAAGAAAGCTATTGTGGAAAAGTACCTTCAAATAATAAAAATGACACCAGAAAAATTCGTAGACATAGAATAACTACCGCTACAAAAGTGAAGCCGAAAAGTTGTGTCCGGAAATTAAGTAAAAAAATTATGGCCAAAAAATTTAAGCCAAATAGTTAGAATATATGCACGCAAAGAAAATATCGCTAAGCAAGAAAATGTTAGCCAAAAAATTACGTTGCGTCTACGTGACGTGGTATGCGATTGGACAAAATTAGTCTATAATGGCAGGAAAAAATGTGCCAAAAAATTTAAGACGAATAGTTACAAAAGATGTATGCAAAAAAGAAAAATTACGGCTAAAAAAGGTGGGCAAAAAAATTTAAGCCGACCAGTAAGAAAAGATGCAGGGAAAAATATAGATTAGGGTAAGAAAATATTAACCGAAAAGTTGTGTTGCGTCTACATGACGTGACACACGATTGGACAAAATTAGACGAAATTTAAGCCGACCGGCAAGAAAAGATGCAGGAAAAAATATAGGTTAGGATAAGAAAATGTTAGCCAAAAAGTTGTGTTGCGTCTACATGACATGACATAAGATTGGATAAAATTAGACAATAAATAGAACATACGCCGACGCGAACTGTTGAATCGAACGGAAGGAAAAGGTGGGTCAAAAAGTTTAAGCGGAATGGTTACAAAAGATCTACGCAAAAAATATCGGTTAAAGCACAAATTTTAGCCGAAAAATTATGTTGCAACGTGGCACGCGATTAGACAAAATTAGACGATAAAGAATACACGAACCGTCAGATCAAAATCTACAGCTGAAAACCACTCATATGCACTGTTCATCCAATCGATGAACAGTGGCCGGAGCGCTGAGAGCGCGCCAAGCCCGCGGCCCTTAATATATAGTACTAGGAAATTTGGCGCGGCAACATGCCGTGCCCGTGAAGATATATAAATTGTCGTACAAATTTCATAGTACGATGTAACTGATATAAGTTATTATACATGAATAAATAATTGACTATTGTTGGTGCATTAGCTTTTTTCTATGCATAAAGCCATGTAACAGTATATTAGATCATCAGAATTTATGAATTGTCGTGACAAAGAAATGTAGGAACAACAAATCTTACTGCTGGAGTAGAAGATGTTGGTATTGCGAAAGGAAAACTTGCACAAGATGTCAGGATTGCGCAATGAAAATGGATCTTGGTTGACAGACCTGACATTATATGAACACATGGAGGTGCAAATGCACATTACGCCGTTATCTTTAGACATTCGGTAAACAAACATTGTAAGCCTATTACATGAATATAAAGCCAAAATCGATGGTTACAATATACTTGGCTATCCGTCAGAACAAATGGAAAGCTGACAGGAAGAAACAACTGCAGTAGAAGAGTCCTGTAAAGAGAAAAGCATCGAAATCTAACATCAGTTCCACTTATAGGAAAGCAAACCTTGTAAATTAAAAATTAAATAATATTAACCAACTGAATATATGGCAGGTACTGAAGATGGTGGCTTATATTTTAGGTCATCACAGATCATGGTGACGACATCAGAAGACTGTTGTTGTAGCAGGTTAGTAAGCCTAGATGAAGAATTTTAGTGTTGTGAGTAAGCCTAGATGAAGAATTTTAGTGTTCTGCCCCTGGTTGTAGAAATTTTCTCATGGTGCCACGCACATGGTTTTACAACACCACAATGTCATCATAAGAAAAGAATCGAGTCATTTGGAGAAATGGTGAAATGAAAAATAGCATATCTATGTTTACGTCTATCCATAGGTTAATTTTTTGACAAATTCAATATTGATCATAGTAATTATTTAACTAAATCTGCAATATAGTTGTTGGAATTTTTTTCGTACATCTAAAAAGCAATTTTAGAGAAGTCAATAGTGCCAGCGAATTATATAACCAGAAAATTATTGGGCAAGAGGTGGTACTGACCTCTTTGATGTCCCCACAATATTGTGAGCTAATGAAACTTTTTTGATAATGCTTTAGCCATATACCACACCATCGCTAATGATTCTGGTATCAACACTTGAACGAACCAAAGGAACCTGTAACAACCCATTTTAATAGCGTGGCACGCATTAAACATTAAATAGTTTATGATAGATTTTCAGCAACTGACAGGATTCTTCTCGTAAACCAACTAATCTGTAAGATGTTTAAATCTATTCTCTAGTTTGAATTCTAACTTTGTAGGCTGCACCATGTCCCATTAGCTGAGTGTTTTCTTGAGTCTTCCTCGCTTATAGATAAAAAAGAAAATATCTCTTAGCTGAATGTTTTCTTCAGTCTAACTTTGCCTATGGATAAAAAAGCAAATAGTGATCATCCTATAAGCACTGGATAGTAGATAGCAAGGAAGACATGATCAGTCAAATAGCGATTCAGGTAGATGTTTCATGATTCTACACAAACTTTCAATACTAAACTGATCATACAGGTAACTCGTGTCTTAATCTCGCCATACAGAGGCATTATACGGTAAGTCTATGATTGATTTTGTTCTGGTTTGCACAAATATTTACTTTCTGATGGAAGTGACATTCAGGTACTTGCTGCAAGAAAAGAGAAACTGAAATTAGTATTTTGCTACGGACCATAGTTACATTGTTCAATTTAAAGCTGCCTGGTAAGGTGCTGCCTGGTAAGGTGCTGCCTTTATAGTTGGATGGAAATAATTCCGGAGCAGGTTTCTTCCTTTCATGGATGGTTCTGCGAGATGAGTGAGTGATAAGTTTGTACTGTAGTTGTAATTAACTATACAATCATGAGTTTTTTTTCGAAAAGTCATGAAATAGATGCGGCCATGTACTTTCTTAGCTGATGTATTATATGGAGTTGCATTCTTTATTTTCTTGCCCTGTTCTCGAGCTTCTGTCCTTAGACAAAGAAGATTGCACCTTGTCAAATAACTTTCGTGCAGAAAAACTGTGTACTCAACTGGTAGTTTTTAATGCTTACTCCTCTAAATCTAAATGTACTGTTTCCATGAAAGCCTTGGTAGGTAATTGCCTCTGGATTTTGCTCATCCTTTGGTTGGTTTGGCATACCGTGAGATAGATTGATCGGTGTGTCGTGTTGCCTTCCAACATAAAGCACTGATAATCCCATACAACAGCCATCAACATGAGAATTTTTTTCAATGTAACCGCAGATACATAGCAAAAAACAATGATCTGGACCTTCTGACCTCATCAGTGCAAAATGTGTCCTGCAAATAAAAATGTAATGCACTATCAATTCGCTGGACGCACAATATAGATATATCAGAATCATTGGCATGCCACTGAACAAACATGAAATTGTAGAATCAAGTGGATATTTGTACCGATGCGGCTACTTCATACCCTAGCTTCAACTTGTATATTTAGCAGAGAGTAGAAACCTAAACATTATATTCAGATGAATACAATCAGCAAGGGCGCGCCTGCACGCAATTCCATACTTGCGACTCTCGACTCACTTCTCTGATATATGCATAGATAACTCAAGGTGACAAACAAAAATCAGGGAAATAAGAGCTAGCATATGTAAGCTAAAATTCAGAAGTGGATTTATCTCTAAAAACTCACTGATAATATACCATAATAGCCAGCATAAGGCTTGCAGGACCCTTCTTGTATAATAAGTAGAACCTTAACTGCAAGCTATGATGCACCTGCCTCGAGACAACACTTACTTGTATGACTGTCATTCCACACAACCTGGATGAAACCACAAAAGATTGAACATATCAAGCCAATTTAGACAAAATAGACATATCAAGCGCATGATGCTTCACATGGAAGTAGACGAAATTAACACAATTGGTCACCTCTGCCTATCGCTCTTATTCAATATCACAAAGAGAGACATGTGAACTGAATCCAAAACCAACAGCTCAGTTTGATATAGAAGGGTTCAAACTATTACTATCCATGAGTGATCAAAATTCTTGCACGCATTGTAGTACACATCAGACTAAGACATTTATCGTGTTTTCCAAACTGATTGATATAATCGGAAAACATCCAATAAAATGTGAAAATAGTTTGCATGCCAAAGTAATACCTTAGACTATCAAGTAAACACATGCACCATAGTATCAACTAAATGATTTCACATATCAGATTCCCTTATCAAAAGGTTGGAGCAAGCAAGAGATAGTCGACCCACTTTGCACTAAGAACACAACAAATCAGCGTGCGAACATGAGAAAAAAAGATAAAAGCATAGATACCTATGAACGAAATTTTAATTGGCTATCAGTAGATATGTTTATGCATCCAGTACCTGATATCGAAAATCAAGTTATACCTATAAATAATAGTAATCAAAATCACTAGCTATAACTGAGAAGGAAAATGAGAGGAAGGAGACAGTATCCCCTAGCTAAATCTCCTGTCTCCTAGCAGTCATGTCGGACATAACAGCTGAAGGACAAAGAAGAGAAGCTGAAACAACAGGCAAAGAATCAACATCACGCAAAGACAAAGTAGCAGCCAGAGAAGAACTTGCAGTAGAAGACACAGACCAAGAGCATCGATGCAGCCATAGAAACTGCAACTTGAGCCGGCAAACCATACATAGGAGAAGGCACCAGAACATGATACAGTAAGTGAATAAGAAAAGGCATGAGCTGATCGGAAGATACGGTACCTCAACATGGCCAAAGACTATACGTGCAGTGAGGCAGCAGTGTCCAAGGCAGCAGGCGCAGTTGTTGGTTTAGTGCGGGCGGCCTCGCTGGATGGACGCCGCCCTGGAGGAGCTCAAGCCACGGTGCAGGGACGCAAATACCAAGGAGGTGAACGAAGGGAAGAAGGCATGGCCGGTGGTGACGCGGGGGAAGCGCTCGTGATCTCTCGCCGTCGGACTCCGGCTTGACAGTCTGAGGTTGAATTCCGATACGGTGGGTAGTCGTGGCATCCCCACGACGGGGGCAGCCGGCAGACCCCTCCCCACCATTAAATGGCGCGCCTGCGCCACCGCTGTCATCGGCCGATGCCGCCTGCGCACCGCACATGTTCAGTGTAACGCCTCAGGCCGGCGTAGCGGACCAGTACACGGTAAACGCCCTTGTCAGCAACCTCGATGGACTGGCCTGGCCATCAAGGAGCGCTAGGACGTGCTGCCAGGAAGAGAGGTAGAAGCGTTGGGGGAGTGGATGGCGAGTCGCCTCGCGTCCATGGTCATCCGAGGAAGAGCTTGATCTGAGGGAGAAAAAGTAGTGGAGGAAGAGGAAACAGAGGGGGGCGCCGCCGTCGTCTCAGGATAGGTCGGTCAAACGAAGATGTGGACGCGATTCTGGAGAGATCGCTAGTTGGTGTGCGGAGCCGAAATAAGCGGCAGAAAAAATAAATTAGGGAAAAAATGGCCCACGTTTACTGTAGATGTTCGGTTACTGTAGCGAATCTACAGTACCGGATGCTGAGGTGGCATGGCCCATCGATGGCTGAAGTGCTTAGCTTTCATATATTTAGTTATACTAGTAAAGTCAGCGCGGCGACACGCGCGCCCGTAAGCTGTCCGTTGGGTATAGAATAGTACTGATTTTGTTGCAAATAGAGTATGGTCCGATCCAATGTAAGAGAAAGGCATTGCATACTTGAAGAGTGAATATAACAGATAATATAATTTTAAGATAGTCTGATAGTATATCTACTTTAGTCATGAGCTCTCGCAGTTTCTCTTCGGTAAAATCATCTCGCCAAGTTTAAGCTTGTGTCACAACATCAGGTTCACATGCCTCCTTCGAGACTTGCAACTGGCAGCTGGCCATGGATACTTGCCTAAAATCTTAAGATTTCCTTCTGATAGGCAGCATAGATGGCTTGCGTGATTTCGATGCCAAATTCCAACTCGACCAACTATTGCATGCCTGATATATGCTTCTTCTTGATATATGCTTCTTCTTCTTTGGTCTTTCGCATGAGCTCGTCTATTCAGAGCAAAGAGGCAACCCAAACTTCATAAGAATGTGTGTTTTTTTAACTACTTTAGGAGGTCATAAAGCTGCATATACCTAAAGATTGGAAAAAATAGAGAATTTACATAGATTGAGTTGCAAGAAATCAATAAGAAAACTCAGACAACACCAAATAGATATCAGACCAAGAGTGTGCGGGAGAAAATGATATGTTCCTTCATCTTTTACCCCCTCTTGATCCTTTCCTTTTCCAATGAAACAACATGTATTATGGATTGTCCTTCATACACCCGCCTCTGTGTGCACAGCATAACAACAGTAGCATGCTGGGAGATTTGACTGACACAGTACATACCTCAAATAATGAAGGAAACTGGCCAATCAAATCTTTGCTCACAAGTCGTGCATATGGTAAGATCCTTGCAAGAATTTGTGTTCCTCTTTAGGTATTCTGCAATAACTGTATGTTGATGCCATGAATAACATGATAGAAATCCAGGAGGTCTTCAGTCAAGTAGTTAAAACAGCAAGCCAGAAGTCATCAACATACAGCTAGCTCATATGTCAGGAACATGTCCATTTAATCATCAGAATTGAACTTAAGAAAAAAACCTCTTTCACATAAAAACTAAAGCAGGTAGGTGAAGAATAAAATCAAATAGTATATTTTACGCTTACCAGCTACATGCAGGAAGAGAATGAATTCTAGGTTCTCTCTTACTGGACGGTAAATAAATGTTCTCTCTTACACTTTGTCGTATGAGGCGATTTTAAGAGAAACCACACATAGTTAACACAATTGTACTCACGAAATTTACTTTCAGCATACTCTAAATTAAGAGTACCATCATGTTTTAACGTCAAGCGTGCAGGGTCCTAAGAAGCAGGCATCACATTGAAATACAATAAAGAATTGATGAAAATAAGTACTGTGATAACTTCCTTTTGTATATAAACATCAGGGCATTTCCTTTTCATTCTTAAGCCCAGAGGAAAAAGTGAAAAACAACTATCCAAAGATATATGCAGGTGCATAGGGTTTGAAATAATCCACCAAAGGGTTTAAAATATTTCTCTCTCTCTCTCTCTCTCTCTCTCTCTCTCATTAACATTTGAGAGACCTTTGTATCATCAATCTTTATCAAGTAGGAAGATGATTAAGCATGAACAAATTATCCAATAAGCATGAATTTTCCACTGAAGTGGTATTATAACAGCCAACACAGGGCCTACGACACCGTTCTTGCATAACCATGTTTTATAGAACATAATATAATTTGTTTGCCCGTCGAATCATATAGTGAATACCAAGAGTGGTTTTCGTATGTATTTGAAAGCCATATTTCTGAACAATGCCTGTATTTCTCCAAACAAACTGATAAAGTTATTAAACAGTGGTTTCATTTACCACTCATCAAACCAAACTAAATTAATTCTTGTTAACTACAGGATCCAAAAGCTAATATTTAGTTTATTCGGAAATAGAAAAGGTGATATACTTAAAATGATGCAGTAGCTCAGTGAATATTATCCAATGACCAGAAAACAAATCAAGAAAAAAATTGCGGAAATGTGGAGTAAAAGTTAGTGGCAGGAAAAATATATTTGCGAACAAAGGACTTGTACGTGTCCTTACCTCTCATCCAAGACCATGTATACTTGAATCCTCCATGTGTCAAGCATCCTGGACACTGCAAGGTAAGGTACCAAATAAAAGTACCACAACACCAAAGCACAGCAGCAACAGCACACGTTGTTGCACTGCTGATAGCAAGCACAAGCTAGCCCTAGCATAGCAATATTGCCACCAGAACTGAAAAACAGGAGGAATTGGACACTTCATCAAACCAAATATGACTGGATTGAAAATAGGCATGAGTCTGATGTATCAAAACCATTTGAAGCTCTATGCATTACGATAGCGTTTAACTGAATGCAGTGCATCTCAAACAGGAGAAGAACTATCTTAGAGCCAACATCTCCAAATTCTCTAAATGATATAGATCACACCAAACTTTGTAGTTACCTCAGAGCTGAAATGTTAGACATTAAAATTTCTCGCTCCATGAACATAACTCTTAGAACCTGCAGAAAAGAAAGGCTACAAAAGTTTTGAAATAGCTGAGCTTATCAACTGGTGCATAAAAAGAAGACATGAATGATAATACTAAGAAAATGAGAAGGGGAAATAAAAACAGAACCACATAATATAATACTTCCTCCGACCCATATTAGTTGACTCAAATTTGTCTAGATTTGAATGAATCTAGACTATACTAAAGGTTCATCCAAATTTTGACAAATCCAAGTCAACTAATATGGGTCGGGAAGAGTACTAAGAAAATGAGAAGGGGAAATAAAAACAGAACATAATATACAATTGCAGTGCTCTTATACCTCAATTTGAGAACACGCTGTCTAGCGAGAAAGAAAAAAGCTAGCAAGTGAGATAGCTTGTTGGTGCAGCCCGAGGCTGCACCCTCTCTCTCTCGGGTGGACAGAGGTAGAAGAAGACAGCAAAAGTTTTGCAGCGCACGAACGCCCCTTTTTCTTCTCTATTTAGCTGGCTCATACCAAGTTGATCAATGAACAGTAGTACATGGGATTTATACTGGCCTCCACATACACACGTACGCACGCCTGCCCAGCTTGTGATCCGCTCCGTCCGGTCCACACGCACGACGCGCTCACGCGCACGACGCGGCCGGCATCCAACGGCCAAGACTATGACTCCCGCTACTATGCCAACGCACACCTACTGGGCACACCCGCCACGGTCACATACAACGTTAGAGGCACGTATATACACGCTGGTCGTCGACACCGTATGGCGTGGCTTATTGCTAACATAGCTTCCTAGGATTAACGCTGGGGTAGCACACGCCCCGCAAAGCCACAGCGAGCCTAACTTCCGTAGCGTAAGTTATCCAAATTTTAACAAATCCAAGTCAACTAATATGGATCGGAAAAAGTACTAATAAAATGAGAAGGGGAAATAAAAACAGAACAACATAATATACGATTGCAGTGCTCTTATGCCTCAATTTGAGAACACGCTGTCTAGCGAGAAAGAAAAAAGCTAGCAAGTGAGCTAGCTTCCTAGGATTAACGCTGGGGTAGCACACATCCCGGAAAGCCACAGCGAGCCTAACTTCCGTAGCGCCCAAGCCCACAATCATCCTGGTGTCCAACGGCGGCGGTTCAGATCGGCACGACACAGGCAGTGGAGGCTAGCAAGAGGAGCTGCAGCGTTTGGTAATCAATTCAACTCAGAAGAACGCATAATTTCTTATTAATATGAAGGCGAGGAATAGAAGAGGATCATAGAATGCGATTGGGGGAAGGGGGGAGGGAAGGATAAAAGGAACCGTCGACGCTGCTCTACTCTTGCCGTTAGCCGTAGCGGTCCTCTTCGCCGCCCATGACTGCCTTCACCGCCCATAGAAATTCAGGTCACCATGGAAAACCGCCTCATCTGAGGAAGACAATGATCCAACTTCTGTCGACACTTTAAAGGAAACCATATGGTTATTTTTATGTTTGTGGCAAACATGGAAAATTAAGGTCAAGACATGGAAAAATTAATGTGAGGAAAGAAAGGTGTGTTTGACTAAGCTAGATTATTGCCAAAGTTAGTCCTTCCATATTAATAATACTGTAATTGGAGGAAAGAGAATGACAAATTAACTACCTTAGTTGATATACAATCTAAATACCGCACCAGACCATTAAAGAAAAATGCCAGCTAACTCTTTCAACAGATGTTATTATACTGAAAGAACAAACCTAATGGCAGATCAGGCAGCATGGATCTTTAAATAGATACGCAAACATCAATTGATCAAAATCATGAAAGAACTATTTATAAAATAAGCTTACCTTACAGGTTATATATAAACCCCTAGGGCACTTATAAGCATCGCGATGGGGTTGAGCTTTCTTCCAACCCAGGTTCCAATCGACACCAATCATCTTGCATTATCACTGAAAAGAAAATTCAGAACATATAAGATCCAACTATAATATGGGAGCTTTAGGATAGCATGGGTAATGACTACACCTTGGCTCTTAAATCTGACTGCACAAATTGAAAAATAGCAGACCCAACATACAGGCTGTGTAGCTCTTGAAATCCATCTTGGCCCTCGTCGGATGTCCCTGCCTTGCCCGGGTTACCAAGGAGAACCTAAATCGATTAGAAATTGCTTGAATATTCAGAAGCAAATGAGAGGAGAAGAAGATAAGTCAGCTATGTAATCTCACCGATCCTTTCCAAAAAAAATGTAATATCACCAATACCAGATCGTCCGCGACCCTCATCGCCTTTGTCAGTGTTTTGGGAGGAGCAGAGATGTGGTTGCTGGAGGCGCAGGGCCATCTCCATCCCGACACGGTGGTACTTCTCCTCATCCCAACAGCCCGGCACAGGCAACGTCCGTCACACCGAGATCTCAGGAAGGGAGCGCCGACGGCGACCTTCCCATGTCCGTGAGCGCCCATCGGGACGACCTCTCTATGGGAGGAGGACGGTTGGACCGCTGGAGCGCTGCCGGTCGACCTTGCCCCATCAAATCATCCCGTCCACTCCTAGTCCCAGACCGCCATGGATGGTAGAGTGGTATAGCGGTCCCATGGCGGCGCGGCGCCGAAACCTGAGGAGGCCGATGGAGGCACACATGGAGCAGAGAAGGCAGCGTTGTAGAAGACACCAGGAAGGCTGGCAGCGGCAGGGACAGCCGGACAGGGACGGGGCGACGGGGAGGCAACCGGCGGCAGAGCGGAGTCAGGGGGTGGGGGGAAGAAAGGAGCGTCTTGTCCACCGCTTTACACAGGACCGTCCGGAAGCCACGGGATACACATACACCATACACGTAGGGGAAAAAAGTTGCACTGTAGACATGCGGTTACTGTGAAATTTGCTGATTTGGTACGCCTGATTGATCGCTGAAAGAGTTGTCTTTCCTGATTGATCGCTGAAAGAGTTGTCTTTCATATATGTAGTGATGATGTACTCCTATCGTGTCAAACACTATTTGATGATAGACACGACGACGTCCTGTTCTTGAAGGCGTTAGTGCGGCTTCTCTCGGTCCTTCTACATGCTCCTAGTGAAAAACCAAGATCCTCGAATCAGGTGGTATTGGCGCTCTAGCATCGTGATTTTCTTGAAGATGCCGCCTTGAAGCCCACATCATGTGGCTCTCCGAAGGTTATGTGACAGAGATTGCGGTATTTTTTTCAGATGGCGTTGGATCTTCGTAGGGCTTTATTTGGCAAAGCTTGTATTTTGTTCTGCACCCTCGGTGGTCCTTTTTTTGGACCTTCCTTGTTGAGCTTGTTGACAGCAGTGCGCGGGTGGTGGACGGCTCCTGGTGGCGATGCGTGGGATGACGTAGTGTGTCTCAGCAGTGTGCAACGTGTGTTGGTGTCCTCGAGTTCTAGGGTGAGCTCCGTCCCGACATCTTTGTATGTTAAGCGATTACTCATCCTCTTCGGCGTAGTTCTCCTTAGTGGCAGTGTCCTCTATTCTAAGCTTCTACTGATAGTCTCCTCATGAACTTGGTGTGTGTAAGTGTGTGCGCGCATGCGTGTGCATGTGGGTGTTCATGTCAATCCTTCTCTTATAAGTTGGGTTAAGCATGGTGTATCTTTCTCTCTGTTGTTCGACTTATTAATTTAAGGTCAAGCCGATGGTCTTTTGTTTCAAAAAAGTTAGTTCTACGGTCCAAAGAATTTAATAAAACACACCAGCTCTTTACCGCGTGGGCAAAAAGACACGGCAAAGGTCTTTCGGAATACGGCAAAAGCTTTGCTGTGTGTATACACACGACAAAGTTCGTCACGGCAAAGGCCCTTTGTCGTGTGTCTTACGTGTAGACACGACAAAGTAAAGTGAAATGACTGTTCCCGTGCAGATGATGATGTCTATTCGTTGCCGTGTGTCTCCTCGAAAAGTACACGACAAAGAAGCTGCATTTGCCGTGTGTCTCGTGGAAAAGTACACGGCAAAGAGACTGCCTTATCAAAAAAAAATGAAAAAAAGAAAAAAAATTCAATTGTTTTTCAAACTTTTTTGAATACTATTTACTTGATAATCTCATATAGGATATTTTAACCCTTTGTATGCTTAATATTAGCTAAAATTGCACTCATAATCAAAATTTTCCTTCGGTCACCCATTCTAACACTACTCTAGCCATAGCACACTTAACTTCTTCATTCCTTCTGAATGAGCTTTCGACAAAAAAATCATACCTTGTCGATAATTGATACGTCTAAAACGTATCTACTTTCTCGAATACTTTTGCTATTGTTTCTCCTCTAAACTTGTGTGATTTGGATACAACTAACACGGACCCGCTGTTTTCGGCAGAATTACCTTGGTGATACGTCGGAAACGTATCTATAATTTTTAATGTTCCATGCTTGTTTAGTATCTACTTTGCTTTGCTTTGTCTTTCTTTGAGGTGTTTTTATATCTTTTCTGGAACTAACCTATTAACAAGTTGCCACAGTGCCAGTTGTCTGTTTTCTTCTGTTTTTGGTTCCACAAAGGCAGAAAATCAATATTCTCGGAATTTGACGGGACAAAAGCCAAAGTCAATTTATTTCCATGAGGGACACGAATTCAGAAGGGGAGACAGAGAGGCACCAAAGGGCGGCCAGACCCCCCTGGGCACGGCCAAGCCTGGCCCATGCCTGGGGAGGGTGTGGGCCCTCTGGCCGCCTCCCAGCCTCGCCCCTTCGCCTATAAGAAGCCCCCGATGCAGAAACCCTAAGGACCCGATCAATATTCCACGAAACCTTCTGTAGACGTCGCCACCGTCGTCCCTAGATCGGGGGGGATCTGAAGTTCTTCCCGACACCCTACCGGAAGGGAGATCATCCCGGAGGCCTTCTCTCCGGTATGATGCGTGAGTAGTTCCACCTTGGACTATGGGTCCATGTAGTAGCTACATGGTTGTATCTCCTCCTTGTGATTTTATGTATAGATCTTGTGAGCTCCGTTCATGATCAAGATCTAATCTATTTGTAATCATGCATGTTGTGTTTACGGGGATCCGATGGATATTGAGATTATTATGTTGGATTGGTTAATGGTTTTGTCTTTATGATTCTATCATGTCTATGTTGTTTGTGATCTTGCATGCTCTCCGTTGTTAGTGGCTATCTTGGCCAAGTAGTTGCTAGTGACTCCAAGTGGGAGTATTTATGCTCGATAGTGGGTTCATGCCTCTAGTTTCCAAGGGAAGTGACAGAAATCTCTTTGGTTGTAGATGTGTTGTTGCTACTTGGGAGAAAACAACGGTCTCTTGTTCATGGAACATGTGGACTGTTTACCTTACACACTTTGCTTAAAGCAGTTGTCTGTTGCTTGCAACTTAATACTGGAGGGGGTTCGGATGATAACCTTAAGGTGGACTTCTAGTCATAGATGCAGTTGAATGGCGGTCTATGTATCTTGTTGTATTGCCCAATCGAATCTCATAGGATCTTTCTGACTAGTATTGCATTGTTATGCCTTGCTCAGTTCCTGTCAATTGCCCTGCTATAATTTGTTTACCCTTCATGCCATGTTGTTTATCTAAGGAGAGCACCTCTAGTGAACTATGGACCCCGGTCCAATCTTTACCATTGATACATCTTCCACTGTTACTTGTTTACTTGCTGCAAACCATTACCTTCCACACCATACGTTTAATCCTTTGTTATAGCAACCGGTGAGATTGACAACCTCACTGTTAGTTGGGGCAAAGTCTTGATTTTGTGTTGTACAGGTCTCCGCGTTGCTAGCAACACATGTGTGACATTTCCTTCCTCCTACTGGTTCGATAACCTTGGTTTCTTACTGAGGGAAAACTTGCTGTTGTGCTGCTTCACCCCTTGCTCTTGGGGTTCCCAACGAAGAGCTCCTACATCCACTCAGCGCTGCACCAAGATTTTCTGGCGCCATTGCCGGGGAGGCTAAGGACGTCTTCACAAGGGTAGACCTTCACTTCCTCTCTCTTTACTTTGTTTTTAGTTTTCTTTGTTTCTTTTGCTTGGTTTTGTTTGCCTCTTTTCAAAAAAACCCAAAAAAAATTAGTCTAGCTTGGTTTGATTTCTTTATTAAAAACACAAAAAAATTAGTTCCTACTCTAGTTGCCACCTTGCTTTAGCTCACCATGTTGTTCCCCAAGTTCGCCCTGAAGGATCTTGCAATAGGTAGTGGCTCCATAATTGGGAAAGATAATATTGAAGAATTCTTTAATCATGTTAGCAAGCATGAGGATATTGAGGATATATATAGTAGAACTTGCTCCTAACTATGAGATTGCTGCAGCTTCTTTAGTTCATATGTTGGAGGCTAGGTTTGTTAGCCTTAACCCCTTCATACAATTCTTGTTCCTAAAACTAAAAGAGGAAGAGAATGCTGAAAAGAGAGAATTCATCCTTGAAACTTTATTAAAAGAATTCCATGATGTTGTTAGGGAAGCCAAAAAGGTATTTGAGCATTTCAATATGCTAGGCTCAAGTGTAGATGTTGTGGGTATTGCTGATAAAACTAATCCTA
Source organism: Avena sativa (assembly GCA_916181665.1). Taxonomy (NCBI): domain Eukaryota; kingdom Viridiplantae; phylum Streptophyta; class Magnoliopsida; order Poales; family Poaceae; genus Avena; species Avena sativa. The sequence continues at coordinate 33,302,709 of OV702285.1, read as the reverse complement.
GAGAAGAATTTAAGATACCCATACCCTTTAAACTTGTCGGAATGCATGAAGCCTTTGAAAAGAATTTTGATTGGATTGCTCCTGAAAATATTTTTGATAAAAGTAGTAGACCAAAGAGAGATGAGAAGGGATCCTCCAAAACCCATTTGGATGAGATACCTTTCATAGTTGAAGATTTTGCAAGTATTTATGTTAATGCTTCCTCATTTGAAAATACTTGATTCTTCTTGCTTCTTGTGCCTAACTTAAAGGCGTTAAAGAAAAGTACTTGTTGGGAGATAACCCAAGAGTTTCCTTGAGTTTTGGAAGTTACTTCAGTAATGACCTCTCCTTATCCTTTTTGTTTGCTTTTTGTGCCAAGAATGACCTCTAATGAGAGGGAAGTAAGATTTGGGGAGTTGCTGTCCCGAAACAGATTTCTGTCCTCCACCAAAAAAAATCACGAGGAGTCTCTGTAACTCGGATTGAGATCCAAATTTACGAATAAATCCCCCAGTATGCTAGATAACTTTTGTTAGTTCAACACTTTTTGATTTGAGCTACAGAAGATGTTCAAAAAAATATATTTCTACCTGCTGGTATGTTTTGACAGATTTCTGCCATTATTTGCATTTGCTTCTTGCTGATTCCTTTTTGAGTTCTCTTTTGGAGAATTGGGATTTTTGAAGGAGTTACTACAGTAGCTTGTGTCTTTAGTGAAAAAATTTGCTGTTCCAAAGCTTTGCCAGAGGTCTAATATCATTTGAATACACTAATGTTGCTAATGAAGATTGTGTGAAGTTTTGTATGAAGGAAAAAATTTCAGGTGTAGAGAGAGAATGATGTAAAAAGATGAAGAATGGACAAAAGCTCAAGCTTGGGGATGCCAGCATGGTGTCACCCCAAGAAATATCAAAGAGGTACAAGCGTCAAAGCTTGGGATTCCCAAGGCATCCCCTTCTTCATCAATAAAAAGCTAAGGTCTATCTAGACACTTCGTTTTTATTATTTCATGCACAGTTGTGTTATTCTTGGAGCGTCTTAGTTTTCGTTTGATTTGCTTAGGTTGTTTAGTTTGCTTGAATAAAGTAGTTTGGACCCTGTTCTCTCTGTGTTGTTTTGCAAATAAGTTGCTTGGTGTTGGAAAGGAGTAGTAAGTTCTTGCTTGAAAGTGCAAGAGGAGCTTGCATTGACTGTGACTTCGACGTGTTGTTTTAACCTTATGCTTAGTTATTATTGTTGTAGCATGTCTTGTTACAAACAATTGGGATTGCTTAGTGTGTCTTGAAGAAATTATGCGTTGTTTTAGCATGCAAAAGCATAGTATTATGGTATTCTCCTTTGATGATTAGCTTGGGTTGACTTGGCACATGCTCACACCATGTTATGACTATGACAAGTCACCATAGCCTCTATGATCATTTAGTCCTTGACTTGTAGTACCACTCCATGCTTTGATTAGTAATGCTTTGTTGCTCTACATGATTATGACCATTATGCTCTCTTAGTTGGTTGCTCCCAGTATTTTGCTAGCCTCCACTTGTATGAGTAAGCTCTACTCATGCTTCCAACACCCAAGAAATCAAGTTATTCCAAAGTGTCCACTATATACTCCTATGCATGGTGTGTTACATCATTCCAAGTATATTATTGTTTTCAGCTATGTTCCAATTAAAAACTATTTTGTTATGTGAAAACTTAGTGATTAAAGCTCTCACAAACTTGATGACACACTTTATATTCTTTGCCCCTAATAAACTTGAACCATTGTGTCGTCTATGTTGTATATGCTTGCAATTATATGTTGGAATTAGCAGAACCATGCTGTCATGGGGAACGTTTTCAACATTGCACTTGTACTTTGTACTCAGTTGATATCATGCTCTTTTGTCTATGGATGTCACCGGTGTGAAATAAAGAGGGAGCTTGTAAGTCCATGGAGTTTGTATTCTGTGTTAGAGAAACGCCAAGGACGCTAGCCTAATCCATGCCTAATCATGGTGGAAACTTGCAGCATCACCATAGTGAGATATCTATGAAGCATCCTCATTAAAAATTCATGCACATAGTAAATAAAAAGATCACGGAGATGCTCATTATCTGCTTGCCTTGTCATTTTGGTTATGGGATAGCTCCTGTACCTTGTGAAAGGGGTACCCCGTTGGCGGTTCTCTATGATATGCAAATACTTACAATGACAAGAACTTACAGGTGACTGAAGTTGAGTATCATGAGGTGTGGCCCTCGTATTCAAGGGACTTGAGATTGCCAACTTATACTTCATCAAGCATATACTCCATAGTTAGTTCACTTTAACCTTAATCACTTCAAGATGCTTATGATAGGGGAAATGAGGGCTGAAAGCTAACAATTACCATAATTTTTGGAAGCTCTTTTTGAAACTTAAAATCCCTGCTTCCTTTTCAAAGGGCCTTTCTTCCACTATTATTGAGTCTCCACCTTCTACCTTTAGGCACCATTAAGAGAGCATAGTTGCCATTCTGTGTGCAATGTCCTAAAGCTTATTGATTAATGCATATTGTGATATTACTTGTTCTTGTGCTATTTGTTTCTAGTCACCCTTGTGAACTTTGAAGATGTCCTATGCATCTATATTGCTACTCTATGAGGGATAAGCTGATTGCCACTATGCCATGTTTTCTGTATGTGAAACAAACAAACATTTTTCAATGCATGTTATTCATGATCTTTTTTTGTAGCCTTTCATGCTGCATGCATAGTTACTATGTCCTATTGTTATAACTCCATCTTTCATGCACATGTTTAGAGTTCTTTGATCCCAGCTTTCAATGCTTGCGAATGGTTTGGTCTTTATTGTCAAGGTGCATGTCACCTGAAAAATTATTCTTTTATCACTTACCTACTCGAGGACGAGCAGGAGTTAAGCTTGGGGATGCTTGATACGTCGGAAATGTATCTATAATTTTTTATGTTCCATGCTTGTTTAGTATCTACTTTGCTTTGCTTTGTCTTTCTTTGAGGTGTTTTTATATCTTTTCTGGAACTAACCTATTAACAAGTTGCCACAGTGCCAGTTGCCTTTTTTCTTCTGTTGTTGGTTCCAGAAAGGCAGAATATCAATATTCTCGGAATTGGACGAGACAAAAGCTAAAGTCAATTTATTTCCGTGAGGGACACGAATCCAGAAGGGGAGACGGAGAGGCACCAGAGGGCGGCCAGACCCCCTAGGCGCGACCAAGCCTGGCCCACACCTGGGGAGGGTGTGGGCCCTCTGGCCGCCTCCTAGCCTTGCCCCTTCACCTATAAGAAGCCCCCGATGCAGAAACCCTAAGGACCCAATCAATATTCCATGAAACCTTCTGTAGCCGCCACCACCGTCGTCCCTAGATCGGGGGGATCTAAAGTTCTTTCCGGCACCCTGCTGGAGGGGAGATCATCCCGGAGGCCTTCTCTCCGGTATGATGCGTGAGTAGTTCCACCTTGGACTATGGGTCCATGTAGTAGCTAGATGGTTGTATCTCCTCCTTGTGCTTTCATGTATAAATCTTGTGATCTCCGTTCATGATCAAGATCTAATCTATTTGTAATCATGCATGTTGTGTTTGCGGGGATCCGATGGATATTGAGATTATTATGTTGGATTGGTTAATGGTTTTGTCTTTATGATTCTATCATGTCTACGTTGTTTGTGATCTTGCATGCTCTCTGTTGTTAGTGTCTATCTTGGCCAAGTAGTTGCTAGGGACTCCAAGAGGGAGTATTTATGCTCGATAGTGGGTTCATGCCTCTAGTTTCCAAGGGAAGTGACACAAATCTCTTCGGTTGTAGATGTGCTGTTTCTAGTAGGGAGAAAACAACGATATCTTGTTCATGGAACATGTGGACTGTTTACCTTACAAACTTTGCTTAAAGCAGTTGTCTGTTGCTTGCAACTTAATACTGGAGGGGGTTCGGATGATAACCTGAAGGTGGACTTCTAGTCATAGATGCAGTTGGATGGCGGTCTATGTATCTTGTTGTATTGCCCAATCGAATCTCATAGGATATTTCTGACTAGTATTGCATTGTTATGCCTTGCTCAGTTCCTATCAATTGCCCTGCTGTAATTTGTTTACCCTTCATGCCATGTTGTTTATCTAAGGAGAGCACCTCTAGTGAACTATGGACCTAGGTCCAATCTTTACCATTGATACATCTTCCACTGTTACTTGTTTACTTGCTACAAACCATTACCTTCCACACCATATGTTTAATCCTTTGTTATAGCAACCGGTGAGATTGACAACCTCACTGTTAGTTGGGGCAAAGTCTTGAGTTTGTGTTGTGCAGGTCTCCGCGTTGCTAGCAACACCTGTGTGACATTTGCTTCCTCCTACTGGTTCTATAAGCTCGATTTCTTACTGAGGGAAAACTTGTTGTTCTGCTGCTTCACACCTTGCTCTTGGGGTTCCCAACGAAGCGCTCCTACATCCACTCAGCGCTGCATCACTTGGTGTCTAGTTTTTGTGCAGAAAATCAGCTATCAGGAAAAATCCGGGAAAATATGCCAAAAATCCTATTTCACCAGAAGATCCACAGAGCCAGAGTACGAGACGGAGAAGGGGCCTGGGGGGCCCACACCCCTGCCAGGCGCGGACCCACCTCTATTCCCGCCTAGGGTGGTGCAGCCACCCCAGGCACCCCCTCGGCCTCCCTCTGCGCCTATAAGTTGCCTCTCAACCTAAAAACAGAGGGGGGTTCGATATTTTTCCCGAAAGAGTTCGCAACGCCGCCGCCACCAGAAACCAAGATTCGGATCCAGAAACTCCGTTCTGGCACCCTGTCGGGACAGGGAATTTGGAGACGATCATCGCCATCATCATCACCAACACATCTCCATCAACCAATCATGTTTCCCTCATCCATGAGTGAGTAATCCCCCGTTATAGTCTTGGGGATGGTAGGTATTGGATGAGTTCTATCTTGTAATCGAATAAGATTGTTAAGGCATAGTGCCTAGTATCTCTATTAGTGTTATTTGACTTTGTTGCAACTTGTTGTGCTTAATGCTTGTCACTAGGGCCGAGTGCCATGATATCATATCTGAACTTATTATTGAATCATTATGATAGTATTGTTTGTGATCTTATCTGCAAGTTGTGTACACATATCATTGTCCGGATCCAAAGGCCCCAAAGTGATAATAATTGGGACAACCGGAGGGGATGGCTGTGGTGTGAGGATCACATGTGTTCATGGAGTGTTAATGCTTTGCTCCGGTGCTCTATTAAAAGGAGCACCTTAATTGCCAGTAGTTACCTAGAGGCCCCGCTGCCACGGGCTGGCTGGATAGAAGATGTTGTGCAAGTTCTCATTGCGAGCACGTATGACTATATATGGAGCACATGCCTCGGATTGTTTAGTACTTGGATGCTTATTATTATTTTTCTGCAATGCCCTAGATCTTGAAGTTACATGTTTAGACTCGTCCATGCAACGCCCGTCCATGCATCCCTATGCCTACCGCACTCGAATCCCACTGTTTATTGTTGTTGTTACTATTACTCTTGTTTCACTGTTGCTGTTGCTTTGCTGTTGATACTAATAAACTTTTGTGAGCAAGAACTATTTCCAGGTGCAGCTGAATTGACAACTCAGTTGTTAAGGCTTGCAAGTATTCTTTGGCTCCCCTTGTGTCGAATCAATAAATTGGGTAATACTACCCTCGAAGACTGTTGCGGTCCCCTACACTTGTGGGTCATCAAGACTATTTTCTGGCGTCGTTGTCGGGGAGCATAGCTTTATTTGTAAGTTCACTTGGATCTATTATTGTTCACTGTTACTCCTTTCATCATGTGGAAGACTCGTGATGGAAAGTTCCCTATTTTACCATCCACTACAAGAAGAGGTACAGTCCTAAACACCTCTGCTACTCTTGATTCACCGTCTATTATAAGTAAGCTTGTTACACCACCACCACATACACATGTTACACACACTGCTACTACTGGTGAGTCTGAAACTGCTTTTGATACTCATGATGTTACTTCTACTATGCTTGATGCGAGTGGTTCATTAGGTCCTTTTCTAGATGCTACTATGGCTAGTCTAGGAAATACCGAAACTCCTAGTGAAGACACTATTACACCTGTTAGCTCACCTGAGTCTGGTGAGATTTATGATATTAATGATGGTTATATTGAGTTCACTGATGAATTTATTGAAGAGTGCCGAAACACACATGGTACTAGTGCTATTAAGAGTCTCCTTGCTAGACGCACCATTATTCCTAAGTTGTCCTCTGATCCTAAGTTTGCCACTTCTCCCATAGCTATTAAAGATAAAGATTATGATTTCTCTCTTGATTTATCCTACTTGGATATTGTTGAGAAAGAACCTTTTTGTGGGACTGAAAATGAGAGTGTTGTAGCTCATATGAATGTGCTTTCTACTATGAGTGCTTTATTCTGTGATGATTTTAAGATGCGCAAGTACTTTGTTACTAAGATCTTCCCTTTTTCACTAAAAGGAGAAGCTAGGGCTTGGTTTAATAGATTACCTCCTAGTTCCATTGATAGCACTGATTGTTTGATTGCTTCTTTCTTCCAGAAATATTTTCCTCCTAGTGCTAGACATGCTGCTTTGCAGAGACTTTTTTATTTTAAACAAGGAGAAGAAGAGAAATTGCCTGAGTCATGGAGAAGGTTCTGTGCCTTGATTCATGCACATCCTGGATGTCCATTACCTAAAAATGAGCTTCTTGATATTTATTATAATGGACTAACTGATGATTCTAGGACATACCTAGATAGCTTTGCTGATTGTGTTTTCAGGAAAAGAACTCCTACAGATGCTAAAGAATTAATGGCTAAGATAAGCAAGAATTATGATGATTGGACTTCAACTGAGCTAAATACACCTTAGCCTATTACTCATGAACCAGTTGTGCCTGAACCAGTTCCAACACCAACACCAAAGAAGAGGGGAGTTATTGCATTAAATGATGAAGTGATGAAGGAAGCTAAGAAGTGTCTAAAGGAGAAAGGTATTAGATCTTAAGATGTGAAGAATCTACCTCCTATAGAATAATTATGTAAGCCAATTCCCCACTCATCTACTATTGAGGTACACTCTCTCCAACACTTTGATGAAGGTGATATTCCTTATGGTAAGCCTCCTGATCAATGTTCAGAGGAACTTGATATTTTTATTGTTAAGCAAGGTAATTTTAATAAACAAGTTCAGAATCATTTATTGGAAAACTCTAGGGCTATTAAAGAGTTGAAAGATATTGTGGAAAGAACTTCAAATGATATTAAAATGCTTTGTAAACACTTTCAAATGGTTTAAACCCAACTTGATCAACTTGCTAAAGTACAAAAGGATATGATAGTTAATGCCTCTCGAGATAAACATGCTTATGGAATTAGAACTAGGAGTGGTATAGCTACTCAAGATCCTTTATATCCTGATGGACACCCTAAAATAATTGAGCAGGACTCTCAGCAAGGTGAAGATAGTGGTAGTCCTCGTAAGAGAAAGAAAAATAAACATTGAATTATTGAGGAGCCCCTTGAGCCTGTTGTAGATCCTAATAGTATATCTATCTCTGCTGCTGAAACTGAGAGTGGTAATGATAAAAATGATGCTCCTGATAAGGAGGAAGTTGAGGAAGAACCTGAGAAGCACACTAAGAACACCGGGCACACAAAGGAATATTTTATTGCTAATAAGCATGGTAAAGAGAGAGAACCTTGGGTGTAGAAACCTATGCCTTTTCCAGGTAAGAAACACAAGTCAAAGGAGGAAGAACACTACAACAAGTTGTGTGAGTGGATGAAGCCTTTATTCTTGCAAATTCCTTTGACTGATGCTATTAAGTTACCTCCTTATTCAAAGTATATGAAGGATATTGTCTCTAATAAAAGGAAGATTCCTAATGAGGAGGTTTCTACTTTGCTTGCTAATTGCTCCTTCAATTGTAAGGTTCCAAAGAAACTTGGTGATCCAGGTATACCAACTATTCCTTGCTCCATTAAGAACAATTATGTTAGAACTACTTTATTTGATTTGGGAGCTGGAGTTAGTGTTATGCCTTTTTCTCTCTACACGAGACTCCATCTAGAAAAGTTGATACCAACTGATACATCTTTGCAAATGGCTGATAAGTCAACTACTATTCCCGTTGGTATATGTGAGGGTGTTCCTATGCAAGTGGCTCGTAATTGCTTGGTTCTAACTGATTTTGTTGTGCTTGAAATGCATGAAGATGATAATATTTCTATTATTCTTGGGAGATCTTTTCTTAATACTGCAGGTGCTGTCATCAATTGTAATCAAGGAAAAGTAACTTTTAATATTAATGACAAAGAGCACATTGTCTATTTCCGCAAGAAGGTTGCTAAGAGCTATTGCCTGAATTCCATTGAAAATATTGAGAGCATCAAGGTTGGAGAAATATATTGTCCCATTCCATAAGAAAATTTTGAAACTATTATGATTGGGACCATTGCTATCAAGCTTGACGTAACATAATCACTTGGTGGAATACAAATTTTTGTCTCATATAAGACTGTTTTGGTAAACAAGACTTGATAAACCTTGTTAACAAAAGGATTTTAATGAGCAAAATAATGTTTTCAGTGTGGTTATACTTGCTTTCTTTTACTTTTCTCCTTCCTAGTCTTTGCTTTTGCTCTTGTTAGCTAGTTGTTTGTTTTTTAGAGTGTCTCAGAACTCCTGTAGTTTGGTTTTTGTTTGATTTTGCTTTTTGTAAAAAAATGTTTCTGTGATAAAATCAATTTCCATACCCTGTAAATTTGCCAAAAATAAAGTTTCCCTAAAAAATCCAGAAAAGTCAAAAGAAATTTTTCCTCGAAAAAAGGGGCAGAGGGACACCTGGAGTGACCCAGGGGGCCACCCCAGGCCCCCACACCCATGGTAGGTGTGGCCTGCCTGTGGGTGACGCCTAGGGGGGTGTGGCCTACCTAGGCCCCTCCCAGGTGCCTCCTCAAAGCCATCTTCTTTCTCTCTCTCGAAAAACACCGGAAAACTTTCTCAAGCCCAAGTTCTTGTTGTTCTTGCTCGCGATTTTTGATCTCCTTGCTCAGCCCATCTTTGTTGCTTATTTTTGGAGAGATTGCTCCTTGGTATGCGCACCCCTCCACCTTTCCAGCTCAACCCGCTGATTTGTTGGAGCTCTATCGCGGAATAACCAATGATGATAACCGTAGAGCTCAACGGGGAAAGATAAGAAATATTCAGCTTCCAGCCATCAGGTACTTTGCTTACTATCTTGCCACTAGTGTTCTTGGTAGGGAGAACACTAGTAATATTTCCAGCTATCATTTGGCTTTCTTAGCTGCTGCGCTCAACAATGAAACTAAGTACAATCTTGGTTCTCTCATTGCTCATCGCTTAACTGCTAAGGGACCCATTTATGGGGGAATTATTGCTACGCGTGTTGCTATTGCCTTGGACATTGCTGTTGATCCAAACGATATAGTTTTGGCTCCTCAGAGGCTTGATCTTGCTTCCATGAAAGCGCACCACTTTGTCACTAATGGCTCTACCCTTGAGAACTTGGTCTATAAAATGCTGTTTATTGACAAGGACGAGAGAGAGATCCCTCTACCCCAAACCACTTTGTTTAGTATTTCTCAGGGACCTTTGTCACGCTCCAAGGATGAGATGGATGACAAGCTGCACTCTCTAAACTTCCATGGGCACTATCAGGAGGAAGCGCCCTCATATGACCCCGTTTTACACTACATAGGGGAATCCTCGAGCTCGTAACAGGACGAGGGAGCCTCCTCGTCGTACTATGGAGGTGCACCTACTTGGGCACCATGGGATTGAGCCCCACTTTGGCCATAAGCCTAAGCTTGGGGGGAGGTATATCGACATCACACTCATTTATATATCATGTTCGGTCGGTTCTTTGTATATCCATTGTTTCGCTTTATTTTTGGTTCTTGTTGCTGCTTTCTCAAAAACACAAAAATGAAGATTAAGACAACTTGAGGCATGGTAAGAGGCTGGTAACGAACTCTATTGTTTTCATTTTTGTACATATACTCATCATTGTGAGCATGCTTAGCCTGTTTGTGTAAGGTGTATGTTATTATGGATGCTTAGTAGTTCTTGCTTGCTTGTGATTAGCTCCAGCTTGCTAATAGTTTGTAGCATGTCATATGAATGTTTGCTTGCATTGTTTTATTCATACTTTGGTATGATATTGTGGTATCCTCCTCTAAATGTTTCATGTGAATCGACTTGGCACATGCTCATGCATGCATATGACTAATTAATAGTCAGTAAGCCTCGATGATTTATTTTGCCTCAGAGTTCTTATATCACTTTCATGCCATAATTAGTCTTGTTTTGTTGCAAGCATGATTATGACAATTATTGCTCTCTCGTTTGTCGGTCCCTCTCTATTGCTAGCCTTCACTTGCACTGAGTATGAGCTCTACCTGTGCTTCCAACTCCAAAAAACCAATATTGCCAACAGTGTCCACCATACCTAACTACTAGCATTCATTTTCTACTTCAGTGCATATTCTATATGTCTTGTTTTCTTCTAAATAAAATGTTTGTCTGTTTTGAGAAAGTTAGTTAGTAAAGCTCTCACGAACTTGATGGCACACTTTATTCCTTGCGCTTAATAATCCTGAACCATTGTGACTTGTCCATGAAAGTTATATGCTTCCAAATTATATGCTGGGAGTCAGCAGAACCGTGCTGTCACGGGGAATGCTTTCAACACTTTTTGGATATCTCATCCACTTGATACCTTGCTCTTTTGTTTGCGGATGTCGATGGTGTGAAATAAAAGGGGAGCTTGTGAGTTCACGGAGTCTATACATTATGTTAGAGAAATGCCTGGGCCGCTAGCCTAAGCCATGCCTAATCATGGTGGAAACTTGCAGCATCACTATAATGAGCATTTATGAAGCATCCTCAATAAAAAGCTATGCACATAGTAAATAAAAAGATCGCTGAGATGCTCATTGTCTGCTTGCCTTGTCATTTTGATCACGGGATCGCTCCTGTATCATGTGCAAGGGGTACCCCATTGGCGGTTCTCTATGATATGCATGTATTTACAATGACAAGAACTTACAGGTAACCAAAGTTTAGTAGCATGCGGAGCGACCCTCATACTCAAGGGACTTGGGATTTCCAGCTTATGGTCTGTCAAGCATATAACTCAGATTTTTTTTGAATATTTACTGTAGGGGAGCCCCCCACAACCCTTTATTAAATAAAACCAGAAAGTCTTATGTACAATCTACCAAACTAATACAGAAGGTAAATATAAAAAATAGAAAGAAAAATATACATAATTTACAATAATGTAGCAATCCAGGAGTTGAGATTTGTGATGGTCTTCTTTCTGACTCTGTATTTTAGTAGTGAAACATCACAGATAAATCCTGATTTCCAAGAACTAAAATATGGTCTGAATCCTTTGAAAATCTTGTCATTTTTCTGCTTCCATATATTCCAATAGGCCAGAATAGCAATCTCAATAAAACATGGACCTTTGAATTTCTGTTTTGCATTTTTCAAAATCTCTGGTCCAGATCCTGTACCCCAGTCAATCTGAAGGTAAGTCCAGATTCTCATACTAAAATTGCATTCAAAAAATAAATGTGACCAATCTTCCAGGATGTGACAAGGACAAAGAACACAATTATGATTGTTAAAAACATTCCAATGTCTTGTAAGCAGCATATCTTTAGTATTGATGCGATCATGGATTATCAGCCATGCAAAAAACTTATGCTTGGAAGTGCATTTACTACTCCAGATCCACTGTGATGGAAAATGATTTGGTATATGTGTAGGGGTTCGTAGCATGGAAAACAAAAATTTTCTACCGCATACAAACAAACAATCCAAGATCTATCTACTAGATTGTAGTAACGAGTCGATAGAGGAACTCACCCTCGAAGATTCCAAAGCGGTTAAAGAGAGAAGATTCTCGTGGGTGATGTAGTCGTACACTTGCCGATCTCAAGATCGCGTAGACGATCCTTCCGGTGCTGCGTTCCGGCAGCGCTTCCGCAGTCGGTCACACGTTCGGTACTCGACGAAGACCTTCCTCTCCCTTGTTCCAGCAGGCAGCGGAGGTTGTAGCACTCTCCTCGCGATTCCGGCAGCACAACGACGTGGTACCGGAAGTAGAGGGGAGATCTCGCAGGGCTTCGCCTTAAGCCGGAGCGAGTATGGTGGACTATGAGAGAGCCCTCGACGATCTAGGGTTTAGAAACGCCGAGGAAGAGGTGCTAGGGCGGCGGCTAGGGTTTGGGGCTTGCCCAAGTCGGCGCCAAGGGGAGCCCTAGGAGGTGGCGGCAGCTGCAGGAGGTGGCGGCACCAAATTAGGGTTTAGAGGAGAGGATCTTGTGTGTCTTGGAGGGGCAGCCCTGCCCCTCCCTTTATAGGTGGGAGGTGCGGCCAAGGGGAGGGGAGTCCCTCCCCAACTCGGCTTGGAGGTGGGCCGCCGGTTGGAGGAGGGAACTCCTCCCCAACTCGGTTTCAAACTTCCTCCTCCTCTTTCCAAATTTAGCCGTTTGACTTTTCAAACTAGCTATTTGACTTTTCAAACTAGGATTTGAATTAATCCTTTATTTGGAACATCGATGACACTTAGTACATGATGCAATCATTCCAACTTGTAATGACACATTCATGTACCCTTTCCCCTCCGGAGTGCCGGACATTCCGGAACCTTCTAGAACATTCCCGATGAAAACACCGGAATCATTCCCCAACTCCGAAACGGGACTTTCCTTATATGAATCTTATTCTCCGGACCATTCCGGATCTCCTCGTGATATCCCGGATCCCATCCGAGACTCCGAACAACATTCGGTCTCTTTCTCATCATACCATAACTACTCAAACAACGTCGAATCCTTAAGTGTGTCTCCCTACGGTTCGTGAATTATGCGGACATGATCGAGACACTTCTCCGATCAATAACCAATAGAGGAATCTGGAAATTCATATGGCTCCCACATATTTCTACGATTACTTTGCGATCGAATGAACCACTTACATACGATACCAATTTCCCTTTGTCTCACGATAGTTTACTTATCCGAGGTTTTGATTGTCGGTATCTCTGCATACCTAGTTCAACCTCGTTACCGATAAGTACTCTTTTCTCGTTCCCGTGATATGTGATCCCTTGTGAGCCAGTCACATGCTTGCAAGCCAATTGGATGACATTCCACCGAGAGGGCCCAGAGTATATCTATCCGTCATATGGATGGACAAATCCCACTCTTGATCCATGTGCCTCAACACATACTTTCCGAACACTCAATGCCACCTTTATAGCCACCCAGTTATGGTGTGGTGTTTGATGTCATCAAAGCATCCTTCCGGTGATGGTGATTAACATGATCTCATGGTCGAAGGAATTAGGTTACTATGTATCAGAAAGCATATAGCAAATGAACTATATTAAATGACTTGATCTTTATGCTACGCTTATCTATAGGAGTATGTCCATCACATCATTCTCCTAATGATATGACCCTGTTGTTAATAACATCTCTATGTTCATGATCAGGAAACCATGATCATATATTAACCAACAAGCTAGTTTAACAAGAGGCTTTACTAGGGACTCTTTTATGTTTACAAATCACACAAGTATTAATGTTTCCTGTTAATACAATTATAGCATGGTATGTAAACATTTATCATAAGTATGAAGATATGATAATAACCACTTTATTATTTCCTCTTGGGCATATCTCCAACAGTCTCCCACTTGCACTAGAGTCAATAATCTAGTTTCAACCCTTTGTGTATTCAACACCTATGGCTTTCTGGTGTTGTATGTACACGATTGCTAGTGGTCAACTGATCTCCGGATCTGACACTTCCAGGTCCGTGTGTAATTGCATGTCTTTGCGTCTCTACGCATCACTCATTCTCTAATGAGATGGCTTCGTACAAATTTGGTCCTTTGGTGTGACCTTTAGTTCTTTGGGGTTAAAACATGTTGATAATATTGTCGTACAATATATCTTCATAGTATTATCCCACTGTGAACTACACCTAGTTTGATAACAAACTACTTGACACAAATGCCCTCTTTTGCTGCTAAAATAGCAGTCATACACTTAGCCTTTTGTTGTAGTATCTGTCACAATGTCTTTAACTTTGGAGCTCATCCAAATCCATTATGGAACTCACTTTCCATTATATTGTGCCACCCTTGGTTTAGATTGAGATAAACTTAATTTGTACTTTGTGACAAAACCAGTATCAATGTAGTACTTTTACAATGAACTAACCATCTATTTGTCACTTCTACAAATAATATACTCTTAGTTCTTCCAAAAGATCATAAGAATATTCTTACTATTGTCCAATGATCATCTTATGAATCATTCTGGTATATGCTCACAACATTTAGAGCATAGGACATATCTGGATTTGTACATATCACAGTATGATTGATATAAATACTCTTTGTGATCAAGTATCAATCTATACTTGAATCTTATTTCACTTACCAAATGTCAATACATTTGAATATATCATCAATATTGAACTCATTCAATCTTTTCTGTGCGACAAGAAACTTTCTTGTAGTTTCTATATTGAACTCATTCAATATCTCGTCTATGTACTTCTGGCACAACCATATTAGCGTCTATTCATGCCAAATATTTGGGTTATGCCTAAGTCTTTCATCGAGGTGAAATTCTTATCCTGTGTTAATAAAAGATACATTATTTCCAATCAACAATATGTCTTCCACATAATGTATTAGAAACATGTCTTAGCGCTCCCACTTAATTTCTTGCAAATGCAAGCATCTTCATCATCTCTGATGAATTTAAACTCTTTTAACATTTTCATCATAGTGAAGATTCCAACTCCGCGATGCTTACTTCAACCATTGAAGTTTGCATATGCTTTTAGCATCCTTTGAATTAACAAAACCCTTTGGACCGTGTCATGCACACGTCCTAGGTAACCCTTCTATTAGAAGAATTTGTTTTGTTTATCCAACTACCACATAACAAAATTATATGTAGTGGTTGCTATATTAATCTGTCTAGACTAAATATCGCTATGAAAGATCAGATCTTGTCACAGTCAATCTTTGAACATTGTTGTGAACACTTTCCCAATCATGTCGACCATTTCATAGATGTGCAACATCCATGTCTATTTATTTATAGATCCATACACAACTGTAAGGTCTTACACCTTTCTTGAGGGTCCTTCAAGTTCAAAACTTGATTTTTTGTGTATGGAACTATCACGGATTTTATGGCTTCAAGCCATTAGACGGAGTCAGGGCCCATCATCGCTTCTTTGCATGTAGTCGGATCATTATTGTCAAATAATGATTTAACTCTCAAATCTTGGTATTTGATTGTTTACCCGACCTTCTTGTTTCAATAGGAACTTGGATCTCCGTGACCACAACCTTTGAGGTACATGAGCCATGAGCATTGTTGCTACCACCGGAACACTTTTCAACGCTGCGCAACTTTGATCATATAGCTAAGGTTCTTTTAACCTTATCAAAGTTCTATTGTCCTCCCACTTAACTTTTCACGAAAAATTCCTTCTCAAAGAAACTTGACGTTCTAAGCAACAAACACTTTTGTCTCCGGTGTTTATGGAGGAATACTTAACAATTATACAAAGACAGGTTCATCCGACTTTGGTTGCAAACATCTTTCTTATGCATAGCATACCAATGTTTAAGAAAGGACAACTTGGGTTTTATCCCAAACCATAACTTTATTGTAGAGGTCTCAACCCAATAATAAGGTAGATTCCTCCTGTGTTTACAATGCTAGTCCCTGGATCAATAGCTAGCATCCACAGTTAAGATGTAATATCAAGAAACAAGGGTCATAATATAACTTTATAACCAGGAATAACATAAGTTTATTACATCAAACATAGCTCATATGGCTATTACATTACATTGCAGCGGAATAACTATAAGCATGGGGTCCTTCATCTTCAAAGTGCCACAGGCAGATGTTGGTTGTAGACTTTGTAATCCTAATCAATCAATCTTCACTAAAAACAATCAAACCTGCAACATACAAGTTACAGCCACAAAGGGTCAATACATTTGAATTGTATTGGCAAGTGATACTATGGTAGTATAGTGGAGTCTAACATATATATGCATTTGGCTAAGTGGAGTTGAGGCTTGCATTGCTCAAAATAGATTTTCCTTAACATTTTGAAAATACTAAGTTTTTGCTTGACAAAATCATTTTTCTCAATCAAAGATTGAAGATCCTTTCCAAGGCATCTATCAACCAAAGATTGAAGATTTCAAACAACCCTTGTTCAATCCACAAGTTTTAACTTAGAAATTTGAATGATGAGATTCTTGATTGCTTCCATGTCTTGATGCTCAAATTGTCCTTTACCAGGGACATGGCTAAGTACTTAGATTTTACACTCTGCAGAGGTGGTGCACTTTCCCCACAAGACTTGGTTTCCCAAGACAAGATCTTTCAGAAGCTTTCCCTTAGACCAAAATGGACGCGCTCCAACCTATCAAACACTACCACCAACTGTCCATATGGCTAAGTTCTTGCAACCTATATGATCATGGCAGAGCCCATATTGCCAAGTGGTTGCACTTGAAGCTTCTCAACATTTGACATCTCAAATCTCTTTGTTCCTGGGTGGCCATCCACAAGTGAGATACACAATCCAAGTCCATGGCCTTGTGAACCACTCAACCATTCTCCACCAAGCTATCCCATTCCACCCAGGTGATTCATTAACTTAGTTGTTTTATTAGACAAAATCACAAGTCCTCAGACTTAGAATATTTTTCCATAGTGTGAATATATTTTTCCACCCATGTTTTCTATTAGCTAGGCTAAGCTTGGTAGTAATAGGAAACTTAACTTAGGAAAATCCTACTAAGGATTCATCTATTAGGTTTTCTTATAGCAAGGTCTATACTTAGCAAAATTCATGCAAGTTTTACTTAGAGAGAAATCACTAATGCATAGTGAAAGTAATGGGACAAAAAGTATGAAGCATCACTTGCCTTTTTGGTAGGGAATGGTGGTTCACTCCTTGATCTTGCTAGTCTCACACTTCACTACAAGTCAATCAAGAAAACATACATTCAATTCTCATTCCAAACCAAAGTCAAACAAACAATTTTTCACACACAAAGTAATGGAATCTAAGTCATGCATGGGAGCATGCACAAGATAGTTTTATTTTGCAAGGAGGGCTTGTATTGGGTTTCTAAACTTTGTAAGTTCCAAATTGGTCATTTACCAAAGTGGCAAAGTCATTAGTTAGAGGGTTTTGCCCAAAAACCATTTTAAAATCCATTCCTCATTTTATGTGGTGAAAAATGTTTTTATTAAGGCAAAACTCTTAGGTTGTTCACCAAATGAGTTGCTAATTTGCAAAACTTGGTGTTTTAGGTTAGTAGGTTTGGTCCAAAACATTTCCTTAAAGTTTTCTTTCCATAAACATTTTTATAACAAAAACCATTCTTTTTATTTGGCTAGAAAATGACTAAGTCAAGTAATCCAACCTAAATCTTACAAAAATCATTTTTAATACCAAGGGTTGGTTCCTAGGGTCAGTAAGGTCACAACAATCCAATTGGCAAAGGTTTTATCCTTAAATTCAATTTTAAACAATTTTTATACTCTAAACAAGCATACAAATGAATCTGCAAAAATGAGCAAACAAACAGATACTATTTGCTAAACTAATTCCGCAGTTGGCTAGGGCTTGTTCTCCTGAATCCATTGATATAAAATTTGCCAAATTTGGACGTGTGGTTTGAAAGTTACAATGGTTTGAAAATCATAACATAATCAGATTTCAAATCTGTTTTTAAACCGAGCAGGTGACACGCGGCGTTATTTTACTGGCTGATACCGGTTCGGCCGGATCGGGCGACGCTGGCCGTTGGATTTAATTAACATCGCGCGGCTCAGATCGTTCGATACCCCTTCGCTTATTTTCTTTCCTAGCCGCCGGATCAAGATCGGACGGTTCCTATCAACTAGCCAGGAACTGGCGGCGAATGTCGACGGCGAGCGGTGGAGCGATCAGTTGGCGGCGGCGCTGGCGAGGAAGGAAGCAAGAAAGGGTAAGAAGATGCTCACCAGGCTCAGGAGGACACGGCGAAGCTCAAGGTACTCGTGGTTGGTCAAGGGGCGCACTAGGGTTGCAGGAATTCCTCGTCGGAGTTGTGAACGGCGTCAGGTGGTCCTGGTTGCGTTCGGAGGCGACGCTGTCGATCACGAGAAGCCAAACGGAGGACTGGGTTAGCTGCGCAAGACCATGGCAAAGATGTGTGCGTGATCTAGAAGACACGGGGTGGTCGGAATTAACCTGTGGGCGTCGTCGGAGTAGAGGCAGACGGTGGCGGTACTGGAGGTTGTCGTTGGCGAGGCTCAGGGGTGTCCGCGGTCGAGTGAAGGACACGGGGAGAAGCTTCTGGGAGTGGGGAAGCTGCTAGGGTGCTCGAGAAGGCAGGGGGTGGCGTGTACTGGCCTGAATTGGCCGGAGACGGTGGTCGGAGCCGAGGCAGTCGAGGAGAGATTGTGGCGGCCTGGAGGCGTGCTCGGGGGAGGAGGCAGAGGGGAACGAGAGAGGACGTGCTGGCGTTTTATCGAGCTTGTTCACTGCGAGTTAAGGTGGCTGCGTTAAGGCGTATTGATGCCGCGATTCAAAGCTGGCAACGGCGACGAGAGGAGGAAGAACCGGTCACGGGGTGGGGAAGGAGAACAGTGGAAAGGGGTCCACTGGTCAGTGGGAAAAGAAACGAGGGGGAGGTCCACATGTCAGTTGCTCCGTGGGTTTAAAAAGGAGTGTGAAACGTTTTCTTTCGGGGGAGGGGAGTTGGGCTGGTTGGTGGGCTTCCTGGGCTGCTGGGTTGGGTCTGTCCTTTTCCATATTTTTTTCTGCCTGTTTGTTTTATTCTTTTCTATTTCTATTTTCTGATTTGGTATTCAAACAAATGAACAATGTTCACATCAATTCAAATAACACCCAAACTTTGTAAGTTTGACTTGGTTCTGTTCAGTAGCCTGAACCTAAATCTAAAATCCATAATTTTTTAAATAATAAAGTCCATTATTAATTAAATAAATGTCCATTGCTAATTAATCAAATTAGGATTTGATTTATTTCAAACTCAATTTAAATCCATATATTTTCCAAAACCAAAATAGTGGGTTGTATTTGAAATAAGGTATATCTAGAAAGCTTGTTTTAAATAAATAACAATTTTGTTAAAGGTTCCATTTATAATTTAAATAAAATGGACCATGGTTTATTAATCAAATAGGGTTTGATATTAATAAAATCCCCATTTGAAATCCAAATATTTTCAAAATCAAATCAGTAGGTTTTATTTGAAAATACCATTCATTTGGAAATCTTGTTTTAAAACAAAATAACATTTTATTTTAGAGTCCATTATTAATTAAATAAAATAGACTTTCATTATTAATTCAAATAGGACTTTATTTTATTGAGTTATTTATTTTGAAATCTAAAATAAAGCCTAAACACTTTAGTAGGTTTTATTTGTGAATATACAATACTTGGAACACTTAGTTAAAATAAATTAATAAGTTTTGATGTTTCAATTAAAATGGTAAAACCTTTTATTTAAATAAATTTTGGTTATTAAATTCTTATTAATTTAAATAAACCTTTGCTATTTTTATTCAAAGCAAAATGTTTTAATTCCAAAGTTTGATCAAGGTTTAATTTGGTTTTATAAAATAATCTTTATTTATAAATCCACCTTTACATTTGAAAACAAAATCTTTTATTAAAGATCCAAAGTAGTAATTTTAAATATTCAAAATGTTTTCTTTATTAAATGTTGTATCATTTAAATTTCTTTAGGATTTTATTTAATTCAAATGGGTTTTAAGTTCCAATTGAATTCAAAAAGTTTCTTCTGGCCCTGAAAATCAAACAAAGTTTTATTTTATTCATTTATTTTCACATTACAAGATTTGGAAAATCTTGGGATGTGACATTTATATGGTGTCAATTCAACGAATTATGATGGAGCTCTTTTCAGTGGAAAAAAAAACGGTAGTCTCTAAAGCTTTTAATCTTTAAAATATAATGGCAGTTTTATGATTTACACCTTTGATCTTACCATGTCAAACAGGGTTTAATTACATATCTCGAACGCTCCATACTCTTATGGTGTTTCGGGAAAATGCAAATCCACGGAACGATTCCTTAAATCTTAGGTATTATGCTAAACTTGTAACTCAAAATATCTTCCTTTATGATCTTATCATAAACTATTTATATTCTTGTTACAATGATCTTGCACTTCATCTTGAAAGTCTTTGAACTTTTCAAATGTTTCATACTTTATCCTTATTAAGTAAATATTCATATATTCACTCAAATTCTCGGAGAAAGCATATGAAGTTGAAATCCATCGCTTTTGACTACACATGATGGACTTTGTACAACAATATGTACAATTTCCAATAAGCTAGTCATTCGTTCCCTTTTGGCCTATGAACGAAGTTTTAATTATCTCTGGGAAAGTTTCACAAACGTCATGTGATCAAAAAATCAAAAAACTCCAAAATTCCATCCACATGGAGTTTCTTCATTTTTTCTTTCCAATATAATTTAAACGGCGATGTCACTTCCTAAGTGATCTTTCAATCAATTTGTCTTTCGACATTTTTAGCACTAGTTTTATGGATGTGATTTCTCCAACGAGATTTGTGAATCATCCATCTTTTATGGATTACGGCAATTATTTGAACAACCCTTTTGTTCTCATAATACCTGATAAAACAAATCCTGAAGGCAAGCTTTGATGTTTAACGAGCAACACAATAACCCCTTTATTTGTTCTCGATGAACATTATCACTATTCTTTTGATAGTTACTTAGGCCATTGTAGTTCATGAATTGTGTTGTTTCATATGACGATTCACACCAACAAATTCAGTATCAAATACTTAAGAACCACATTGTTTAATAAGCAAAGAATATAGCCATAACATGTATATCATCTATATACTTAAGCTGAACAATTCTAGTCTTTTCTTTTCTGCCACATACTTATGAGATTCTCTTTCAGTATTTCCTTTTCAGTTTGAAAGAATCTATCAACATCAATAGTGGAGTCATACATATGACACACAGTCCAAAAGCGTGTATAGTAAATACCAATGTCTTTGGACTTGCACTTTGAAGTAGATCACCATTATCAAATGTTTGGTGTTCTTTCAAATTCCTTTCTTTAGTAATCTCTTGGTGTAGTAAACATTTTACCTACATCAAATATTCACCCTCATCATGGATTTATCCATGATCAAGCTACTGTTAGCTTGTAACGGCGAATCGCGAGTATAATGTTGCTCTCCAAAACTTTTTGGAGGATTAGGACAACTAGTGTCTCCAACCTTTTGCAAATTCTCATCAAATATGAGAACATGACTTTTGCCATATTATACTCTATCATGTTGCAACCAAAACTTCGTTTCAGATATCGCAATATCTTCCACACATCATGGTTTTTGAAACAACTCTTTCAGATCCTAGATAACCTTGATATTAAGACAATCCTTTGAATATCAAGAATCATGGAAACAAACATGATACTTATATACTAACATTGGAATTGTTACTCTTGATTTAATACCAACTATTAAACTTCATGGAGTAATCAAAACTTACTGAAAGTTTGCAATGGGACTTTTAAACTTTAGATTAACACTTCAAAACAATACGATACCAGTTCGTAAAGTAACTAACCAGAATTCTATAGTTCTATCATCTCAATTATAACTAAGCGCAAGGTGGTAAACGGATGCCAATGACTACAACAACTATGCAAATTCACTTTGATTTAATTTATGATAAATAGTGTTCAACTTTTAATCATATTGCTGTTGAACTCCCACTCAAAACAATATCCCTCACATTGTTTTAGTGATCACACGAACCAAATCCAACATATCAAAACCGATCATCACGAGAGTTGATATAGCTTCAATGGCGAACAATCAACATGTTCATCATATCTACTATATGACTCATGCTTTACCTTTCGGTGATCCGTGTTCCTGAGACCATGTCTGTACATGCTAGGCTCGTCAAGATCAAACCTTAGCTTCCGCATGAGCAAATCTGGCTTGCCCACGTTGTATACACTTGCGGAATCTAACACACCCGATCATCACGTGGTGCTTCGAAACAACAAGCTTTAGCAACGGTGCTAACTAAGGGTGAACACTTTATGACTTGAAATTCATGTGCATGAGGGATCATCTTATAAAGCTACCATCGTCTACTAAGCAATACAAGATGCAAAAAGGATTAACATCACATGCAATTCATAATATGTGATATGATATGGCCTTTCTTCTTTGTGCTTCCGATCTCCATCTTCAAGCACGAACATGATCTCCATCATCACCGGCATTGCATCAAGGTCAATGATGCTTTTCCATGGTTGTCATCCACCGGCTTCAACTATTACAACTACTTTGAATAGACACGCGGGTCTTAACATAAATTAAAGACAACCATATGGCTCCTGCCGGTTGCCAACTTACAATAAGGAACATTGCATACATCAAATATAATCACAATCATGGCCATATCACATCACTGCACACCCCTACAAAACAAAGTTAGACGCCTCTACTTTCTTTGCATATTTTACGTGGTTTGGGGATTTCAATAAGTGTCGTTCTAACTTACGAACATGAACCACAACATTGATACTAGTATTGTTAATCACCCATTGTAAATTGGATCTTAACTATGCTAGGAGAAACAGGCACCCGCAAAGCCACTTATGCAATACAAGTTGCATGTCAAGCGTGGAGCAAGTCTCATGAACGATGTCATGTAAGGTTAGCCCGGGCCGCTTCATCCCAACATACCGCAAGATGCAAAGTACACAAGAAGCAATCGACAATAAAAGCATCAACGCCCACAATGACCATTGTGTTCTACTCGTGCAACAGATCTACATATAGACACGGCTCTGATACCACTGTAGGGGTTCGTAGCATGGAAAACAAAAAATTTCTACCGCATACAAACAAACAAGCCAAGATCTATCTACTAGATTGTAGTAACGAGTCGATAGAGGAACTCACCCTCGAAGATTCCAAAGCGGTTAACGAGAGCAGATTCTCGTGGGTGATGTAGTCGTACACTTGCCGATCTCAAGATCGCGTAGACGATCCTTCCGGCGCTGCGTTCCGGCAGCGCTTCCGCAGTCGGTCACACGTTCGGTACTCGACGAAGACCTTCCTCTCCCTTGTTCCAGCAGGCAGCAGAGGTTGTAGCACTCTCCTCGCGATTCCGGCAGCACAACGGCGTGGTACCGGAAGTAGAGGGGAGATCTCGCAGGGCTTCGCCTTAAGCCGGAGCGAGTATGGTGGACTATGAGAGAGCCCTCGACGATCTAGGGTTTAGACACGCCGAGGAAGAGGTGCTAGGGCGGTGGCTAGGGTTTGGGGCTTGCCCAAGTCGGCGCCAAGGGGAGCCCTAGGAGGTGGCGGCAGCTGCAGGAGGTGGCGGCACCAAATTAGGGTTTAGAGGAGAGGATCTTGTGTGTCTTGGAGGGGCAGCCCTTCCCCTCCCTTTATAGGTGGGAGGTGCGGCCAAGGGGAGGGGACTCCCTCCCCAACTCGTCTTGGAGGTGGGCCGCCGGTTGGAGGAGGGAACTCCTCCCCAACTCGGTTTCAAACTTCCTCCTCCTCTTTCCAAATTTAGCCGTTTGACTTTTCAAACTAGCTATTTGACTTTTCAAACTAGGATTTGAATTAATCCTTTATTTGGAACAGCGATGGCACTTAGTACATGATGCAATCATTCCAACTTGTAATGACACATTCATGTACCCTTTCCCCTCCGGAGTGCCGGACATTCCGGAACCTTCTAGAACATTCCCGATGAAAACACCGGAATCATTCCCCAACTCCGAAACGGGACTTTCCTTATATGAATCTTATTCTCCGGACCATTCTGGATCTCCTCGTGATATCCCGGATCCCATCCGAGACTCCGAACAACATTCGGTCTCTTTCTCATCATACCATAACTACTCAAACAACGTCGAATCCTTAAGTGTGTCTCCCTACGGTTCGTGAATTATGCGGACATGATCGAGACACTTCTCCGATCAATAACCAATAGAGGAATCTGGAAATTCATATGTGTAGGGGTCCCAACCTTTAATAAGATAGAGCCTCATGTGTTTTACAATGCTAGTCCCTGGATCAATATCTAGCATCCACAGTTCAGATGTAATATCAAGAAACAAAGGTCATAATATAACTTTATAACCAGGAATAACATAAATTTTATTACATCTTTGCATAGCTCATTGGCTATTACATTACATTGCAGCGGAATAACTATAAGCATGGGGTCCTTCATCTTCAAAGTGCCACAGGCAGATGTTGGTTGTAGACTTTGTAATCCTATTCAATCAATCTTCACTAAAATCAATCAAACCTGCAACATATAAGTTACAGCCACAAAGGGTCAATACATTTGAATTGTATTGGCAAGTGATACTATGGTAGTATAGTGGAGTCTATCGTCTATATGCATTTGGCTAAGTGGAGTTGAGGCTTGCATTGCTCAAAATAGTTTTTTCTTATCATTTTGAAAATACTAAGTTTTTGCTTGACAAAATCATTTTTCTCAATCAAAGATTTCAAGATCCTTGTACCAAGCCATCTCTCCATCAATGATTGAAGAATTCAAACAACCCTTGTTCAATCCACAAGATTTTAACTTAGAAATTTGAATGATGAGATTCTTGATTGCTTCCATGTCTTGATGCTCAAATTGTCCTTTACCAGGGACATGGCTAAGTACTTAGATTTTACACTCTGCAGAGGTGGTGCACTTTCCCCACAAGACTTGGTTTCCCAAGACAAGATCTTTCAGAAGCTTTCCCTTAGACCAAAAATGGACGCGCTCCAACCTATCAAACACTACCACCAACTGTCCATATGGCTAAGTTCTTGCAACCTATATGATCATGGCAGAGCCCATATTGCCAAGTGGTTGCACTTGAAGCTTCTCAACATTTGACATCTCAAATCTCTTTGTTCCTGGGTGGCATACCACAAGTGAGATACACAATCCAAGTCCATGGCCTTGTGAACCACTCAACCAATCACCACCAAGCAAGCCCATTCCACCCAGGTGATTCATTAACTTAATTGTTTTATTAGACAAAATCACAAGTCCTCAGACTTAGAATATTTTTCCATAGTGTGAATATATATTCCACCCAGGTTTTCTATTAGCTAGGCTAAGCTTGGTAGTAGTAGGAATCTTAACTTAGGAAAATCCTACTAAGGATTCATCTACTAGGTTTTCTTATAGCAAGGTCTATACTTAGCAAAAATCCATGCAAGTTTTACTTAGCAAAATTACTAATGCATAGTGAAAGTATTGGGATAGAAAGTATGAAGCATCACTTGCCTTTTTGGTAGGGAATGGTGGTTCACTCCTTGATCTTGCTAGTCTCACACTTCACTACAAGTCAATCAAGCAAACACAAATTCAATTCACATTCCAACCAAAGTCAAACAAACAATTTTTCACACACAAAGTAATGGAATCTAAGTCATGCAATAGCATGCAAAGGTTTGGTTCTATTGCAAGGATGGTCTCCACTAGTCTTGTAAACTTTGTAAGTTCCAAATTGGTCATTTACCAAAATGGCAAAGTCATTTGCAAATGGGTTTTATCCATAAACCATTCTTAAATCCATTCATCATTTTATGTGGTGAAAAATGTTTTTATCAAGGCAAAACTCTTAGGTTGTTCACCAAATGATTTGCTATTGCAAAGCTTGGTGTTTTTGGGTCAGTAGGTTTGGTCCAAACTATTTTCTCAAAGTTTCCTTTCCATAAACATTTCCATAATAAAATTAATAATTTTATTTGGCTAGAAAATGGCTAAGTCAAATAATTCAACCCAAATTTTACCAAAATCATTTTTTAACACCAAGGGTTGGTTCCTAGGGTCAGTAAGGTCACAACAAACCATTTTGCAAAAGTTTTAACCTTAAAAACAATTTTAAACAATTTTTATACTCCAAACAAGCTCATAAATGAATCTGCAAATTCAGGCAAACTAACATATACTATTTTCTAAACTAAGGCCACAGTTGGCTAGGGCTTGTTCTCCTGAATCCATTGATATAAAATTTGCCAAATTTGGACGTGTGGTTTGAAAGTTACAAGGGTTTGAAAATCATAACATAATCAGATTTCAAATCTGTTTTTAAACCGAGCAGGTGACACGCGGCGTTATTCTACTGGTTAATACCGGTTCGGCCGGATCGGCATCGTGAACCGCAGGATCTAACTGGAAACGTGCGGCGCAGATCGACGCATACCCCTTCGCTCACTTTCTTTCCTAGCCGCTGGATCAAGATCAGACGGTTGCTGCTGCCTGGCCAAGGACTGGCGGCACGATGACAACGGCGAGCGGCGGAGCGACCAGTTGGCGGCGGCGCTGGCGAGGCAGGAAGCAAGAAAGGGTAAGAAGATGCTCACCAGGCTCAGGAGGACACGGCGAAGCTCAAGGTACTTGCGGTTGGTCAAGGGGCGCACTCGGGTTGCAGTAATTCCTCGTCGGAGTTGCGAACAACGTCAGGTGGTCCTGGTTGCGGTCGGAGGCGACGCTGTCGATCACGAGAAGCCAAACGGAGGGCACGATTAGGTGCGCAAGTCCAAGGCAAAGATGCTAGCATGATCGAGAAGCAAAGGGGCGGCCGGTTTTACCTGGGAAGCTCGCCGGAGAAGAAGACAGAAGCGGCGGCGCTCAGAGCTAGTCCAAGCCAAGGTTCTGGGGCGTCCGCGGTCGAGTGAAGGACACGGGGAGAAGCTTCTGGGAGTGGGGAAGCTGCTAGGGTGCTCGAGAAGGCAGGGGGTGGCGTGTACTGGCCTGAATTGGCCGGAGACGGTGGTCGGAACCGAGGCAGTCGAGGAGAGATTGTGGCGGCCTGGAGGCGTGCTCGGGGGAGAAAACAGAGGGGAAACGTAGAGGAGTGTCTGGCGTTTAAAGGGGCGTGGTCATTACAAGAAATCAAAGCCTCCTTCATGTGCAATCAATCGTCGGAGTAATTCTCTCTGCAACGGTCAGGGCGACGGTGTCTCGTTGAAGACGATGGCTGGGGATGTGGGGCCTGCTTGTCAGCGAGTGAGGAAAGCTTCAGGTGGGCTCCAGTTGTCATACACTGCGTGGGTTTGTTTTGCGGTGAAAAACGATTCACTTCGCTGAGAGAGGGAGGTGGGCTCGGTTGGGCTGAGTTGGGCTGGGGTAGTTGGGCTGCTGTTGTTTCCTTTTTTTTGTACAGAAACATTTTCCTTTTCTATTTCTATTTGCTGATTTGATTTTCAATCAACATTTCAAACATTCAAACCATTCAAACAATTCAAACTATTGTAATGAGTTTTTGGTTCTGTTTAGTAGTATAACCAACCTCCAAAATAAAATAATATTTAAAATCTTTTTTAGGTTCCATTTATTAATTAAATAAAATGGACTATGGTTTATTAATAAAATAGGGTTTGGTTTAATTAATAAAATCCCCATTTGAAATCCAAATATTTTCAAAACCAAATCAGTAGGTTTTATTTGAAAATCTAAGATACTTGAAATACTTGTTTAAAATAAAATAACATTTTATTATAGGGTCCATTAATAATTAAATAAAATGGGCCTTAGTTATTAAGTCAAATAGGATTTGTTTTATTTAAATATTTATTTTGAAATCTAAAATAAAACCAAAACACTTCAGTAGGTTTTATTTGGAAATATAAAATACTTGGAAACTTATTTTAAATAAATAAACAAGTTTTGATGGTTTAGAAAAACCTTTATTAATAAAATCTTGGATATTAAATCCTTATTACTTTATTTAAATAAACCTTTACTATTTTTAATCAAAACAAAACATTTTATTTTAAATACTTGGCCAAGGTTTTAATTCCTTGTTATTTTAATTTGGCTCTGTATAATAATCTTTATTTATAAATCCACTTTTTCTTTTGAAAGCCAAAACCTTTTATTTAAAAGATCCAAAATAGTAATTCAAAAACATTTTAATTTCCTTTAATAAATGTTTATCCTTTTAAATCCCTTTAGGATTTATTTAATCCAAATAGGTTTGAAGTTCCAATTGAATTCAAAAAGTTTCTTCTAGCCTTGAAAATCAAACAAGGTTTTATTTTATTCATTTATTTTCACATTACAAGATTTGGAAAATCTTGGGATGTGACAGGCTACCACCCTTAAAATAAATCTCGTCCCGAGATTTGGGAGGCTAGGGTTACAAGTAGGTTCAAAACAACTAGGGTACCACCACCCTTAAAAATTTTCAAACAAAAATTACACATTGCCCTTCTTGGGATCCTGGAAAAACTTCTCATGGCAAACATTTGCATTGAGTCCTTGGTTTCCATTCTTGATTTATGGAGCTCATGGGCCAAGGTTGAGTTCCTTCATAGACTTGTTTAACTTGTTCTTCATCTTTTCTGGACAATTGCTTGCATAGTGGCCTAGTTCCTTGCATTTGAAACATGTGACAAGGCTGAGATCCCTCATAGGCTGGTTTATCTTATGCTTCATCTTTTCTGGACAGTTGTTTGCATAATGTCCTAACTCTTTGAAGTGTTTGCACATCACTTGGCTAATATCTTTCTTTTCCTTGGGTTTCACTAGCCTTTGTTTGTTTTTTCTTGGTTCTTCTCCCTTTCTGGGCATTCATTGGCATAGTGTCCCATCTCTTTGCATTTGGAACATTGCACTTGTGTAATATCCTTCTTGCTAGTGTTGGGGAATTTCTTCTTCTTCTTGGGTCTCTCCAAAGCTAGGAGTTCTTCTAGTTCATGTTCTTCATAGGTGGGAGATCTTTCTCTCTTCTTTGGGCATTGATCTTCATGCTCCTTGGATGCATGATCCTTGTCTCTAAAATTATTGCTAGCTTGGGTTCCTTCTAGATTAGCTTCTTTGTCATCCTTGTTGTCATTAGCTCCTTGGGAAAAGTTTTCTCTCATGTTGATCATTTGAGTAACTAATCCTTGCAACAATTGGGATTGAAGTTTCAAAATCCTTTGTATGGCTGGGTCTAGTCCATTGTTGTTGGCTAAAAGCTGAGTTGTTTCTTGACTCAACTGGTTTTGGGTTACTATAATCTCTTTCATGCTGTCCTCTTGGTTGTTGTTATTGTCATCAACCTTGATGTTGGAGTCTCTTGGAGTAGTCATCTGCTTGGGTTGGATTGGGATTAGAATAGGCAAGATATTTCTAAGGAAATATTTCTAATCACACACATCACAATTCACACAAACAATGTGCAAGCATTCACAAACAACTTTTCAGTCAAACAACAAAGTTCAAGCACATACTTAGGCCATAAAATATTTTTGTTACACCACAATGTTGGTGTGTTTGACTTAACTATAAATGGTGGTCCTTCTACATGGTTCACTTGTGATCTTTCCTTCCTTCTTGGTTGCTTTTTTTTTCTTACATGAGATCATGGTTTCTTTGAGAAAAACTCTTGGTTGCAAGCACTTCAAAGTTGTTGATGGTTCCTTCTTATTTTGCATTCCCTTAGTCTCCAAATCTTGAGTAAGATTTCCTTGTTTCACTTGTAGTCCTTAGTGGTATCCAAGTTGGAAGTCCTTGGTGAATATGCTGGAGATGTTGAAGTCATTAGAGTTGAAGATGTTGAAGTCATTAGAGTTGAAGATGTTGAAGAAGTCCTTTGCACATGGTGTAGTCTTTAGTCATGGGTAGGTTTTTCCATCAAGTTGAAGTAGAGGAGAAGTAGAGTTGAAACCAGAATGGTTAAGGAAAGAGTTTACAAGTGTTTTTGTAAATAAGTTTTTGGAACAAATACACTCCTATTTTTCTAAGGGTTTTTGTCCAATCCTAGGGTTTACAAATCCTACAGGCAACACAATGCTCTGATACCATCTGTAGAGGGGCCTCAACCTAATAAGGTAGATTCCTCCCTGTGTTTTACAATGCTAGTCCCTGGATCAATAGCTAGCATCCACAGTTCATATGTAATACCAAGAAACAAAGGTCATAATATAACTTTATAACCAGGAATAACATAAATTTTATTACATCTTTGCATAGCTCATTGGCTATTACATTACATTGCAGCGGAATAACTATAAGCATGGGGTCCTTCATCTTCAAAGTGCCACAGGCAGATGTTGGTTGTAGACTTTGTAATCCTATTCAATCAATCTTCACTAAAATCAATCAAACCTGCAACATATAAGTTACAGCCACAAAGGGTCAATACATTTGAATTGTATTGGCAAGTGATACTATGGTAGTATAGTGGAGTCTATCGTCTATATGCATTTGGCTAAGTGGAGTTGAGGCTTGCATTGCTCAAAATAGATTTTTCTTATCATTTTGAAAATACTAAGTTTTTGCTTGACAAAATCATTTTTCTCAATCAAAGATTTCAAGATCCTTGTACCAAGCCATCTCTCCATCAATGATTGAAGAATTCAAACAACCCTTGTTCAATCCACAAGATTTTAACTTAGAAATTTGAATGATGAGATTCTTGATTGCTTCCATGTCTTGATGCTCAAATTGTCCTTTACCAGGGACATGGCTAAGTACTTAGATTTTACACTCTGCAGAGGTGGTGCACTTTCCCCACAAGACTTGGTTTCCCAAGACAAGATCTTTCAGAAGCTTTCCCTTAGACCAAAAATGGACGCGCTCCAACCTATCAAACACTACCACCAACTGTCCATATGGCTAAGTTCTTGCAACCTATATGATCATGGCAGAGCCCATATTGCCAAGTGGTTGCACTTGAAGCTTCTCAACATTTGACATCTCAAATCTCTTTGTTCCTGGGTGGCATACCACAAGTGAGATACACAATCCAAGTCCATGGCCTTGTGAACCACTCAACCAATCACCACCAAGCAAGCCCATTCCACCCAGGTGATTCATTAACTTAATTGTTTTATTAGACAAAATCACAAGTCCTCAGACTTAGAATATTTTTCCATAGTGTGAATATATATTCCACCCAGGTTTTCTATTAGCTAGGCTAAGCTTGGTAGTAGTAGGAATCTTAACTTAGGAAAATCCTACTAAGGATTCATCTACTAGGTTTTCTTATAGCAAGGTCTATACTTAGCAAAAATCCATGCAAGTTTTACTTAGCAAAATTACTAATGCATAGTGAAAGTATTGGGATAGAAAGTATGAAGCATCACTTGCCTTTTTGGTAGGGAATGGTGGTTCACTCCTTGATCTTGCTAGTCTCACACTTCACTACAAGTCAATCAAGCAAACACAAATTCAATTCACATTCCAACCAAAGTCAAACAAACAATTTTTCACACACAAAGTAATGGAATCTAAGTCATGCAATAGCATGCAAAGGTTTGGTTCTATTGCAAGGATGGTCTCCACTAGTCTTGTAAACTTTGTAAGTTCCAAATTGGTCATTTACCAAAATGGCAAAGTCATTTGCAAATGGGTTTTATCCATAAACCATTCTTAAATCCATTCATCATTTTATGTGGTGAAAAATGTTTTTATCAAGGCAAAACTCTTAGGTTGTTCACCAAATGATTTGCTATTGCAAAGCTTGGTGTTTTTGGGTCAGTAGGTTTGGTCCAAACTATTTTCTCAAAGTTTCCTTTCCATAAACATTTCCATAATAAAATTAATAATTTTATTTGGCTAGAAAATGGCTAAGTCAAATAATTCAACCCAAATTTTACCAAAATCATTTTTTAACACCAAGGGTTGGTTCCTAGGGTCAGTAAGGTCACAACAAACCATTTTGCAAAAGTTTTAACCTTAAAAACAATTTTAAACAATTTTTATACTCCAAACAAGCTCATAAATGAATCTGCAAATTCAGGCAAACTAACATATACTATTTTCTAAACTAAGGCCACAGTTGGCTAGGGCTTGTTCTCCTGAATCCATTGATATAAAATTTGCCAAATTTGGACGTGTGGTTTGAAAGTTACAAGGGTTTGAAAATCATAACATAATCAGATTTCAAATCTGTTTTTAAACCGAGCAGGTGACACGCGGCGTTATTCTACTGGTTAATACCGGTTCGGCCGGATCGGCATCGTGAACCGCAGGATCTAACTGGAAACGTGCGGCGCAGATCGACGCATACCCCTTCGCTCACTTTCTTTCCTAGCCGCTGGATCAAGATCAGACGGTTGCTGCTGCCTGGCCAAGGACTGGCGGCACGATGACAACGGCGAGCGGCGGAGCGACCAGTTGGCGGCGGCGCTGGCGAGGCAGGAAGCAAGAAAGGGTAAGAAGATGCTCACCAGGCTCAGGAGGACACGGCGAAGCTCAAGGTACTTGCGGTTGGTCAAGGGGCGCACTCGGGTTGCAGTAATTCCTCGTCGGAGTTGCGAACAACGTCAGGTGGTCCTGGTTGCGGTCGGAGGCGACGCTGTCGATCACGAGAAGCCAAACGGAGGGCACGATTAGGTGCGCAAGTCCAAGGCAAAGATGCTAGCATGATCGAGAAGCAAAGGGGCGGCCGGTTTTACCTGGGAAGCTCGCCGGAGAAGAAGACAGAAGCGGCGGCGCTCAGAGCTAGTCCAAGCCAAGGTTCTGGGGCGTCCGCGGTCGAGTGAAGGACACGGGGAGAAGCTTCTGGGAGTGGGGAAGCTGCTAGGGTGCTCGAGAAGGCAGGGGGTGGCGTGTACTGGCCTGAATTGGCCGGAGACGGTGGTCGGAACCGAGGCAGTCGAGGAGAGATTGTGGCGGCCTGGAGGCGTGCTCGGGGGAGAAAACAGAGGGGAAACGTAGAGGAGTGTCTGGCGTTTAAAGGGGCGTGGTCATTACAAGAAATCAAAGCCTCCTTCATGTGCAATCAATCGCCGGAGTAATTCTCTCTGCAACGGTCAGGGCGACGGTGTCTCGTTGAAGACGATGGCTGGGGATGTGGGGCCTGCTTGTCAGCGAGTGAGGAAAGCTTCAGGTGGGCTCCAGTTGTCATACACTGCGTGGGTTTGTTTTGCGGTGAAAAACGATTCACTTCGCTGAGAGAGGGAGGTGGGCTCGGTTGGGCTGAGTTGGGCTGGGGTAGTTGGGCTGCTGTTGTTTCCTTTTTTTTTGTACAGAAACATTTTCCTTTTCTATTTCTATTTGCTGATTTGATTTTCAATAAACATTTCAAACATTCAAACCATTCAAACAATTCAAACTATTGTAATGAGTTTTTGGTTCTGTTTAGTAGTATAACCAACCTCCAAAATAAAATAATATTTAAAATCTTTTTTAGGTTCCATTTATTAATTAAATAAAATGGACTATGGTTTATTAATAAAATAGGGTTTGGTTTAATTAATAAAATCCCCATTTGAAATCCAAATATTTTCAAAACCAAATCAGTAGGTTTTATTTGAAAATCTAAGATACTTGAAATACTTGTTTAAAATAAAATAACATTTTATTATAGGGTCCATTAATAATTAAATAAAATGGGCCTTAGTTATTAAGTCAAATAGGATTTGTTTTATTTAAATATTTATTTTGAAATCTAAAATAAAACCAAAACACTTCAGTAGGTTTTATTTGGAAATATAAAATACTTGGAAACTTATTTTAAATAAATAAACAAGTTTTGATGGTTTAGAAAAACCTTTATTAATAAAATCTTGGATATTAAATCCTTATTACTTTATTTAAATAAACCTTTACTATTTTTAATCAAAACAAAACATTTTATTTTAAATACTTGGCCAAGGTTTTAATTCCTTGTTATTTTAATTTGGCTCTGTATAATAATCTTTATTTATAAATCCACTTTTTCTTTTGAAAGCCAAAACCTTTTATTTAAAAGATCCAAAATAGTAATTCAAAAACATTTTAATTTCCTTTAATAAATGTTTATCCTTTTAAATCCCTTTAGGATTTATTTAATCCAAATAGGTTTGAAGTTCCAATTGAATTCAAAAAGTTTCTTCTAGCCTTGAAAATCAAACAAGGTTTTATTTTATTCATTTATTTTCACATTACAAGATTTGGAAAATCTTGGGATGTGACAATATGGCTCCCACATATTTCTATGATTACTTTGCGATCGAATGAACCACTTACATACGATACCAATTTCCCTTTGTCTCACGATAGTTTACTTATCCGAGGTTTTGATCGTCGGTATCTCTGCATACCTAGTTCAACCTCGTTACCGATAAGTACTCTTTTCTCGTTCCCGTGATATGTGATCCCTTGTGAGCCAGTCACATGCTTGCAAGATAATTGGATGACATTCCACCAAGAGGGCCCAGAGTATATCTATCCGTCATATGGATGGACAAATCCCACTCTTGATCCATGTGCCTCAACACATACTTTCCGAACACTCAATGCTACCTTTATAGCCACCTAGTTATGGTGTGGTGTTTGATGTCATCAAAGCATCCTTCCGGTGATGGTGATTAACATGATCTCATGGTCGAAGGAATTAGGTTACTATGTATCAGAAAGCATATAGCAAATGAACTATATTAAATGACTTGATCTTTATGCTACGCTTATCTATAGGAGTATGTCCATCACATCATTCTCCTAATGATATGACCCTGTTGTTAATAACATCTCTATGTTCATGATCAGGAAACCATGATCATATATTAACCAAGAAGCTAGTTTAACAAGAGGCTTTACTAGGGACTCTTTTATGTTTACAAATCACACAAGTATTAATGTTTCCTGTTAATACAATTATAGCATGGTATGTAAACATTTATCATAAGTATGAAGATATGATAATAACCACTTTATTATTGCCTCTTGGGCATATCTCCAACAATATGATTGAAATATCTCTTGTACATATCACTGACAGAAAAATCCCCTGTTTTTGAATTCAAACTATTCCATTCATCATGTTTTGTTTGCTGAAGAGTTACTTGAGCCAGTTGCAACTGTAAATGTTGTAATTCGGTACTAGCTTTAGCAAATAAAGGCAGGTAAAAAGCTTCAGACATTTGAGTAATTGATATTGCTTGCTTAACAGAGAAATCTTTATCAAGTACATGTGAGAATAAATGTGGATAGGTTGAGTTGAAAGAATTGCTATTCCATCTATCCACCCAGAATAAGGCTGTGTCTCCAGAACCCACTAAACATTTAGAATTTAAGAGATACTCCTCGTGTAGGCTCATGATACTACGCCACTAGAAAGACCCATAGACAGTAACAGTGTGAGGCACCCTGTCATGATAATATGTGTTCAAGACCAATTTCACCCAAGGCAGATCAGCTTTATTGTAGAAATTATGTAGATGTTTCATAAGCAGGCATTTATTTTGGATTTGAAGATTTATGATTCCTAAACCACCCTTGTCCTTTGGTTTACTAATCATTTCCCAAGATGCCATAGAGTGAACATTAGCATCATCCTTACTCTTTCTCCATAGGCAATGTCTTCTTGCTCTGCTTAGGACTTCAATTATTCCTTTTGGGACACTTAGAGAACTAATGTAGTGCAAAGGCAGTGAGGACAACGCAGAATTCACCAAAACAATCCTGTCTCCATAAGACAAGAAAGATGCTAAAGTTGTCAGCCTTCTTTCAACTCTGTCAGTCAGAGGTGAGATATCTTTGATTGTTGGTTTTGTAATTCCCATGGGTAACCCAAGATAAGTGAAAGGCATTTTTGCTGTAACACAACCAATTTCCAGAGCAAGAGAGGTAGCCCCATCCTGAGATAGATTTATGGGTATCAAAGATGATTTATGATAATTAACCTTAAGTCCAGTGAGAGCAGTGTATTCCTCAAGCATGTGTCTAAGGGTGTGCAATTGCTGTGAATCAGCTGGCATTATAATGATAGTGTCATCAGCATATTGCACAACAGGAAAAACATTAGTGCCTCTATTGGGGATTGGTGCAATTAACCTTCCTTCATTGAAAGCTTTGTTAATAAAACTCTGCAGCAAGTCTCCCCCAAGAACATATAAAAGTGGGGAGAGAGGATCACCTTGCCTAACACCACGCTTACATATGAAATTTCATACAGGTACACCGTTCAGCAGAATAGCTGAAGATCCAGATGCTAAAATTTCTTTAACCCATCCAATATAAATATCATCAAAACCCTTGCACTTCAAGATTCTAATTATTGCATCATGTTCAATTGTGTCAAAGGCCTTTTCAAAATCCAATTTTATAACCACAATCTGTTTTTTTAAGCATGGCATTGATGTAGGCATTCAAAAGTCCATCCCAAACAATCTTGTATTGTTCTACATTTAATAAAACCATATTGGTTCTCATGAATACACCTTTTAATTTTCTTCTATAACCTGTTTGCAGCCAACTTTGTTAAAAACTTGAGACAGGTATTTGTAAGGGAAATGGGTTTGAAATCATTGACAGACTCAGGAGAGTTCTTCTTTGGGACCAGGGTAATGAAAGAACCATTAATGCTTGCAAGAGGGGTTTGGCCTTTGTGAAAATCATGACATAGCTTAATGAAGTCATCTTTAATTATGTGCCAACACTTCTTTACAAACATCCCATTAAAACCATCAGGCCCTGGAGCTTTATCAGTTTTTATATACTCCCTATGTTCCTTAATATAATGTGTATAGTTTTTTTGCATGAATATTAGCGCATAGGCTAAAATGGAAAATTTTGATACTTGTAGACGTTAATACATGTAGGTGATCCATGTGAGAATAGAGCAAAAATAGGGAAATCTCTGTATCTTATCTTTCCTAATCAAATTGACTCCTAAATTGTGTTAAAAAAATCCAACAATCCCATCATACACCTTATATTCTGGAATTTTTTACAGAAAATTATACACCTTATATCAAGGAACGGAGGGAGTACTTAACAACATCTTCAATTTCCTCTATACTAAACTCCTCAGAAAGACAATCCAGACCATCCACCTTTGAGACAAAATCAGATATATCAGCCCTGCATTCAGTAGGGAAATAAACCCCCATTCTGTTTTAATAACAACTCCATAAAGCCTCTGCCTTCTCCTTATGTTGGACCAAAATATTTCATCTTCATCCTTAATTTGGTTGATAACATTTATCCTATATCTTTTAGTTGCTTTAGCATGGAAGTATTTAGTATTTTCCCGTCCAAACTTGACCCATCTAATTGTACATCTGTTTTTCTAGTAAATAGACTGAGTGTTGAGGAGATTTTTGAGATGTAATTTAACAATATTTCTGAAATTAAACTCAGGTTTACTTAGGGGCCTCTTATCCTCAATAGCATCCAAATCAAGTATACATTTGTTGCATTTATCAATCAGGACCTTAATGTGTGACAATCTTTTTCCCCATCTTTTCAAGGCATATCTGAGATTTTTAAAGTTTGCAGTAATGATATTAGCAATAGGTCCCTGCCTAACAGGTTGCTTCCAGGCTTGTTCCACTACTTGAAAGAAACCAGACTGTTTAATCCATATATTCTCAAACCTGAAAATTTTTGCTCTTGGGATTGTGGTGGAAATACTGACCACACAAGGTACATGGTTAGAAGTTGATTTTGATAAAGCATTGACCAAAGTGTTTGGGAATTTCAAGCTCCATCCAGGAGTTGTAAAAAACCAATCCAATTGTTCTAGCAAAGGATTCTCTTGCATATTTGACCAAGTGAAATTTCTTCCCTTTAAAGGTAGTTCTAACAAACCAAGATCACTAATGATGCTATTAAAAAGGAAGATATCATTTAGATCAGCCCCATCCTTATTTCTATTATCCAGTGATCTGATAAAGTTAAAATATCCCAATAATAACCAGTCTTCATCGTGTGGGATATTGAGGTCATATAGCCATTGCACAAACAAATCCCTCTTCAAACCTCTACAAGGCCCATAAACATTTACAAGTGTCCAGTTATCTGAATTATGGATTGAAGTTTTATTGCAGAGTCTGCGGTTTCTATTAAAGTACCCACAAATAAAGAGCTATTCCATAACACAATTAGTCCACCAGAGGCACCAACAGATGGAACAAAATCAAACTGGTCAAACCACCTTGGAAAGAATGTTTTGATAAAGGAATGATCAAAATCTTCACATTTTGTCTCTTGAAGACAAACAACTGAGCAATGACTTTCATTAATTTTGTTATACATAGCTAGTCTTTTATCTTTATCATTTAAACCTCTGACATTCCAACATAGCACCAACCAATCAAGATTTATAGTAGAAAAATTATCCATTGG
This sequence comes from Avena sativa, assembly GCA_916181665.1. NCBI lineage: Eukaryota > Viridiplantae > Streptophyta > Magnoliopsida > Poales > Poaceae > Avena > Avena sativa. The sequence goes on along the minus strand of OV702285.1, from coordinate 33,264,492 downwards.
AAAAACTGTGTGAAAAACAACCATCTGGTATGCCCAACAAACCAGAAACAAAGACAAGGCACCAACTTTAGGCAGTAGTTGCAGACTGTCACAGATAAAGATACATCATGAAAACCAGATAGCTGATGTTGCCAAAACACACCAAAAGACCACATGACCACCAGAAGTTCATTACAAGGAGATATAATAGTATGAAACACTAGAGACTTAGACCCTGGACCACACTGGTAAGTGAAAGTATCACTCTTCATTGGGAACATTCTTGGTCTTGTTGGATGAAGGATCATCCATAAGCTTTTCCTGTGAGATAATAGTATGAAACACTAGAGACTTAGACCCTGGACCATACTGGTAAGTGAAAGTATCACTCTTCATTGGGAACATTCTTGGTCTTGTTGGATGAAGGATCAACCATAAGCTTTTCCTGTGAGATCTCTTCTGGTGGGATTTCTAACTCCTTGCTTGTCCTTTGAAGAACATGAATTGGTATGAACAATTCTGCTGGCTCTTGGATTGGTTTGGCAGACCTTGCCTTCTTTTTCGGCCTTGGAGTTTCAGATGTAATGCATACTTTAAAACCAGCATCTCTATTGGCAGCTCTTGCACTCCTCCTCACTGGGTAACTCTGAATTTGATCATCATCCCTACCCACAAAAAGAGGCTTAAGATGCACAGGTTTTTTAGACTTTGCAGCACTTCTTGTTACTCTAGTTGAAGGTTCAGTGTATGTCTTTCTACTCCTCTTGGGAACACTGAGAGGGGAAGCTTTAAAGGCCACAGGGACAAATTGTTGCTCATTGGTGTTTGCTGAGGTACAACAAATATTGACTGATCTGACCTTTATATTCATCCTGTGAGTAGCCTTCTCATGATCCCAGGAGACAGAAAACTCACATTGGCTATTGAAAGAAGATGACCAATTTCTTTTTTCCAAAACTGATTTGGAAAACTGATTAACTGACAAACAAGAAGGAGCAACCTGCTTACAGTAGTGAGGGATTATAAATTGCAGCAACTTATTCATCTGCATGCTGGGTGGGATCACAGGACCATATGAAGCAGGCAGAAGCATGCTTTCCACAGGGGCAATCCTAACATGGTTTATTATGAGTTGATTGTGTGCCATCACATTGTCATTGTTAAAAGAACCCCCTGAATCATCAGATCCATCAATGATAATGGAATCATCAACTTGCTCCACCTCTTGTTCCTGCTGTGCTTCAATATCCTGATTCTGATGTTGCACCTCATCCTGCATGTTGTCTGGCAAATCTTGATTTTCAGGCTGAAAATTTCCACCTTGGTCATGTGGCCCTTGTTCATGATTATGATCCCACCCAATTTCAGGGTATTGAGGTCCAACAAAGTTGTTAAAATTCATATGCATGTGACCAGGCATGGGATGAGGGTTACCATCAAAAGGCATTGGGTCTTCATCATTGGGAAGGGCATCAGCAAATTGAGTTGACAAGATATAACAGACTGCAGTCCATCCTTCCCTCACTCCACCAACTGAAGCATAATTACCAAACACAACATCTCTAGGAACCTTTGTAACAGCTGGGTAAGAAGCATACACCAGAGTTATTTCAAGTACATTGGGGTCTTGGTGCCAATGCAGAAATTTACCAAAAGTGCCAATAGAATTAGCAATGTCATAATCGTTCATGTAATCTAATGGCAAGCCAAGAAACATTAACCACCCAGTACTGAATCCTACTTCAGCTCTGTGATTTTTCCTATCATCATGCGCTAAAAAACGAACAAAAGTACCATTCTGAAGCTGAAATGGAGGATGATCAATCAAAGCTGATCTTGTAGCCTGACTGTGAAGCACAAACAGACCAACTCCAAACAGACACGGCTGAACTTCCTCAACAGCCCTATGCAACTGATGAACAATGAAATCCCCGACCTGCTGCCTCCAGAAGGCTTCATGTTGCGACGGCGGAGCTGGCATCAACTCAGCAATGCAAATATGATCGTGACGGCAGGGCGGCACCACCGAGGGAGTGTAGTATGTCATCGGCAGTCTTGTCGGACCACCATCGATAATCTCATGCCCTTCAGGAATCCACCTAGTCGGATCCAGCGGAAAGTTCGCCATTGTCTCCGGGAGGATCTTTGGCAATAGATTTGAGGTAGGGTTTGTTTGCAAAGGAAAAGAGTCAGAGACAATGCTCGAGGAGGACAAAGAGGATATTGAAGCCGAAGGGTCCAAGCATTGTTCAACCTTGTCTGTACTAGACTCCTTGTCCAAACCGGTAGATGATTTTTTTCTTTGGAACCCAACGTTTACCAAAGTGACTCTTGAAATTTAGACAATCCTTCTTTACGTGACCATAGCAAAAGCAAGTCCGGCACCGAATATCATTGACACATTGAGATGTGTTATGGCCCATGGAAAGACATCTGCCACAATTGAGCACTTTATAAACCATGTCATCAATCATTTTTTCAAAAGAATCATCCTTATCAGAGCTATTATTATTGATAACAGAAGGATGAATAGAGCTATTTTTTGAAGATTCCCCTAGATCCATAGAAAAAATGGTACCGAAACTTATGTTTGACAAAGATCCTTGCAAGGCAGTAGGCAGAATAACACCAGATTTTTTTCGAATTTGGGGACAATCATATCCAGCTTCCATATAACAAATAGCCTCTTCTTTACTAGACGGATATTCATAGCCTTCACAAGCATCATAACGTTCTACTGTAGCAAAGGAGATCCTTTTCCTCGCCTGATGATTAAGATGTCCAATAGGTGACTTACGGATACTTGATGCAGCTGGCTTTTTCTTCAGTGCATTTAAAGCCCGATTAGTTCGTTTCTTATTAGGACTAATCAATGTCCAACCTTTATTGCATTCATTTTGCCAATCAATGAATTCCCTCCTCCATAAAGGACCTCCATTGCTCCATGAATGAAAGAAACATTTGAACTGCTTGCAAGAAAACGAACGTAGCGCATAAACCATGAAACCAACAAACTTAGAAGCAACAGAGAACCTAAAAACCCTATCAGATAACTGAGAGACTGCAAGCTCCTGGCTGATTCCACCAATACAAGATTCCAAGGCCTGACTAACAGAATAATCTTCCAATTAAACATTGATCGGCCAAATGACACCACCATCAGAAAATGGTTAGACTTTCCTAAGGGATGAATTGTTGAACCGAACTTGATCTTCACATCATTTTTGAAATCATATCCTAGAGAGTAGTCCAGATTCATAGAATTATGTTCCATATGTTTCTGCGGAGAGGGTTCAGTGCTACCAGAAGTAGGCTCAGAAAGACCAGAAAGAACCAAAATAATGTGATCCGATATGTTAATAGTAGATCCAATCCGAATCATTTCTCCATCAACCAAGAATTTCCCCCTAAAGGAGATCCCTTGGCATTCATGAGAACAAGCCAATCATGAGGTTTCCAGAGATGCAACTCACCATCATATGCCTTCAAACGCCCACGATCAAGATCCTTCATCGTGGTGTAGGAGACTTTCCATCGCCAAGTTGGAGGGATCATCAGGGAAAGGGGGACCCAAAAAACCTATAGGGATGTAGAGGGGGTGTGGTGGAGTTGGTGATCAGAGTGGATGGGGGAGATCACCAGAGATCAGGGAGATCGCCGGTGAGGAGGGTTTTAGGGTTTAGGCCGTGGGGATTGGACCTCACTTTCCCCTTAACCATATAAATATGCTTATGATAGGGGCAATGAGAGCTCAAAGCTAATGAGTACCTTTGTTTCAGCATTTGGAAGCCTTTCAAACTTTTCAAAACCTTTTCACAATCTTTTTGAGTCACCACTTATTCTATGAACACCTTCTTGAGAGCATAGTTGTCATTCTTGTGTTTGTTCCAAAACTTGGTTAATTATGTCATGACTTTGATGCTTGTATCTCTGATATCTTTATCTCTAGTCTTCACTTGAACTTCAGAGGTGCCTTGGAATTTATACAACGTTCTTCAAACAAAGGCAAGCGAGATACCACTCTATCATACCTTATTATGAGCATTGCAATGTTGCTTATGTTTATGTTTCTTGCTACTTATTATTATTGAGTTGGTTCCTCTTCATAGCTTGCAATGACTATTGAGTAGACTTAGTTGCATACTATTTATTATGAATTTTCTAAGCATCTACTCCTGTGCTGAGAATATATACATCATATGAAGCAAATGTGTTCGTGAAAGCTCTTTTATCGCACTTAGTTTTCAACTGAATTGCTTGAGGACAAGCAATAAGCTAAGCTTGGGGGGAGTTGATACGTCCAAAATGTATTTACTTTATTTAACACTTTTGCTATTGTTTCTCCTCTAAACTTGTGTGATTTGGATACAACTAACACGGACTGACTCTTTTTTCAGCAGAATTACCTTGGTGTCTAGTTTTAGTGCACAAAATCAACTATCAGGAAAAATCTGGGAAAATATGCCAAAAATCCTATTTCACCAGAAGATCCATGGAGACAGAGTACGAGACGGAGAAGGGGCCTGGGGGCCCACACCCCTGCCAGGCGCGGGCCCACCTCTGGTCGCGCCTAGGGGGTGCAACCACCCCAGACACCTCCTCGGCCTCCCTCTACGCCTATAAGTTGCATCTCGACCTAAAAACAGAGGGGGGTTCGATAGTTTTCCAGAAAGAGTTCCGCTGCGCCGCCGCCACCAGAAACCAAGATTCGGATCCAGAAACTCCGTTCTGGCACCCTACCGGGACGGGGAATTTGGAGAGGATCATCGCCATCGTCATCACCACCGCATCTCCATCAACCAATCATGTTTCCCTCATCCATGAGTGAGTAATCCCCCGCTGTAGGTTTGGGGATGGTAGGGATTGGATGAGTTCTATCATGTAATCGAATAAGATTGTTAGGGCATACTGCCTAGTATCTCTATTAGTGCTATTTGACTTTGTTACAACTTGTTGTGCTTAATGCTTGTCACTAGGGCCCTAGTGCCATGATCTCAGATCTGAACTTATTATTGAATCATTATGATAGTATTGTTTGTGATCTTATCTGCAAGTTGTGTACACATATCATTGTCCGGATCCAAAGGCCCCAAAATGACAATAATTGGGACAACCGGAGAAGATGGCTGTGGTGTGAGGATCACATGTGTTCACGGAGTGTTAATGCTTTGCTCCGGTGCTCTATTAAAAGGAGCACCTTAATTGCCAGTAGTTCCCAAGAGGCCCCGCTGCCATGGGCTGGCTGGACAGAAGATGTTGTGCAATTTCTCATTGTGAGCACGTATGACTATATATGGAGCACATGCCTAGGATTGTTAGTACTTGGATGCTTGTTATTATTTATCTGCAATGCCTTAGATCTTGAAGTTACATGTTTAGACTCGTCCATGCAACGCCCATCCATCCATCCCTATGCCTACCGCATTCGAATCCCACTGTTTACTGTTACTGTTACTATTGTTCCTATTTCACTGTTGTTGTTGCTTTGCTATTGCTACTACAAACTGTTGCTACTGATAAACTTCTGTGAGCAAGAACTATTTCCAGGTGCAGCTGAATTGACAACTCAGTTGTTAAGGCTTGCAAGTATTCTTTGGCTCCCCTTGGGTCGAATCAATAAATTGGGTAATACTACCCGCGAAGACTGTTGCGATCCCCTACACTTGTGGGTCATCAATAATACTTGCATATAATTCCTATTAACTCTTGGACCATGATGTCACACATCTCAGTTTTAGATTCCAAACAGTTATTTAGTAGACAACAATAAATAAGTAATAATAATCTTTAATCCAATTAAAAAACAAAATGATTTTATTTTTTCCTTTTTCTATTTAATATGGAATAATCCATATATTTAAATCCATAAATCATAATTTGCCAAATAATATGTCTAAATCGATCAAAAAAATGTGAGGAATCCAAATATGACATCCATATAATATTTTGAAAATGGGGTGGAACCTTTTTGCATTAGCCATTTGTGGTTGCTTCACAAAACCCTCGATTTTTTGCGCACGGAAAATGGAAAATGGATTTTTGGTGCAAGGAAAAGGTAAATTTCCTCTTGCAACATTGTTCTCCATACCATGATTCAAATGCATGCATAATATGGGCACATTATCACAAAATATGGCTTGATTCTAGCCATAACATTGATCATTTGACCCGAAAGTCAGGAAACCTCGAATGAGATAGTTCATTTTGTGAAGGTTTTTTGAGACATGGTCAATATACTAAGTTTGATATTTTTCCTTCCAAGTATGTAACATAATATGACACCACGCGAAGGTTTCACATTGTTTCGATTGTTTTTGAATTTTCTTATGCCTGTTTCAAACTATCGTCAAACTTTATCGAACGACGGGCAAGAAGATTCTTAGCTCGGTGCCGAGCCTCACTAAAATTGCATTGGATCTCTGATGAAATAGCATATTATGAACCTAAAAATATTTTTTGGAAGAAATCATGAGCATCAGATCATGTACATGTAGTTCATATCTGACCCACTTTGTAGCACCCCCCGGGATTACGGTTAAACTAACCTCAGATCACCATCTAAGATAAGTTCAACTCCAAACACGGAAGATCACAGTATGATTCGGTAACATTACAGAACACAGGGATTCAACAGCATAAGTTTAAACTCTTAACAGAGTAAGATATTAGAGTTATTACAAACTAGAGGTCATAGACCCAACATTACATCACACAGCAAAAGCAAATTATGTTGTTCTACACAACAACTTAGCAACAGGCCTAAGAGGCCATAAAAAAAGTGACGTCCCTCCAATAGTCTTCAGGCTGCTACCTGGGACCCCCAAATACTCGTCGATGTCAACGTAGAAGCCACCTTCAGTCGCAACTAGATCATCTATAGGAAAACAACAATGGCGCAAGGCTGAGTACGAGAATGTACTCCGCAAGACTTAGATAACCTAGTATCTACATGCTCTGGCTAGAAAGGCTTTCTCTGGGTTTACTTTTGCGGAAAGCAATCTTTATTTGTAAACAAGAGAAAGAAGAGGCCCGTCTACTCAGAATCTTTTAAAAGGGATAAGATAGCGAATTCTTCATCTTGTTCATCACATCTTGATAACCACCAGCTTCATCAGAACCTCCTAACTAGGATCACCCCTCGACCCAGAAGAAGCATCCGTAAGAACACGTGGATCAACAAGTTTTATAGTGGTTAAATTTATCTATGATCTTAGAATCTGGTCACCAAGCGTTCATAACCGTGAACACGGCTTTTTGAAAAGATTAATACCCTGCAGGGTGTACAACTTTACCCACACGTACCAATCGACTCTTAATGCCAAATATTATAAGACCTCTTCCTTGGAAGGCCGGCATAGGGTGGTTGACCCCGACCTTTACCTTGCTTTCGCCGAGACCATGAGTCACGCAATAAGTATGGTTCCGCCATAACGGGTCAAATCCTGAAGCCGGTACTTAAAGATGTGAGGCGAGGTTGGTTTACCATGGGCACTATCTACCCCAAGCAACCACGACCATGCTTCCCTACCTGTTACGATGCACCTCCATCACCTCCTCTTTCGAAAATGTTTTCAATGCGTATGCCAAATGGAAAGCCCGAACTATGTGACTCATGGAATCTACTAGGCAAGTTAGTTGCTCGTCGGATTTTCCAGGCCCCGTGTGGTTGTACGCTCGTCTTGGTTCCAAAGACAAGAACTCAGTTCCTAGTGGTGGCAAGCATGGGACTACAAATACCACACCCAACGTGGCCTCCCATACAAGCCTTAACATATTTAGTTAACTCCTTCGATGATGTCACCATCTCCTACCTTTCTAGATTCTCTGGCATCTCTGATTCATCATTCGGATAGATCAGACATTGTTACTAAGCATGGCTAAGCTATAGACCATAGAAGCTCTAGCAACGCTCAAATGCCAGTCCTAGGTATGCTATGAGCAGTGGATCAGGAGTATAAGGCTACAATAGGGAAACTATGTAGCAGATAGGTAACACTAACCACTGACAAAAGACCACATTGGAATCGTGTGCATCATAGCGAGAAAGTAATATACTTTGTAAAAGTATGTTCAGAATGAGAGGCTATGCTTGCCTTGTTCGTCATAAGACAGGTATGGATCTTCGGTGTCGTTGACTTCAGCCTCGGGCACGGATCCTATCGCGAAGAACCAATACCGGAAAGAAAGGCGATAATCAAGACATGGCATCGATGCAATGCTCAAACAAGGATGATGATATGACAAGTTAAATTGCATTGAAATGAAACCCTAAGGCATGATTGACAGTTTAAACGGGGTTCCGAGGGGTGCAAACACTAACTCGGGGAAACTTCGGAATCACCTGTGAGGGGTTACTATGTTGTTCTAAATAAACTTATCATTAAAGTTGATTATTAATGCATGATTATATTGTAATTAGATATTTCTCATTTTTCTGAACATTTTGATATATTATTTGTATTTTCTGACTTATAGATAATTCGTTATTGATTTTACAATATTTAAACCTTTTCTAAAATTATTAAAACAATTTAAATTGAATTAATGCGTCAGGATGATATCAGCACAAGCACCAAACCCCTTTTGCACACAGGCTAACCCTAGCCAGTGAGACTGATAGAGGGGCCCGAGGCCACCTCAGCAGCCACGTTGACCAGGCGGGGTCGGCGCTAGGGCGGGCTGGTTTTCACCGGGGAAAAACGGCTGACAGGTGGGGTCGGGCCATGTCGGCAAGACACACGAGCGCCACCTAGGCTCGCCAAAATCCGCGTCAGATGACGGCGAGAGAACACGCTACAGGGCACGGGAGGATGCATGCTACGGCTTGTTCGAAAGAGCGCACGGAGGCGAACCTAACTACGGCGGCGCCTTCGATTCTTTGTCAGCAGAGCTTGGTCAATGTCGACAAACGGCAGCGGTTCTCTCTGATCTACGGCGTGAGAACGGCACACAGCGCTAGAGAGGAAAAGGAGGGTGCCTTGAGCACCGTATGCTCACCTTGGTGCGATTGATGGTGACAGCGAGGCGAGGCGGTGACCGGAGCGATGGCGAGGCGAGCAGCAGAGCACGTCGGTGTCGGGTAAGAAGCGGGCGATGCGGTCGATTGGCAGCGTCTGGGATCGATTCCGTTGGAGAGGAAGACCGACACGGTGAGGCGGAGCTCGTGGTGGCCTCAGAAGGACCTGAGGTGGCCGGGGATGCTGACGAGCTGTCGGTAGGGTTTCGGGACGGCAGTGGGAGAGGAAGAGGGAGGTCTGGGGAGAGAGGGAGAATGGATGAGGACTACCAGGGCGACGTCACGAGGATTTTATCCTCCCCAGAGGGTGGCGGGGCACTGCGATTCGGGGCGAGGATCGGGCGACGGCGGCGCGGACACGCAGGAGCTTCAGCTCCGGCGTCGGCAGCAAAGACGATGAGAGAAAGAGGCCGAAGCGGTATGGGCTGGCTCCTGGGCCCCGGGTGGGCTACGTTGGGCTGCTGCGGGCTGCGCAGCGCAGCAGAGAGAGAGGAGAGGGAGATGGGCTACGGCCCAGCTGCGGCTGCTGCTATTTTTATTTTCCAGAAATTATTTTCTTTTTCTGTTTTTAGTTTTATCTTTTGTATTTCATTTGAGTTCTGTTTTGAATAATTCAAAAATACAAGACTTTGTTATAAGTATTTGAAATATTGCAGGGGCCCTATTAATCCTTTTGGGCTCCAAACATTTTGTCATTTCAAAATTCAAAATTATTTGAATGTGGTTTCAAAGAGAGGGGGAAATTAGGGTTTTGGATTTGCATTTAATTCAACACACTTGATCTTATGCATATATTTTATTGATTTAAACAGATGCATGCAATGCTTAAGTACTAATTACACATATTACAAACTTGGGCTGTTACAGCTCTACCCCCTTACAAGAATCTCGACCCGAGATTCCTAAGTTTTAGAAAAGAAGGCAGGGTACTCAGATCAAAGACGATCTTCTCTTTCCCAGGTTGCTTCGTCCTTAGAGTGATGATACCACTGAACTTTCAGGAACTTGATGTTTTTACGACGAGTCTTGCGCTCGGTTTCATCAAGGATACGAACAGGATACTCATGATAAGTCAGATCCTTCTGGAGATCAAGAGTTTGGTGATCAACACCACGGACAGGATCTTTGAAGCAACGTTTGAGTTGAGACACATGAAGGACGTCATGTACTTTAGGAAAATTGGCAGGCAGCTCTAGTTTGTATGCAAGGTTACCTTGCCTGGACAGAACGCAAAAAGGACCAACATAGCGAGGAGCTAGTTTGCCTTTGATGCCGAAACGATGGACACCCTTCAAAGGAGTGACCTGGAGATAAGCTTGATCACCAACTTCATATTCAACATGTTGATGATGACGACCATGATAGATTTTCTGGCAAGACTGAGCAGTTCTCGTATGATACGAACTTGATCTTCTGCTTCCTGGATCATATCCGGTCCAAAGAACTTTCTTTCGCCGGTTTCTGACCAGTTCAAAGGAGTACGACAGGTTCTTCCATATAAGAACTGGAAAGGTGCCATTTCTATACTGGACTAATAACTATTGTTGTAGGAGAATTCAGCAAAAGGAAGGCATTTCTCCCAGTCCTTGCCAAAAGATATGACACACTCTCTAAGCATGTCTTCAAGGATTTGATTCACTCCTTCGGTCTGGCCACCGGTGCTAGGATGATAAGCTGTACTGAAGGACAAACGAGTTCCCATAGCTTGTTGGAAACTTGCCCAGAACCTTGAGGTGAACAAGCTCCCTCGGTCAGAGACAATTTTCTTCGGAATCCCATGAAGGACAACTATTCGAGAGATATACAGATCAGCCAATTGATTAGAAGTAATGCTCTCGCGAACAGGTAGGAAATGAGCAACCTTGGACAGATAGTCAACGATTACCCAGATGGCATCATTTCCTTTCTGGGTCTTAGGAAGACCAGTGATGAAATCCATACCGACCTCATCCCACTTCCACTTGGGTATTTTATGTGGTTGCAGGAGACCAGCGGGTCTTTGGTGCTCAGCCTTGACGCGACGACAAACGTCACATTTAGCAACAAATAGAGCGATATCCTTCTTCATACCAGACCACCAGAATCTTTGACAAAGATCCTGATACATCTTGGTACCTCTAGGGTGGATGGAAAGAGGTGATTCATGAGCCTCTCGGAGAATTAAATCTCTCAACTTTGTTCTCTTTGGCACTACCACGGTTACCAAAGTAGACAATGCCTTGATTATCAATAGAGAAACACTTAGCAACCCCGCTAGCAATATTCCCTTTGATCTCAGCAACTTCAAACTCATTCTTCTGAGTAATCTTGATTTCATACTCTATAGAAGACTTCACTTCCAGGGTAGAAAGGAATCCACGAGGAACTACTTCAAGATTCAATCGAGCAAATTCCTCATGAAGAGAAGGTTGTGCTTGTTTGATCATCAAGGTGTTGTAATAAGACTTACGACTCAGCGCATCAGCAAGAGCATTGGCTTTGACAGGTTGATAGTTGAGACCCAAATCATAGCCTTTGATGAGTTCCAACCATCTTCTTTGCCTGAGATTCAGATCAGGTTGTGTGAAAATATACTTCAGACTTTGATGATCCGAGTATAACTCGCAATGACTACCAAGAAGGTAGTGTGGCCATTGCTTAAGAGCATGAACAATAGCTGCAAGTTCAAGATCATGAGTCGGGTAGTTATTCTCATGTGGTTTTAGCTGACGGGAGGCATAAGCCACCACATGCCCATCTTGCATTAACACACATCCGAGACCTTGGTGAGAAGCATCGCAGAAGACGACAAAGTCTTTGCTAGTGTCTGGGAGAACCAGCACCAGAGCAGTTATTAACTTGGTTTTCAACATTTGGAAGCTTTCTTCAGCCTTATCAGACCATTCGAACTTCTTATCCTTCTTAAGAAGATCAGTCATCAGCTTTGCAATCCTGGAGAAGTTATCGATGAATCGATGGTAATAACCAGCCATCCCGAGAAAACTTCGGACATCCCTGACGGATTTAGGAGACTCCCAGTCGAGGATGGTTTGGACCTTATCGGGGATAACAGCAACCCCTTGGGCGGAAACAACATGACCAAGGAATACGAGCTCTTGTAACCAAAACTCACATTTGGATAACTTGGCGTAGAGACGATGTTCTCGAAGTTTTGTCAACACCAAATGAAGATGTTCAGCGTGCTCTTCTTCAGTCTTGGAATAGACCAGAATATCATCGATGTATACCATGAAGAACTTATCAAGATACTCCATGAAGAAAGAGTTCATAAGCCGCATGAAGGTTGCTGGAGCATTGGTAAGACCAAAGGACATGGCGGTGTACTCGTAAAGACCATAACGAGTGGTGAAAGCAGTCTTTGGAATATCTTCCTTTCGGATCTTTATCTGGTGATACCCTGACCTCAAATCCATTTTGGAAAAGACAGTGGCACCACTTAACTGATCAAAGAGATCGTTGATCCTAGGGAGAGGATACTTGTTCTTGATAGTCACAGCATTGAGTGGGCGATAATCCACAACTAGACGCGGTATATTGGTATCCCGCTTCTTAACAAAGATGGTAGGACATCCCCAAGAAGATGTGTTGGGCTGAATGTATCCTTTTCCTTCTAACTCCTCTAATTGCTTCTTCAACTCCACAAGCTCATGAGGAGGCATATGGTAGGGTCTTTTAGAAACAGGAGCAGTTCCAGGAACTAACTCTATGACAAACTCCACACTTCGATCAGGTGGCATGCCAGGCAACTCCTCAAGAAAGGCATCTAGGAATTCACAGACCACGGAAACATCTTGAATCTCTAATGGAGGTAAAACTTCAAGAGCATACAACTCGGCTTCAGGAATAGAGACAGCTGAAGGAGATAGTGTCCCTACGGTCCAATACTTGACTGTTATGCCAGCAGGATTAGTCAGAGTCACAGACTTGGTTGTACAATCGAGAATAGTTTGATAGAGGGTCAACCAGTCCATGCCCAAAATAATGTCAATGTCAGTGGACTTGAGGGCGATCAAAGAAGTGGGGAAAATTTGAAATGCAACTTCGATTAGATTCCCATGACTAACCATGGTGGAACACCAACTAGAACCAGGAGATTGAACCCATAGAGGAACAGATAACCCCTCAAAACTTATCCCATGCATTTGAGCAAAAGCTTGTGACAGAAATGAATGTGATGCTCCAGAATCAAAAAAAACTTTAGCTGGAATTTGATTGATACGAAGCATACCCATGATGATGCTTGGATCTTCTTGAGCCTCCTCAGCAGAAATATGGTTCAGGCGACCTTTTCCAGCACCTTGATACTTATCATTCTTCTTTGGCGGTTGTGCCTTCTCAGCAGCACTCTTTTGAGGACAATCTCTTGCATAGTGGCCCGGATGGCGATAGTTGAAACAGATAAGGCCTGATCCAGAACCAGCAGCAGGATAACTTGATCCACCAGCATTGTTTGGAGTAGCATTCGAACGAGGTGCATATCCAGAAGTCCTTGGAGTATAAGGAGCACGTGGCACAACACTCTAAGGCACGAAGACACGACGCTTCTTATTGCCAGAACCAGCCTTGTTGTACCCCTCCTGAGGATGCTTACGAGTTTCTTCATACTCCACCTTTCCACTCTCGGCTTTCATAGCCTTATTAACAAGACCTTGGAAGTTACCAAAGTCCATGAGGTGGATATCACGACGAACCTCAGTATCCAGTCCCTTGCAGAACAGAGCTTGCTTCTTAGCATCAGTGGAGACCTCTTCAGTAGCATAGCAGGCAAGACGATTGAAGTTGCGCTGGTAATCACACACGGAACCAGTGCCCTGCTTAAGCTTGAGGAACTCCTCCCTCTTCTGATCCATCAGACCCTCCAGAATATGATAAGATCGAAAGGCTTCAGTGAATTCTTGCCATGTAACAACATGTTGAGCTTCTTGCATAGCCAAGAAAATTTCCCACCAGGAGTTAGCTTCTCCCTCCAGATGATAGGAAGAAAAACTCACCCAATCACCTTGAGCAACACGACCAACCCGAAGTTTGTGCTCCAAGGTGCGAAGCCAGTAGTCCGCATCAAGTGGCTCAGTGGAATTGCTAAAAACTAGTGGAGTGAGACGTGTGAAGTCCTTGATACCAACTTGATTTTTCTGGCGTTGAGCAGTGTTGCGCTCAATCCTTTCAAGGAGCCTCATGTTGTCAGCACGGTTGGTTTCGTACATGGCCATGAGTTGAACCATGGACGGTGGTGGAGGAAGGTTGGAAGATTCACCCTCATTTGCAGCACCACGTGCATGAGCACGGGTACGGGCACGAGAGGTGTCACCCATCCTGGAAGAACAAATAAAAAGGTTTAGACAAGGGGTTCAAAGGAACAAGACGGCAAGATGAACAACAAGTACTTGATATAAAGGTATCATCTTATCAAGCATGGTAGTATCAAAGCATACTAATGTATACACTAACCAGCTGACTTACAAACCATGACAATGGAATGCTAAGATGTTACACACCAAGCAAAGCTGAGATATCTTGGAACTCTGAGAATAGCAACCAAGTACAGAGTACTTTAGAGAAACAACCCCAAAACCATGATCCTAAAAGTTTTGAGATATGAGGTAAGGTATGAAAACATTTTCAAACCAAATAGGGTAAGAAAAACTCCAGCATCAGAAACACACCAGATAAGGAGCAAAACGAATCCTAATCAGAGTTTCTGCAAATAATTTTTAACTTTCAAATAGTTTTGTCAACTTCTAGACTCAACATCGACCAATAAAAGGGTTTCCTACATGTAGTCCAGCTCTGATACCAAAACCTGTAGCACCCCCTCGGGATTAGGGTTAAACTAACCTCAGATCACCATCTAAGATAAGTTCAACTCCAAACATGGAAGATCACAGTATGATTCGGTAACATTATAGAACACAGGGATTCAACAACATAAGTTTAAACTCTTATCAGAGTAAGATATTAGAATTATTACAAACCAGAGGTCATAGATCCAACATTACATCACACAGCGAAAGCAAATTATGTTGTTCTACACAACAACTTAGCAACAGGCCTAAGAGGCCATAAACAAAAGTGACATCCATCCCATAGTTCTCAGGCTGCTACCTGGGACCCCCAACTACTTGTCGATGTCAACGTAGAAGCCACCTTCAGTCGCAACTAGATCATCTGTAGAAAAAAAACAATGGCGCAAGGCTGAGTATGAGAATGTACTCCGCAAGACTTAGATAACCTTGTATCTACATGCTCTGGCTAGAAAGGCTTTCTCTGGGTTTACTTTTGTGGAAAGCAATCTTTATTTGTAAACAAGAGAGATAAGAGGCTCGTCTACTCAGAATCTTTTAAAAGGGATAAGATAACGACTTCTTCATCGTGTTCATCGCATCTTGATAACCACCAGCTTCATCAGAACCTCCTAACTAGGATCACCCCCTCGACCTAGAGGAAGCATCCGCAAGCACACGTGGATCAACAAGTTTTATAGTGGTTAAAGTTATCTATGATCTTAGAATCTGGTCACCAAGCGTTCATAACCGTGAACACGGCTTTTCGAAAAGATTAATACCCTGCAGGGGTGTACAATTTTACCCACACGTACCAACCGACTCTTAATGCCAAATATTATAAGCCCTCTTCCTTGGAAGGCCGGCAGAGGGTGGTTGACCATGACCTTTACCTTGCTTTCGCCGAGACCATGAGTCACGCAATAAGTATGGTTCCACCATAACGGGTCAAATCCCGAAGCCGGTACTTAAAGATGTGATGCGAGGTTGGTTTACCAGGGGCACTATCTACCCCAAGCAACCGCGGCCATGCTTCCCTACCTGTTATGATGCACCTCCATCACCTCCTCTTTTGAAAATGTTTTCAATGTGTATGCCAAATGGAAAGCCCGAACTATGTGACTCATGGAATCTACTAGGCAAGTTAGTTACTCGTGGGGTTTTCCAGGCCCCGTTTGGTTGTACGCTCGTCTTGGTTCCAAAGGCAAGAACTCGGTTCCTAGTGGTGGAGAGCATGGTACTACAAATACCACACCCAACATGGCCTCCCATACAAGCCTTAGCAAATTTAGTTAACTCCTTCGATGATGTCACCATATCCTACCTTTCTAGATTCTCCGGCATCTTTGCTTCATCATTTGGACAGATCAGACATTATTACTAAGCAGATCACAGAAGCTCTATCAACGCTCAAATGCTAGACCTAGGTATGTTAGGAGTAGCGGATCAGGAGTATAAGGCCACAATAGGGAAACTATGCAGCAGATAGGTAACACTAACCACTGACAAAAGACCACATTGGAATCGTGTGCATCATAGCGAGAAAGTAATATACTTTGTAAAAGTAGGTTTAGAATGATAGGCTACGCTTGCCTTGTC
Source organism: Avena sativa (assembly GCA_916181665.1). Lineage (NCBI taxonomy): Eukaryota > Viridiplantae > Streptophyta > Magnoliopsida > Poales > Poaceae > Avena > Avena sativa. The sequence continues at coordinate 33,248,118 of OV702285.1, read as the reverse complement.
CGTCAGAAGACAGGTATGGACCTTCGGTGTCGTTGACTTCAGCCTCGGGCTTGGATCCTATCGCGAAGAACCAATACCGGAAAGAAAGGCGACAATCAAGACATGGCATAGATGCAATGCTTAAACAAGTATGATGATATGACAAGTTAAATTGCATTGAAATGAAACCCTAAGGCATGCTTGACAGTTTAAACGGGGTTCCGAGGGGTGCAAACACTAACTCGGAGAAACTTCGGAATCACCTGTGAGGGGTTACTATGTTGTTCTAAATAAACTTGTCATTAAAGTTGATTAGCAATGCATGATTATAGTGTAATTAGATAGTTCTCATTTTTCTGAACATTTTGATATATTATTTGTATTTTTCTGACTTATAGATATTTAGATATTGATTTTACAATATTTAAACCGTTTCTAAAATTATTAAAACAATTTAAATTGAATTAATGCATCAGGATGATATCAGCACAAGCACCAAACCCCTTTTGCACACAGGCAAACCCTAGCCAGTGAGACTGACAAAGGGGCCCGAGGCCACCTCAGCAGCCACGTTGGCCAGGCGGGGTCGGCGCTAGGGTGGGCTGGTTTTCACCGGGGAAAAACCTAGACCCAGAGGCTGACAGGTGGGGTCGGGCCACGTCGGCAAGCCACGCGAGCACCACCTAGTCTCGTCGGAATCTGCGTCAGACAACGGCGAGAGACGGTGCTATAGGGAACGGGAGGATGCGTGCTACGGCTTATTCGAAAGAGCGCACGGAGGCGAACCTAACTACGGCGGCGCCTCCGATTCTTGGTCAATGGATCTTGGTCAACATCGACGAACGGCGGCGGTGCTCTCTGATCTACGGCATGGGCGTAGCACACAGCGCTAGAGAGGAAAAGGAGGGTGCCTTGAGCACCGTATGCTCACCCTGGCGCGATTGATGGTGACAGCGAGGCGAGGCGGTGACCGGAGCGACGGCGAGGTGAGCGGCGGAGCACGTCGGTGTCGGGGAAGAATCAGGCGATGCAGTCGATTGGCAGTGCCCGGGATCGATTCTGTTGGCGAGGAAGACCGGCACGGTGAGGCGGAGCTCGTGGTGGCCTCATAAGGACCTGAGGTGGCCGGGGACGGCGACGAGCTGCCGGTAGGGTTTCGGGCCGGCAGCGGGAGAGGAAGAGGGAGGTCTAGGGAGAGAGGGGGAATGGATGAGGACTGCCAGGGCGACATCACGAGGATCTTATCCTCCCCAGAGGGCGGCGGGGCGCTGCGATTCGGGGCGAGGATCGGGCGACGGCGGCACGGACACGCAAGAGCTTTGGCTCTGGCGTCGGCAGCAAAGACAACGAGAGAAAGAGGCCGAAGCGGTATGGGCTGGCTCTTGGGCCCCGGGTGGGCCAGGTTGGGCTGCTGCGGGCTGCGCAGCGTGATAGAGAGAGAGGAGAGGGAGATGGGCCACGGCTGCTGCTGTTTTTATTTTCCAAAAATTATTTTCTTTTTCTGTTTTTAGTTTTCTCTTTTGTATTTCATTTGAGTTCTGTTTTGAATAATTAAAAAATACAAGACTTTGTTAGAAATATTTGAAATATTGTAGGGGCCCTATTAATCCTTTTGGGCTCCAAACATTTTGTCATTTCAAAATTCAAAATAATTTGAATGTGGTTTCAAAGAGAGGGGGAAATTAGGGTTTTGGATTTGCATTTAATTCAACACACTTGATCTTATGCATATCTTTTATTGATTTAAATAGATGCATGCAATGCTTAAGTACTAATTACACATATTACAAACTTGGGCTGTTACACACTTCCTACCGATTTGGTAGAAATTTGTCTTTTTCACCTGGGGTGGACAGAAAGGTTTGAGATCCCTTTGTTGGTAAATTGTCCATATAAGATGGTCTAGTATTTTTTAAATGGGGCGATATCATTTCGAATTTGCCATTTAGTGGTTGCTTCACAACACCCCCCCCCCCCCCGGTTTTTGTGCTCGAAAAATAGAAAATGGCTTTTTGGTACGACAAAAAGGAAAATTTTCTCCTGCAACATTGTTCTCCATCCCATGATGCACATGTATGCATAATATGGGAACATTTTCACAAACTATGGCTTGATTCTAGCCATAATATTGGTTATTTGACTCGACAGCCAAGAAACCTCGAATGAGATAGGTCATTTTGTGAAGATTTTTTTGAGACATAATCAATATACCAAGTTTGATATTTTTTCTTCCAACTATGTCACATAATATGACACCACGCGAAGGTTTCTCATTGATTCGATCGTTTTTGAATTTTTTGTGCCTGTTTTAAACTATCGTCAAACTTTGTTAAATAGCGGGTACGAAGATTCTTAGTTTGGGGCCGAGCCTCGCTAAAATTGCATTTGATCTCTGATGAAATACCATATTGTGAACTAAAAATGTTTTTTGTAAAAAATCATGAACATCAGATCATGTGCATGCAGTTCATATCTGACCCACTTCCTGCTGATTCGACAGAAATTTGTCCTTTTTACTTGGGGTGGACTAAATGGTTTGAGATCCCCCTGTTAGGATATTGTTCACTTAAGGTGGTATAGTATTTTTTTTAAACAGGGCGGTAGCATTTTGAATTAGCCATTTGGTGGTTGCTTCACAAAACCCCCCGTTTTTGCGCTCCGAAAATATGAAATGGCTTTTTGGTGCTACAAAAAGGAAAACTTCCTCCTGCAACATTTTTCACCATCCCATGATGCACCATGTATGCACAATATGACATTATCACAAACTATGCCTTGATTCTAGCCATAATATTGGTCATTTGACTCGAAAGCGAGGAAAACTCAAATGAGATAGGTCATTTTGTGAAGGTTATTTTGAGACATAATCAATATACCAAGTTTGATATTTTTCCTTCCAACTTTGTCACATAATATGACACCACACGAAGGTTACATTGTTTTGATCATTTTTGAATTTTTATGCCCCTTTTAAACTATCAACAAATTTGTCAAACAACGGGTATGATGATTCTTACTTCGAGGCTGAGCCTCGCTAAACTTGCATTGGATAAATGATTAAATAGCATATTGTGAACCTAAAAATATTTTCTGTAAAAAATCATGAGCATCAGATCATGTGTCTGTAGTTCATATCTGACCCACTTCCTACCGATTCAGTGGGAATTTATCTTTTTCACCTGGGGTGGACAAAAAGGTTTGAGATCCCTTGTTGGGATATTGTCCATATAAGGTGGTCTAGTATTTTTAAAAAATGGGGTGGTGATGGCGCCTAAGTTGATGTAGGAGCGCTTCGTTGGAAACCCCAAGAGCAAGGTGTGAAGCAGCACAGCAGCAAGTCTTCCCTCAGTAGAAACCGAGGTTATCGAACCAGTAGGAGGAAGGAAACGTCACACAGGTGTTGTTGGCAACGTGGAGACCTTCACAACACAAACTCAAGACTCTTCCCCAACGAATCAGTGAGGTTGTCAAGCTCACTGGTTTGTTGTAACAAAGGATTAAACGTACGGTGTGGAAGGTAATGGTTTGCAGCAAGTAAACAAGTAACAGTGGATGATGTCTTAATGGTAAAGATTGGACCGGGGTCCATAGTTCACTACAGGTGCTCTCCTTATATAAACAACATGGCATGAAGGGTAAACAAATTACAGCAGGGCAATTGACAGGAACTGAGCAAGGCATAACAATGCAATTACTAGTCAGAAAGATCCTATGAGATTCGATTGAGCAATAGTACAAGATACATAGACCGCCATCCAAATGCATCTATGACTAGAAGTCCACCTTCAGGTTATCATCCGAACCCCCTATAGTATTAATTTGCAAGCAACAGACAACTACTTTAAGCAAAGTGTGTAAGGTAAACAGTCCACATGTTCCATGAACAAGAGACCATTGTTTTCTCCCTAGTAGCAACAACACATCTACAACCGAAGAGATTATTGTCACTTCCCTTGGAAACTAGAGGCATGAATCTACTCTCGAGCATAAATACTCCCTCTTGGAGTCACTAGAAACTAATTGGCCAAGATAACCACTAGCAACGGAGAGCATGCAAGATCACAAACAACACAGACATGATAGAATCATAAAGACAAAACCATTAATCAAACCAACATAATAATCTCAATATCCATAGGATCCCCACAAACACAACATGCAAGATTACAAATAGATTAGATATTGATCATGAATGGAGCTCACAAGATCTATACATGAAAGCACAAAGGAGGAGATACAACCATCTAGCTACGACATGGACCTATAGTCCAAGGTGGAACTACTCACGCATCATACCGGAGAGAAGGCCTCCGGGATGATCTCCCCTCCGGTAGGGTGCCGGGAAGAACTTTAGATCCCCCTGATCTAGGGACGATGGTGGCGGCGGCTAAAAATGGTTTCGTGAATTTTTGATCGGGCCCTTAGAGTTTCTGCATCGGGGGCTTCTTATAGGCGAAGGGGGAGGTCGAGGAGGTGGCTAGGGGCTGCAAACCCTAGCCAGGCGCAGGCTAGGGCCCACCCGCACCTAGGGTGGGTCTCCTCCCCCCCGGCTGGCCTCCCGGGCTCCCCTCTGGACTTATTGTTCCCCACGAAAAGTAATTGACTTTGATGTTTGTCCCGTCCAATTCCGAGAATATTTCTTTACTAACTTTTCTGAAACCAAAAACAGCAGAAAACAGGCATCTGGCACTGTTGCAACTTGTTAGTAGGTTAGTATTAGAAAACATGTAAAAAGCACCTCAAAGTGTAGACAAGTAAAGCAAAGTAGATACTAAACAAGCATGGAGCATCAAAAATTATAGATACGTTTTCGACGTATCAACATCCCCAAGATTAACTCCTGCTCGTCCTCGAGTAGGTAAGTGATAAACAGAATAATTTTTGAGGTGAACATGCACCCTTACAATAAAGATCCAACCATTTGCAAGCATTGAAAGCTGGGATCAAAGAACGCTAAACATGTGCATGAAAGGATAGAGTTCTAAGAGTAGGACATAGTAACTATGCATGTAACATGGCAAGCTATAAACAAAGATCATGAATAACATGCATTGAAAAACGTTTGTTTGTTTCACATACAGAAAACATAGCATAGTGGTAATCAACTTGTCCCTCATAGAGTAGCAATATATATGCATAGGACACCTGCAAAGTTCACAAGGGTGAGTAGAAACAAGTAGCACAAGAACAAGTAATATCACAATATGCATCAATTAATAATCTTTGAAACACTGCACACAGAATGACAACTATGCTCTCTTAATGGTGCCTAAAGGTAGAAGGTGGAGACTCAAATAATGGTGGAAGAAAGAACTTTTTTATAAAGGAAGTAGGGATTGCAAGTTTCAAAAAGAGATTCCAAAAATTATGGTACTTATTAGCTTTCAGCCCACATTGCCCCAATCATAAGCATCTTGAAGTGGTTAAGGTTAAAGTGGAAAAGCTGAAGTATATGCTTGACGAAGTATAAGTTGGCAATCTCAAGTCCCTTGAATATGAGGGCCACACCTCATGGATACTCAACTTAGGTCCCAGGCAAGTTCTTGTCACCCTAAGTATTTGCATATCATTGAGAACTGCCAACGGGGTACCCCTTGCACATGGTACAGGAGCTTTCCCATAACCAAAATGACAAGGCAAGCATACAATGAGCATCTCAACAATCTTTTTATTTAAAATTATGCATAGATTTTTATTGAGGATGCTTCATAGATAGCTCACTATGGTGATGCTGCAAGTTTCCACCATGATTATGCATGGCTTAGGCTAGCGGCCCAAGAGTTTCTCTAACACGGAATACAAAATCCATGGACTTACAAGTTCCCACTTCATTTCACACCGATAACATCGATAGACAAAAGATCATGATATCAACTGAGTACAAAAGTACAAGTGCAATGTTGAAAACGTTCCCGGTGACAGCACGGTTCTGCTAACTCCAACTTATAAGTGCAAGCATATACAAAAAAGTTGTCACAACGGTTCAAGTTTATTAGGGGCAAAGAATAAAGTGTGCCATCAAGTTCATGAGGGCTTTAATCACTAAGTTTTCACATAACAAATCAGGTTTTAATTGGAAGATAGTTAAAAACAAGAATATACTTGGAATGGTGTAACACACCATTCATAGGAGTTTATAGTGTACACTTTAGAATAACTTGGTTTCTTGGGAGTTGGAAGCAAGAGTAGAACTTACTCATACAAGTGGATGCTAGCAAAAGACAGGGAGCAACCAACTAAGAGAGCATAATGACCATAATCATGCAATGCAACAAAGCATACTAATCAAAGAAAAAAGTGGTACTACAAGTCAAGGACGATATGATCATAGAGGCTAATGGTGACTTGTCATAGTCATAACATGGTGTAAGCATGTGCCAAGTCAACCCAAGCAAAGCATCAAAGGAGAATACCACAATACTATGCTTTTGCATGCTAAAACAACACATAATTTCTTCAAGGCACACTAGGCAATCCCAATTGTTTGGAACAAGACATGCTACAGCAATAATCACTAAGCATAATGCTAAAACAACACCTAGCATGTCATGCTAAAGTCTAAGTCACAGTCAATGAAGCTCCTCTTGTACTACAAGCAAGAACTTACTACTCCTTTCCAATACCAAGAAAACTTATTTGCAAAAAAACACAGCGAGAACGGGGGTCCAAACTTACTTTATTCAAGCAAACTAAGCAACCTAAGCAAAGAAAACAAAAACTAAGACGCTCCAAGAACAACACGACTATACATGAAACAATAAAAACGAAGTGTCTAGACAGACCTGAGATTTTTATTGATGAAGAAGGGGATGCCTTGGGCATCCCCAAGCTTTGACGCTTGTAACTCTTGGATATTTTTTGGGGTGACACCATGGTGGAATCCCCAAGCTTGAGCTTTTGTCCATTCTTCATCTCATTGCATCATTCTCTCTTTACACCTGAAATTTCTTCCTTCACACAAAACTTCACACAATCTTCATTAGCAACATTAGTTTATTCAGAAGATATTAGACCACTAGCCAAGCTTTGGGACAGCAGGGATTTTCACTAAAAACAGAAGATACTGTAGCAACTCCTTCAAAAAGTTCAATTTACCTGAAGAGAACTCAAAAAGGAATCAATAAGAAGCAAATGCAAATAATGGTAGAAATTTGTCAAAACAGACCAGCAGGTAGAAACCGATTTTTTCAAACATCTTATGTTGCTCAAATCAAAAAGTGTTGAACTAACGAAAGTTAGCTCACATACTGGGGGATTTATTCGTAAATTGTGAGCTCAATCAGAATTACACAAACTCCTCACGGATTTTTTTGGTGGAGGACAGAAATCTGTTTTGGGACAGCAACTCCCCAAATCTTACTTCCCTCTCATTAGAGGTCATTCTTGGCACAAAAAGCAAACAAAAAGGATAAGGAGAGGTCATTACTGAAGTAATAACTTCCAAGACTCAAGGAAACTCTTGGGTTATCTCCCACCAAGTACTTTTCTTTAACGCGTTTAAGTTAGGCACAAGAAGCAAGAAGAATCAAGTATTTTCAAATGAAGAAGCATTAACGTCAAATCTTGCTTTCAAAGGAGGAGCAAAAGGCGACTTCTCTCTCCTCATAGGGAAGTGTTCAATACCTTTCTTAAATGGAAATTGATATTTGATGGTGCCTTCTTTCATGTCAATGATGGCACCAACTGTTCTAAGAAAAGGTCTTCCCAAATTAATAGGACAAGAAGCATTGTATTCAACATCCAAAACATAGAAATCCACAGGGACATAAGCATTGTTAACCATAATGAGAACATCATTAATACTCCCCATGAGTTTCTTTTTAGCATTATCATTGAGTGGGGCATCCAAATAACAATTTTCTAATGGTGGCAAATCAAGCATTTCATAAATCTTCCTAGTCATAATAGAGATACTAGAACCAAGATCACATGAAGCTTTGAGATCAAAGTCATTCACTTGCATATTAATAATGTGTTCCCAACTATCTTCTACTTTCCTAGGAATAGAAGCTTTGTGTTTTAGCTTCTCTTACTTAATCTTAACAAGAGCATCTGTAATCTGTTTGGTAAAGGCAACATGCATATCACTAGCATCGGGACTTCTAGCAAGCTTTTGTAGGAACATAATCACTTCATAAATATTGCAACCATCAATATCAAAATCAAAATTAGCATCACTAGTAGTAGGCTCAATAGGCTTAGGCATAGTAGGAGGAGGAATATGGAATACTTGTGGTTTGGTGGTGATGGTGCACACACTATTGTTTCTATCAATTTCAGCTTCCCTTTACCACTTAGCATGAAGTTGAGCTAATATCCTAACATTTTCATCAATAGTAACTTGTATGGCATGCGCAGTAGCAAAAGTGTTTTCCATAGTTTCAGGTTTAGCAGCCGTTTTATTAATCAAGGAGGACTGAGCTTCGGACAAAGAGGATATATTTTTATCAACACTCAAATTTTTTGACTGTAAACTAGGAATTTCTCTATTCAAATTCTCAAGCTGATGACTAATGTTTTTCAAGATGATAGACTGTTCCTCCATAGTTTTAGTTAAAATCTTATTTTTCTCATATTGCATTTGCATAAAATTCATAGTGGATCTCTCTACTTCTAGAATCCTTTCTTCACTAGGCATTCTAGAACTATGATAAGCATTTCCATTAGGAGGATAAGGCCTATAATTACCATAAGCATTGTTGTTGAAATTGTTGTTTCTAATGAAGTTCACATCAACTTGCTCTTCTTGAGCAACCAAAGAGGCTAAGGGAACACTATTAGGATCTAGAGGAGCTTTCCCATTAACAAGCATAGCCATAATAACATCAATCTTTTCACTCAAAGAGGAAGTTTCCTCAACCGAATTTACCTTCTTACCATGTGGAGCTCTCTCAACATGCCATTTAGAGTAGTTAAACATCATATTGTCAAGGAGTCTTGTTGCAGCACCCAAGGTGAGGCCCATGAAAGTACCTCCAGCAGCTGAATCCAGTAGGTTCCTAGAAGAGTAGTTCAAACTTGCATAAAAAGTCTGGATAATCATCCAAGCAGTGAGTCCATGAGTGGGGCAGTTCTTAACCAAAGTTTTCATTCTTTCCCAAGCTTGAGCAACATGTTCATTATCAAGTTGTTTAAATTTCATAATGTCACTTCTCATAGCAATAATTTTAGCAGGAGGATAGTACTTTCCAATAAAAGCATCTTTGCACTTAGTCCAAGAATCAATACTATTTTTAGGCAAAGAAAGCAACCATTCTTTAGCTTTTCCTCTCAAGGAGAAAGGAAAAAATCTTGAGCTTAATAATATATCCATCTACATCCTTATACTTTTGCATTTCACAGAGTTCAACAAAGCTATTGAGATGGGTAGCAGGATCATCAAAACTAGCACCAGAAAATTGCTCTCTCATTACAAGATTCAATAAAGCAGGCTTAATTTCATAAAAGGTAGCATCAGGAGTAGGTGGAGCAATAGGTGTGCTAAGGAAATCATTGTTGTTGGTGCTAGTGAAGTCACACAACTTGGTGTTCTCAGCAGAGTTCATTTTGGCAAAGATGGACAAGCCAAAAACAGCAGCAGCAGCAGCTAGAGCAGGAACTATTTTTTTTTGTGTTTTTGAATAAAGAAAGCAAACCAAACTAGACTAATTTTTGGGTTTTTTTTGAAAAGAGGCAAACAAAAACAAGCAAAAGAAACAAAGCAAACTAAAAACAAAGTAAAGAGAAAGGAAGTGAAGGACTCCCCTTGCGAAGACGTCCTTAGCCTCCCCGGCAACGGTGCCACAAAAACTTGTTGATGGCGCCTAAGTTGATGTAGGAGTGCTTCGTTGGAAACCCCGAGAGCAAGGTGTGAAGCAGCACATCAGCAAGTCTTCCCTCAGTAGAAACCGAGGTTATCGAACCAGTAGGAGGAAAGAAACGTCACACAGGTGTTGCTGGCAACGTGGAGACCTGGACAACACAAACTCAAGACTTTGCCCCAACGAATCAGTGAGGTTGTCAAGCTCACCGGTTTGCTGTAACAAATGATTAAACGTATGGTATGGAAGGTAATGGTTTGCAGCAAGTAAACAAGTAACAGTGGAGGATGTATCAATGGAAAAGATTGGACCGGGGTCCATAGTTCACTAGAGGTGCTCTCCTTAGATAAAAAAACATGGCATGAAGGGTAAACAAATTACATCAGGGCAATTGACAGGAACTGAGCAAGGCATAACAATGCAATTACTAGTCAGAAAGATCCTATGAGATTCGATTGGGCAATACAACAAGATACATAGACCGCCATCCAACTGCATCTATGACTAGAAGTCCACCTTCAGGTTATCATCCGAACCCCCTCTAGTATTAAGTTACAAGCAACAGACAATTGCTTTAAGCAAAGTGTGTAAGGTAAAGAATCCACGTGTTCCATGGACAAGAGACCATTGTTTTCTCCCTAGTAGCAACAACACATCTATAACCGAAGAGATTATTGTCACTTCCCTTGGAAACTAGAGGCATGAACCCACTATCGAGCATAAATACTCCCTCTTGGAGTCACTAGCAACTACTTGGCCAAGATAACCACTAGCAACGTAGAGCATGAAAGATCACAAACAACATAGACATGATAGAATCATAAAGACAAAATCATTAATAAAACCAACATAATAATCTCAATATCCATCGGATCCCCGCAAACACAACATGCATGATTACAAATAGATTAGATCTTGATCATGAACAGAGCTCACAAGATCTATACATAAAATCACAAAGGAGGAGATACAACCATCTAGCTACTGCATGGACCCATAGTCCAAGGTGGAACTACTCACGCATCATACCGGAGAGAAGGCCTCCGGGATGATCTCCCTCCGGCAGGGTGCCGGGAAGAACTTCAGACCCCCCTCCCCCGATCTAGGGACGATGGTGGCGGCGGCTACAGACGGTTTCGTGGATTTTTGATCGGGTCCTCAGAGTTTCTGCATCGGGGGCTTCTTATAGGTGAAGGGGGAGGTCGAGGAGGCGGCCAGGGGATGAAAACCCTAGCCAGGCGCGGGCTAGGGCCCACCCGCGCCTAGGGTGGGTCTGGCCCGCCTGGCTGGCCTCCCGGGCTCCCCTCTGGACTTCTTGTTCCCCACGAAAGGTAATTGACTTTGACATCTGTCCTGTCCAATTTCGAAAATATTTCTTTACTAACTTTTCTGAAACCAAAAACAGCAGAAAACAGACATCTGGCACTGTTGCAACTTGTTAGTAGGTTAGTACCAGAAAACATGTAAAAAGCACCTCAAAGTGTAGATAAGTAAATCTAAGTAGATACTAAACAAGCATGGAGCATCAAAAATTATAGATACGTTTCTGACGGATCAGGTGGTAGCATTTTGAATTAGCCATTTGGTGGTTGATTCATAAAACCCCCGGTTTTTGCGCTCAGAAAATGAAAAATGGTTTTTGGGTGCGACGAAAAGGAAAATTTCATCGTCCCATGATGCACATGCATGCACAATATGGGCACATTATCACAACTATGTCTTAATTCTAGCTATAATATTGGTCATTTGACTCGAAATCCAGAAAACCTCGAATAAGATAGGTCATTTTGTAAAGGTTTTTTTGAGACATAATCAATATACCAAGTTTGATATTTTTTTCTTTGAACTATGTTACATAATATGACACAACGCGAAGGTTTCACATTGTTTTAATTGTTTTTGAATTTTTGATGCCCGTTTTAAACTATGGTCCAAACGGCGAGCATAATGATTCTTGTTCAATATAAATATCTAATATTTGAGTGTAGATAGATAGATCTTATTTTTCCGTAAATTTTGATATATTATTTATATTTTTTGAATTAGAATGATTTTTTTTATGATTTTTCTAAGATTAATGTGATAAAAGAAAAAAAAGGATATTGCCGTGTATACTGCGAAATACACACGGCAAAGGCCTTTTTCGTGTATACCGGGAATACACACGGCAAATGGCCGACGAGGAAACACGGCAAAGAGGCCATCGTCTGCAGCTATTAGCCTCCCTTTCAAGTGGACCTGTGGGGTCACGGTCCCACCTCGTTGGCGTGACGACACTTGTGCCGTGTGCCGTTGTCGACTTTGTCGAGTGTATTTTCCTTGCCGTCTTCCCTTTGAGTATTTGCCGTGTATAATTTTTTGTCGTGTTCCTTTTTAGAAATTTGCCGTGTTAGTATACTTTGTCGTGTGCTTTCTGGATTACACACGGCAAAGACCGGTTCATTTGGCACACGGCAAAGCCATGTCTACACTGCATCAACATTTTTTTTGCCGTAGTGAACATACAACATCATCTATTGTTTTTTTTGTTTGTTTTGTGTTTTAGCTAGGAATCTTGCAAATCAAAGAGGTTGTAAACTATCCGCGACTCTACCTCTACCCATTCGTTTTTAGTGAGCAGAGAGTTAACCAAATATAGACCATAATCCATGCTGCTAAGCTACCGACACGAATGGCTGACCACAGAATTACCGAGCGTTAACTAACTTAATTAACTGAACACAAACAATGGCTATTATTGACCGCCCCCTGCAAGTGGACCCGAAAACTTGCACGAAATTACGCCGTAAACCACCAGAACAAACTTGCGCAACGCAAAGCTCCAAACTGCCATTTCCCATCATCTTCCTCGGATCATTCATAGCCTCCACGAACTACACGTACGCAACAAATCAAAGAAGATAATCAGCCATAGCTTCTTCCTCGATCGTCTTCCTCGGAACACGCATTGCCAACAATTAACGATCGAGTAATCGGCACGGGCTCTGGCGTGGCGCGATGGCGTACCGGGTGCTGGAGGTGACGCTGATCTCGGCCAAGGACCTGAAGAAGGTGACCGTGTTCTCCAAGATGCGGGTGTACGCGGTGGCGTCTATCTCCGGCGGCGACCCGCGGACGCCGACGCACCGGACGCACTCGGACCGGCAGGGCGGGCGGAGCCCCATGTGGCACGCGCCGCTGCGGTTCCCCATCCCGGCCGCCTCCGACCCGCGCGGGCTGGCGCTGCACGTGCTCCTCCGCGCCGAGCGCTCCTTCGGCGACCGCGACGTCGGCGAGGTGCTCGTCCCCGTCCAGGACCTCTTCGCCGCCGCGCCGCCTTCCGGCGAGCACCGCCACCTCAGCTACCAGGTGCGCCGCCCCATGAGCGGCCGGAAGCGCGGGGTGCTCCACATCTCCTACACCCTCACCGACGCGCCGGCGGCAGCGCACGGAGACGCGCGGTGCGCGCAGCAGCACGGCGCGGCGGCGAAGGCCGGTGCTGCGGACGCGGTGACCGCGTACCCGCCATCGTACCAGCACGCCATGCCACCTCCGTACGGGTACCAACAACACCCGTACGGGTACGGGCCGTCGTACGGCTACGACCCCGCCACGGGCGCTCCGTATGGGTATGGGTACGGCGCGACGTCTGCGGCACCGGCGAGGCACGACAACAGCGGCGGCGGGGGGGTGGGGTCCGGGTTCGGGATGGGGCTCCTGGGCGCAGCGGTCGGCGGGATGATGTTCGGCATCGGCGAGGGCGTCGGAGACATGATCGCCGACTCGGAGATGATGGGCATGGACGGCTGCTGCTGATCCGCATGCATGCATAGAAATCGCTCTTCACTAGAAACGTAAACGTGTAATTAAGCAGCCGATGTGTGTTGAAATGCATTTGATTTTCTTGCGCAGTTTGTAGCGAATGAGATGATTGATGCATTTGCGCAGTTGTGCCGATCGATCGATTTCATCTTGTTGTTCTTTGTTTTGCCCCCCCCCCCCCCCCCCCCCCCCAAATAAATAAAGAGCTCTAATGCTTTTAGACAAAAAATCCTCATGGATTATATGGGCATGTATAAAATAATGGTAGATAAGGTGAATTTTTTCTTATTTAAACAAACACGAGTGTTGTTGTCTAAGAGCATCTCCACTCTCGTTTCTAATGCGGGGTCCGACGGTTGGTCTTATGGGAGGGGGCGCCAGCGTAGGTACCTTCTATCGGGTGTCACTGCCTTCTAGCCGTCGTCTCCAAACAGCCCCTCCAATCACAATTGACAAATTTAAACATTAAAAAGTCGTCGGAAATTAAACATAGTTTTGCCACCATCGGGTCGTAGGCGGTGGTCTTGGTGAGAGCGGTTCGTGTCTCCGCCCACTTGTAGCACCCTTCGATTCATGCAAAGACGTGGATGAACTTGAACTCCTTTTCTTCGTTGTCCTCTCGGTAGGCGGCGATCATGGCGCGCATCTACAAACAATACCAACACTGGGATACAATTTCAAATGGGTGGGAGTGGGCGGCGATGGGGGCTGCTTACCTGATCGTCGTAGTTGATGCCACTGGCATGGACATGACACACTTCCTATACAATGTTGTGCCACTTGTTGCAGGCGTGTTGGATCATGGACAAACGACGAGACATGCCTCAGTCGTTGCCATCATGGCACAAGGACTTGAAGTAGGGATCCAAAAGCTTATAGCTCCACCCTCAAGAGCACCACGACGATTACTAAAATGTCGTTTTGATCATGGCCTGATTAATTATCCATGTCAAACAATTACTACAATGTTCTTTGATGAAGCAATTGCCAGATTAACTATCCGCAAATGTCGGAATAATTAGCCACAACTGCCAAATTACTAGTATCTATCAACGGCATAGGAGACTCACATTGCCTATAGAGAGATAGGTTGGCGCGTTGAATGTTGTTGCTCCTACTACCATAGGTTGCGCCTAAAGTGTGTGGCCGCCATTTGACCTAACGAGGTCCTCGAAGGCAGCTCTCCACGAAACGAAATCTTTCGGCATGGTGGCGCCCGCGCCCCTGACTCCGTCAACCTCAAGGATCGGCGACAGCCGCAACCGCCCGAGGCGCTAGCGAGGTCTCAAACCGCGCATCCTTGTGGTAGTCGGCGCGTGCGGCCTTCTGGCATAGTGCTGCTCCTGCAGAGCCCCCATCGAATGACGGCGGGACGGCCTCCGTGGCTCCACCTGAACATCCTGGCACAGTCCTGCTCCTCGCTCCTTGTAGCTCCCCTACCTGAGATGGACGACGATGCTCTCCCCGGTGCATGCTCATCAGCGGCTTTGCCGCACTCGATGGCAAACATCTCCTCCTCACGCACATGTCTCCTTTGTGTCGGCAACTTCCCGGCTACGTGCCTGGTGGCGGCGGCCTTCCGTGAGGCGTGCCCGGCGGCGCGAGGTCTTCCCGGCGTGTGTCCGACGGTGTCCTCATCAAACCTCCCGGCGCTCAGTAATTACCGTGGTGAGACAATTTAAATAAAAATAACCCAAAGCCCTAACAAATTCAAAAAATAAACCTATTTTCAAACAAATTCATAACGAGTAACCCTTTCCTGCCACTCCCACCCGCACGGTGCTGCACACACGCCTGCAGCTCCACCTCGGACGGCGCCACACAACTGCCACGCTGGATCAGCTGAGCCCGGCGCCGCACCCCTGCCACGCTGGCGCGCACGTGCAGCGCGGGCTAGCACGACGCCGCAGACACCACTGCAGCGCCCGTCGGGATGGCACCGCACCACCCGCCACGCTGGCCCCAGCCTCATAAGTGTGGCGCCACCAGGGACGGCGCCACATCCACCCCTCCCGCGTCATAGCGCACGGCGCCGCACAAATGCTACCACTTAACCGTGCAGGGGTCGGCCTGGCCCGCCCCTCTTCTTCCTTTTCCTCTCCACTCACCACTGCGAATAGAACGGTGGCGACATCTGATTCTCTCCCCCTCCTCTAATCCTTTCCCATTGCTCAGATCTAAAGAAAGGATCTGTGGATCTTGTTGTTGACCACATCCCCCATGTATTCCTCGCCAATTTGTCCAAGAATTCTATTTATTTTACCCTAATTTTGATAGTTTAGGCAAACCCTAGTTCAACCCAAAATCAAGAAATATAGTTGATTTGTTGATTACTTAGAGGGTGAATACATTATGTGGTAGTATGTTCATGTCTAGGATGAGCTTGTAGTGTGATTGAGTTGGAAAAATTGTAGGAATATATGGAGCAATGGCATATATTTCTAATTTGTTAGTAATAGTAATTGTAGGAATAGTAATCCTTCATATACATGTTAGTTCTAATTTGTTGGTGTAGTAAACCTTCATACTAGAGTTTGTTGATATAGTAATCCTTCATATATTTGGTAGAAATTCACCATGTACTTGTTAGTTTTAATTTTTTGTTCATAACTATTGGAACCTTGGTCACATAGAGATGCCCATATAGAAAGACTTGTTTATAGATTTTGCTCACATAGATGCTCACATATTTAGTTGTACTTATTTTTAATTATCTAGGATGTCGGAATCGGAAGAGGAAGAAACCTGTACACCACCCCATGTTTAAACCGGGTTCGTCGAAGGCATGTTGCTTCTTGAGCCGGCGTACGATAAGTGTCACCGTGGCTACATGATGGACGAGGGGATCAAGGTAAGAAATATAAACCCCTCCAATTCGTGATATGTTGCTCAAGTTGAATGGCTATGTTATAATCGAGCTTGTATGTGTGAAGCCTCTTGTTCCCCTACGACTGAGGTATCACATGCATTTCCAAGAGATGATGACATATGATGATCGGTACACGGTGCACATCCAAGCGCTAGGACTGCCCCCATTCATCCATATGGTCAATCGTGGTACACCGCACATGAACCCTACTACCATCACCGCGCTTGTCGACCGGAGGAGGCCGAAGACGCAAAGTTTTCACCTCTATACTGGTGAGATGTCTGTGACTCTTCAGGATATGTCCATGATCCTTGCACTCCCTATCCAGGGGTATCCTTTTTGCATTAACACAGCCTCCGACAACTGGCACGACCGGATGTCTGACCTTACGGGTGGTAAGTGTCCTGGTGACACTATAAACTCAAAGGGGGGAAATTGAGAGTCACGGCCAGGGCTACTTTCAAGTGGATATCACAAAACTTAAGTTCCTATCCTAAGAATACTAGTAAAGATGAGATCATTATATAGGCTCGTGCATATGTTTGGTATGTCATCACGAAGACTATATTTGTTGATGGTAAGGGCAACATGGCTCACTGGCACTGGCTCAAGGCTTTGACTATGATGGATAAAAAATGGAGCTGGGGTTCGTCGACATTGGCCTTCTTGTACCGGCAGGTAATGGAGTGTTTCTATTTTTTCCCGTCTTTGCATGTTCTCTTCAAACTTCCCCATGACTAAACTTTGTTTGCATTGACTTTGTAGCTGGACGAGGCTTGTCGAAGGACTAGGACTGAGGCTTACATCGGTGGTCAATTTCTACTCCTCTCGGTGTGGATGTGGGAACGCTTTCCAGTTGGTAGGCATAACATACGCCTCACCAGCCCTATAGCGATGGCGGGGAACGGTTGTGGTGGCCCACATGGGCTTACAATTGGGACGTGGTCTCAAAGCCTCCAACCGACCAACAAACGGCGTACCTTAGGTACACCAATGAGTTTGACAACCTTTTCCCGGAGCAAGTAAGTATTTCCAACCCATAGACCATTTAGCATTCCTTCCAAGTACTTTTATCATTGAACTATCTTGTGTGTGATTAAGTTTGTATGTGAGGTATATGGTAGTAGAGAAAATTTTGGTTGCGAGGAGTCCCGTCTTAACCCACAGTGCGACGCGGAATGCAATCTATGGTATATGCAGTGCCCCATGATATGCATGTGGGTTGTTGAGCATCATATGCTGCAGCGGGTTATAAGACAGTTTGGTCTCTATCAGTCTACGCCTCCGGATTGGCAGGACACTGATACCCCTCTTCAGCGGTAAGAATTGGTTCTATACATGTTTCCCAAGACGACGCATGATAGTTGTGTGTGCTAAAAAAATTGCGCTTTGTTCATATACAGGTTGGACATGCTCAAGAGCAAGAAGACGGACTGGGACAAGATTCACAGTAAGTACGTGTCTAGGTTTCTCATTTGTGTGAAAGAATCTAAGAAATCAAAAAGAATGCTCGCAAAACCCCATTGTAAGGATGCTTTCAGCGAGTACCTCTGATGGTTTCTATAGAACACTCGTGTGAAGCTCCTACCGGATGCCTATCCGGCAGATATATTGGAAGAGCCGCTGCCTAGGTTCGACGAGCTGACCAACCTTGAGTACAACCAGTATGTTAGAGAAGGGCGCCAAACCTCCTTTTCCCATGTGATCAACTTTTTGGTACGTCGGGTAGTTTTTGTTCCCGTTACTACCTTTGTTAGGTGTGATGTGCCAAATTTTGTCAGCGCACGGAGGTCCAGAAGCAGGCGGATGAGTTGGAGGGTGCTTTGGAGTTCCCAAGGGACGAGGAGGGGAATAATAAGTTAAGGGATTTCGTTAAGCGGCAGGCACAAAAGCTACGTTGCTTGGGAAACTTTCTTGGTTGCCGGGAGCCCGAGGTTGTTGTGATGTTGTCCAAGCAATCTACTACGATATGACATAAACTTGGCCGATGACATCCTTCTATGAATTACCATGTATCGCTCTAATGAGATCATTGTTCTTATTGTAAAGGCCGAAGATGAAGACGAGGTCATGCCAGATGACATGCCATTGGAGAGGTACCAAGTAAAGGTATGGTCCACAATCAAGCTAAGGCCAAGGAACCCTCTGGTTGTCGAGTTTGATGATGATGAGAAGCCGCGCTAGAAGATTGCTCTGAGGAGAGGAGGCAAGAGCAAGCGTGCGATAAAGTAGCGAAGGTTGTAGCTTGTTCGAGATGATTCTTGGCTAGTGGAAACTTGGTTGAGACTATGTTGGAGACTATATTTGTTGCATACTATGTTTATGTTGGAGTTTGTTTGAGACTATGTTGGAACATGGTAGCTTGTTGTATTGTTTTTCCTCAAAATGTGTCAATGATATATCTCCAAGTTAGAGTTAATGTACATAAACATGTAGTGTGAATTGTCTTGGTAGATTGTTGTTTTGACAATGTGGGCAGAAGACGAGCAGAAAAGAAAGGTGACACCATCCCCAGGCCTGTCGCGCCATGAGCCATGGCACCACAAGCCTCCCATGCTTGCCGCATCATGAGTTGTGGCACCACACTCCTCCCAGGTCTGCCGCGCCATTTGTGGTGGCGCCGCACACCTCACAGGGTTGTCGCGCCTGCAGAAGCCGGTGTTACAGGCCTCTCAGGAATCGACGAAGTACCAGGGGTGCCACGCTGTCTGACATGGCATCGCATGGTGCAGCGCTGCTCGCTGTGGCGCCGCAGGCTCAAAATTATTTCCCTCCAGAGGCAGGAGGTTTTGTTGCCGCACCAGGCGGGCTGCTGGTGCCGCTGCAACACGTGCAGCGCCATCAGCGGCGGTGCCGCTTGTCCAGGTGTGCAGCGCCATCTGTCGTGGTGCCGCACGGAGGACTGCAGCGTCGGCTTCGATGGCGTTGCACCCATCAATTTATTCCCCCCCACCCAGAGGCAGGAGGTTTTGTTGTCGCGCTAGACGGGTGGCTGGCGCCGCTGCAAAACGTGCGGCGCAGTCGGCGGTCGCGCTGCTTGTCCAGGTGTGTTGCGCTAGCTCCCGTGGCATCTGATACGTCGTAAACGTATCTATAATTTTTGATGCTCCATGCTTGTTTTATATCATTTGTCTTATGTTTTGTCTAAACTTTGAGGTATTTTTATACAATTTCTGGAACTAACCTATTGACAAGATGCTACAGTGCCAGTTGCCTGTTTTCTGATGTTTTTGGTTTCAGACAGCTAAAAATG
This sequence comes from Avena sativa, assembly GCA_916181665.1. Taxonomy (NCBI): domain Eukaryota; kingdom Viridiplantae; phylum Streptophyta; class Magnoliopsida; order Poales; family Poaceae; genus Avena; species Avena sativa. The sequence continues at coordinate 33,228,416 of OV702285.1, read as the reverse complement.
AATATTCTCAGAATTGGACGGGACAAAAGCCAAAGTTCATATTTTTCCTGGAGCGATACGGAAAATCGAAGACGAGATGGAGGAGGACACCAGGGTGGCCACACCCTAGGTGGGCGTGGGTACCACCCTAGCTGCGCCCATAGGGGGTGTGGGCCCCCTGGCCCTCCACCGACCTTGCCTCTTTCGCCTATAAAAATACCCTGACTCAGAAACCCTAAATAATCTATCAGAAAGCCATGAAAAGTTCCGCAGCACCGCCGCCACCGAAGAGGAAATTCGGGGGACAGAAAGTCTCTATTCCGGCACCCTACCGGGACGGGGAAGTGCCCCCAGAGCCATCTCCATCAATATCCACTGATATGTTGGAAACGTATCTATAATTTTTGATGCTCCATGCTTGTTTTGTACCTACTTTGTTTTGCTTTGTCTATACTTTGAGGTGTTTTTATATATTTTTTGGAACTAACCTATTAACAAGTTGCCACAGTGCCAGTTGCCTATTTTCTTCTGTTTTTGGTTCCAGAAAGGCAAAAAATCAATATTTTCGGAATTGGACGGGACAAAAGCCAAAGTTATTATTTTTCCCGGAGCAACACGTAACCACGAAGCAGATCCGGAGGGGGGCCACAGGGTGGCCGCACCCCCCTAGGCGCGGGCAAGCCCTGGAGGCGCCTGTAGGGGGTGTGGGCCCCCTAGACCCCCACCGACCTTGATTCCTACGCCTATAAGAAGCTCCCGGGGAGAAAACCCTAAATAATCTAGAAGAAATCCACGAAAACCTCTGTAGCGCCGCCGCCACCGAAAGAGAGATTCAGGGGACAGAAAGTCTCTGTTCCGGCACCCTGCCGGGACGGGGAAGTGCCCCCAGAGCCATCTCCATCGATCTCCATCGCCATCTTCATCACCGTTGCTGATTCCCATGATGAGGAGGGAGTAGTTCTTCCTCAAGGCTAAGGGCTCTACCGGTAGCTATGTGTTCATCTCTCTCTATGCATGATCTTGTGGTCATGAGATTTGTAATCCAGTAGATCTATCTTACTACTCAAGTGCTTCATTAGATCTCTGCTCTCCCCATGTGTGTGAAAGTGACAGCGTGCACGCCATGGTGGCACTTAGGCCTGAGTCTACATAAATACTCTTTGTGCTTTAATAGATCTATGCTTTTACCCACGTGTGTGAAAGTAACAGCGTGCATGCCGTGTGTGGCACTTTGGCTAGATTGAATATTTGTTATGAGTTATATTTGGAGTTGGATGTCTCTATGAAATTGTGGTGTTCGTTGGAACCATATAGCGCTTAAGGTGACAGTGTGGGGTTATCTAGATTGGGGAAGGCCCTATCGTGGATTAGAGTGTCCAACCGGAGAGTAGTTAAGAGTAGTATCATGAAGAGAGGATATTTATATGAGAGAGTGTTCACTAGTGAAAGTATGATCCCTAGGCCTTGTTTCTAAACATTGAAACACCGTTTTCATCTAGATCTGTTGCATGTTTGCTTGCTTTTACTTTTCCTCCACGCCATCAGCTCTTTTCTGGCACCATTACCCCATGTAAACAACAAGTCAGAAGCTCTTTTCTGGCACCGTTACCACTTGTATTTCACTATCTCTTCGCCGAACTAGTGCGCCTATACACCTGACAAGTGTATTGGGTGTGTTGGGGACACAGGAGACTTCTTGTATCTTGATTGCAGGATTGCTTGAGAGGGAATACCTTTGACCACTTCCTCCCTGAGTTCGATAAACCTTGGGTAATCCACTTAAGGGAAACTTGCTGCTATTCTACAAACCTCTGCACTTGGAGGCCCAACAACTGTCTACAAGAATATAAGTGCATAGACATCAAGCTTATTTTCTGGCGCCGTTGCCGGGGAGGTAAGGTAAAAGGTACTCACATCCTTCGGTGTGAGTGCTCGAAGTTATTTCCTTTAGATTATGCAATTTGGTCTTTTTGTTTGTTGTTTTCACTAGTTAGGCTTAATGGAAAACAACAACAAAATTAGAGAGCTTTATAGTGTTTATCTTGAGTTAGGACATGAAGTGTTTCAAGAGAAAATTTAAAAAACTATGGAACTTTATTTGCATGCTAATAGCAATGTTATTAGTATGAACTCTTTGGACACCATTATTGATAATTCTATGGAAACGTCTAAGCTTGGGGAAGCTAGTTTTTATGAAGATGATCTTTTTAGTCCCCCAGCTTTGGAAGATAGCTATTCTATTGCTTATGATGATACCAAACCTCCAATATATGATGATTGCAATGCTGAATATGATATTTTGAGTCCACCTACTATTGAGGAGAAAATTTATTGTGATTACAATATGCCTCCTATATTTGATGATTATGGTGATGAGAATATTAATGATAGCTATTTTGTTGAATTTGCTCCCACTACAATTAATAAGCATGACTATGCTTATGTGGAGAGTAATAATCATTTTATGCATGTGGCTCATGATAAGAATGTTTTATGTGATATTTATATTGTTAATTTTATTCATGATGCTACTGAAAGTTATTATGAGAGAGGGAAACATGGTCTTATGTATCTCAACAATATTAAGTTTCCCCTCTTTATGTTGAAAATCTTGAAGTTGCACTTGTTTTGCTTTCCTATGCTTGTTGCTTTGTGCTTTCATGACTTGTTTCTTTACAAGATTCCTATGCATAGGAAGTGGTTTAGACTTAAATGTGTTTTGAATTTGCTTCTTGATGCTCTCTTTTACTTCAATTCATATTTCCTATGTGAGCATCTTTGAAACTATCATGCCTAACTTAAAGGAATTAAAGAAAAGTACTTGTTGGGAGATAACCCAAGAGTTTTCTTGAGTCTTGAAAGTTATTACTTCAGTAATGACCTCTCCTTATCCTTTTTGTTTGCTTTTTGTGCCAATAATGACCTCTAATGAGAGGGAAGTAAGATTTGGGAAGTTGCTGTCCCGAAACAGATTTCTGTCCTCCACCATAAATATTCGTGAGGAGTCTCTGTAACTCGGATTGAGATGAAAATTTATGCATAAATCCCCCAGTATTTTAAATAACTTTCGTTAGTTCAACACTTTTTTATTTGAGTAACAGAAGGTCTTCGAAAAAATTGGTTTCCACCTGCTGGTCTGTTTTGATAGATTTCTGCCATTATTTGCATTTGCTTCTTATTGATTCCTTTTTGGGTTCTTTTTGCGAAATTGAGCTTTTTGAAGGAGTTGCTACAGTAGCTTGTGTTTTTAGTGAAAAGTTTTTTGCCGAGGTAGGAAGAAAAAGTGAAAAGAAGAACTGTTGATGTCATTATATCTTTCTCCAGAGTTCCAGATAACTGGTGCTCAATGCCGTGCTCTAGAAAAGATTTCTCTGTGTGAAGAGAACAATACCTATGAATACCTGTAAATGGATAAGGGTCTCCTCCGAGATCCCGAGAGAGATTGCACAAGGCTCCCTTTTTCCAGAAATAGGGGACTTTCTAAAAACCATAGTATCATAGCTTGTCGGAGGTACGAAAGGCGACTCCTCAGCAGAAGGAAGTGATAGAACAACCCCTTGCTGAGGATCATCTAAATTCACTTTCATCGCTGAGAGCATCATAGCGCTCCATCAATGCACTGTTTTGGTGCCTGCGGCTTCAACCACTACAACAGGTGGAAAGGAATGGGATTCCATGAAAGAAGACCGCTTTCCCTTGCTGCTAGCTTTCTGGCAAAAGACATATCTCCGAGTTTCCAGAGACTGATGAGGCATAGGATGGAATGGATCCGCTTCAACCGTCATCCTTTCCCACTATTCATTCTGTCTTTATCTCATTCGTTGGTGAGTTTCGAGCTCCTTATGAGATGTTTGTATTCCAAAGCTAGACCCAAAGGTCTATTATCTTTTGAATACACTAATGTTGCTAATGAAGATTGTGTGTTTATATGAAGGAAAAATTTCAGGTGTAGAGAGAGAATGATGTAATCAGATGAAGAATGGACAAATGCGCAAGCTTGGGATGCCACCCCATGTAACTCCAAGAAATATTCAAGAGGTACAAGCGTCAAAGCTTGGGGATGCCCAAGGCATCCCCTTCTTCATCAATAAAAATCTTAGGTCTTTCTAGACACTTCATTTATATTGTTCCATGCACTGTTGTGTTGTTCTTGGAGCATCTTAGTTTTCGTTTTTGGTTTCCGTTTGCTTAGTTTGCTTGAGTAAAGTTGGTTGGTTACAACACACTTCTTTTGGAGAGAGAGACACTCTGTTTCCATTGCCTAGAACACTCTAGTTTTCACTCTTATTGTTTTCTGAGTGTTCACTTTTGCTAGCACTACGTTCAGCCTTAGTTTTCTTGTGCTTTCAGCTTAGAACTTTTTAGTTCTTCTTTGTGGATTTGTGAGACAAGCTCACTGATCTTTATTTATTATTATCTTTGTGAGTTGTTTCAAATAAGTTGTTTGGTGTTGGAAAAGAGTAGAAATTTTCATGCTTATAGTGATACAAAAGGGAGCTTGTTTTGACTATGGATTAGACTTTATCATGTCATTAGATCTTGTTTTGAACTTATGCTTAGTGATTATTGCTATAGCATGACTTGTTCCAAACAATTAGGATTGCTTAATGTGCCTTGAAAGAATCATGCGTTTTTTAGCATACAAAAGCATAGTATTGTGGTATTCTCCTTTGATGCTTTATTTGGGTTGACTTGGCACATGCTCACACCATGTTATGACTATTAACAAGTCACCATAGCCTCTATGATAATTTAGTCCTTGACTTGTAGTACCACTTTATGTTTTGATTTGTAATGTTTTGTTGCTCTGCATAATTATGGCCATTATTGCTCTCTTAGTTGGTCGCTCTAAGTCTTTTGCTAGCCTCCACTTATATGAGTAAGCTCTACTCATGCATCCAACTCTCAAGAAACCAAGTTTTTCCAAAGTGTCCACTATAAATCCCTATGCATGGTGTGTTACACATTCCAAGTATATTCTTGTTTTCATCTACCTTCCAATTAAAAAGCATTTTATTATGTGAAAACTTAGTGATTAAAGCTCTCACAAACTTGATGGCACACTTTATATTCTTTGCCCCTAATAATCTTGAACCATTGTGTCATCTATGTTGTATATTCTTGCACTTATATGTTGGAATTAGCAGAACCGTGCTGTCACGGGAAACGTTTTCAACATTGCACTTGTACTTTGTACTCAGTTGATATCATGCTCTTTTGTCTATGGATGTCACCGGTGTGAAATAAAGAGGGAACTTGTAAGTCCATGGAGTTTGTATTCTCTGTTAGATAAACGCCTGGGCCGCTAGCCTAATCCATGCCTAATCATGGTGGAAACTTGCAGCATCACCATAGTGACATCTATGAAGCATTCTTCTTATAAAAAAACAGACACATTGAGAAAAGAGGAAAGAGAGAAAAAAAAAGCACCATATTCCCATGGTACATAAGAAGATTGCTAAGATGCTCATTATCTGCTTGCCTTGTCATTTTGGTTATGGGATAGCTTCTGTACCATGTGCAAGGGGTACCCCGTTGGCGGTTCTATTGATATGAAAATACTTACATTGACAAGAACTTACAGGTGACTAAAGTTGAGTAGCATGAGGTGTGGCCCTCGTATTCAAGGGACTTGAGATTGCCAACTTATACTTCGTCAAGCATATACTCCATCTTTGTTCACTTTAATCTTAATCACTTTAAGATGCTTATGATAGGGGCAATGAGGGCTAAAAGCTAACAAGTACCATAATTTCTAGAAGCTCTTTTCGAAACTTGAAATCCCTGCTTCCCTTTGTGAAGGGCCTTTCTTCCACCATTATTTGAGTCTCCACCTTCTACCTTTTAGGCACCATTAAGAGAGCATAATTGTCATTCTGTGTGCAGTGTCCTAAAACTTATTAATTGATGCATATTGTGATATTACTTGTTCTGAGTTAGATTTGGAGTTGGATGTCTCTATGAAATTGTGGTGTTTGTTGGAACCATCTAGCGCTCAAGGTGACAGTGTGGGGTTATCTAGATTGGTGAAGGCCCTACCATGGATTAGAGTGTCCAACCGGAGAGTAGTTAAGAGTAGTATCATGAAGAGGGGATATTTATATGAGAGAGTGTTCAGTAGTGAAAGTATGATCCCTAGGCCTTGTTTCTAAACATTGAAACACCGTTTTCATCTAGATGTGTTGCATGTTTGCTTGCTTTTACTTTCCCTCCATGCCATTAGCTCTTTTCTGGCACCGTTACCCCACGTCAACAACAAGTCATAAGCTCTTTTCTGGCACCATTACCACTTGTATTTCACTATCTCTTTACCAAACTAGTGCACCTATACACCTGACAAGTGTATTGGGTGTGTTGGGGACACAAGAGACTTCTTGTATCTTGATTGCAGGATTGCTTGAGAGGGAATACCTTTGACCACTTCCTCCCGGAGTTCGATAAACCTTGGGTAAACCACTTAAGGGAAACTTGCTGCTGTTCTACAAACCTCTGCACTTGGAGGCCCAACAACTGTCTACAAGAATAGAAGTGTGTAGACATCATCCGCCACCATCTTCATCACCGTTGCTGATTCCCATGATGAGGAGGGAGTAGTTCTTCCTCGAGGCTAAGGGCTCTGCCGGTATCTATGTGTTCATCTCTCTCTCTATGCATGATCATGTTGTGGTCATGAGCTTTGTAATCAAGTAGATCTACTCTCTTACTCAAGTGCTTCAATAGATTTCTGCTCTCCCCACGTGTATGAAAGTGATAGCGTGCATACCATGGTGGCACTTAGGCTAGAGTCTACATAAATACTCAATTGCTTTAATAGATCTATGCATTTCCCCATGTGTGTGAAAGTGACAACGTGCACGCTATGTGTGGCACTTAAGCTAGGTTACATATATTTATTATGAGTATATTTTGAGTTGGTTGTCTCTATGAAATTGTGGTGTTTGTTGGAACCATCTAGCGCTCAAGGTGACAGTGTGGGGTTATCTAGATGGGGAAGGCGGACTTTGAGGAGTGTTGTTATAGCCCTACCATGGATTAGAGTGTCCAACCAGAGAGTAGTTCAGGGTAGTATCATGAAGAGAATATATTTATTGAGAGTGTTCACTAGTGAAAGTATGATCCCTAGGCCTTGTTTCTAAACATTGAAACACCGTTTGCATCTAGATTTGTTGCATGTTTGCTAGCTTCCATCTTTTTGCCTTAAGTCTTTTCCTCCCCGTCAGAAGCCCTTTTATGGCACTGTTACAACTTATAATCATCCATACCACTTGTATTTTACTATCTCTTCACCGAACTAGTGCACCTATACACCTGACAAGTGTATTGGGTGTGTTGGGGACACAAGAGACTTCTTGTATCTTGATTGCATGGTTTCTTGAGAGGGATACCTTTGATCACTTCCTCCCTGAGTTCGATAAACCTTGGGTGATCCACTTAAGGAAAACTTGCTGCTGTTCTACAAACCTCTGCACTTGGAGGCCCAACAATTGTCTACAAGAATATAAGTGCGTAGACATCAAGCTATTTTTTTGGCGCCGTTGCCGAGGAGGTATGGTAAAAGGTACTCACATCCTCCGGTGTGAGTGCTCGAAGTCATTTCCTTTAGATTCTGCAATTTTTTCTTTTTTTGCTTGTTTTCACTAGTTAGGCTTAATGGAAAACAACAACAAAAAATTAGAGAGCTTTATAGTATTTATCTTGAGTTAGGACATGAAGTGTTTGAAGAGAAAATTTAAAAACCTATGGAACTTTATTTGCATGATAATAGCAATGTTATTAGTATGAATTCTTTAGACACCATTATTGCTAATTCTATGGAAACGTCTAAGCTTGGGGAAGCTAGTCTTTATGAGAAAGATACTTTATCTCCCATATGTGGTAGTTCCCCAGCTTTAGGGAAGAAAATTTTCTCTGATGATACTTTATCTCCCATATGTGGTAATTCTAATGATGCTCATGATATTTTAAAGCCACATAATGAAAGTGTCCCTTTTAAAATACCTACAAAAATTGTTGATCATGTCATGGATAACTATTATTTTGGGGATGGAACTGTCCATCCCGGTGATCACTTGCTTTTTATCCATGAATTATGTGAGTTGTTCAAGTATGCAGGTATTTCAATGGACCAAGTTAAGAGGAAGCTATTCTCTTTATCACTTAGGGACAAAGCAAGGGAGTGATATGAGCTACTAGATGATCCTCATCATTTGGAATGGAAGGAACTTGAATCTCTCTTTTACTCTAAATTTTATCCTCCTCATGAAATCCATAAAGATAGAAATTATATTTATAATTTTCACCCTCATGATGGAGAATGTATTTACCAATCTTGGGGGATATTGAAGTCAGTAGTGCTCAAATGTCCCATTCATGAGCTCCCCTGTAATATTATTATTAATAATTTTTATGCAAGGCTTTCAGGACATTACAAGGACTATCTAGACACATGTTTAGAGGGATCCTTTACAAGTAAGGAGGTCAGAGCTAAGTGGGATCTTCTTGAAACAATTCAAAGCAACACCGAAGATTGGGATAATGACAAAGGTAGAGAACCAGGTATAAACTATGAGTATGATTGCATTAAGTCTTTTGCTAAAATTGTTGATTTTCAAGAGCTTAGTGCTAAGTATGGTCTTGATCCTCAAATTATTGTTTATTGCTATAGAACCTTTGCTTCTCATATTAATGCTCCTAAAGAAAAATGGGACATGTATCATGAACCTTTTAAAGACACTTGCATGGAAAATGAAAATGTTATTAATGATTGCAATGAACATGCTCAAACTTCTGAAAGTACTATTTCTTATAAGCATGTTAATTTTTGTGTAATGCATAGACCTTGTGAGAAGAATCAAATTGAAGAAGAATATTGTATCACCCACTGGAATGAAAAAACCAGAACATGGTATAAGGCTCTAAATGATCTTGGTAAAAAAATTGTGCCCTCTATCCTTCTTTTTGTGAACTCTGCTATGAAGTGGGTCATTTCAATTTTCAATACTCAGGCCATAATAATAACCTTTCTAATCCAATGAGTACTGCAAGTTTGTATTGTGATAACGCGATCACTGATAATCAACATGATGAACTTACATTGTTTTTGGGGTGTGAAGAGTTATCAAGAAAAACTTCTTTGGTAGACATGAGTGATTTTGATATGAATAGCGTCCTGCATGGTTGTCATCTTTATTGTGTTGATAATTGCCACGCAAATACTTACATACAAAATCTTATAAAAGATGATATTTTACCAAAATATGACAGGACTGATATGAGTTTTGTTCTTATTAATAAAAAGGAGGAATCCTCCAAAGTTTCTTCTATTGTCTCTAACAATAAACCAGGGTATGTGGAGAAGCTTCCTTTCAAGCCTCTCCCTCCAAAAGAGGAGAAGAAGAAAAAGAGGAGGAGTAAAAGGAGAGAGGAAATGGTATCTTCCCCTAAGCATGTTGCTCTAGCTTTTTCTCATGAGTCTGAACTAGATGATGTTCCTATGCCTGTTACCTATAGTAGTGATCATGATTGGGAAAAGCACACTACTTTTGATACTGAAAATCTCTTTGGTACCAATTCTAAAAATGATGATATTAATAATTGTTATGCTATTACTGCTATCCATGTTCCTTCCAATGATGATATGTTTACAAATGAACACACTTGGGAAGATAGCTATTCTATTGCTTATGATGATACTATACGTCCAATGTATGATGATTGCGATGATGAATATGATATTTTCAGTCCACCTACTATTGAGGAGAAAATTAATTGTGATTACAATATGCCTCCTATATTTGATGATTATGGTGATGAGGATAACAATGATAGCTATTTTGTTGAATTTTCTCCCACTACAATTAATAAGAATGACTATGCTTATGTGGGGAGTAATAATTATTTTATGCATGTGGCTCATGATAAGAATGTTTTATGTGATAGTTATATTGTTAATTTTAATCATGTTGCTACTGAAAGTTATTATGAGATAGGGAAACATGGTCTTATGCATCTCAAAAATATTAAGTTTCCCCTCTTTATGTTGAAAATTTTGAAGTTGCACTTGTTTTGCTTTCCTATGCTTGTTGCTTTGTGCTTTCATGACTTGTTTCTTTACAAGATTCCTATGCATAGGAAGTGGGTTAGACTTAAAAGTTTTTTGAATTTGCTTCTTGATGCTCTATTTTACTTCAATTCATATAACTTATGTGAGCATCTTCTCAAACTATCAAGCCTAACTTAAAGGCGGTAAAGAAAAGTAATTGTTGGGAGATAACCCAAGATTTTTCTTGAGTCTTGAAAGTTATTACTTCTGTAATGACCTCTCCTTATCCTTTTTATTTGCTTTTTGTGCCAAGAATAACCTCTAATGAGAGGGAAGTAAGATTTGGGGAAGTTGTTGTCCCGAAACAGATTTTTGTGCTCCACCGTAACAATTCGTGTAAAGTCTTTATAAGTCAGATTGAGTTGAAATTTTCTGAATAAATCCCCCGGTATGTTAGCTAACTTTCGTAGTTCAACACCTTTTGATTTGAGCAACATAAGGTGTTTGAAAAAGTTGGTTTCTACCTGCTGGTCTGTTTTAACAGATTTCTGCCATTATTTGCATTTGCTTCTTATTGAATCCTTTTTGGGTTCTTTTTGGGAAATTGAGCTTTTTGAGGGAATTGCTACAGTGTTATAAAGCTAAACCCATAGGTATATTATCTTTTAAATACACTAATGTTGCTAATGAAGATTGTGTGAAGTTTTGTATGAAGGAAAATTTTCAGGTGTAGAGAAAGAATGATGTAATGAGATGAAGAATGGACAAAAGCTCAAGGTTGGGGATGCCACCCCGTGTCACCCCAAGAAATATTCAAGAGGTACAAGCATCAAATCTTGGGGATACCCAAGGCATCCCCTTCTTCATCAATAAAAATCTCAGATCTTTCTAGACACTTCGTTTTTATTGTTTCATGCACTATTGTGTTGTTCTTGGAGCGTTTTTGTTTTAGTTTTTTGGTTTTTGTTTGCTTAGTTTTCTTAAATAAGTTCGCCGGATCATATCACACTTATTTTGGAGTGAGACACGCTCTGTTTTCATTGCCTAGAACACTCTAGTTTTCATTCTTATTGTCTTGTGAGTGTTCTCTTTTGCTAGCACTATGTTTAGCCTTAGTTTTCCTGTGCTTTTAGCTTAGAACTTTTTAGTTCTTCTGTGTGGATTTGTGAGACATGCTCTCTGATCTTTTATTGATTATTATCTTTGTGAGTTATTTCAAATAAGTTGATTGGTGTTGGAAAAGAGTAGAAAGTTTCATGCTTATAGTGGTACAAAAGTGAGCTTATTTTGACTGTGGCTTGGACTTTATCTTGTCATGCTAGATGTTGTTTTGACCTTATGCTTAGTGAATATTGCTGTGGCGTGACTTTCTCCAAATCATTGAGAGTGTTTAGTGTGCATTGAAAGAATCATGCGTTGTTTTAGCATACAAAAGCATAGTATTGTGGTATTCTCCTTTGATGTTTTGTTTGGGTTGTCTTGGCACATGCTCACACCATGTTATGACTATGAACCAGTCACCTTAGCCTCTATGATCATTTAGTTTTTGACTTGTGGTACCACTTTATGCTTTGATTAGTAATGTTTTGTCGCTTTGCATGATTATGGCCATTATTGCTCTCTTAGTTGGTCGCTCCCAGTCTTTTGCTAGCCTTCACTTTTGCTGAGTAAGCTCTACTCATGCATCCAACTCCCAAGAAACCAAGTTATTCCAAAGTGTTCACTATAAATTCCTATGCATGGTGAGTTACACCATTCCAAGTATATTCTTGTTTTAATCTATCTTCCAATTAAAAAGTGTTTTGTTATGTGAAAACTTAGTGATTAAAGCTCTCACGAACTTGATGGCACACTTTATATTTCTTGCCCCTAATAAACTTGAACCATTGTGTCATCTATGTTGTATATGCTTGCACTTATACGTTGGAATTAGCAGAACCATGCTGTCATGGGGAACGCTTTCAACATTGCACTTGTACATTGTACACAGTTGATATCATGCGCTTTTGTTTATGGATGTCTTCAGTGTGAAATGAAAGGGAGATTGTAAGTCCATGGAGTTATGTATGTGTGTTAGAGAAACGCCTGGGCCACTAGCCTAATCCATGCCTAATCATGGTGGAAACTTGCAGCATCACCATAATGACATCTATGAAGCATTCTTCTTATGAAAGAAAAGAGATTGATAAAAAGAAAAGAAAATATGAGAAAAGAGCAAAGAGAGAAAAAAGCACCATATTCCCATGGTAAATAAGAAGAATGCCGAGATGCTCATTGTCTGCTTTCCTTTTCATTTTGATTATGGGATAGCTCCTGTATCATGTGCAAGGGGTACCCCGTTGGCGGTTCTCTATGATACACATGTACTTACTACGACAAGAACTTGCAAGTAACTAAACTTGAGTAGCATGAGGAGCGGCCCTCGTATTCAAGGGACATGAGATTGCCAACTTATACTTTGTCAAGCACATACTCCATATTTGTTCACTTTAACCTTAATCACTTCAAGATGCTTATGACAGGGGCAATGGGAACTGAAAGCTAACAAGTACCATAATTTTTGGAAGTTCTTAATGAAACTTGAAATCCCTGCTTCTCTTTGAAGGGCCTTTCTTCCAGCTTTATATTCAGTCTCCACCTTCTATCCTTAGGCACCAATTAAGAGAGCATAGTTGCCATTCTTAGTTCTATGTGCATTGTCCCAAAACTTATTGATTGATTCATATTGTTGATATTGCTTGTTCTTGAACTATTTATATCTAGTCACCCTTATGAACTTTGGAGGTGTCCTATGCATTTACGTTTTGCTACTCCATGAGGGAAAAGCTGAATACCACTGTGCTATGTTTTCTATATGTGAAACAAACAAACGTTTTTCAATGAATGTTATTCATGATCTTTGTTTGTATCACTTCATGTTGCATGCATAGTTACTTTGTCTTATTGTTAGAACTCCGTCTTTCATGCTCATGTTTAGAGTTCTTTGATACCAGCTTCAATGCTTACAAATGGTTTGGTCTTGATTTTGATGGTGCATGTCACCTAAAAAATTATTCTTTTTATCACTTACCTACTAGAGGACGAGCAGGAGTTAAGCTTGGGGATTCTTGATACGCCGTAAACGTGTCTATAATTTTTGATACTCCATGCTTGTTTTATATCATTTGTCTTATGTTTTGTCTAAACTTTGAGGTATTTTTATACACTTTCTGGAACTAATCTATTGACAAGATGCCACAGTGTCAGTTGCCTGTTTTCTGCTATTTTTTGGTTTCAGAAAGCTAAAAAATGAATATTCTCGGAATTGGACGGGACAAAATCCAAAGTTCATATTTTCCTGGAGCGATACGGAAAATCAAAGACGAGACGGAGGAGGACACCAGGGTGGCCACACCCTAGGTGGGTGCCGGTCCTACCCTGGCCACGCCCATAGGGGGTGTGGGGCCCCTGGCCCTCCATCGACCTTGCCTCCTTCGCCTATAAGAAGCCCCCGACTCAGAAACCCTAAATAATCCATCAGAAAGCCACGAAAAGTTTCGCAGCACCGCCGCCACCGAAGGGGAGATTCGGGGGACAAAAAGTCTCTGTTCCGGCACACTGCCGGGACGGGGAAGTGCCCTCGGAGCCATCTCCATCGATCTCCACCACCATCTTCATCACCGTTGCTGATTCCCATGATGAGGAGGGAGTAGTTCTTCATCGAGGCTAAGGGATCTATCGGTAGCTATGTGTTCATCTCTCTGTCTATGCATGATCATGTTGTGGTCATGAGCTTTGTAAAGTAGATCTACTCTGTTACTCAAGTGCTTCAATAGATCTCTGCTCTCCCCACGTGTATGAAAGTGACAGTGTGCATACCGTGGTGGCACTTAGGCTATAGTCTACATAAATACTCAATTTCTTTAATAGATCTATGCATTTCCCCATGTGTGTGAAAGTGACGGCGTGCACGCCGTGTGTTTCACTTAAGCTAGGTTACATATATATTTATTATGAGTATATTTTGAGTTGGTTGTCTCTATGAAATAGTGGTGTTTGTTGGAACCATCTAGCGTTCAAGGTGACAGTGTGGGGTTATCTAGATGGGGAAGGCGGACTTTGATGAGTGTTGTTATAGCCCTACCATGGATTAGAGTGTCCAACCGGAGACTAGTTCAGGGTAGTATCATGAAGAGAATATATTTATTGAGAGTGTTCACTAGTGAAAGTATGATCCCTAGGCCTTGTTTCTAAACATTGAAACACTATTTGCATCTAGATCTGTTGCATGTTTGCTAGCTTCCATCTTTTTGCCTTCAGTCTTTTCCTCCCCGTCAGAAACTCTTTTCTGGCACTATTACCACTTATAATCATCCATACCACTTCTTTTTTACTATCTCTTCGCCGAACTAGTGCACCTATACACCTGACAAGTGTATTGGGTGTGTTGGGGACACAAGAGACTTCTTGTATCTTGATTGCGGGGTTTCTTGAGAGGGATACCTTTGACCACTTCCTCCCTGAGTTCGATAAACCTTGGGTGATCCACTTAAAGGAAACTTGTTGCTGTTCTACAAACCTCTGCACTTGGAGGCTCAGCAACTGTCTACAAAAATAGAAGTGCATAGACATTAGCGCCGCATGGAAGGTTGTCACGCCGGCTGAGACAGTGTTGCACGCGTCAACTAGCCCAATAGTCCCCTTCACCCTAACGGTCTTCCGGCTGTCGAAAGATATAACAAGTTCACACATCACATATAGGCCATAGTATCCAACAAATTATGATAACAAGTTCACACATCACACATAGTTTGGACATAGTTCACACACCATTCGCACATAGTCTCCAACATCACGAAATAGTCCACATGCTAGTACGCGAGCCTCGCCGTCTCTAGAACACGGGGCCATTTCCCCTTCTTCTTGCGCTCTTCCTCTTCCTCCATGGAATGCCACACCGTTCAACGCTGCCTTTCCCTCTCCGTAGCACGAGCCTCCTTAGCGAGGCGCTTCTCTTCCTCCTTTTTCTTGCGATGCTCGTCCTCACGTTTCTTGCGCTTATTTGTCATCTCATCATTACGCAACGCTTCATGGTACCGGCTTCTAACTATTGCACAATCGATCTCTTGGATAGACTTCGTGGAGTGAGGTTGCTCGAGATCTATCCAAGTGTAGTACCTGCATACCGGAGGGGGAGACTACAAGAAAATAGGGCATGTTAGTACTATGATATGGAATAGTTGGAACACATGAAGAAGTAAATTGCTTTGTGCATACCGGTGGAGTCTCGTACGGGTTGCGGCTATGCACGGGAGAGCGAGAGTAGTTGGGACACATGAAGAACTTCCTTTCCCAAGTATCGGAATTATAGTCGGTAGACTCCTTAACAATGCAATAAGATTTGCACCAACAAATTGGAACCTCCTTTCCATGAGCCTCGGATGTATGATACGCCTTTCATTGCCTTTCCCCTTGATCCGCGCAAGGTGGCCTAAAATTGGACCTCCTCTTCATCTCTTCATCTTCCTTATCCTTCTTCCTCTTCCTCTCTTCCTCTTCCTTCTCCTTTTTCTTCTTCCTCTCTTCCTCTTCCTTCTTCCTATTCATCTCGTCCTCTTCATCCTTCTTTTTCGCCAAGTCACGAGCAAGTTGAACTACCGAATTGAATGTATGAGCAAGTTTCTCCTTCCGCTTCCTCTCTTCCTCTTCCTCAATTTCCTTCCTCTTCATTCCTTCATCTTCCTCTTTCTCCTTCCTCTCCATCTCTTCCTCTTCCTCTTTCTCCTTCCTCTGTCTCACCACCTCCATAGCGTCTGCCCAGTACTTCGAGTAGTTCACACCTTCCCCATCATTGTCCTTCTTGGGTTGAGTCACCATACCTATAACAAGATTGAAAGGTATTAGTTAGTAAAGTAAGCATGAATGTGAACATTTTGAACAATTTATGTAAAAACATGTCATTATATAAGAATATACTTACGGGAATGGTCCATTTAGGTATGTAAGCATGCTTGTCCGATTAGGAGCTTGTTTCCTA
Organism: Avena sativa; assembly: GCA_916181665.1. NCBI lineage: Eukaryota > Viridiplantae > Streptophyta > Magnoliopsida > Poales > Poaceae > Avena > Avena sativa. The sequence continues at coordinate 33,212,379 of OV702285.1, read as the reverse complement.
TGAACTTGGTGCCTAGGAACTTGTTGTGAACGACCTCTTATAAACCCAAGTTGTCTCCCTCTTTGTTTCCTAGGAATCTGTTGGCTACTTCTTTGTTGGCTTGGACCATTTTGTTGGCTACTTCTTGGTTGGCTAGGAATTTTTTGGCTTGGACCATTTTGTTGGCTACTTCTTGGTTGACTAGGAATTTGTTGGCTTGGAACATTTTGTTGGCTTATTCTTGGTTGGCTAGGAATTTATTGGCTTGGACCACTTTGTTGGCTACTTCTTGGTTGGCTAGGAATCTGTTGGCTTAGACAATTTTGTTGGCTACTTCTTGGTTGGCTAGGAATTTGTTGGCTTGGACCACTTGTTCTTGCTTCATTTACTTTTGCCCTCTTCATTTGTGTTGTACAACTCCGTGCATTGCGCCCTTCACCACTACACTTCCCACAATGAGATCTCTCACGAGGCTCTTGAAATTGGTCGTTTCTCGATCCCCGCACACCAACACGTCCCCATCCGTCCATGTCACTTCTAAAATGCTTTGTCTTGCGTCTACCACGTTTAATGACCTTCCATTCCAGATGGGGCCATAGTTGGACTCCATGGTACTCTGGCCATTGCGATTGGTCAAGGTATGGATGAAATATAGAAGCCCATGTCTCTTTCGTCTTCATGATAGAGAACTCGGACTCTCTAACAATGCGCTCGTGATTATAATCCACATGGCGTTTTTGAGAAGCACATAACAAGTGAGAACAAGCGAGATGAAGCAATAATGGCCTTCCGCATGTGCAATCACAATCCCTTAGGAGACCTTAAAGGCTCGGCCTCCGTGTTGGACACCATCCGAAGTGGTTCCTCCAGGCTCAACCACTTGGTAAATGAGCTCGTCGTTATCAAAAATCGTGGCAACTTGGGAGTCCGCTTTCCGTGACTGGAATGTCCTCCAATCGTCAACCCTGGGTGGGTACTCGTACTTATACTCCTTTTTGTTCCATCCCACAATTTTCTTATCCGTTTCAAGTGAGTAGTTCAAAAAATACCCATTCAACTTGTCGAATGTGTATCGAACTATTGCAGTGACGGGCAATGCATGGACACCCTTAAGCACCTTGTTGAAGGCCTTTGCCACGTTGCTTGTCATTTGACCATACCTCCGGCCATCCTCATCATAATCTCGTGCCCACTTGTCCTGGAGTTGAATGTGCCTACTGAGAAACTCTTGACCCTTCGAATCGAGTTTTTTGTTGTTCAGCAATCCAAGATATAAGTTTGTGAAACATCGGTCCGTGAAAGCAAGACAACAATCTTGAAGATCATCAGCCAAATCCTTGCTCTTACATGCCCTATAGAAGTTGGAACAAAAATGTCTCATGCACCATCGATGGTGTAAAGGAGGATGCTCGGGAATGCCAATCATCACCGCATTGAGAATTCCTTGATGGCGATCCCAGATGACACATATTTCCCTATAAAGAGGTAATACCTTGGTTCTGAAAAGACAAAAGAACTACTCCCAATTAACATTGTTCTCCGCCTCAACCAAAGCAAAATCCAAGGGAAGCAACCGGTTATTTGCATCATTTGCAATTGCAATCAAGAGAGTGTCACGGAAATTCCTGGTCAAGAAGGTGCCATCCACGAAGATGACCGGCCTACAATGTTCGAAGCCCCTCACACATTGCTCGAATGCACAAAAAGCACGCACAAATATTCAAACATTTCTTCCATTACGAACCATCGTTTAGGGGCCATATGGCTCAACCACATGAACCATGTCTGGGTTAGCATCGGCCATTGCTAACAACAACCATTCGGCCGTATGATTCTTCCCAACAATCATACAACATCATGAATGCGGCTTGCTTCGCCTTCCATGCCTTCCCATACTTCACCTCATAGTGAAAGAGAGCTTCCACGATCTCCATGACCATCTTGATGGGTTGGAAGTGAAGCAATTTGGTTTGAAAGCCTAAAGGCGAGGAACTCAGAGGTCAGTTGTCAGTGATCGTGCTTCACATCTTTGCCATCCACCCTTTTGCCATGGCACATGTGTGTTGACACACAGCTTGAAATGCGCCAATCGGGCCTCCCCTTGTATGGTTTTGCCCGCACAATCCAAGGACAACCATCATCCTCGCATTTAACCATGTAACGCTTCTTTACTGTCGAGTGAACCACCGTGAAAGGACGATGATACCTAATAGAGAAGTCCTTGATCCATTGCTTAAGTTCCATCAATGTGGCAAAGCTCTGTCCTTTTGAAATCTCATTCTTCTCGTGACTAATATCCCGGTAGGAAGTTGGCCTTGGTGTTGGAGATATGCCCTAGAGGCAATAAAAAATATAGTTATTATTATATCTTTGTGTTTATGATAAATGTTTACATTCATGCTATAATAGTATTAACAGGGAAACATTAATACTTGTGTGATTTGTAAACTTAATTTGAAGTCCCTAGTATAGCCTCTATACCTCACTATCTTGTTGGTTGATAAATGATTGTGGTTTCCCTATCATGAACATTGAGATGTTATCAACAACAAGATCATATCGTTAGGAGAATGATATGGTGGACATACTCCTATAGATAAGCGTAGCATAAAGATCAAGTCATTTCAATAGTTCAATTGCTATATGCTTTCTGATACATAGTAACCTAATTCCTTCGACCATGAGATCATGCATATCACCTTTACCGGATGGATGCTTTGATGACATCAAACACCACACCGTAACTGGGTGGCTATAAAGGTGGCATTGAATGTTCGGAAAGTATTGGTTGAGACACATGGATCAAGAGTGGGATTTGTCCATCCATATGACGGATAGATATTCTCTGGGCCCTCTCGGTGAAATGTCATCCAATTAGCTTGCAAGCATGTGACTGGCTCACAAGGGATCACATATCGCGGGAACGAGAAAAGAGTACTTATCAGTAACGAGGTAGAACTAGGTATGCAGAGATACCGATGATCATAACCTCGGATAAGTAACATATCGTGAGACAAAGGGAAATTGGTATCGTATGTAAGTGGTTCATTCGATCGCAAAGTAATCGTAGAAATATGTGGGAGCCATATGAATTTCCAGATTCCTCTATTGGTTATTGTTCGGAGAAGTGTCTCGATCATGTCCGCATAGTTCACGAACCGTAGGGAGACACACTTAAGGATTCGACGTTGTTTTTGAGTAGTTATGGTATTATGAGAAAGAGACCGAATGTTGTTCGGAGTCTCGGATGGGACCCGGGATATCACGAGGTGATCCGGAATGGTCCGGAGAATAAGATTCATATAAGGAAAGTCCCGTTTCGGAGTTCGGGAATGATTCCGGTATTTTCATCGGGAATGTTCTAGAAGGTTCCGGATTGTCCGGCACTCCGGGGGGGAGGGTACATGAGTGTGTCATTGAATGATTGCATCATGTACTAAGTGTTCTTGCTGTTCCAAAAACATGAAAGTCAAATTGCCAGTTTGAAAGTCAAACGGCTAAAACAGGAAACTGTGGGAAACAGGAAACTGTGGGAAACAAGCAAGAGGAGTTAGAACCAACTTGGAGGAGGAGTCCCACTCCTCCAGGCCGGCGCCCAGCCCTAGGCCGAGTTGGGGAGGGACTCCCTCCCTCCCCTGGCGCGCCAAGGCCCCTCCACCCATAAAAGGAGGGGCAGGGCTCCTCCTTGAGACACACAAGTTTCCACCTCTAATCTCAGGTTTAGAGCCGTTTGGTTTAGAGCTTCTAATTGCTTTAGCCTGCGGTTTAGAGCCTTCTAATTGGTGTGTCTAATCTCTAGACCACTAATAGCCCTCTCATAATCCACCATACTCGCTCCGGCTTAAGGCGAAGCCCTGCGGGATCTCCCCTCTACTTCCGGTACCACGCCGTTGTGCTGCCGGAATCGCGAGGAGAGTGCTACAACCTCCGCTTCCTGCTGGAACAAGGGAGAGGAAGGTCTTTGTCGAGTACCGAACGTGTGACCGACTGTGGGAGCGCTGCCGGAACGCAGCGCCGGAAGGATCGTCTACACGATCTTGAGATCGGGAAGAGTACGACTACATCACCCACGAGAATCCGCTCTCGTTAAACACTTTGGAATCTTCGAGGGTAAGTTATTCCATCGACTCGTTGCTACAATCTAGTAGATAGATCTTGGCTTGTTTGTTTGTATGCGATAGAAAATTTTTGTTTTCCATGCTACGAACCCCTACAGTGGTATCAGAGCCGTGTCTATATGTAGATCTGTTGCACGAGTAGAACACAATGGTCATTGTGGGCGTTGATGCTTTTATTGTCGATTGCTTCTTGTGTACTTTGCATCTTGCGGTATGTTGGGATGAAGCGGCCCGGGCTAACCTTACATGACATCGTTCATGAGACTTGCTCCACGCTTGACATGCAACTTGTATTGCATAAGTGGCTTTGCGGGTGCCTGTTTCTCCTAGCATAGTTAAGATCCAATTTACAACGGGTGATCAACAATGATAGTATCAATGTTGTGGTTCTTGTTCGTAAGTTAGAACGACACTTATTGAAAGCCCCAAACCACGTAAAATATGCAAAGAAAGTAGAGGCGTCTAACTTTGTTTTGCAGGGTGTGCAGTGATGTGATATGTCCATGATTGTGATTATATTTGATGTATGCAATGTTCCTTATTGTAAGTTGGCAACCGGCAGGAGCCATATGGTTGTCTTTAATTTATGTTAAGACCCGCGTGTCTATTCAAAGTAGTTGTAATAGTTGAAGCTGGTGGACGACAACCATGGAGAAGCGTCATTGACCTTGATGCAATGCTGGTGATGATGGAGATCATGTTCGTGCTTGAAGATGGAGATCAGAAGCACAAAGAAGAAAGGCCATATCATATCACATATTATGAATTGCATGTGATGTTAATCCTTTATGCATCTTGTATTGCTTAGTAGACGACGGTAGAATTATAAGATGATCCCTCATGCACATGAATTTCAAGTTCGAAAGTGTTCACCCTTAGTATGCACCGTTGCTAATGCTTGTTGTTTCGAAGCACCACATGATGATCGGGTGTGTTAGATTCCGCAAGTGTATACAACGTAAGCAAGCCAGATTTGCTTATGCGGTAGCTAAGGTTTGATCTTGACGAGCCTAGCATGTACAGACATGGTCTCAGGAACACGGATCACCGAAAGGTAAAGCATGAATCATATAGTAGATATGATGAACATGACGATTGTTCGCCATTTAAACTATATCAACTCTCGTGATGATCGGTGTTGATATAGTGGATTTGGTTCGTGTGATCACTAAAACAATGTGAGGGATATTGTTTTGAGTGGGAGTTCACCTAGTTTAATTTCTTTATTAATTTGAACTCAATTTGTCATAAACTTAGTCTAAACTATTGCAAATATGTTGTAGATCAATGGCATCCCCTACCATCAATTTTAATGCGTTCCTAGAGAAAGAAAAGTTGAAAAACAATGGAAGCAACTTCACGGATTGGTTCCGCAATTTGAGGATTGTCCTCACAGCTGGTAATTTGACCTATGTGCTGGATGCACCGCTAGGTGACCCACCTGCAGCTGATGCTCCCGATGAAGTAAAGAATGTTTACCTCGCTCGGAAGAATCAGTACTCCATAGTTCAGTGTGCTATCTTGTATGGTTTGGAATCGGAGCTTCAGAAAAGGTTTGAGGATTCAGACCCATATGATATTGTCGAGGATCTCAAATTGATTTTTGAGACTCATGCGGCAATTGAAAGTTATGAAGCTTCTGAAAAGTTCATAAACTGCAAGATGGAAGAGGGCAGCTCCGTCAGTGAGCATGTGCTTAAGATGTCTGGGCACGCAAACAAACTTCAAAGCTTGGGTATTGTGATTCCTAATGCTTTGGGGATTTACCGTGTCCTCCAATCACTACCACCAAGTTACAAGAACTTTGTAATGAACTACAACATGCAGAACATGAACAAGACGTTGCCAGAACTCTTTGCCATGTTGAAATCTGCAGAAGTGGAGATTAAGAAAGAGCACCAAGTGTTGTTGGTCAATAAGACCACCAAATTCAAGAAAGGCAAGTCTAAGCAAAAGGGACACTTCAAGAAGGGTGGTAAGAAAGTTACCACGCCGGCGAAGAAGACCAAGGCTGGAGCTAAGCCTGATACTGAGTGCTTTTACTGCAAGGGAGAAGGTCACTGAAAGCGGAATTGCCCAAAGTACTTGGCGGATTTGAAGAACGGCAACATCAAGAAGAAAGGTATATCTGATATACATGTTATTGATGTGTATCTCACTAGTATTCGTAGTAGTGCCTGGGTATTTGATACTGGTTCGGTTGCTCATATTTGTAACTCGAAACAGGTGCTGCAGAATAAACGGAAGCTAGCGAAGAATGAGGTGACGATGCGCGTGGGAAACGGATCAAAGGTTAATGTGATCGCGGTCGGCACGCTACCTCTTCATCTACCATCGGGATTAGTTTTATACTTAAATAATTGTTATTTAGTGCCTGCGTTGAGCATGAACATTATATCAGGATCTTGTTTATTGCGAGACGGTTACTTGTTTAAGTCAGAGAATAATGGTTGTTCGATTTATATGAGTAATATGTTTTACGCACATGCACCTTTGATAGATGGTCTATTCTTATTGAATCTCGATAGTGGAAATACACATATCAACAACATTGAGGCTAAACGTTTGAAATCAAGCGATAATTCGACCTATATGTGGCACTGTCGTCTTGGTCACATTGGAGTGAAGCGTATGAAGAAACTCCATTCCGATGGACTTCTTGAATCACTTGATTTTGAATCACTTGAAAGATGCGAAGCATGTCTGATGGGAAAAATGACTAAGACTCCATTTTCTGGTATGATGGAGCGAGCTACGGACTTATTGGAAATTATACATACCGATGTGTGTGGTCCAATGAGTGTAGCATCGCGCGGTGGTTATCGTTATGTTCTTCACGGATGATTTGAGTAGATATGGGTATATCTATTTCATGAAACATAAGTCCGAAACTTTCGAGAAGTTTAAGGAGTTTCAAAGTGAGGTAGAGAATCAACGTAACAAGAAGATCAAATTTCTACGTTCTGATCGTGGAGGTGAATATCTAAGTTACGAGTTTGGCGAGCATTTAAAGAAGTGCGGAATACTTTCACAATTGACACCGCCGGGAACACCACAGCGTAATGGTGTGTCCGAAAGTCGTAATCGAACTCTCTTAGATATGGTTCGTTCTATGATGTCACTTACAGATTTACCGCTATCATTTTGGGGTTATGCATTAGAAACAGCCGCATTCACTTTAAATAGGGCACCATCTAAATCCGTTGAAACGACACCGTATGAATTATGGTTTGGGAAGAAACCTAAATTGTCGTTCCTTAAAGTTTGGGGATGCGAAGCCTATGTAAAGAAGTTACAGCCGGACAAGCTTGAACCCAAAGAGGAAAAATGCGTCTTCATAGGATACCCGAAGGAAACTATTGGGTATACCTTCTATCATAGATCCGAAGGAAAAATCTTCGTTGCCAAGAATGGATCCTTTCTAGAGAAGGAATTTCTCTCGAAAGAAGTGACTGGAAGGAAAGTAGAACTCGACGAGGTTGTTGAACCTTCTCTCGAAATTGCGAGTAGCGCAGCACCGGAAGAAGTTCCTGTGGTGCCTGCACCAATAAGAGAGGGAGCTAATGATGGTGATCATGAAACTTCGGTTGAAGTTGCTACAGAGCCTCGGAGATCAACGAGAACTCGTACCACTCCAGATTGGTATGATTCCGTTATGAGTGTCATGTTGGTGGACAACACCGATGACCCCGAGACATATGAGGAAGCGATGATGAGCCCAGATTCCAATAAATGGCAAGAAGCCATGAAATCCGAAATTGGATCCATGTACGAAAACCAAGTGTGGACTTTGGTGGACTTACCGGATGGCCGGAAGGCTGTCGAGAACAAATGGATTTTCAAGAAGAAAACAGATGCTGATGGTAATGTTACTGTCTATAAAGCTCGACTTGTCGCAAAAGGGTTTCGACAAATTCAAGGAGTTGACTACGATGAGACTTTCTCACCAGTAGCGAAGCTAAAGTCTGTGAGGATTATGTTAGCAATCGCTGCATATTATGATTATGAGATATGGCAGATGGATGTCAAAACAGCATTCCTCAATGGAGATATTGATGAAGAGTTATATATGATACAACCCAAAGGTTTTGTCGATCCTAAAGATGCTAACAAGGTATGCAAACTTCAACGGTCCATCTATGGATTGAAGCAAGCATCCCGAAGTTGGAATCAACGTTTTGATAAGGTAATCAAAAGTTTTGGTTTTATACAAACTTATGGAGAAGCTTGTATTTACAAGAAAGTGAGTGGGAGCTCTGTAGCATTCTTAATACTATATGTGGATGACATATTGTTGATTGGGAATGATGTAGACCTTCTTAGTAGTGTCAAAGAATATTTGAATAATAGTTTTTCAATGAAGGATCTTGGCGAAGCAGCTTACATATTAGGCATAAAGATTTATAGAGATAGATCGAAACGCCAAATATCATTGTCACAGAGTACATATTTGGACAAAGTTCTAAAGAGGTTTGGAATGGAAGAAAGCAAGAAAGGGTTCTTGCCCATGTTGCCCAATACGACCTTGAGTAAAACTCAAAGTCCGACATCGGCAGAAGATAGAGAAAGGATGAGTAAGACTCCCTATGCATCAGCCATAGGATCTCTAATGTATGCCATGCTATGTACTAGACCCGACATTGCATATGCTGTTAGTTTAACTAGCAGATATCAAAGTGATCCAGGAGTGGATCATTGGACAGCGGTCAAAAACATCCTTAAGTACTTGAGAAGAACTAAGGATATGGTTCTTTCTTATGGAGGTGATGAACAGCTCGTTGTTAATGGTTACACCGATGCTAGTTGGAACACCGATCCGGATGATTCTAAATCACAATCTGGATACGTATTTATTTTGAATGGTGCAGCAGTTAGCTGGAGGAGTGCAAAGCAAAGCGTTGTGGCGAGATCTTCAACTGAATCGGAATACATGGCTGCTTCGGAGGCTTCACAAGAAGCGATATGGATGAAAGAGTTCATTACAGAGCTGGGTGTGGTTCCTAGTGCGCTGGACCCAATGTCTATCTACTGTGATAACATGGGAGCCATAGCCAATGCGCAAGAACCTAGGTCACACAAGAAGCTGAAGCATATCAAGCTACGTTTTCACGCTATTCGAGAACATATCCAGGATGGGGATATAAAGATTTGCAAAGTACACACAGATCTGAATGTGGCGGATCCGTTGACTAAACCTCTCCCGAGGGCAAAACATGACCAACACCAAACTGCCATGGGTGTTCGGTATATTACCATGTAATCTAGATTAGATGACTCTAGTGCAAGTGGGAGACTGTTGGAGATATGCCCTAGAGGCAATAATAAATATAGTTATTATTATATCTTTGTGTTTATGATAAATGTTTACATTCATTCTATAATAGTATTAACAGGGAAACATTAATACTTGTGTGATTTGTAAACTTAATTTGAAGTCCCTAGTATAGCCTCTATACCTCACTAGCTTGTTGGTTGATAAATGATTGTGGTTTCCCTATCATGAACATTGAGATGTTATCAACAACAAGATCATATCGTTAGGAGAATGATATGGTGGACATACTCCTATAGATAAGCGTAGCATAAAGATCAAGTCATTTCAATAGTTCAATTGCTATATGCTTTCTGATACATAGTAACCTAATTCCTTCGACCATGAGATCATGCATATCACCTTTACCGGATGGATGCTTTGACGACATCAAACACCACACCGTAACTGGGTGGCTATAAAGGTGGCATTGAATGTTCGGAAAGTATTGGTTGAGACACATGGATCAAGAGTGGGATTTGTCCATCCATATGACGGATAGATATTCTCTGGGCCCTCTCGGTGAAATGTCATCCAATTAGCTTGCAAGCATGTGACTGGCTCACAAGGGATCACATATCGCGGGAACGAGAAAAGAGTACTTATCAGTAACGAGGTAGAACTAGGTATGCAGAGATACCGACGATCATAACCTCGGATAAGTAACATATCGTGAGACAAAGGGAAATTGGTATCGTATGTAAGTGGTTCATTCGATCGCAAAGTAATCGTAGAAATATGTGGGAGCCATATGAATTTCCAGATTCCTCTATTGGTTATTGTTCGGAGAAGTGTCTCGATCATGTCCGCATAGTTCACGAACCGTAGGGAGACACACTTAAGGATTCGACGTTGTTTTTGAGTAGTTATGGTATTATGAGAAAGAGACCGAATGTTGTTCGGAGTCTCGGATGGGATCCGGGATATCACGAGGTGATCCGGAATGGTCCGGAGAATAAGATTCATATAAGGAAAGTCCCGTTTCGGAGTTCGGGAATGATTCCGGTATTTTCATCGGGAATGTTCTAGAAGGTTCCGGATTGTCCGGCACTCCGGGGGGAGGGTACATGAGTGTGTCATTGAATGATTGCATCATGTACTAAGTGTTCTTGCTGTTCCAAAAACATGAAAGTCAAATTGCCAGTTTGAAAGTCAAACGGCTAAAACAGGAAACTGTGGGAAACAGGAAACTGTGGGAAACAAGCAAGAGGAGTTGGAACCAACTTGGAGGAGGAGTCCCACTCCTCCAGGCCGGCGCCCAGCCCTAGGCCGAGTTGGGGAGGGACTCCCTCCCTCCCCTGGCGCGCCAAGGCCCCTCCACCCATAAAAGGAGGGGCAGGGCTCCTCCTTGAGACACACAAGTTTACACCTCTAATCTCAGGTTTAGAGCCGTTTGGTTTAGAGCTTCTAATTGCTTTAGCCTGCGGTTTAGAGCCTTCTAATTGGTGTGTCTAATCTCTAGACCACTAATAGCCCTCTCTCATAATCCACCATACTCGCTCCGGCTTAAGGCGAAGCCCTGCGGGATCTCCCCTCTACTTCCGGTACCACGCCGTTGTGCTGCCGGAATCGCGAGGAGAGTGCTACAACCTCCGCTGCCTGCTGGAACAAGGGAGAGGAAGGTCTTCGTCGAGTACCGAACGTGTGACCGACTGCGGGAGCGCTGCCGGCGCAGCGCCGGAAGGATCGTCTACACGATCTTGAGATCGGGAAGAGTACGACTACATCACCCACGAGAATCCGCTCTCGTTAAACACTTTGGAATCTTTGAGGGTAAGTTATTCCATCAACTCGTTGCTACAATCTAGTAGATAGATCTTGGCTTGTTTGTTTGTATGCGATAGAAATTTTTTGTTTTCCATGCTACGAACCCCTACACTTGGTCCAAGCACTACACCCTTGCCGCCGTCAACCGTGGCTTCATCCGCTAGACTAAGATCATGAAACAAGGGTACCCGAGGATCCCTGCCCAATACCTTCTCATGCACTTCGGCCTCATCCTTAGGCCTTGTTTGGATACTGAGTTTGTACAAAACATATTCTCCTTAAACCCAGTTAACAGATTAACCGTCTCAAACTTTGTTTGGCTGGAGCAATAAAAGTGCGGATTAGCAAAAATTGAGTTTTGGCAAAAACGACTATTCCATGTTTTTGTGAAAACCCGATTCCACATAACTCAATCCCAACTACCTTCTCTTGTCCCGCTGATTTCTGAACGAACTCATGGATGACTAGGGCGTCAGCCGCGTAGGCCTTGCCCGCCGGCGGCGGCACGTAGCCGCCGTTCCTTTCTTGGTGCTAGCACGGCGGCCGCCGAGATCCTGGTACGACCGGAATTTCTTTTTGCATGCGCTGCACTAGTACCTGCCGTGTGGGCGCGAGGCTGTCAACATCGTCGAACAGGTACGTTGATGCTGCCATTGTTTTGGCCAGCCTGCGAGCTCGCCCTGCATAGCGTCCGTGAGTCCTGGTATAGCGGCTTGTTGACATCCTCCTCCTGCGTTGTGTTCCACCGCGTGTGCACTTAGTTTAACTTTCGCCTTTCTTCACGGCTGATGACTCGCCGGCCGCCACGGCAAGCACACTACCGGAGAATTTAGGTGCGTGGACCTAGCAACTTCTCTTGGGATCCCTACGAAGATATCCATGCCCGTCATCGAGGTGGGTGCCAAGGACAGTGGCTTCGTCTGCAGCTGTGGTGGTACGCACCAGCAACGTGGCGACTACCGGCCTGGAACCACCTGAAGCAGAGCTTGTCCCACGATGCAATACCTAAGGAATCGTATAAACTGGTTTTAGACTTTTTTTTGATCCAAACATAGTTTTTCATAAACAGATTCTTAACAGAATTATCCTTAAAACTAGTTTTCCTAAAATTCTGCCTAAAACGTGTTTTTCAAAAACCGACCGCTAATCCTTTGTATCCAAACAACCACTTAGTGAACCCCTCTTCATCAACTTCTTCATCGGGACTATCCTCATCCGAGTCCGATGCATACATTTAAGAATGCGGGATGTCATGATCCATGTTCTCTTGTGTATGATATAAGTCCAAATTTTCGATACTGTTGTCATAGAGCTCAACCTCGCTCTCACTATCCCCACACTCATCATTCTCATCTTCCAATGCTTCATCTTGGTTCTTTGAAATGGGGCTCAGACATGTCCTCAATTCATCTTGTTGGGTCAAAGGAGGCTTAGTCAATTCCTCTTGGTTCATGGGTGGAGGACTCCGAGCTTCATATAGGGAGGCAACCGGTATGATACTCCTTTAAAAATTAACATCAACCTTTTTTGTGGCAAATAACTCAAGATCTTTGTCTTGTGATTCGGCCACCACTTCCTTGTATGCAAACCAACGTTGCTCCGAACTAATAGGCATTGTTATATTGAGCTTTTACCATTCAAGGGAGCGTCAATGATGATGTCCAGGACTATGGAGTCGACGACCATGTTTAGGCTCCATCGCTGGGATGCCAAATTAGAGTCATCAAGTTTCATTAAGTCTTAGGATTCCGTGTTCTACAATTACATCAAGTTTAGGATTCGTGCTCTACTATTACATCAAGTTTTATTAGATTTTAACAGTATGAGTCAAAATGAATTACAATGATACATAACTAAAAACATTGCACGTGATATATACCTTGCATGTTGGAATCTACTTTCTGTGCCAAATCACAAACATACAACCATTTTTCTATGCAGTGCCTCCTTGTTCAAGGCTCCATTGCAAGGGGTTGTTGGCTCGAGTTTAATATTTCAGGCGTATCTTCGTCCTTGTCGTAGATATTCAGTTTTAAAAATACCCCACATGATCACATGTATTTTGGCCGGCGAAAAAAGGTAAACGCATCGGGTTCAAAACTCTGACGGCCATGTTTATTCGGTCAATTCCGACGTTTGAATCACAAAGTTGGCAGCCATTTATAAACAATTTCCATTTCATGATTGCTGTAGTGTCAGTAAAATAATCTAAGGCACTTGAACAGAGGGTTAGTGGCACGTTACCATCATAAGAAGAGCATATTTAGTTACAAAACTATATTAGTTCTTGTGGTGTGAGCATCGCACTGATCACCACCACTAAGCTGCCACAGCAAGCTTGTCATCCATCGTCGAGTTTCGTGAGCAAGCTTGGCCATCGTCATGGACGCCGAGTCCTCGAGAACAACTGGGCCTCTGCACATCGTCATCTGCCCGTGGCTGGCGTTCGGCCACCTGCTCCCGTACCTGGAGCTCGCGGAGCGCCTGGCGTCGCGCGGCCACCGCGTGTCCTTCGTCTCCACGCCGCGCAACCTCGCCCGCCTCCCGCCTTCGCGCATGGACGTCGACATGGTCGCCATCCCGCTGCCCCGCGTCGAGGGCCTACCCGAGGGCGCCGAGTCCACGAACGACGTCCCCGACGAGAAGCGGGAGCTCCACTGGGAGGCCTTCGACGGCCTCGCCACGCCTTTCGCGGAGTTCCTAGCCGCCGCGTGCGCCGACGGCGGCAGCAGCAGGCCGCACTGGATCATCGCCGACTGCTTCCACCACTGGGCCGCAGCCGCCGCCGCCGCCCACGGCGTGCCGTGCGCGGTGCTCCTTGCCACCGCCGCCATGCTGGCCGCGGCTCCCCGCCAGCCGCCTTCGGGCGCGGCCGCTGCCTCCGTGCTCGAGGAAGAGCGTGCGGCTGCGGAGGCCGCGCGCCTCTCCGTGCCGCGCTACGAGCGGGACGCCGTGTCGACGGCCTACGACGACGGGTGTTCCTCGGGCATGTCCGTCGCCGAGCGCTGGTTCCTGGCTCTGGAGAGGTGCACGGTCCTGGCCATCCGGAGCTGTGTGGAGTGGGAGCCCGAGACGTTCCCGTTGGTGGCGCCGCTTCTCGGCAAGCCCGTGCTGCCCCTCGGCCTCCTGCCGCCGTCCCCCGATGGAGGCCGGCGCTCATCATCCGAGGACGACGCGACCCTACGCTGGCTGGACGCGCAGCCGCAGGGCTCCGTGCTGTACGTGGCGCTGGGGAGCGAGGTGCCGCTGAGCGTGGAGCAGGTGCGCGAGCTGGCCCTCGGACTGGAGCTCGCCGGGACACGCTTCCTCTGGGCACTGCGGAGGCCCACCGGCACCGCCGTTGTCGACCCCCTCCCTCCCGGTTTCCAGGAACAGACCAGCAGGCAGGGGCTGGTGACCATGGGGTGGGTTCCGCAGCTGAGCATCCTGGCGCACGGCGCCGTGGGCGGGTTCCTGACGCACTGCGGCCGGAACTCGCTGATCGAGGGGCTCCTGTTCGGGCACCCGCTGGTGATGTTGCCCGTCTTCGGAGACCAGGGCCCGAACGCACGCCAGATGGAGGCCAAGAACGTGGGGCTGCAGGTGGCGAGGGACGAGGACGACGGGTCGTTCGACCGCCACGGCGTCGCCGCCGCGGTCCGGGCCGTCATGGTGGACAGAGAAGCCAGGAAGGGGTTTGTGGCGGGTGCCCGCATGATGCAGGGGGTCGTGGCTGATAAGGAACGCCATGAGAGATACGTCGACGAGTTTGTAGAGCAGCTTAGAACTTATCTATGATCCATGATGCTGAGAATGTGAGGGACAAGGAAACTGAAATCATGTGTGTATTCCGCTGTATTCGTGCACCATTCTCTTCACAGGACTTTGTTAATACGCTCTAAAGATGAATATAGTATCACGGTATGATCGATACGCCCCCAGCTTTTACCAACTGTAGTCTTGGCAACAGAACAAATACTAAAGTTGCTTCGGTATCCCCCTAGGGGCAATCGAAGAGAAAAACCGGGTCTGGATGGTTCAACGGTATGTCCCGGGTTAGTTTAGAAGTCGGTTTAGCGCTGTATATTTTTTGTATCGGTGTACGTATCCGTTTTGTATAGGACGTGTTTAGGGAAAAAAAAGTTTAGGTCCCACTTTTTTTTTTGACCTGGTTAGGTCCCACCTTCTAGTCGTGCGGTTAGTCAGAACCTCTACGCAGAGTATCGCCCTTGGGAGATTCAGGGCGATCGACTAGCGGTGTAACCTCATTGCCGCTCCTCTCTCCTCTAGACACGGCGGCACCCTAAGACGCGGGACAGACCTCATCTCCGCTCCTCTCCTCTAGACAAATTCGAGATCGGAGCACCTCCAGATCGGACGAGTCTAGATCGCAGCACTTCCAGATCGGAGACGATCTGGACCTAGTACGCGTCAGAGGTGAGATCTCGTCGGGTGCTAGGGTTCGGTGACGGCTCCTCCTCCTACTCCTCCGTGTTGTCGTAAGGGAATTCCGACTCTCATGGTTTCTAGTGGTTGCAGATAATGGTGGATAGCAGTGGTTCAAGTATGATGGAAGTAGATGACGAGTACTTGGACACTGAGGCTGAGTCCTCTCACCACCATGGATCAGATTCTGATGTAGATGGGCACGTCCATCCTGATGATGCATCAGACGAAAATGTGAGTGGCCTTGATTTTGTATGGTGTACTAGCAATTGCAATGAAGTCAACAAAATAAATTTATGTACATTTTCATTTGTGTTGTGTAGATTGAGTTAGAAGTTGCTAATGAGGAGAACGATTCTGAGGTATTGGACAGTGAGTACGTGAATAAGGTATGTGCATTATTGTAGGTATATATGTGGATGAAATTAGTTGCATGAAAATATAACTTACTATTATTTTCGTATTGAATTGTTCAGTTAATAGTTGGGAGTGATAAAAGTTTTGACTACTATGGTGATTCAGACTTGGAGACATGTGATAATGTTGAGGTATGTGTTTCATATTTTATGTGATATATATACCCAAGTTGTACCATTGTACTAATAACTTTTGTGTTATATGTTATGGATTTGTAGGTGGTTGGGAATTTTTTTAAAGAGAAAGAATATAAGGGGGAATGTGACAGGGATATTGGGCATCCAGGTGAAGAGCGAGAGAAGTATTGGAAAATAATGGATATGACTTTTGTTTCTGAACCTGCGGCATATTATTTTTACAACAGCTATGCTAAAGATCATGGATTCAACATAAGAAAGGGAAGGCATAAGGAAAACAAAAAGGCATCGCACGATATACGTAAGAGGCAGTTTGTATGCTCTAGGGAAGGGAAACGTAGTAGCAAATACTTGACTTTGGAAGACAGAAAATACAAGCCAAGAGCAGAGTCTCGTTGTGGATGCACAGCGCAACTGGTCGTGAAGCTAGATAAATCTAAAGGTGTTTGGTGTGTTGAGAAGTTTGATGACAGGCACAATCATATTTTAGCTAGACCTGATGAGGTGCCTTTTCTTTGGTCTCATAGGAAGATTAAAGATTTCCAAAGAGCAGAGATATTAGCAATGGCAGCTAGTGGGATTAGAAAGCATATGAGCATGAGTTCTTTCATCAGTAAATACGGTAGATACAATCAAGTTGGATTCACGAGGAAGGATTTGTGTAACATGTGTGCCAGAGAGAAAAGGAAGCTACTTTCAAGCGGCGATGCGGCCACGGCCATCGACATTATGCAAATCAGGAAGGAAAAGGACCCTGACTTTTTTATGATCATCAGCTTGACGATAAGGGACGTTTGAAATGTCTCTTCTGGTGCGATTCTCAGTCACGTCAGGACTACCAAGATTATGGTGACGTTTTGGTGTTTGACAACACCTACAAGATGAATCGATATGGTATGTCTTTTGTTCCATTTGTCGGCCTGAACAATCATCGAAAGACTACCCTATTCGGGTGTGCCATCATATCAAACGAGACCGAGGATACTTATGCTTGGCTCCTGAAAACATTTTTGAAAGCAATGTGTCAGAAGAGGCCACGGTCTATAATCACGGATGCGGATGCTGCGATGATTAGAGCGATACGAAGTGTATTAACAGATGTGTGGCACCGTATTTGTACATGGCACATTGAAAAGAACATGTGCAAGCACCTAAGTTCAAAATCATTGCCAGAGTTTCGGTCTCTATTATATTACTCCACCACGAAGGCCAAGTTTGAGGAAGGATGGCACGCATATGTGAGAAAATGGCAGACAGATAAGACAAAACCGTGGCTAAGTAGAATGTACAAGAAGAAGCACATGTGGGCGGCTGCTTACCTCGCAGATGGATTTTGGCTAGGGTGAAAAGCAACTAGCGTAGTGAAAGTCTTAACTCGTCCCTTCATCTTCACCTCGATTATGGGATGACGCTTGTGGATTTAATTGTGCACTATGAGAATGCCATTGTACGTATACGGGAAACAGAGGCGCGAGATGACTGCACGGCTTCGCAGAGTATGCCTGTGATTGTTACCAAATGGCAGCAAATTGGGATAGCAATGGCCAGCACATTCACCCCAGCAAATTTTTATATCTTGCAGGATGAGCTTCGTAAGATTGAAGGCATGATGATCGACTGTAGAAAAAAATGTGGGAATAGAAGATTCGGCAAGGTATCTTGTGGCATGGTCAAATAACCGATGCCATAATTTTTCTGTGGACTATACACCAAACAATCCAGCATAAAGTATAGATTGCACATGCCGGAGGATGGTACGTAGAGGCATTCCTTGCAAGCATATTCTGTTTTTGTTGACGGAGCTGAAATTGGTTGAACTATCAAGGTGTATTGTTCTTGCATGATTCTCAAAAAATGCCAGAAGTGGGTTACCTTCGAGGCGCACAAGCGATCTGTTTGGTTGGGGATTTGCTGGGGCAGAGGAGCGAAGTCGGTATTCCGAGCTCAGTATGATGTCGTTTGAAGCATTACATGTAGCCTGCAATAATCCTGAGTTGTACAAACAAGTAAAGACCTTTACCAGAAAATTATATCGAAAAAAGTGGCGTACGATAGAGGAGTACGTGGTCCAAGAAATTCCAATAATACTGATGGAGGACCTTCTGCAAGTGCAACTACTCCAATAGGTGATCCTGCTAAAGTCAACACAAAAGGTGCTCCGAAGGAAAAGAATAAAGGGAAGAGCAATCTTGTGAGTAAAAACGGTAGACCACTCGGGTATGATGAGAAAAAGCAGTTAAAGTTGTGTAGCGCTTGCAAAACGCCTAGACATAACAAAAATAGTGTGAAATGCAAACTCCATCACAGGTAACCACTATATTTAATTTCGGCATTAATTATTGTAATGTAGTTATTTATGATTTTTTTGTTTGTAAACTGCAGGTATCTTGCCGAAATGTTAGTTCGACGTGAGCAGCAGTAACATAGTATGCTAACGAGAGGGAGCTCATCATCATGATTATCCGGAAGTGGAATAGATCATAATTAGTATTTGAGAATTTTATTTTGTTTATGAGAACGTTGTTTGGTTATCTTGATTGGTTATCTGAATAGCGGAATGTAAGGCTTGATTATGGACATAATAGCGACATGTAGCTATCATGTTTGGTTATCTTGATTTGTTATTGCATGAAATTAAGCTGTATTGAGGCTGCAATCCGTTTTGAAGAAAACTATGACTATGTATGAATGGCTGTGGCAAAAGTTTCCAAAAAAACAATGATGAAAAGTTGATGTGTAAAGTTGTCACAGCAGGAAAACAGGGCAAAATCGTGCCGCGGCAAAAATATGATAGCCCTATCGCGGTAGAAAAAACATCCTTTCTGTGTCGCGGCAGTAAAAATTTGTCGCGGCATGAATAGTGGGTGTTTCTGAGCCACGGCAGAACGATGTGCCTGGCGCGATACGTACATCTAAACTCTGGCAGCGCGGCCGTTCGGCAGAAGCCACACACATCTAAGCTGCCTACTGGGCCATCATGCCGCCGATGAGGTGCACAACGACGACAAGACAACATGACCATCCAAACTAGCAACGAGATTCGGTTTATGTAGCGAATCATCCCGAGTCCTTCCAGCACCTTGTCGTCCATGTTGCTGACTCGAGCGGCCGCCGACGGAGAAGGACGCCGCCAAACGACATTTAGTCGGTAAATCTCCTTCTGCACTTCGTCCACTAGGGATTTCCTGCCGCAGCTCGTAGGCCGCACTCGTCGGCACTCGGCAGCCGTGTCCACGCCAAGCTTTGGCCGAGAGCTGGCGCCGCCACACGACGATTAAAACGCTGGCCAAGGAGAATACGCGTGCGCCTTAATATCTGGATGGACACGGCCTGCCGCGGCAGAAAAAACGGCATTTTCTCTGCCGCGGCAGGAAAAATGTCTCGCTAGACCTGTCGCGGCAGGAAAAGTGGATGTTTCTCTGCCGCGGCAGAGCAGGACTCAAACAATGATTTTGTAATCCGAATTAACCAAGAATAAAGTAGGACTAATAAATAAAAAATATTGAATATGTTCACATCAGGAGTAATAAACACAAAATATTGAGTATAAACACAAAATATTTTGTATATTTTACATGCATGTAATGGTAATATAGGAACAAAAAAACTTGTAGGGTGGGAAACCTTCTCCGGGACTAAAACCCAACCTACAAGCCATGATTCATTCCTCAGGCTTTCATGTGCTTCACCGCCTCAAGAACCTTGGTTTTGACACTGCTGATGTTTGAAGGAGACAGAACAACCTGAGCAACCTTCAGTCTTCTGTTATCATTTACTATGGACTGCATTGACAAATCTAGGTAAGTACAAATATTTTTGCTACAGCTGGTCGGGTAGTGATAGTTAAAATAATATGCAAACCTGCGAAATTTCCCTAGTCATTTTATAGCCATCCCAGTGTTCCATACACTCCAACACAAATAAGCCACATGAATTTCTGGGACACAGGACAAGAACAAATTTTATTTTGCATGATGGATAACATGAAATATACAAGGCAAAATAAAGTAAACTAAACTCTCCCATCTCTTTGCCGAGCCAATTCATAACGTTTTATAGGCCATTTTGATACGTCGGGGTATTGTGATTTTGTAATCATGTTAGTTTGTTTTATGTCATACGCTATTTGATATCTCTGAAAAATGCAAAAAATAGTGTAATGTACACAAGTATTAAGGTAGTACATGATAAAGTTAAGAGATTAAATTACCATTGTTTTAATTATTTCCTTCGTTGTAGATAAAGAGTATAAAGAGTCTAAAACTTGAAATTCTTGTTTCGGTATGTGCATGACAACTGTCGTCCAATGCGCGTCATTTATATTTAGAGGGAAATATACCTAGAAAAATTGAAGAATGTAATCAACATAACACTTTTCCACATAAAAATGATGTACGTTCTAATTACCTTATTTTGCAAGAAATATTCATCCATGACTCTTCCAATTAATCCACTTTTGGACATAGTGAAGTCCATGTTATGGTTGGATTTTTTCGCTTGTTCCAAAGTTGTACCCTTCTTCACAAGGAACGTTGTTCTTAATGCACCGAAAAGGTACCGATCATGTCCCACACGAAGTGACAAATCTCCAATATAACTGTCTATTAGCTGTAATAACAAGAGGAATTAATTTTATCAGAGTGATAACATTATTATGTATTAGTATGATATAAAATAATCATAACACAGTACAACTTACAGGATCGCTAACCCACTCATGGTCCAACACATCTTTAAGCTTTAATGAATTCAACATAATTCCATTTGCATGTTGGTAAACAACCTTTTTACCATTTGATTCATCCTTACATGCGTTTTCAACCAATATCACGGCTGCTTGTATTTGCTGAGCAGTCGGGACACCTGGAACATCATCTTGGTTTACAAACAATCCTAATAAAATAGTAAAAAAAACTAGTTATAACTACATAAAGATGTAAATAGTAGATACACATGAAATAATTGTCAATCGATTTGTAGTACCTTTCTTAAGTGCACGACTTTTGGGGGCTCATATCCCACGTAACCTTCAAGTTTGTAGAAACTTTGCGCTTACGTTTCCCCAAACCTTGTTCCGGGTCATTGTTAACGTCCAACTTACTATCAATGTTGTTGGAATCGTCTGACGCAGTTGCTCCATCCAGCTCTTTCCCATTTTTGCTAATTCCGTACATTTCCGATGGAAGGTTTGACACGGCTTTTGTAGAAACATCAAGCACTAACTCTGGATTGGAAGGTGTGCTGCCTATTGCGTCTTTACAAGCATCCTTATGTGCGCCATCGTCGGGCGTTGCATTATCATTCAACCCAGTGTGTTTCATTGAATCAATAGTTTCCTTAATACTCTGATCAGCATAAGCACCTGCACTCTCTTTTCAATAGCAAAATTCTTTTCCTGGAAAAGAGGATCCATTATTCAATGATAGGTTGTCGTCTCCATTTTCAACTTCTTTGCTTTTGTACATAATGCCATTTTTATTCAACTTGAAAATTAATTCCTGAAAAATTAAATGGAAATATATAATGTACTCGTAGGCTATCAGATATAAAAATAGAAACTCCCAATAGTATATGCAATAACACGGTGATTACCTGTGCATAGGAGTCCATCATTTTCTTGACAATTTTCTCCATTGTTGACTCCATCCTATTCATTGTTCGCTCCATCACTCGATCCATCACTCGCTCCATCATAGACTCCGTCACTACCTCATGCACGTTTTTAGTAGTTTTTTTGTTTGAATTTCTGGCTACAGCCTTCCTAGCCGAACTTGCCTTTGGCTTGAGAACAGGAGCCGGTTTATTTAGCATTTCAATCCTATACTGCAATGTTATATTATCTTCAAGCTGATACATACAAATTAGTAGAACTCAATGTTATTAATCACAGTATAGGCGTAAGTTTTTTAAAATAACCAGATGATATATATACAGATGATATTAGAAACATAGATCATTACCAGAATAGGTCCTTCACCCCGACCATGATCACAGTCCATTGTATCCCTAGTCCTAGCAGCATCATCTGTCCAATTACGCATGAGTGGTCTCAAGGATAAACTTGGATTTATCCTACAAGGATCATCTACATGCTTGATCTTCTCCCAATAAACATACTGCATGTGAACCAATGTGTAATGTTAGTGCATCATAAAATGAGATGATCTACCGTATTAAAAATAATGTAGAGAAAATATTTAATACCTGTATTAAAGAAAAATTTCCCTTAGGCCACTGCCTAATTTGTTTATATCTAGTTACAAGGCTGAAGTATAGAATGAGATGATCTACCGTGAACTCACTCCAATTAATGGTGGACATACGGTCTAGGTCCTCCACTAGTACCCAATAATCCTTCGGTATAATCCTCTTAATCATAGGCGCCAACACTATCCCAAGGAGAACAAGGGCAGATTTGTGAAGGAAGTCATCGTCCGCAACTTTACTCATGACAATATCAGCTATTAAATCTTTAATAACTTGCCAGTAGTTGCGCTGAGAAAATGTGGTGAAATACGGGACTTTCCGTCTTCACCTTCCTCATCAATTATACGATTAGCAGACAGACCATTGTTTCGTAATCCATAAATGCACTATGCATCTTGTGCAGTCAATGCAAATTTGCCTTTATTAGGCAGGACAAAAGTGCTAGACTCATATCATAAATGTGAAACATGTACTGCAGCAAGACAACTCGCATCCGAATTGGTGGAATTTATAACATACTTCGCATATTTGATTCCATAAATTTTCTACGTTGTTGACTTGTAAAATTGCCCACAAGTCTACACCATGTTTCAACATAGCAAGCAATATCACCATCCAGTTCTATCACGCTGCAAGAAAAATCACCATGACAAAAATAAACAAGTGTAAAGTTAGTGCATGCATGTGTTTATACTATGTAAAGGAAATTGGTGGCATATATATAATGTATATATTACAGATCAACAAATGCATATATATAATGTTTATACTACGTGTTTATATTATTTTACTCCTGAACAGATCCTCTTACGCCTCTCGCTTAGGGTTTAGGGTTTGGAGCGTCATGGAGATGAAACTGGGCTACAGCCCCCCTTCCAAAAGTGCAAAACTAGGCTAAGTCACAATCAGCTGAGGGGTCGCATGTATGTGGTCATTGTTGGTTCAGCTGTACGTGTTTTGTCTTGTTCCATGCATGTAGAGAGATAGAACACATGCACCCGATCTGTTTCTGGGCCATGCATGTAGAACCACATGCACCCGGCAGCACCCAGCCTTCCCTATACTAGTTCATGTGGCAGAGATAATGTGTCTAGTACTACTCAAGTTTCTACTAATACTTTTGCTTATAAATCATGCTAAAAACTTCAAATCTGTGATCCACTCACATATATAAAATACTCAATTACAACTAGAAATCCACTTGTAACTAAAAAATTACGCTTCTGACACCATTTACAATTGAAAATTATCAGTTGCAAACGCACTTACTATACACCAACGCTTTCTATTAATTTCCAATCTAGCACAAGGGATCATACTACGATCCCTCCTCACATCCCCACTACAACACACACGGCGATCCCTCTTTACTCTTGGTCACGCTCCGCCACTGCCTGCACACGGCGATGGCCTGTTCGGAAACGAACTGCCCGCCTCTCTCCTTGTAATCCCCACCACCGCTGCACCCTACCCTGTTACCTCCGCCGCCACACCTCAAAACATCTCACCTGGCCCGCCAACCCCTCTTTGCACACGGCGATGGCATGCGATCATAGATCTACGTGATCATAGATCTAGGTACACAGAGCTACGTTGCATGCGATCATAGATCCATCAGATGGTGGACATACCTGATGGGCCGTCGTAGTACTACTCCCGCATGCCGCCGTTATACGAATGGCGCACTCCTTCGAGTCACCGCAAGGTTGAGACCATCGCACCTCGAAGGAGTCAACTCGAAAGGCGGTTGTAAACTGGGACAGAGAAGGCGGCGGTAGGGCAACGATGTAGCCACGACGCGGTCGTGCCTATATGACCCACCACGTCGCTGCGTGTTTGACTAAAAAAATATGTGGAAACAACTCTAAAGGCCCAGTTTAGGCCGAGGTATGCAGTACATTAATTGGCCCAATTAACTCTTTTTTTAATTGCGTAAAATTCGAACTCCAGGATAACATAAAAAAATGATATATTCGCAAATGCAGAATATTGGCAAAAAAATCAAGTAAAAAAAACCTAACACTCTGGAGGTTGGGTTCCACACACGGGCCTAGCTCAAGCCCATTACAGGCGAACTAGACCAGAGTAGTACTGCCTAGCCGTCCTAGAGGTCAGCCCGATAGCAGAGTGAATCAGATTTGTTTTTTGAGAGGAGCTCGAGGGTGAGCATCGAACGGGGTATATAAGCTGGTCGTCCTCGCCTCCAACTAGCGAGGTGGGACTAAAACTCCTACCCTCGTCGACACCGCGCGCAGCACGCGTACACGGGCCGATTTTACTCCCGGTCGACCAGGATGCGGCGCTACGACGGGCACGGGAGTTGAGCCAGTGGTTAGGTTGTCTCGCTGGGCCTGGTTCTCAGTTACGTTTATTTATTTTTCTTCTTATTTCTTTTTTCTTTTTCCATTTCTAATTTCTGTTTCAATTCAAATCAAATGATTTCAAAACTCAATTTCATTTCAAACCTTTACTAAACCTTTTAAGTAGGTTTCATCTTATTTTTTACTGTGTTATTTAATCCACTCAATTATAATTTTCTTGTTATTTAGTATTTATTTATGATTAGGTATTTTCTCTTTTTTCAAATTAAATTTAATATGATTCAAACCCATATAATTTTTTTAAATAATCCTTTATTCTTTTTTTTTCAAACCCATGGTTAAATCACATCTTGTGGGCCTAAAAATGATTTTTCCCCAAAATATTTGAGGTTCCAATTGTGTAGCTCTAGTTCAAATTTTCCATGTTTATACCATATTTGACCAAACTTTGACTTTTGGTACAAATTGAGCAAAATAGAAATTAAAGACCAACAAAGTGGTTATGTTCCCACCAAATGTCCCCATCTACCTAACCATGTTGGTGAAACAAAGGTTTCAACTATAAATTTTGTACTTCCTTCACAAAATATAGCTGAATTTGAAATTTTAAAATGGAAAATGCTATTTAAAAGCATAATTGGTGACAGACACCAAAATATGAAATGTCTGCCATGCCAAGACACACCTCCTTGCCAAGTTTGAGTCAATTCTGAGAAAGTATGACATGGAGCTGGTCATGTCGTATGAAATTTGGGTACACACCCATGAGACTCACACTTGGAACCAAGAGTGATAGAGAAAACTCATCTTTGCTTCCACAAACTCAAGGTTTATTATTTTTCCTTCCAACTAGGGTACAATATAAGACCAATGCACAAGGTTTCACTATTTTTTGATTTTTTGTGATTTTATACTGCCAGGTCAAATTCTGGTCAAAATTTGCGTCGAACACCGAGTTGCCATATGGATGAACCTAGCCGATGTACTAATAGATCCATTGTTAAACCACATCTTGTGGGCCTAAAAATGATTTTTCCCAAAATATTTGAGGTTCCAATTGTGTAGCTCTAGTTCAAAATTTCCATGTTTATACCATATTTGACCAAACTTTGACTTTTGGTACAAATTGAGCGAAATAGAAATTAAAGACCAACAAAGTGGTTATGTTCCCACCAAATGTCCCCATCTACCTAACCATGTTGGTGAAACAAAGGTTTCAACTATAAATTTTGAACTTCCTTCACAAAATATAGCTAAATTTGAAATTTTAAAATGGAAAATGGTATTTAAAAGCATACTTGGTGACAGACACCAAAAGATGAAATGTCTGCCATGCCAAGACACACCTCCCTACCAAGTTTGAGTCAATTCTGAGAAAGTATGACATGGAGCTGGTCATGTCCTATGAAATTTGGGTACACACCCATAAGACTCACACTTGGAACCAAGAGTGAGAGAGCAAACTCATCTTTGCTTCCACAAACTCAAGGTTTATTATTTTTCTTCCAACTAGGGTACAATCTAAGACCAATGGACAAGGTTTCACTATTTTTTGATTTTCTGTGATTTTATACAACCAGGTCAAAGTCTGGTCAAAATTTGCGTCGAACACCGAGTTGCCATGTCAACACCCAGATTTTTCAATCCTAGATGCCTGTTATGCCATACATCGCAATCCCAGGATTACCATTTTTGCGAGACATAACAGAATTGGATACCATAGTACATCATCCATTACAAACGATACATAAGTTCTTACACAAATAGGGATCTCATGATCCAGTTCTTAATACAACATCAAGCAGCGGAATACATAATAATAACGGTAGCGTAGGCGAAGCTACATCTTCGGGGTCACAGGCAATGCTGACGATGGGAGATGATCCTAGTTGTCGTAACCTTCCTGGGGTCCATCCTCCAGGTACTCCTCTTCATAGTCTGGCCATGGGAATAGCTAGGGACAAAGCCATGAGTACTCTTTAAGTACTCGCAAACTAATACTAACAGGTAAAGGGGTTTTTGGATAATTGGATCCTAGGCTCTAGGGTTGTTTTGCAAAAGCCAGATTTATCTCTACGAAGTTCCAAAGCTAATCCCAATTTTATAACTCCTAAGTGGGATCTTGTATTTCATATCACAACCCTGTTGGGGTCAAGTCAAAGTCTCAATTCATTTCACAAGTCATTTTGAAAAGTTTGACGGGGGAACAGTATGGCCACTCCAACTGTCCATAACCGCGGACGCGGCTATTCGAATAGTTTGACACTCTACAGAGATTGTACACTTTCACCACAACATTCGATACATCCGTCAGGAACAAATCCTGAATTCACCATACTCAGTATGCAGATAATCAATCCTAACCTTTCAATTACATTCCCTAGTATAAGCACCTCTCCTGTGAGTTTGGCCTCCCAACCATGACCAACTGTCATCTTGGGTACTGCACAGGTGGACAATCTTCACAAGGTAGCCTCAGCTCAGACCTTGGCCGTGAGGGAGCTAATACTAAGGTATATAAGTTTCCAGTCAAGCCCTACCCAATATTCGGGTATTGTGGTTGTACGATAAAATTGGAATGGTATCGCATACAAACAACCATCAGTTTTAAAAAGGGCTAAGGCTCATTCCTCAACATTTTCATCACCAAAATCATCAGGTGTTCGGAAACACATGTCCAAAACATTTCAATAGAATGATCCATCATTCCAAGGTTTTCATAACCATTTTTCCACCAAGTATTCCCATCTAAAGTTGATCAAGTTTTATGATTAGCACTAGCATCTACAAGTGGGGTGAGTACAAATGAGGGAGTGGTAAACTAGGGGAGTTTCAACTAAGTACACCTTATATCTTAGGATGATATCAAGGTTTCTTACTTAGGCCAAAATTTATGCTCTTTATGCAACCTTCACATATCTCTTAAGTAAACTCTAAGTAAGAACTTTGATAAAGAAATAAAGTAAGAAGCTTGCAAGTAAAACTAGGATTGGTTGAATCAAGTGGGTATGTGTAGGGGTTCGTAGCATGGAAAACAAAAATTTTCTATCGCATACAAACAAACAAGCCAAGATCTATCTACTAGATTGTAGCAACGAGTCGATGGTATAACTTACCCTCGAATATTCCAAAGCGTTTAACGAGAGCGGATTCTCGTGGGTGATGTAGTCGTACTCTTTCCGATCTCAAGATCATGTAGACGATCCTTCCGGCGCCACGTTCCGGCAGCGCTCCCGCAGTCGGTCACACGTTCGGTACTCGACGAAGACCTTCCTCTCCCTTGTTCCAGCAGGCAGCGGAGGTTGTAGCACTCTCCTCGCGATTCCGGCAGCACAACGGCGTGGTACCAGAAGTAGAGGGGAGATCCCGCAGGGCTTCGCCTTAAGCCGGAGCGAGTATGGTGGATTATGAGAGAGGGCTATTAGTGGTCTAGAGATTAGACACACCAATTAGAAGGCTCTAAACCAATTAGAAGGCTCTAAACCGCTGGCTAAAGCAATTAGAAGCTCTAAACCAAAACGGCTCTAAACCGGAGATTTAGAGGTGGAAACTTGTGTGTCTAGGAGGGGAGCCCTGCCCCTCCTTTTATAGGTGGGGAGGCGCGGCCAGGGGAGGGGAGTCCCTCCCCAAGTCGGCCTTGGGTGGTGCGCCGGCTTGGGGAGGAGACTCCTCCCTCAAGTCGGTTCCCAACTCCTCTTTCTTGTTTCCCACAGTTTCTTGTTTTAGCCGTTTGACTTTCAAACTGGACATTTGACTTTTCTGTTTTAGGATTCAATTTAATCCTTTATTTGGGACAGCAAGAACACTTAGTACATGATGCAATCATTCCAATATGTAATGACACATTCATGTACCCCTCCCCCCCGGAGTGCCGGACAATCCGGAACCTTCTAGAACATTCCCGATGAAAACACCGGAATCATTCCCGAACTCCGAAACGGGACTTTCCTTATATGAATCTTATTCTCCGGACCATTCCGGATCACCTCGTGATATCCCGGATCCCATCCGAGACTCCGAACAACATTCGGTCTCTTTCTCATAATACCATAACTACTCAAACAACGTCGAATCCTTAAGTGTGTCTCCCTACGGTTCGTGAATTATGCGGACATGATCGAGACACTTCTCCGAACAATAACCAATAGAGGAATCTGGAAATTCATATGGCTCCCACATATTTCTACGATTACTTTGCGATCGAATGAACCACTTACATACGATACCAATTTCCCTTTGTCTCACGATATGTTACTTATCCGAGGTTATGATCGTCGGTATCTCTGCATACCTAGTTCAACCTCGTTACTGATAAGTACTATTTTCTCGTTCCGGTGATATGTGATCCCTTGTGACCAAGTCACATGCTTGCAAGCCAATTGGATGACATTCCACCGAGAGGGCCCAGAGTATATCTATCCGTCATGTGGATGGACAAATCCCACTCTCGATCCATGTGTTTCAACCAATACTTTCCGAACACTTAATGCCACCTTTATAGCCACCCAGTTACGGTGTGGTGTTTGATGTCATCAAAGCATCCATCCGGTAAAGATGATATGCATGATCTCATGGTCGAAGGAATTAGGTTACTATGTATCAGAAAGCATATAGCAATTGAACTATTGAAATGACTTGATCTTTATGCTACGCTTATCAATAGGAGTATGTCCACCATATCATTCTCCTAACGATATGATCTTGTTGTTGATAACATCTCAATGTTCATGATATGGAAACCACAATCATTTAATCAACCAACAAGCTAGTGAAGTATAGAGGCTATACTAGGGACTTCAATTTAAGTTTACAATTCACACAAGTATTAATGTTTCCTTGTTAATACTATTATAGCATGAATATAAACATTTATCATAAACACAAAGATATAATAATAACTATATTTATTATTGCCTCTAGGGCATATCTCCAACAGTCTCCCACTTGCACTAGAGTCATCTAATCTAGATTACATGGTAATATACCGAACACCCATGGCAGTTTGGTGTTGGTCATGTTTTGCCCTCGGGAGAGGTTTAGTCAACGGATCCGCCACATTCAGATCTGTGTGTACTTTGCAAATCTTTATATCCCCATCCTGGATATGTTCTCGAATAGCGTGAAAACGCAGCTTGATATGCTTCAGCTTCTTGTGTGACCTTGGTTCTTGCGCATTGGCTATGGCGCCCATGTTATCACAGTAGATAGACATTGGGTCCAGCGCACTTGGAACCATACCCAGCTCTGTAATGAACTCTTTCATCCATATCGCTTCTTGTGAAGCCTCCGAAGCAGCCATGTATTCCGATTCAGTTGAAGATCTCGCCACAACGCTTTGCTTTGCACTCCTCCAGCTAACTGCTGCACCATTCAAAATAAATACGTATCCAGATTGTGATTTAGAATCATCCGGATCGGTGTTCCAACTAGCATCGGTGTAACCATTAACAACGAGATGTTCATCACCTCCATAAGAAAGAACCATATCCTTAGTTCTTCTCAAGTACTTAAGGATGTTTTTGACCGCTGTCCAATGATCCAC
The DNA here is from genome assembly GCA_916181665.1 of Avena sativa. Lineage (NCBI taxonomy): Eukaryota > Viridiplantae > Streptophyta > Magnoliopsida > Poales > Poaceae > Avena > Avena sativa. The sequence continues at coordinate 33,182,155 of OV702285.1, read as the reverse complement.
TCCTGGATCACTTTGATATCTGCTAGTTAGACTAACAGCATATGCGATGTCGGGTCTAGTACATAGCATGGCATACATTAGAGATCCTATGGCTGAGGCATAGGGAGTCTTACTCATCCTTTCTCTATCTTCTGCCGATGTTGGACTTTGAGTTTTACTCAAGGTCGTATTGGGCAACATGGGCAAGAACCCTTTCTTGCTTTCTTCCATTCCAAACTTCTTTAGAACTTTGTCCAAATATGTACTCTGTGACAATGATATTTGGCGTTTCGATCTATCTCTATAAATCTTTATGCCTAATATGTAAGCTGCTTCGCCAAGATCCTTCATTGAAAAACTATTATTCAAATATTCCTTGACACTATTAAGAAGGTCTACATCATTCCCAATCAACAATATGTCATCCACATACAGTATTAAGAATGCTACAGAGCTCCCACTCACTTTCTTGTAAATACAAGCTTCTCCATAAGTTTGTATAAAACCAAAACTTTTGATTACCTTATCAAAACGTTGATTCCAACTTCGGGATGCCTGCTTCAATCCATAGATGGACCGTTGAAGTTTGCATACCTTGTTAGCATCTTTAGGATCGACAAAACCTTTGGGTTGCATCATATACAACTCTTCATCAATGTCTCCATTGAGGAATGCTGTTTTGACATCCATCTGCCATATCTCATAATCATAATATGCAGCGATTGCTAACATAATCCTCACAGACTTTAGCTTCGCTATCGGTGAGAAAGTCTCATCGTAGTCAACTCCTTGAATTTGTCGAAACCCTTTTGCGACAAGTCGAGCTTTATAGATAGTAACATTACCATCAGCATCTGTTTTCTTCTTGAAAATCCATTTGTTCTCGACAGCCTTCCGGCCATCCGGTAAGTCCACCAAAGTCCATACTTGGTTTTCATACATGGATCCAATCTCGGATTTCATGGCTTCTTGCCATTTATTGGAATCTGGGCTCATCATTGCTTCCTCATATGTCTCGGGGTCATCGGTGTTGTCCACCACCATGACATTCATAACGGAATCATACCAATCTGGAGTGGTACGAGTTCTCGTTGACCTCCGAGGCTCTGTAGTAACTTCAACCGAAGTTTCATGATCACCATCATTAGCTTCCTCTCTTATTGGTGCAGGCACCACAGGAACTTCTTCCGGTGCTGCGCTACTCGCAATTTCGAGAGAAGGTTCGACAACCTCGTCGAGTTCTACTTTCCTTCCAGTCACTTCTTTCTAGAGAAATTCCTTCTCTAGAAAGGATCCATTCTTGGCAACGAAGATTTTGCCTTCGGATCTATGATAGAAGGTATACCCAATAGTTTCCTTCGGGTCTCCTATGAAGACGCATTTTTCCGCTTTGGGTTCAAGCTTGTCCGGCTGTAACTTCTTTACATAGGCTTCGCATCCCCAAACTTTAAGGAACGACAATTTAGGTTTCTTCCCAAACCATAATTCATACGGTGTCGTTTCAACAGATTTAGACGGTGCCCTATTTAAAGTGAATGCGGCTGTTTCTAATGCATAACCCCAAAATGATAGCGGTAAATCTGTAAGTGACATCATAGAACGAACCATATCTAAGAGAGTTCGATTACGACGTTCGGACACACCATTACGCTGTGGTGTTCCCGGCGGTGTCAATTGTGAAAGTATTCCGCACTTCTTTAAATGCTCGCCAAACTCGTAACTTAGATATTCACCTCCACGATCAGAACGTAGAAATTTAATCTTCTTGTTACGTTGATTCTCTACCTCACTTTGAAACTCCTTAAACTTCTCGAAAGTTTCGGATTTATGTTTCATGAAATAGATATACCCATATCTACTCAAGTCATCCGTGAAGGTAAGAACATAACGATAACCACCGCGCGATGCTACACTCATTGGACCACACACATCGGTATGTATGATTTCCAATAAGTCCGTAGCTCGCTCCATCATACCAGAAAATGGAGTCTTAGTCATTTTACCCATCAGACATGCTTCGCATCTTTCAAGTGATTCAAAATCAAGTGATTCAAGAAGTCCATCGGAATGGAGTTTCTTCATACGTTTCACTCCGATGTGACCAAGACGACAGTGCCACATATAGGTCGAATTATCGCTTGATTTCAAACGTTTAGCTTCAATATTGTTGATATGTGTATTTCCACTATCGAGATTCAATAAGAATAGACCATCTATCAAAGGTGCATGTGCGTAAAACATATTACTCATATAAATCGAACAACCATTATTCTCTGACTTAAACAAGTAACCGTCTCGCAATAAACAAGATCCTGATATAATGTTCATGCTTAACGCAGGCACCAAATAACAATTATTTAAGTATAAAACTAATCCCGATGGTAGATGAAGAGGTAGCGTGCCGTCCGCGATCACATCAACCTTTGATCCGTTTCCCACGCGCATCGTCACCTCGTTCTTCGCTAGCTTCCGTTTATTCTGCAGCACCTGTTTCGAGTTACAAATATGAGCAACCGAACCAGTATCAAATACCCAGGCACTACCACGAATACTAGTGAGATACACATCAATAACATGTATATCAGATATACCTTTCTTCTTGATGTTGCCGTTCTTCAAATCCGCCAAGTACTTTGGGCAATTCCGCTTCCAGTGACCTACTCCCTTGCAGTAAAAGCACTCAGTTTCAGGCTTTGGTCCAGCCTTGGTTTTCTTCGTCGGCGTGGTAAATTTCTTACCACCCTTCTTGAAGTGTCCCTTTTGCTTAGACTTGCCTTTCTTGAATTTGGTGGTCTTATTGACCATCAACACTTGGTGCTCTTTCTTGATCTCCACTTCTGCAGATTTTAACATAGCAAATAGTTCTGGCAACTCTTTGTTCATGTTCTGCATGTTGTAGTTCATCACAAAGTTCCTGTAACTTGGTGGCAATGACTGGAGGACGCGGTAAACCCCCAAAGCATTAGGAATCACTATACCCAAGCTTTGAAGTTTGTTTGCGTGCCCAGACATCTTAAGCACATGCTCACTGACGGAGCTGCCCTCTTCCATCTTGCAGTTAAAGAACTTTTCAGAAGCCTCATAGCTTTCAATTGCCGCATGAGTCTCAAAAATCAATTTGAGATCCTCGACAATATCATATGGGTCTGACTCTTCAAACCTTTTCTGAAGCTCCGATTCTAAACCATACAAGATAGCACACCGAACTATGGAGTACTGATTCTTCCGAGCGAGGTAAACATTCTTTACTTCATCGGGAGCATCAGCTGCAGGTGGGTCACCCAGCGGTGCATCCAGCACATAGGTCAAATTACCAGCTGTGAGGACAATCCTCAAATTGCGGAACCAATCCGCGAAGTTGCTTCCATTGTTTTTCAACTTTTCTTTCTCTAGGAACGCATTAAAATTGATGGTAGGGGCTGCCATTGATCTACAACATATTTGCAATAGTTTAGACTAAGTTTATGACAAATTGAGTTCAAATTAATTAATGAAATTAAACTAGGTGAACTCCCACTCAAAACAACATCCCTCACATTGTTTTAGTGATCACACGAACCAAATCCACTACATCAACACCGATCATCACGAGAGTTGATATAGTTTCAATGGCGAACAATCATCATGTTCATCATATCTACTATATGATTCATGCTTTACCTTTCGGTAATCCGTGTTCCTGAGACCATGTCTGTACATGCTAGGCTCGTCAAGATCAAACCTTAGCCACCGCATAAGCAAATCTGGCTTGCTTACGTTGTATACACTTGCGGAATCTAACACACCCGATCATCACGTGGTGCTTCGAAACAACAAGCTTTAGCAACGGTGCTAACTAAGGGCGAACACTTTATGATTTGAAATTCTTGTGCATGAGGGATCATCTTATAATGCTACCGTCGTCTACTAAGCAATACAAGATGCATAAAGGATTAACATCACATGCAATTCATAATATGTGATATGATATGGCCTTTCTTCTTTGTGCTTTCGATCTCCATCTTCAAACACGAACATGATCTCCATCATCTCCGGCATTGCATCAAGGTCAATGACGCTTCACCATGGTTGTCGTCCATCGGCTTCAATTATTACAACTACTTTGAATAGACACGCGGGTCTTAACATAAATTAAAGACAACCATATGGCTCCTGCCGGTTGCCAACTTACAATAAGGAACATTGCATACATCAAATATAATCACAATCATGGCCATATCACATCACTGCACACCGCTGCAAAACAAAGTTAGACGCCTCTACTTTCTTTGCATATTTTACGTGGTTTGGGGCTTTCAATAAGTGTCGTTCTAACTTACGAACAAGAACCACAACATTGATACTAGCATTGTTGATTACCCGTTGTAAATTGGATCTTAACTATGCTAGGAGAAACAGGCACCCGCAAAGCCACTTATGCAATACAAGTTGCATGTCAAGCGTGGAGCAAGTCTCATGAACGATGTCATGTAAGGTTAGCCCGGGCCGCTTCATCCCAACATACCGCAAGATGCAAAGTACACAAAAAGCAATCTACAATAAAAGCATCAACGCCCACAATGACCATTGTGTTCTACTCGTGCAACAGATCTACATATAGACACGGCTCTGATACCACTGTAGGGGTTCGTAGCATGGAAAACAAAAATTTTCTATCGCATACAAACAAACAAGCCAAGATCTATCTACTAGATTGTAGCAACGAGTCGATGGTATAACTTACCCTCGAAGATTCCAAAGCGTTTAACGAGAGCGGATTCTCGTGGGTGATGTAGTCGTACTCTTTCCGATCTCAAGATCGTGTAGACGATCCTTCCGGCGCCACGTTCCGGCAGCGCTCCCGTAGTCGGTCACACGTTTGGTACTCGATGAAGACCTTCCTCTCCCTTGTTCCAGCAGGTAGCGGAGGTTGTAGCACTCTCCTCGCGATTCCGGCAGCACAACGGCGTGGTACCAGAAGTAGAGGGGAGATCCCGCAGGGCTTCGCCTTAAGCCGGAGCGAGTATGGTGGATTATGAGAGAGGGCTATTAGTGGTCTAGAGATTAGGCACACCAATTAGAAGGCTCTAAACCAATTAGAAGGCTCTAAACCGCTGGCTAAAGCAATTAGAAGCTCTAAACCAAAACGGCTCTAAACCGGAGATTTAGAGGTGGAAACTTGTGTGTCTAGGAGGGGAGCCCTACCCCTCCTTTTATAGGTGGGGAGGCGCGGCCAGGGGAGGGGAGTCCCTCCCCAAGTCGGCCTTGGGTGGTGCGCCGGCTTGGGGAGGAGACTCCTCCCTCAAGTCGGTTCCCAACTCCTCTTTCTTGTTTCCCACAGTTTCTTGTTTTAGCCGTTTGACTTTCAAACTGGACATTTGACTTTTCTGTTTTAGGATTCAATTTAATCCTTTATTTGGGACAGCAAGAACACTTAGTACATGATGCAATCATTCCAATATGTAATGACACATTCATGTACCCCTCCCCCCCCCCCCCCCGGAGTGCCGGACAATCCGGAACCTTCTAGAACATTCCCGATGAAAACACCGGAATCATTCCCGAACTCCGAAACGGGACTTTCCTTATATGAATCTTATTCTCCGGACCATTCCGGATCACCTCGTGATATCCCGGATCCCATCCGAGACTCCGAACAACATTCGGTCTCTTTCTCATAATACCATAACTACTCAAACAACGTCGAATCCTTAAGTGTGTCTCCCTACGGTTCGTGAATTATGCGGACATGATCGAGACACTTCTCCGAACAATAACCAATAGAGGAATCTGGAAATTCATATGGCTCCCACATATTTCTACGATTACTTTGCGATCGAATGAACCACTTACATACGATACCAATTTCCCTTTGTCTCACGATATGTTACTTATCCGAGGTTATGATCGTCGATATCTCTGCATACCTAGTTCAACCTCGTTACTGATAAGTACTATTTTCTTGTTCCCGTGATATGTGATCCCTTGTGACCAAGTCACATGCTTGCAAGCCAATTGGATGACATTCCACCGAGAGGGCCCAGAGTATATCTATCCGTCATGTGGATGGACAAATCCCACTCTCGATCCATGTGTTTCAACCAATACTTTCCGAACACTTAATGCCACCTTTATAGCCACCCAGTTACGGTGTGGTGTTTGATGTCATCAAAGCATCCATCCGGTAAAGATGATATGCATGATCTCATGGTCGAAGGAATTAGGTTACTATGTATCAGAAAGCATATAGCAATTGAACTATTGAAATGACTTGATCTTTATGCTACGCTTATCAATAGGAGTATGTCCACCATATCATTCTCCTAACGATATGATCTTGTTGTTGATAACATCTCAATGTTCATGATATGGAAACCACAATCATTTAATCAACCAACAAGCTAGTGAAGTATAGAGGCTATACTAGGGACTTCAATTTAAGTTTACAATTCACACAAGTATTAATGTTTCCTTGTTAATACTATTATAGCATGAATATAAACATTTATCATAAACACAAAGATATAATAATAACTATATTTATTATTGCCTCTAGGGCATATCTCCAACAGTATGATCACATATGCTTAAGGCATATAGTGGGCATAGTAACAAGTAGTGGTTTGTGGCATCAGTAGGGTATCTTGCAAGGGTTAGCTTGCATTGGTTCACTTAGTTAATAAAACTTGCACAATATCAGTATAAGCTTGCTAAATTGCAAGTGTTAGCTTGAAAGGTTAATAGCTTGCCTTGATCAGAGCAGTGGTTGAAGTTCTCCTCGGCTTCTTCGTAGAATCCTCCTTCCTCCTCGTATCCTTGGTCGGTACTAACGTCTATGAATAAATACGAGGTACACAATCAACAAAAAATACTTAAATACTTGCATCACACATAATGGGCCTATAGATGATCTAGCATCATCTCTAACATTACAAGATTAAAGCTTGGTTTAATTCCTTTTTATTTCTAGAAAAGTAATTTCTACTCATTGAAAAACTACTTAAGATTTAATATTCTCCAAACCAAACATGGGATCATGTTGACACATGTCATCATCACATATTGTAGTCCAAGGGAATGTGATTTAAGTGGTGTCACAATTTAATAAGGTTTTACCCTTTTATTTTAATTAATTAATGTGTCTAGAAATGCTTATGGGGCATTCTTTTATAACTTGAACATTATTTCTGCAAGTAAACCTATATATTTTTATATATTCTAAAAGGTATGGTTAAATGTGATTTTTGAGAGTTGGAATCAACTCAAAAGCTATTATGGTTTAAATTTGAAAAAAATTTGAATGCAGAAAAGCTTCTGCCTTGTTATTTTTACCATGGGTGATCTATAGATCCAAATGACTTGAATCCAACGGGCTTGGATTCAGCATTCCCAGACCTTTCTAACAAAATTGTTTTCATTCAATTTGGTGCACTGAATTGATCTGGGTTGAATTTTGAAGTTGGGTACAGAAGTGAGTTTGAAATAAAATAGAAAAGGTTTAATTTAAATAACTGGGCTGCGCGGGAAAAGTTAACGGGCCGGCCTGCTAAGCGCAGTGCTCCCGCGGGCTGCTTAAGTGGGTGTCCCCACTCGTCAGTGAGACAGGGAGGGGCGAAGCGGTACGGGGCAACGTGGATCGTTCGATCTGATTCTAATCCAACGGCTGGGAGTCATCGTCGACGCGAGACAACGCCAGCGAGAAAGAAACCTAGCACAGCCAGTGAGGGGTGCTGGGGGCTCACCGGGGTGCAGGCGAGGGTTGGCGGGGCGGGCGAACGACGAAGACGACGACGACGAACTCAGGGGTGGTCGCGACAGCTCCTAGGGTGGACGAAATTGATGGCGCCCTTCTTCTCCAGAGGCGGCGGGCTCCGGTGAAATTCCGACGAGGTGGTGCTCGCTTTGCTCTGGGAACGGTGTGGCACGATTAGTGAGAAGAGGGGAGTGAGGTGGTGTGAAGAAATCTACTGGGGGTGACCTCTATTTATAGTCGAGCGAGGGGACCGACGGGGCGCAAGGTGAGCTCGTCGGGGGCGATGTTACAGGCGGCTATTGGCATGGGCGACGGTAGGGGACGGTGCGGTGTTCCCTGGCGATGCTCAACGACATGGTTTTGAGGAATGGGGCGGTGTGGCTTGGTCTGGAACATGCGACGCTCTGCGCGGCAGAGGCGGCGTCTTCGTCGGCGAGCGGTGGCTGTGCGGCACGGGGCGGCGAACTAGGATGTCTGGTGGTCTCCTGGGTCGGTGGGTATTGTGTGTGCACGCGGTGAGGGCGGCGCGCGGTCTGTGGGCTGCGGTCGAGGGTGGCGCTCTGGTGCACGCTCGGCATGGTCTCTGGGGAGGTTGGCATGGTTCGTGCGTGTGGTCCAGGGCTTGGCAACGCTCGCGGCTGGGACAGTGAGTGGCGGTGGATGGTGGGCTGCCTCCCAGACATGCTGGCTAGGCTTGCTTCTCTTCCTAGCTTGCTGTCGACATGGGGGTGACAAGGTTGGCTTCGGCTGTTCACCATTGATGGTAATGCCAAGCTCACAGTGGTGCTAGTGTTTAGTTAATCTTGCTAGATGATCTACTGAGCTGGTTGTGAGGTAGAGAGGGAACAAGTTAGGCTTCAATCACTGCTCACTATAGTGTTTAGGATTTTGATGATTTGTGTCTGCAACCTGTTTGATGAAATGGCCGCATGAAATCAAGTTTTGAATTTTGAAAAGATTTTTGGTGGGTTTGCTAGATTGGTGCTGGTGAGTCTGCAGATGCTTGGGTTTTGAAAGTTGAGCTTGTTTGAGTGGTTTTTGAAAAAGTGGGATCTTCCCATATGATAAAGATTCAATTTTGAATTGTCATTTAAACTATGCATTTGAAAGTTTCTGGATGATCACAAAGTGGGCCTTGATACCTTGTTATGAGTACAATCAAGGGGTGCAAAGATCCAGAAAAGTTTCTGTTAGGTTCCGAAAGTTTGAGACAGCCAAAGTAGGCATGGGAGTTAAATTGGTCAAAATGACCATTCCTTTATTTTATTGGTTTTGATTTATTTGTCTTTAGGAAAAGTTTGGGAAATGTTTAGATGATGTTTATTTCACCTAAGAAACATTTTACAAGCAAGGAAACACACAAACAAGCTGGTTCAAAAGAATTTCAAATTTAATGCATACTCATATGCATGCATTCATAATTTTATTTAACAAAGTTTTTGTTAACCCTAATTTTGATGATTAGAAATTGATGATCCAAGTTTAGTATTTTTGGGATGTTACAAACCTTCCCCCCCTTAAACAAAAATCTCGTCCCGAGATTTGAAAAAGGACGAAAAGATTACCTAGGATTTGAAGAGATCGGGAAACTCCGTCCTGATGTGATCTTCGCGTTCCCAGGTGGCTTCCTCTTCTGTATGGTTGCTCCACTGAATCTTGAGAAACTTGATGCTTCGGGTTCGGGTAGTTTGAAAAGCTTCTTCCAAAATACGGATGGGTACTTCGGGATAGGTCAGGTCATCGTTGATCTCTATGGTCCGGTGGTCGATATTCTTGAATACTTCGGTCTTCTCGGGGACTTCGAGACACTTGCGAAGTAACGAGATATGGAACACATTGTGCACGGCTGACATTTCTTCAGGTAGTTCCAATTGATACGATACTTCTCATCGACGGTTCAGAATCTTGAAAGGTCCGATATATCTAGGGGCTAACTTTCCTTTGAGTTGGAAACGCTGCATTCCCTTCAATGGCGACACTTTCAGATAAACAAAATCTCCTATGTTGAAGGCGAGGTCTCTACGTCTCTTGTCGGCGTAACTCTTTTGTCTGGATTGGGCTGTCTTAAGGTGCTCATGAATCTTGTGAACCTTCTCTTCTGCTTCCCGTAGGATGTCGGGTCCAAAAATCTGACTCTCTCCTACTTCCGACCAGTTCAAAGGGGTGCAACACTTCCTTCCGTACATAAATTCAAATGGGGCCATTTGCAAACTGGCTTGATAACTGTTGTTGTATGACAATTCTGCAAACGGCAGACAGTCTTTCCACTTGTATCCATATTCTAACATGCATGCTCTCAGCATATCTTCGAGTATTTGATTTACTCGCTCCGTTTGTCCATCGGTCTGAGGGTGATATGCGGTGCTGAAATCTAGACGGGTTCCTAAACCTTCTTGGACTTTCTTCCAGAATCTCGAGGTAAACTGAGTTCCTCGATCCGATACTATGTTCTTGGGGACTCCATGCAAACTAACGATTCTAGCGATGTACAACTCCGCTAGCTTCGAACTCTGATATGTGGTCTTGACGGGTAAGAAATGGGCGACTTTGGACAATCTGTCCACTATGACCCAGATAGAGTCATTTCCCCTACTAGAAGTAGGTAGTCCAGTGATAAAGTCCATTCCTACAGAATCCCATTTCCATTCCGGAATCTGCAATGGTTGCAACAATCCAGAGGGTCTTTGATGTCCGGCCTTGACTCGCTGACAAATATCACACTTGGCAATATAGATTCTGATATCTCTCTTCATCTTATGCCACCAAAATTGCTCTTTCAAGTCTTGATACATCTTAGTTCCTCCGGGATGGATAGAATAAAGAGTATCATGAGCCTCCTTCAAAATAACTTCTTTCAACTCAGAATCTGATGGTACACAAAGGCGTCCTTTGTACCACAAAACTCCTTCTTCGTCCTCGGTGAATCCAGGTACTTTGCCTGTACCGATACGACGCTTGATTCCGTCAATACTGACATTTCCCTTCTGCGCCTCTTTAATCTGACTGATCAAAGTGGGTTGGAGTTCTATGCTAGCCAAAAATCCTTCACTTACTAATTCTATTTGAAAAGCTTCCATCTCTTTGTGCAAGCTCGGTTGCTCCTTCAAAATAATGGAGTTCAAGCGGCACGACAATCTGCTAAGGGCATTTGCTACCACATTGGCTTTACCAGGATGATAGTGAATGTCCCGATCGTAATCCTTGATTAGCTCAATCCATCTTCTCTGCCTCATATTCAGCTCCTTCTGAGTGAATATATACTTTAGGCTCTTGTGATCCGAATAAATTTCACAACGGTTTCCCATCAGGTAATGTCTCCATGTCTTCAGGGCTAGAACTACGGCTGCGAGTTCGAGGTCATGGGTTGGGTAATTGTGCTCATGTAGCTTCAGTTGTCGCGATAGATAAGATATAACTTTGCCTTCTTGCATTAGCACACATCCGAGACCAATCTTGGATGCATCACAATACACATCGAAGGGCTTCGTGATATCTGGCATGATCAAGATTGGGGCTGAAATCAATCTCCTCTTGAGTTCTTGAAAACTCGCTTCGCATTTGTCGGTCCATTCAAACTTCTTGTCCTTCTTCAGCAATTGGGTCATGGGTCTGGCGATACTAGAGAATCCTTCTACGAATTTGCGGTAATATCCAGCCAATCCAAGAAATGCACGGACTTGGGTTTGAGTGGTTGGGGCTTGCCAATCTTCTACATCTTTCACTTTGGCAGGGTCAACGGCAATTCCTCCGACTGATACAATGTGACCGAGGAATCCTACCTCCTGTAACCGGAATTCACATTTGCTAAACTTTGCATACAACTGATGCTCTCTAAGGGTCCCAAGAATGGTCCTTAGGTGTAGCTCATGTTCTTCTTCTGATTTGGAATAAATCAGAATGTCATCGATGAAAACAACGACAAACTTATCCAGGAAGTCCATAAAAATCTTATTCATGAGATTCATGAAATAAGCGGGGGCATTGGTTAATCCGAAAGACATGACCGTATACTCATACAATCCATATCTGGTGGTAAAGGCAGTCTTTGGAATATCCTCCGCACGAATTTTGAGTTGATGATAGCCAGTTCTAAGATCAATCTTAGAAAACACTTTGGCACCGGTCAACTGATCAAACAAATCTTCTATCTTGGGCAAGGGGTACTTGTTCTTGATAGTGACATCATTCAATTTCCGATAATCCGTACACAAACGGTTACCTCCATCCTTCTTGTCCACAAACAAGACAGGTGATCTCCATGGGGACGCACTTGGTTTAACTAATCCTATTTCCAACATGGAATCCAGTTGCTTCTTCAATTCTGCTAGCTCCGATGGGTTCATACTATAGGGTCTCTGGGCTATGGGTCCGGTTCCGGGGATTAGTTCGATGATGAACTCGATATCCCGATCTGGGGGCATACCGGGCAAAACATCTAGAAATACATCGGGGTATTCACAGACTATCCGGACTTGGTCAATATATACTCTTGTTACACTTGAATTGGCGAGGTAAGGTTTCAGATATATGCTCGACTGATATTCCGGCGGTACTGGTCATAGTTATGGCTTTCTTGGCACAGTCAATTAATCCTTTATGTTTGGACATCCAATCCATTCCTAGTACTACTTCCAATCCTTTAGTTCCGAGTACTATCAGATTTGCATAAAAATCTATGCCATGGATTCGGATAGGGAAGGCTTTGCAAATTTGCCTAGCCTTGGTGGTTGATCCAGGAATTTGAACAATCATGACATGCTTCAGTTTGGTTGGTTGAATTTTACTAGTGCATGCAAATTCTTCGGTGACAAATGAATGCGATGCACCAGAATCAAACAACACTCTTGCAAGTACTGAATTAACAGAAAACATACCCGGCACGACGTCTGGCGCTTCCTGAGCTTCTTCAGCATGCATGAGAAAAAGACGGCCATTGCGGTTGAGTGAATTCCCTAGGGCAAATCTTCTTCCTGGCTGAACACGACGCTGCTGCTGAGCTGGGGCATTGGCATTGGGGGGTGTAGCATTCTTCTTGTTGGGGCACTCGTTGGAATAGTGGCCTTTATTTGCATAGTCATAACAGGTCACTTGCGACTTGTCCTTGGCTGCGACAGGCACAACATTGCTTCCAGTCCTCGGGGCAGTGTTGGGGTTGGCGGTAACATTGTTGTTGTTGAACTTGGGTGGGGCACGGTTGAAATTGCTAGAATTGCCGGGGTTGTTGTGGTTTCCTCCGGGTCTAGGGTTTCCACGGTTGGGATAGGTGGGACGGGTCATCGGGGGTCTATTGGTCCTTGGGGCAAATCCTGGAGATGGGTTAGGGCGATACTTTGGAGTCTGATGGGTTCCTGGTTGATGCATCATACGACGCTTGCGGTTCTCATTGGCTTGGTTGATCTTTCCTTCCATCTGGATAGCAGAGTCGACAAGGGCTTCAATATCCGCAAAGGGAATATTGATTAACACCGTCTGCATCTCATCATGCAGACCATTCAGGAATCTTTCTTTCTTCTTGGCTTTAGTGTCTATTTCATCCGGGGCATACCTAGCTAATGACAAAAATGTGTCACGGTATTCCACTACAGTCATCCTTCCTTGCTTCAGCTCTCTGAACTCGTCTCTAATTCTCTTGATCAAACCTGGTGGTACATGGGTTCTGCTAAACTTGCCCTTGAATTCCTCCCAGGTCATCATCTGGCCTCCGGTCATTGCGCGAACACTGTTCCACCATGCTCGGGCATCTCCGGCTAGATAGTGGGTGTCGAATAGGACTTTCTCGTTGGCTTCCACTCCTGCTACTTCTAAGTTATTTTCCATGGTTTGCAGCCAATCATCGGCATCTAGGGGTTCCTCTGACTTGGTGAAAGCAGGTGGGTTGGTATTCTGGAAATTCTTGACCTTAGATCCATGGTGGTCCTGATTTCCATGGCCTTGGTTGTTATGGGCTAGCTGGGCTATTTGCTAAAGGGTGGCCAGGTTTGCTTGACGTTCCGCTCTTTCAGCTTCACGGTCAGAAGTCAACATTTGCAGAATCTGCAACATCGGGTCCGGGGATGAACCACTTACTCCACGTGGCATCTGAAGATTGAGATAGATCATGAGAAAAGAAGGAAATTTCTAAAGTTTTGGGTTTTTGAAAAGTTTTTAAAGTTTGACTCAGATTTTCTAGCAACTTTCTTTTTCATTCATTCATTCATAGCACCCGATACAACACACACCACAACAAAGAAAAACAGATGGTTTTAAGAACCATTCTGAGAACTACGATACAGTGGGACCGAATACTACTCACTACGCTAGTGCTCAAGTGCTACTACTCCTCGGAATCTGTAGCTTCATCATCTTCATCATCATCGATGAAGGCGAAATCGTCCTCATCGGTGAAGAAATCCATAGCCTGATCCTCCAGAAAATCATCGTCATCGCTGAGATAGGAGTAGGGGTCTCCACGAAGATCCTCTTCGGCATTCTCCCTTTCCTCCAACTGCATGTCTCTCTCGTGGATGGTCTCCTCCAAAGATGAGATGCGGTGGCGAAGACGGGCAATGATGCGCTCCTTCTTGTCGAGCTGACGGCGGCGAGACTTGCGATCCTTTGCTAGCATGGTGATGGTTTGGTCCTTCATCTTGATGATGGCAGACTTGTGGTTGCAGTAGTCACGACAGTTGTCTAACTCCTGCTGACGATCGTACATCATGAAGCTGAGGTGGTCCAATTGGGTCTTCAGTTCGGGGTGGTATGGGGCTTCCAGTGGTTGTCCATTTGCATCACGCCTTGGGCAAAACTCGAAGCGAGTACCCTTGATCTGATTGATGCTCTGCCCACACAGACGGGAAAGAGCTTCTTGCATGGCTCTGGCAAGTCCATCGAGCCAGTTGTTTTCTCTCAAGGTAAACTGAATTCCCTCCGCAGTGGGAGGTTCAATCTTTCCACGGAGACTTGCAACAATTAGCCACTGCAGGTCTTCTCCTCCTTGATCATTGAGCTGAGCTCCGAAGAACTCGCGGTGCAGATGCTCTAGAAGTTCCGAAAGCTGGTCCAAATCCCTCTCAAAGATCAGGTCTCCTCCATTCCCCAACTGATAAAACTTGATGTACTTCACGTCCATCTATAAGAATATAGGATGAGTAAGTTAGTAGAGTGATTAAGTGTGCCAAAATTTTATGTATTTTGCAAGAGTTTTTAGGAACATGAATTTTTAGGAAAGGATCAAAGGGATAAGAATGAGAATAGTTTTTTTAAATATTTGTTTTTCTTTGGTTTTGGAAAATAAGTTTTTGGTTTAAACGTCCATTCTAACTAGGGTCTCCTATGGTTAACCTGGCTCTGATACTAACTTGTCAACACCCGGATTTTTCAATCCTAGATGCCTGTTATGCCATACATCGCAATACCAGGATTACCATTTTTGCGAGACATAACAGAATTGGATACCATAGTACATCATCCATTACAAACGAAACATAAGTTCTTACACAAATAGGGATCTCATGATCCAGTTCTTAATACAACATCAAGCAGCGGAATACGTAATAATAACGGTAGCGTAGGCGAAGCTCCATCTTCGGGGTCACATGCAATGCTGACGATGGGAGATGATCCTAGTTGTCGTAACCTTCCTGGGGTCCATCCTCCAGGTACTCCTCTTCATAGTCTGGCCATGGGAATAGCCAGGGACAAAGCCATGAGTACTCTTTAAGTACTCGCAAACTAATACTAACAGGTAAAGGGTTTTTTGGATAATTGGACCCTAGGCTCTAGGGTTGTTTTGCAAAAGCCAGATTTATCTCTACGAAGTTCCAAAGCTAATCACAATTTTATAACTCCTAAGTGGGATCTTGTATTTCATATCACAACCCTGTTGTGGTCAAGTCAAAGTCTCAATTCATTTCACAAGTCATTTTGAAAAGTCTGACGGGGGAACAGTATGGCCACTCCAACTGTCCATAACCGCGGATGCGGCTATTCGAATAGTTTGACACTCTGCAGAGATTGTACACTTGCACCACAACATTCGATACATCCGTCAGGAACAAATCCTGAATTCACCATACTCAGTATGCGGATAATCAATCCTAAACTTTCAATTACATGCCCTAGTATAAGCACCTCTCCTGTGAGTTTGGCCTCCCAACCATGACCAACTGTCATCTTGGGTACTGCACAGGTGGACAATATTCACAAGGTAGCCTCAGCTCAGACCTTGGCCGTGAGGGAGCTAATACTAAGGTATATAAGTTTCCAGTCAAGCCCTACCCAATATTCGGGTATTGTGGTTGTACGATAAAATTGGAATGGTATCGCATCCAGACAACCATCAGTTTTAAAAAGGGCTAAGGCTCATGCCTCAACATTTTCATCACCAAAATCATCAGGTGTTCGGAAACACATGTCCAAAACATTTCAATAGAATGATCCATCATTCCAAGGTTTTCATAACCATTTTTCCACCAAGTATTCCCATCTAAAGTTGATCAAGTTTTATGCTTAGCACTAGCATCTACAAGTGGGGGTGAGTACAAATGAGGGAGTGGTAAACTAGGGGAGTTTCAACTAAGTACACCTTATATCTTAGGATGATATCAAGGTTTCTTACTTAGGCCAAATTTTATGCTCTTTATGCAACGTTCACATATCTTTCTAGTATCTACCAATCTCTTAAGTAAACTCTAAGTAAGAGCTTTGATAAAGAAATAAGGTAAGAAGCTTGCAAGTAAAACTAGGATTGGTTGAATCAAGTGGGTATGATCACATATGCTTAAGGCATATAGTGGGCATAGTAACAAGTAGTGGGTTGTGGCATCAGTAGGGTATCTTGCAAGGGTTAGCTTGCATTGGTTCACTTAGTTAATAAAGCTTGCACAATATCAGTATAAGCTTGCTAAATTGCAAGTGTTAGCTTGAAAGGTTAATAGCTTGCCTTGAGCAGAGCAGTGGTTGAAGTTCTCCTCGGCTTATTCTTCGTAGAATCCTCCTTCCTCCTCGTATCCTTGGTCGGTACTAACGTCTATGAATAAATACGAGGTACACAATCACCAAACAATACTTAAATACTTGCATCACACACAATGGGCCTATAGATGATCTAGCATCATCTCTAACATTACAAGATTAAAGCTTGGTTTAATTCCTTTTTATTTCTAGAAAAGTAATTTCTACTCATTGAAAAACTACTTAAGATTTAATATTCTCCAAACCAAACATGGCATCATGTTGACACATGTCATCACCACATATTGTAGTCCAAGGGAATGTGATTTAAAGTGGTGTCACAATTTAATAAGGTTTTAATGTGTCTAGAGATGCTTATGGGGCATTCTTTTATTACTTGAACATTATTTCTGCAAGTAAACCTATATATTTTTATATATTCTGAAAGGTATGGTTAAATGTGATTTTTGAGAGTTGGAATCAACTCAAAATCTATTATGGTTTAAATTTGAAAAATGTTTGAATGCAGAAAAGCTTCTGCCTTGTTATTTTTACCATGGGTGATCTATAGATCCAAATGACTTGAATCCAACGGGCTTGGATTCAGCATTCCCAGACCTTTCTAACAAAATTGGTTTCATTCAATTTGGTACACTGAATCGATCTGGGTTGAATTTTGAAGTTGGGTACAAAAGTGAGTTTGAAATAAAATAGAAAAGGTTTAATTTGAATAACTGGGCTGTGCGGGAAAAGTTAACGGGCCGGCCTGTAAGCGCAGTGCTCCCGCGGGCTGCTTAAGTGGGTGTACCCACTCGTCAGTGAGACAGGAAGGGGCGAAGTGGTACGGGGCAACGTGGGTCGTTCGATCTGATTCTAATCCAACGGCTGGGAGTCATCGTCGACGCGAGACAACGCCGGCGAGAAAGAAACCTAGCGCGGCCAGTGAGGGGTGCTGGGGGCTCACCGGAGTGCAGGCGAGGGTCGGCGAGGCAGGCGAACGACAAAGTCGACGACGGCGAACTCAGGGGTGGTCGCGACAGCTCCTGGGGTGGACGAAATCGATGCCGCCCTTCTTCTCCAGAGGCGGCGGGCTCTGGTGAAATTCCGGCGAGGTGGTTCTCGCCTTGCTCTGGGAATGGTGTGGCACGATCAGTGATAAGAGGGTAGTGAGTTGGTGTGAAGAAATCGACTGGGGGTGACCTCTATTTATAGTCGAGCGAGGGGACCGACGGGGCGCAAGGTGAGCTCGTCGGGGGCGATGTTACGTGCGGCTATTGGCATGGGCGACGGTAGGGGACGGTGCGGTGTTCACTGGCGATGCTCAACGACATGGTTTTGAGGCATGGGGCGGTGTGGCTTGGTCTGGAACATGCGACGCTCTGCGCGGCAGAGGCGGCGTCTTCGTCGGCGAGCGGTGGCTGTGCGGCACGGGGCGGCGAACTAGGATGTCTGGTGGTCTCATGGGTCGGTGGGTATTGTGTGTGCACGCGGTGAGGGCGGCGCGCGGTCTGTGGGCTGCGGTCGAGGGTGGCGCTCTGGCGCACGCTCGGCATGGTCTCTGGGGAGGTTGGCATGGTTCGTGCGTGTGGTCCAGGGCTTGGCAACGCTCGCGGCTGGGACAGTGAGTGGCGGTGGATGGTGGGCTGCCTCCCAGACATGCTGGCTAGGCTTGCTTCTCTTCCTAGCTTGCTGTCGACATGGGGGTGACAAGGTTGGCTTCGGCTGTTCACCATTGATGGTAATGCCAAGCTCACAGTGGTGCTAGTGTTTAGTTAATCTTGCTAGATGATCTACTGAGCTGGTTGTGAGGTAGAGAGGGAACAAGTTAGGCTTCAATCACTTCTCACTATAGTGTTTAGGATTTTGATGATTTGTGTCTGCAACCTGTTTGATGAAATGGCCGCATGAAATCAAGTTTTGAATTTTGAAAAGATTTTTGGTGGGTTTGCTAGATTGGTGCTGGTGAGTCTGCAGATGCTTGGGTTTTGAAAGTTGAGCTTGTTTGAGTGGTTTTTGAAAAAGTGGGATCTTCCCATATGATAAAGATTCAATTTTGAATTGTCATTTAAACTATGCATTTGAAAGTTTCTGGATGATCACAAAGTGGGACTTGATACCTTGTTATGAGTACAATCAAGGGGTGCAAAGATCCAGAAAAGTTTCTGTTAGGTTCTGAGGTTTGAGACAGTCAAAGTAGGCATGGGAGTTAAATTGGTCAAAATAACCATTCCTTTATTTTATTGGTTTTGATTTATTTGTCTTTTGGAAAAGTTTGGGAAATGTTTAGATGATGTTTATTTCACCTAAGAAACATTTTACAAGCAAGGGAACACACAAACAAGGTGGTTCAAAAGAATTTCAACTTTAATGCATACTCATATGCATGCATTCATAATTTTATTTAACAAAGTTTTTGTTAACCCTAATTTTGATGATTAGAAATTGATGATCCAAGTTTAGTATTTTTGGGATGTTACATGCCATATGGATGAACCTAGCTGATGTACCAATAGATCTATTGTTAAACCACATCTTGTGGGCCTAAAAATGATTTTCTCAAAATATTTGAGGTTCCAATTGTGTAGCTCTAGTTCAAATTTTCCATGTTTATAACATATTTGACCAAACTTTGACTTTTGGTACAAATTGAGAAAAATAGAAATTAAATACCAACAAATTGGTTATGTTCCCACCAAATGTACCCATCTACCTAACCATGTTGGTGAAACAAAGGTTTCAACTATAAATTTTGAACTTCCTTCACAAAATATAGCTGAATTTGAAATTTTAAAATGGAAATGGTATTTAAAAGCATACTTGGTGACAAACACCAAAAGATGAAATGTCTGCCATGCCAAGACACACCTCCCTGCCAAGGTTGAGTCAATTCTGAGAAAGTATGACATGGAGCTGGTCATGTCCTATGAAATTTGGGTACACACCCATGAGACTCACACTTGGAACCAAGAGTGAGAGAGAAAACTCGTCTTTGCTTCCACAAACTCAAGTTTATTATTTTTCATTCTAACTAGGGTACAATCTAAGACCAATGGACAAGGTTTTACTATTTTTTGATTTTCTATGATTTTATACTGCCAGGTCAAAGTCTGGTCAAAATTTGCGTCGAAATGCGTTCCAATTATGTACCTCTAGTTCAAAAATATGTAGCTCTAAATTTTGTACTTCCTTCACAACAGAAGATGAAATGTGGTCCAATTATGTAGCTCTAGTTCAAAATTTTGCTTGTTCAAAATTTAAAAGTTTGCTTGTTCAAAATTCAAATTTGACTTTCAGGTGATTTAGTTTTTTAAAATTTCTACATGCACCTACTTTTGAATCACAAAATAATATATATATATGTATATATATAAATGTGGCCCCTGGAGTCCTTCAAACAATGGTGAAAAACCTCATGCAATTCTCACAAACACAACTCTCTAATTACTATAACTGAAAAAATTATAAATGAAATAAGTGGCCCCTTTGCGTCCTTCACACAAAGGTCAAATCGTCATTCAATTCAGACAACACCTTCCTCAGCGACCAAAGGGCCTGTTGGTGTGGTTTGTTGCTCTGACAAGGGTTTATTCCTGGAGCCTCGGCTGTGACTATTACTACATCGTGGGTTTATTCGTGAAGCCTCGGCTGTGACTATTACTACCTCGTTCTGCTACTAGGATGCTGGTGTGGTCTGTCGCTCGGAAGATAATATGCTACCTCGTTCTGCTACTAGGATGCAGCTCACAAAAAACATAACAAATTTTTCAAAAAATAATTTCAAACATAATGGCAAAAGTGCAAAATAACAGGTATTTTCACACACATTTTAAAAGGACAGATTCAGACCGTCATAGATAACTAAAAGATTAGATTGTTCACAACATCCAGAGCAAAAGAGCACCTTCATCACAGGAAAGTGCACCAAAAGATCATACCTGCCATGTCCAGAACTAACAAACATAGCCTAGATGTTCTTACATAGCATATATAACATTCCAAATATTCAATAACTAACAACTACACCAAGTCTGCCTGGATAAGCACCTCCCACAGAGCCTTATGCTGAGCCTTCTCACGAGCATCTGAACAGTCCGTGACGAGCTGCTGAACGTGCTGCAGCAGGTTCACAAGCATCCCATCCCTAGGCTTCCTTGGATGGTATGGGCACCTGTACATGTTGTTCACCACATATGGGCCGCAGTTGTTTGCTTGCAGCTGGATCACTTCCTTCTGAATGAAGGAATTTTCATTTCTCTTGTCCACAGACTCAGCACTATCCTGCGAGTCAAACTACAATGCACACAACAAACATTCAATCTTACAAAATGCAAAATAAATATATTACAAAATGAATGTGCAATGTAATATGTAAAAAGTTGAATGTATCACCGAAAGTGGGCTTCCATCCTCCTGGAACTCATATGGATCAATGTACTGTACCTCCTTCATATTAAAACAAACAGATGCAAAGTTAATTGTTTCACACTTTGGAATAAACTATATATATGAAAAACAAATGGATAACACTAATCTATATGGACATAATTTGTCAACAATATGCATTTCCTATCAAAGGATAATCTTGACAAGCCCATAGATAAAATCACAGGCTTTAAGCAATAAACCAATCACATATTCCACTTCAAAACCCACAAAATTTAGCTGAACATGGATAAACATGCATCATATGAAACAAACCACTAGGGGAGAGTAAACTAGGACATGTGGTAACTTGCATCACATGGGACCACGTGGTAGAAACACAAAAGCACCATGCAACTTATCTAGGCATCAACCTAGAGAAAACATCATGAACAACATATAATCAACACTGGCCATACAGGAGACTTCGAAAGCAAGGTTTCCCATCTACACACCAAGAAGGAAACTAGAAACACCCAAGAATTGATTTAGAGCAAGATGGTGAGCTAAAGAAACTCGGAAACATGCCAAACATCTAGGGAAAGTACAATAACCTTAAGAAGTAGGCTATTCAACATCCAAAAAAACAAGCTACAATTCAACAACATGTTGATTAGCTAGATCAAGTTTGTAGCAGCAGTTCATCTAAGTTTACATAGACAGATCACAAGTATCTACTCTAGATAGCTAGCAACATATGGAAATAGGATGGAATAAATCTAGAAGATCATGTCATAACACTTATGCACCATCAATATCCTAGGGACAATAATGAATATTATTATGTATTTCCATCTTCATTATTAATGCTTATATATGTATGCTGTAACTTCTGTAGATAGCTAGCAACATATGGAAATAGGATAATTAAAAAGTTTTTGTTCGGGTAATTTGGAAAATTATGATTACTAATGGTTCAACAGTGGGATTTGCTCCTTTGACGATGCAGAGATAGCCGAAAGTGGGCTTCAAACGCTATTTTTAAGAATTACTGTGAACTCCAAAATGATAAATAGATCACATTACATCATTTAAAAAAATCTGGCTTTGATCCAATCCAACCATTTTCCTTACAATAGGAAATTCCATCATCTAAAATATCACCGATTCCGGATCACGCGGCTTATAGATAAATACAAGATGAAGGGGAAAAACTCTAGTTTCAATCACTCTAGACTAACGAAGCATAGCCGGTAAATTCTCCCCTGCCTAAGTACAAACCCTAACTACAAATCAAAACCCTAACCACAAACCCAAAGTACAAATCAAAAACCTAACTACGAACCCTACAATCTAAAAGAGACCGTCAAATTTAACTCACCTGAGGCTCGCCAACATGCACTCCAGGCTCCGCGATGGCAGGCTCCGTGACGCCAGGCACCGCCACGGCAGGCGCTGCCACGACATCCACCACCACGGAAGTGACCTCCACGGCATCCTCCGCCACGTCCTGCACCGCCACCTGCGCCCCCACATCCGCCACAACGAGATCGACGCCCGCCAGGATATCGTCGCCCACCACCAGATCCACGACCGCCCGGGCCTCCTCCGACACCACCTGCTCCAGATCAGCACCAAGAGCGGACTCGGCACCGCCCTCCTCCGGCACCACCTCCAGCTTGTCTCCCGCCTCCTTCTTCCTCTTGGAATAAGAAGAGCCCCCCACATCCTCCTCCCTCGCCCGCTTCCGCTCCAGATCAGCAGCGGGCGCGATCACCTCCACCCCCGCATCCTTCTCCTCCGCAACCGCCACGGCCACCTCCACCTCGTGCACCACGGCCTCGCCCTTCTCCTCCCTCTGTTGCAGATCCGCGGCGGACACGGCACGGCCACGGCCTTCCATCGTCGTCCTAGTTGGAGAGAAGCCGAAGCGGCGTGGCGACCCCGGTGGCTAGTGCTGGGTGTGGGCGGTGGGAGTGGGTGGTTGGTGAGATCTTTTGCCAAATCTAGGTGGGGAATGAAACGCCGAAGGGGGACGGACGATTCGGCTGTTGCTTATATACGAAGGGGAATGATGACGTCTCAACCGTACCGTACGTGGATACACTCGTGCGTACACGTGACCGTATACCCACACCCCGGCTAATACGACTTCCACCGTTCCATGTCGAACCAGCAGCCACCCAGAACCCCACCCAGACCCGGTTTTTCTCTTCGATTGCCCTTAGGGGGGATACCGAAGCACATGTGCTAAATCAACAGCATGGAAGTGTCAAAGGGAAGATTCACATGCTAGAGAAGTAACAAGTACTTTTGGCATCTAGAAATGGGAAGAACAAATACTGAAATAAGCAGCTGCGTCACCAGAACCTTGAGCTGCGATGAGGAGGCTTCAGCTATTCCCTAGAATAGAGGCAAAGTTGTTTCTCTCTCAAGGTAAAAAATGGCAAAGAATAACAAGAGGATATTTCTAGTACTCAATCATAGTAGTAGCCTGTGACAGGCTCAGGTTCAGAACTGAAGGATTGTCCAACAGATTCAGAGAAACACAGATTTAATTCACTTAGATCCAAACGATTACAGAGGAAAGTTATCGGCGATCCTCGAACAGGTACAAACAAGAGTAAAGCGAGCAAAAGACGACCGCATCCCCGCTTCATCACTTGGCACGAAATCCTTAGGCAGTATTAATTGAGCCTTTGGATGGTAGATGGACGTACGTCAATCAGGAGGTCTTCCGCCAAAGTGTTACTACATTGTTAACTGACGGTTTTCATGTGTTCTAATCTTCAGTTCGTGGACAAGGTCCAACAGTCCGCTGCTCATATTTTAAGTCCAGGGTACTCAAAATCCCTCACTGGTAAATTGGGGCAGTGGTTTAGGTTGGGCAGTAGAATCAATAGCGATTAGGAATCTCCATTAATTCTCTTCTATTCTGACAACTTGTGTACATTTTACTTCTGATGCAGTGGGTGGGAAGCAACATAAAGCAAACTTGCAGGCCTAGTGGGGAAGCAAGGAACCAGTAAAATGCATCAAACTACATGACAACAATAGTGTAGCGTTTCTTGAATTAACAGTTAGATATGCAACCAAGTGCCATAAAAAGGTGAAAATAGACCTGATCACCCGAAAAATATTTTGACACCTCCTGAGAAAGGAATAAATATTAAAAAATGCCCTGCGTTATGTTAACACCCAGATTTTTAATCCCAAATGCCTATTATGCCGTATATCGCAACCTCAAGATTACCATTTTTACGAGACATAACAGAATTGGTAGCATAGTACATCATCCATTACAAACCATAATAGTTCTTACAAATAGTTGATCTCACGATCAGGTCTTAATACAATCAAGCAGCGGAATAATAATAGTATCGTAGTAGCGGCTTCATCTTCAGGGTCACAAGCAATGCTGACGATGGGAGATGATCCTAGTTATCATAAGCGTCCTGCTGTCCATCCTCCTCGTAGTCTCCTTCGTAGTCTGGCCATGGGAATAGTTAGGGACAAAGCCATGAGTACTTCGAAATACTCGCAAACTATCACTAAAGAGTTAAGACCATTCTAATAGGAAGCCTAAGCTCTAGGTTTGTTTGCAACACGCCAATTTTATTTCACAAGTATTAGGAGTAGAGACCTAACTTTAGTTTTCTAGATTTCTTAAGTGGGAACCTAGTTTCCTTGTCCAAATCCTTATGGGTTCAAGTCAAAGTCACACTTTAAGTCTGTCAACACCCAGATTTTTAATCTTAGATGCCTGTTATGCCATACATCACAATCCCAGGATTACCATTTTTGCGAGACATAACATATTGATACCATAGTTCATCATCCATTAAAAACCATAATAAAGGTCTTACAAATAAAGGATCTCATGATCCAGTCTTAATACAATCAACGCAGCGGAATAATAATAATAGTGGCGTGGTCACGGCTCCATCTTCAGGGTCACAGGCAATGCTGACGATGGAAGATGATACTAGTTGTCATAGACTTCCTGTTGTCCATCATCCTGGTAGTCATCCTCATAGTCTGGCCACGGGAATCGCCAGGGACAAAGCCATGAGTACTATTTAAGTACTCGCAAACTAATACCAACAAGTAAGGTACTTTGAGTAGGAATCCTAATCTCTAGGTTTATTTGCAAAAAGCCAGATTTATCGCTAACTGAGTTCAGAAGTAAAGAAAACTAGTTTAATATTCTATAACACCTAAGTGGGAACTTAGTTTCCATGTCGCAACCCTGTTGTGGTCAAGTCAAAGTCATGATTCATTTCACAACATTTTGAAAACATCTAACGATGGAACAGTATGACCACTCCAACTGTCCATAACCGCGAACGCGGCTATTCAAATAGTTTGACACTCTGCAGAGGTGGTACACTTTCACTACAACATTCGATACATCCGTCAGGAACAGTCCCGAATCACCATACTCAGTATGCGGATAATCAATCATAACCTTTCAATTACACATCCTAGTATAGGCACCTCCCCTATGAGTTTGGCCTCCCAACCATGACCATCTGTTATCTTGGGAACTACACATGTGGACATTCATCACGAGGTAGACTCAGCTCAAACCTCTTCCGCAAGGGAACCCATACTAAGATATATAAACTTCTAGTCAAGCCCTACCCAAATTCGGGTATTGTGGTTGTACGGTAAAATTGGAATGGTATCGCATCCGAACCCAACCATTAGTTTTGTAGAAGGGCTAAGGCTCATGCCTCAACATTTTCATCATCAAATCATCTTGTGTTCACAACATATGTCTGATAGCGCTTGACGAGGTGGAATAGGTTGAAGTAGATTCCCCAGTAACGGCACCAGAAAGCTTGATGGCGCCTGGTGTTTGACGTGGAAGCGCTTCGTTGGAAACCCCAAGAGCAAGGTGTGAAGCAGCAAGCAGCAAGTCTTCCCTCAGTAGAGACCGAGGTTATCGAACCAGAAGGAGGAAGGAAACGTCACACAGGTGTTGCAAACAACGTGGAGACCTGCACAACACAAACTCAAGACTTTGCCCCAACGAATCAGTGAGGTTGTCACTCACCGGTTTGCTGTGACAAAGGATTAAACGTATGGTGTCGAAGGTAATGGTTTGCAGCAAGTAAACAAGTAATAGTGGAAGATGTATCAATGGTAAATATTGGACCAGGGTACATAGTTCACTAGAGGTGCTCTCCTTCGATAAACAACATGGCATGAAGGGTAACTCAAATTACAGCGGGGCAATTGACAGGAACTGAGCAAGGCATAACAATGCAATTACTAGCCAGAAAGATCCTATGAAGTTGATTGGGCAGTACAACGATATACATATACGGTAATCCAACTGCATCTATGACTAGAAGTCCACCTTCAGGTTATCATCCGAACCCCCTCTAGTATTAAGTTGCAGGCAACAGACAACTGCTTTAAGTAAAGTGTGTAAGGTAAACAGTCCACATGTTCCATGAACAAGAGACCGTTGTTTTCTCCCTAGTAGCAATAACACATCTACAACCGAAGAGATTTCTGTCACTTCCCTTGGAAACTAGAGGCATGAACCCACTATCGAGCATAAATACTCCCTCTTGGAGTCACTAGCAACTACTTGGCCAAGATAACCACTAGCAACAGAGAGCATGCTAGATCACAAACAACACAGACATGATAGAATCATAAAGATAGAACCATTAATCAAACCAACATAATAATCTCAATATCCATCGGATCCCCACAAACACAACATGCATGATTACAAATAGATTAGATCTTGATCATGAACAGAGCTCACAAGATCTATACATGAAAGCAGAAAGGAGGAGATACAACCATCTAGCTACTACATGGACCCATAGTCGAAGGTGGAACTACTCACAAATCATATCGGAGAGAAGGCCTCTGGGATGATCTCCCCTCTGGCAGGGTGCCAGGAAGATCTTCAGATCCCCCTGATCTAGGGACGATGGTGGCGGCGGCTATAGAAGGTTTTGTGGATTTCTGATCGGGTCCTCGGGGTTTTTGCATCGGGGGCTTCTTATAGGCGAAGGGGGAGACCGAGGCGGCTGCTAAGGCGGCCAAACCCTAGCCAGGCACAGGGTAGGGCCCACCCACGCCTTGGGGGGGTCTGTCCCCTCTGGCCGGCCCCTCGGGATCTCCTCTGGACTTCTTGTTCCCCACAGAAAGTTATTGACTTTGTCCTTCGTCCCATCCAATTCCGAGAATATTTCTTTACTAACTTTTCTGAAACCAAAAAAAACAAAAAACATGCATCTGGCACTGTTGCAACTTGTTAATAGGTTAGTACTAGAAAACATGTAAAAAGCACCTCAAAGTGTAGAAAAGTAAAGAAACGTAGATACTAAACAAGCATGGAGCATCAAAAATTATAGATACATTTCCAACGTATCAATGTCAAAACATTTCATTAGAATGACTCGTCATTCTAAGGTTTTCATATTCATTTTCACCAAGTATTCCCATCTAAAGTGATCAACTTTTATGCGTAGCACTAGCAACTAAAATTGAGAGGTGCTAACCAAGTGTGACTATCCAAATCTAGATCTCATGCCCCAGTATGACATCTAGTTCTAACTAACTTAAGCCAAGTTTTATGCTCTTTATGCTACCTATAATATCTTTCCAAAACTTCACAAGACACTAACTAAAAGTAATAACGAACTTTGATAAAAAAATAAAAGAATAAATCTTGCAAGTAAAACTGGGATTGGGTATAATCAAGATTGCATAACCAAGGCATGTCTAAAGCATTGCATAGGTTATCTGGTAGGTTTAGGCTTGCATGGATGACTTGCATGGTTTAGCTTAGCTTGCATAGCTCAGCTTGACAGTAATATCTTGCTTAGTTAAGAACCTTGCAAATGTTAGCTTGCAACTAAGAAACTTGCAAGTGTTAGCTTGCAACTAAGAAACTTGCAAGTGTTAGATTGCCTTGAGTAGTCTAGTGGTTGAATTTTTTTCTTCTTCTTCTCCGTAGTAGTCCTTCTCCTCGTAGCCTTGGTCGGTACTAGCGTCTATAAATAAATACGAGGTACACAATCACCAAACAATACTTAACTATTTTTATTTGGCACACAAAGGTTCACACTAGATGATCTAGCATCATCACAATCATCACATGAATTAAAGACCTAGTCTTATTTATTTTATTTTAGAAAAGTAATTTCTACTCATTGAAAACTACTTAAGATTTAATATTCTCCAATTAAAATATGAGATCATGTTGACAAATGTCATCACCACATATTTTAACACTTGGGAATGTTCATTTAAAGTGGTGTCACAATTTAATAAGGTTTAACATTATTATTTTAAATAATTAAAATAACTAGAAATGCCTATGGGGCATTCTTTTAATACTTGTCCAAGATCACTACATATAAACCTAAATATTTTTACATATTCGGATAGATCTTGTGAAATGTGATTTTTGAGAGTTGGAATCAACTCAAAAGCATTTACGGTTGATTTTAGAAAAATGTTTGAGTGTGGAAAAGTCTCTGTCTTGTTATTTTTGCTATAGGTGATCTATAATTTCAAATGGTTTGAATCCAACGGGCTTGGATTAATATTTTCAATATATTTCTAGAAAAATTGGTTTCATGCAATTTGGTTCAGTAAATCTCTCTGAATTGATTTTCAAAGTCACTGATTGAACTAGGTTTTAACTAAATTGGAAAATCTATATTTGAATCTATTGGGTCA
The DNA here is from genome assembly GCA_916181665.1 of Avena sativa. Classification (NCBI taxonomy): domain Eukaryota; kingdom Viridiplantae; phylum Streptophyta; class Magnoliopsida; order Poales; family Poaceae; genus Avena; species Avena sativa. The sequence continues at coordinate 33,153,435 of OV702285.1, read as the reverse complement.
CACGGGAACTAAACTGGGCCGGCCCAACTGCACAGCGTGCGCAGCAGGCTGATGACAGGGGGTCCAGGCGTCAGCGGCTCTATCTACGCGAAGCGGTAAGTTTCACTCTGGGCCGTGCGATTAGACTAGATCCTACAGTTGAGGTTCGTTCTCTCCGTCGAGCAGGGCCGGCGAGATTGAACCCTAACGCGGCGGTGGGGGTCGTGTGAGGCTCACCAGGGTAGAGTGCTAGCTGGTTCGGCACTGGTGCAATGGTAGAGTGCTAGCTGGTTCAATGCTTGTGTGGTCACTGGGGGGACAAGGGCTGAGAATTGGGGACAAGGGTTTGGATGATCACTGCTCAAAACAGTGTAGTTCGGCAGAGTTTGAAATGTGTCTCCATGTGTTTGATTAAATGGCCGAAAGAATTCATATTTGAAAATTTTGAATGAAATTTGGTGGGTGCTCTGGTCACATGCTTGGTAGTATCTGGCTGCTTGGGTTTGTCAAGGTGAACTGGTTTGTGTGGTTTTTGAGAAATGGTGATCTTAGTACCTACACTTGATTCAATTTTGAATTGTCATTTGAATAGATTTGAAATCTGTTTCTGTTGGTATGCAAAGTGGGCTTGGGTTCACTTTTACTTGGTTTAGCAAGGGGTCAAAATAATTGGATTTGATTATGTTAGAAATCTTGGACTAGAAACACTCAAAGTGGTGTAGTGAACAAGTTTGGCAAAAATGACCATTTGCTTATATATCTTATTTTTGATTTTCTCTTCATTTTATTCTGCTTGGAAATGATCTAGATGATGTTGTTTTCATATTTAAACCAATCCTTGCCATTTATAGCAATCAAATAAGTCATTGCAAGCATTCATGCATTCATCACACACACATGCATTCATATTGATTTTAATAACAAAAGTTTTTGTTAGCCCTAAACTTGGGTTATTGGAACTTGATAATCTTGATTAGTATTTTTGGGATGTTACAAAATCACGAGTCATTTTGAAAACATCTGACAACGGAATAGTATGACCATCCAACTGTCCATAACCGCGAACGCGGATATTCGAATAGTTTGACACTCTGCAGAGGTGGTACACTTTCGCCATAACATTTGATACATCCGTTAGGGATAATCCTGAATCATCATACTTGGTATGATACTTGGTATGCGGATAATCAATCCTAACCTTTTAATTACACACCCCAGTATAGGCACCTCCCCTATGAATTTGGCCTCCGAACCATGACCATGTGTCACCTTGAGAACTGCATAGGTGGACATTCAGTCACAAGGTAGCATCATCTCACCTCGTTCCATGAGGGAACTCATACTAAGACACATAAACTTCCAGTCAAGCCCTACCCAAATTTGGGTATTGTGGTTGTACAATAAAATTGGAATGGTGTCGCATCCGAACCCAACCATCAATTTTTATCAAAGTCAATTCACATACTTCATTCAATATCACCTTCAAGTCATGGTGTCCATGGCACATGTCAAAACATTTCAATAGAATGACTCATCATTCCAAGATTTTTATAATCATTTGTTTCCATCTATAGTAATCAAGTTTAGTTTAGCACTAGAACCTATCAAATGGGGGTGTCACTATTTGTGGGGCACTAAGCTAGTGTGTCTATCTTCATCAAGTTCCAAACTCTTGATGACATCTTTCCTCATTTTTTCTACTCACCAATTAATTAACTACTGGAACACTTTGCAAAACAAAAGGGGTAAAAGATAAAGCTTGCAGGTAAAATATAGGATGGGTATAATCAAGGTTGCAACACACTAGCTTGCATATTTTTAGCTTGCCTTGGTTGGTAAGGTGGTCGAACTTATCTTCCTTTTCCTCGAAGAATTCTTCCTCCTCGTAGCCCGGATGGATACTAGCGTCTATAAATAAATAAGAGGTACAAAATCACCAGACAATACTTAACTACCTCTATTTAACACACACGGATCCTCACTAGATGATCTAGCATCATCTCTAGCATTACAAGTAGAAAAGGTGTCAAGATTTGATTTAGTTTATTTTTAGAGAAGTAATTTCTACTCATAGAAGAGTCATTTAAGATTTAATATTCTCCACTTAAAATATGGGATCATATTGACCATGTCATCACTACATATTCTAATACTTGGGAATGTGATTTAAAGTTGTTGACCTCACTTACAAAGTTCGACCAAGTTCTTTTATAAAATTCCAATGACTAGAAATGACTATAAAGTCATTCTTTACTTTTTGGTCCAAGCCTACTGTATACAAAATTATATATTTTACATATTCAGATAGATCATGGAAAATATTATTTTTGAGAGTTGAATTCAACTCAAAAGCATTTATGGTTGATTTTAGAAAAATGTTTGAAGTGATAAAAGCTACTATCTTGTTATTTTTACTGAGGGTGATCTATAGTTTCAAACTGTTTGAAACCAACGAGGGTGTTTAGATATTTTCATCTACTTTCTAACAAAATTGGTTTCATTTAATTTGGTTTAGTAAATTTTCCTGAATTAATTTTTAAAGTTACCTACAGTATGGAATTTTCAAATAAAAGAAAAATCTAGATTTGAATCGATGGGCTAAGCACGGGAATGCTACTGGGCTGGGCAACTACACATTGCGCATGCAGCGGGCTGCTCCGGGACTGGTCCTACCTGTCAGGGGACATTCTAAGCGAAGCGGTATCAGCTAATCTGGGTCTTACGATTAGAGTGCGATCGACGGCTGAGCGTTGTCGTCTCCGTCATAGGGCACGCGCGAGACTGAACCCTAGCGCTACAGTGGGGGTCATCGGGGGATTACCAGGGCTCCAGCTAGGTCCGGCGAGGTGGGTGAACGAACGAGTCGACGACGGCGGTTCGGCTGGTGGTCGCGGCAGCTCCTGGGGCGGCACCTAGCATCGGCTCCTTTCCTCCTCTGCAGCGGCGAGCTCCGGTGAAATTCCGGCGAGGTAGTGCTCGCCTTGTTCCAGGGTTGGGACAGAGAGGTTGCTGGGTGAGAGAGGAGTGGAATGGTGTGCGTTTTGAGGTTGGGGAGGGATCTATTTATACTACGGCGAAGGGGGCACGGTGGCATGGCTCGGGCTCGTCGGCGACGTCATCACAGTGAGCTATCGGCATGGCCAAGGGTGTAGGTCAACGCGGTGCTTCAGAGTGATCGTCATGCACACAGTGGCACGGCGAGGCGCGGTCTCTATCGTTCTAGAACATCCGTGCTCTGCGGCGGTACCGTCGGCAATCGTCACGGCGTACGGTGGTCACGACGAGCGCGGGGTCAAATGGTCATGTCTGGGTGCTTGCTGGAGTCATGGCAAATGTAATGGTGCAGGGCGAGAGCAAGGCGCGGCGTGTGCGCGCAGGATTGCTTGGCGCTCTGGCGCGGCGAACGACATGGTCTGGAGTTAAATGGGCGCGGCTACGGTGGCGTCTCCGTGGACGGACGTTGTCCAAGGCATGTACAGGCAGAGGCGGTGAGGTCAGGGCTACCTCCTCAACATCGTGGGTAAGGGCGGCGTGGTCTGTGGCATCGTGTCCGCGTCAGGGTGACATGAGTGAGCTCGGATACCATTTTGCACGGGTCAAACGGCGAGTGAGAGGAGCTCCATTGCATGGGCTTGTACTGAGGAAGTTAATGGCATGACGTGCGAGCTCGGCGAGGTCACAAGGATGATCACAAGATTGATCAAAATAGTAGATAGTTGTTTAGTTTATACTGTGATCACCAGGTGTTCGATCTAATGGCCGCAAGAACTAAACCATCATATTTTCAGTGATTTTTGGTGGGTGCTCTGGTACTAATCTTGGTATTCTCTAGGTGCAAGGATTGGCTAAGTGGTGAAGGTTTGAGAGGTTTTCCAAAAATGGCTATCTTGGTACATGAGATAGATTTAATTTTGAATTGCCTCTCAATTGAGTTTAGATTTGTTTCTGCAAGGTTGAAAAGCTCCATTAGGTTTAGTGTCACTAGGTCTAGCAAAGGGGAGAAAAGATATAGAAAAGTTTCTATTTGAAATCACTTGCTAGAGATGCTCAAAGTGAGCTAGTGGTTAACTTTGGCAGAAATGACCATTAGGTCATAAGTTCCTTATTTTAATTTGCTTTTGTTTTAATCTGATTTGGATATGACCTAGATGATATGGTTTTCATTAAACCATTTCTCATCATTTACAACAATCAAACATGGCATTGCAATCATTCATACACACATTCACAAGATAGGGTTTAACATATGGTTTATTAATAAAAGCTTTTGTTAACCCTAATCTTAGTTAATTAGAAATTGAACCTCATTAATATTTTTGGGGTGTTACACGTTATTCGTCCAAAAACTGTTTATTCACGGAATAGGCAATATAAAAACAGAAAACATGAAGGAAAATATGGATTCGATCACCAATGTTACCTGATAATTCAGAATGCCATTAATGTCACTGCGCACCTTCCCCAGAGTACCGGGAGCTCCTGGCGCGGGGCTACAATGAAGACGCCTTCACTGAGCAGGCCATTACGGCCAGCACACAGGACGAGGACCCCTTGTGAGGCAGCTTCCAAGAGGCCGTCTAGCTCACCGGCCTAGTGGCACAGGCAAATGTGGAGCTACCTCCAGCACCACTGCTGCTGGGATGGGTGCCTCCGGTCGTGCTGGAGGAGGGGATGAAGATGGCGCACCTCCACCTTCGCATGGCGCCGCCGGCAGCATGGCCTATACAGGTGATCGACCCACCTGCGCCCACGCTTGCTCCAGCCTTGCCATCGGCCAACCTCTAGACGCCGCCGGAGTACATCAAACTCGACCCCTAGATGGACGCAACGGCATCGGCGGATCAGTAGCTAGGGCTAGGGCTAGTTTAAATTTTGTTTTTTGTTATTTTGAATATAAATTACATATAAATATGTACAAACTTTGCCAATTTTAGCGTGTTTGTATCTGTTTGAATTTTAAAAAAATTGTCATTGTCCTGGTTGGCCAACCGCGAATGGGTCGACACTGAGTGTAGCTGTCCAGATAAACCGAACTACAATCCAAATTTGTCCGCGATCCGATCCAAACAGATAGAAAATGATGTTTTGGTCGCCTGTTTGGGTCGGGCCTGGAAGATGCACTTATGCCCAATCACTGTGATGCCGAATCACAAACATACAACCATTTTTCTATGCATTGCATCCTTGTTTAAGGCTCCACTGTGCAAGGGGTTGTTCGCTCGTGGGGAGATTAATATTCCAGGCATATCATCATGCTTGTCATTAGTACAACCTTGGAAGTAGACTTTTTTCTATCTTAGGTTTTGAAAATACCCACATGATCACATGTATTTTGGCCGGCAAGAAAAGGCAAACGCATCGGTCCAAACTCTGACGGTCATGTTTATTCGGTCAATTCCGACGTTTGAGTCACAAAGTTGGCAGTCATTTCTAAATAATTTTTATTTCATTATTGCTAGTGTCATTTAAATAATGTAAGGCACTTCAACAGAGGGGGTGAGTGGCATGTTACCATCATAATAAGAGTACTAGCAAAATGCCCGTGCATTGCGGCGAAAGAAGAAACAATATACTTATATACCTTTTCTCTGGAACACATCTCGATCAACAAGATATTTTTTTTGTCCAAATAATTTAAATTTTGCCCCAATATTGATTGACCCGCATATCTTAAGCCTCATTTTGCTCTTTTATACCTTTAATCATTTAAATTTAATTTGTTTTACCATTCATATAAAACATGTCTGTGCGTGTCCGGGGATAGCCGAGCTTGCAGTTCTGGCTAGGCATATGTGAAGTGTGAACCAATGGTTTGCAATATCAAACAAGGTTGGCTCATCGTTATGGATGTAACCGGCAGAAAATCGGCAACCACTGGAGCCAAGATCCTTCCTCACCTACGGTAACAGCAGCGCCCCAAACTCACCTTCCACACCTGCCTCCTCAGTCGCTCACTTCCCCCTTCATCGCCATGGTGCGCCCCTATCTCGGCCTCCTCGAATTTCTCTGAATGTTGCCCTCCTCGCCAAGATAGACCTTGCTCGCTTCCCCACTCATCTCCATGGTGCGCCCCTGCCTCGCCCTCCTCGAATTTGTCTGAACGTTGCCCACTACTCCCACACACAACCTCGCCCCTCTCAGTTCTTGAAATCACCGGCAACATTGTTGTGACCCCATCCATCTAGGCGGTTTGCCCTCTCTTCCGTTGGCAATATTGGAGTTTTTTTATTCCTTTCTTATATTATTTGATTTCAGAGATCAATCAACCGAGACGTTTTCTGATTCTAGGCACTTGAGAACGTATATGAACTGGTTAGATTCGGTGTAAAGCAGCGAGGTGGGAATATCTAGAATATCTATCATGGACGTCTACAAAGTCACATTTTTGGTTTTTCATAGGGAGGAGAGGATCAGAGAACCGACCAACTACGCTCTGGCCCAGTTAGTGGATAAAAAGTCCAATGTCTCATGTCACCGTTATTTTAGCTTAAAGGCGTCGTCCATCCCATGTGGTCTCTAGATCGTTGTTTCCCGTGGTTAGGGACTGGGTATGGTTGTTTTGACCGGTTGACCGTACATGCTTGCAACATACGACCAGTTTGACTTAGCGTTGGCAGGCATGGTAATATATCTCAGTATATAGGGGCAAAACAGTCGAAAGGGAAAAATGACTTACGAGTGGCATGGTGGGTAATTATTTGTACCTTTGGAGGACAAAGCCGTCCAAAAAAGTATAAAAACAACAAGAAACGCTATTATTAGATATAGATACAGATACCGATACAGATACAGATACAGATACAGATACAGATACAGATATGAATATAGATATTTAGTCATTAGTTCTAGTATATCATATATGCTGCCCTTTTAAATTAAACTCATTGCCATCGCGGTGTGATCATCGCACTAAGTACCACCAAGCTGCCACAACAAGCTTGTCGTCCATCGTCGAGATTCCTGATCACCATGGACGCCGATTCCTCGAGAACAACTAGGCCTCTACGCATCGTGATCTGCCCGTGGCTGGCATTCGGCCACCTGCTCCCGTACCTGGAGCTCGCGGAGCGCCTGGCGTCGCGCGGCCACCGTGTCTCCTTCGTCTCCACGCCGCGCAACCTCGCCCGCCTCCCGCCTTCGCGCATGGACGTCCAACTGGTCGCCATCCCGCTGCCCCGCGTCGAGGGCCTCCCGGAGGGCGCCGAGTCTACCAACGACGTCCCTGACGAGAAGCGGGAGCTCCACTGGGTGGCCTTCGACGGCCTCGTCGCGCCCTTCGCGGAGTTCCTAGCCGCCGCGTGCGCCGATGGCGGCAGCAGGCCGCACTGGATCATCGCCGACTGCTTCCACCACTGGGCCGCAGCCGCCGCCACCGCCCACGGCGTGCCTTGCGCGGTGCTCCTCCCCACCGCCGCCATGCTCGCTGCCGCGCCCCGCCAGCCGCCTTCGGGCGCGGCCACTGCCTCCGTGCTCGAGGAAGAGCTTATGGCGGCGGAGGCCGCGCGCCTCGCCATGCTGCGCTACGAGCGGGACGCCTTGACGACGGCCTACGAGGACGGGTGCTCGTCGAGCATGTCCGTCGCCGAGCGCTGGTTCCTGGCCCTGGAGAGGTGCACGGTCCTGGCCATCCGGAGCTGCGTGGAGTGGGAGCCCGAGAAGTTCCCGCTGGTGGCGCCGCTTCTCGGCAAGCCCGTGCTGCCCCTCGGCCTCCTGCCGCCGTCCCCCGACGGAGGCCGGCGCTCATCATCCGAGGACGACGCCACCCTGCGCTGGCTGGACGCGCAGCCTCCGGGTTCCGTGTTGTACGTGGCGCTGGGGAGCGAGGTGCCGCTGAGCGTGTCGCAGGTGCACGAGCTGGCCCTCGGGCTGGAGCTCGCCGGGGCACGCTTCCTCTGGGCACTCCGAAAGCCGCCCGGCACCGCCGTCCTCGACCCCCTCCCTCCCGGTTTCCAGGAACGGACCAGCAGCCAGGGGCTGGTGACCATGGGGTGGGTTCCGCAGCTGAGCATCCTGGCGCTCGGCGCCGTGGGCGGGTTCCTGACGCACTGCGGCCGGAACTCGCTGATCGAGGGGCTCCTGTTCGGGCACCCGCTGGTGATGCTTCCCGTCTTCGGGGACCAGGGCCCGAACGCGCGCCAGATGGAGGCCAAGAAGGTGGGGCTGCAGGTGGAGAGGGACGAGGACGACGGGTCGTTCGACCGCCACGGCGTTGCCGCTGCGGTCCGGGCCGTCATGGTGGACGAAGAAGCCAGGAAGGGGTTCGTGGCGGGTGCCCGCAGGATGCAGGGGGTCGTGGCCGATAAGGAACGCCATGAGAGATACGTCGACGAGTTTGTGGAGCAGCTTAGAACTTATCTGTGATCCATGATGGCGATCTCATTCTCATTCTCACTACGGCCGAGAATGTGAGCCAGGGACAAGGAAATTGAAATCATGTGTGTATTCCGCTGTATTCGTGAACAGCAGCATCCATTCTCTTCACAGGTGAATCAACAGAACAACTAAAGCAACAGCATGGAAGTGTCAAAGGGAAGATTCACATGCTAGAGAAGTAACAAGTACTTTTGGCATCTAGAAATGGGAAGAACAAATACTGAAATAAGCAGCTTCGTCACCAGAACCTTGAGCTGCGATGAGGAGGCTTCAGCTATTCCCTAAAATAGAGGCAAAGTTGTTTCTCTCTCAAGGTAAAAAAATGGCAAAGAATAACAAGAGGAGATTTCTATTTTCTAGTACTCAATCATAGTAGTAGCGTGTGACAGGTTCATAACTGAAGGACTGTCCAACAGATTCAGAGAAACACAGATTTAATTCACTCAGATCCAAACGATTACAGAGGAAAGTTATCGGCGATCCTCGAACAGGTACAAACAAGAGTAAAGCGAGCAAAAGACGACGGCATCCCCGCTTCATCACTTGGCGCGAAAACCTTAGGCAGTATTAATTGAGCCTTTGGATGGTAGTAGATGGACGTACGTCAATCAGGAGGTCTTGCGCCAAAGTGTTACTACATTGTTAACTCACGGTTTTCATGTGTGCTAATCTTCATTTCGTGGACAGGGTCGAACAGTCCGCTGCTCATATTTTAAGTTCAGGGTACTCAAATCTCTCACTGGTAAATTAGGGCAGTGGTTTAGGTTGGGCAGTAGAATCAATAGTGATTAGGAATCTCCATTAATTCTCTTCCATTCTGACAACTTGTGTACATTTTACTTCTGATGCAGTGGGTTGGAAGCAACAAAAAGCAAACTTGCAGGCCTAGTGGGGAAGCAAGGAACCAGTAAAATGCATCAAACTACATGACAACAATAGTGTAGCTTTTCTTGAATTAACAGTTAGATATGCAACCAAGTGCCATGAAAAGGTGAAAATAGACCTGATCACCTGAAAAATATTTTGACACCTCCTGAGAAAGGAATAAATTAAGAAAAACTGCTCTGCGTTATGTTAACACCCGGATTTTTAATCCCAAATGCCTGTTATGCCGTATATCGCAATCTCAAGATTATCATTTTTGCGAGACATAACAGAATTGGTAGCACAGTACATCATCCATTACAAACCATAATAGTTCTTACAAATAGTTGATCTCACGATCAGGTCTTAATACAATCAAGCAGTGGAATAATAATAGTATCGTAGTAGCGGCTTCATCTTCAGGGTCACAAGCAATGCTGACGATGGGAGATGATCCTAGTTATCATACCGTCATGTTGTCCATCCTCCTCGTAGTCTCCTTCGTAGTCAGGCCATGGGAATAGTTAGGGACAAAGCCATGAGTACTTCAAAATACTCGCAAACTATCACTAAAACATTAAGACCATTTTAATAGGAAGCCTAAGTTCTAGGTTTGTTTGCAACAAGCCAAAAAAAATTTCACAAGTATTAGGAGTAGAGACCTAACTTTACTTGTCTAGATTTCTTAAGTGGGAACCTAGTTTCCTTGTCCACATCCTTGTGGCTTCAAGTCAAAGTCACACTTCAAGTCTGTCAACACCCAGATTTTTAATCCGGGATGCCTATTATGCCATGCATCGCAATCCCAGGATTACCATTTTTGCGAGACATAACAGATTAATACCATAGTTCATCATCCATTACAAACCATAATAAAGGTCTTACAAATAAAGGATCTCATGATCCAGTCTTAATACAATCAACACAGCAGAATAATAATAATAATAGTGGCGTGGTCACGGCTCCATCTTCAGGGTCACAGGCAATGCTGACGATGAGATATGATCCTAGTTGTCATAGACATCCTGTTGTCCATCATCTTGGTAGTCATTCTCATAGTCTGGCCACGGGAATCGCCAGGGATAAAGCCATGAGTACTCTTTAAGTACTCGCAAACTAATACTAACAAGTAAGGTAGTTTGAGTAGGAATCCTAATATCTAGGTTTATTTGCAAAAAGCCAGATTTATCTCTAACTGAGTTCAGAAGTAAAGAAAACTAGTTTAATATTCTATAACACCTAAGTGGGAACTTAGTTTTCATATCGCAACCATGTTGTGGTCAAGTCAAAGTCATGATTCATTTCACAAGTCATTTTGAAAACATCTGACGACTCATTATTCTAAGGTTTTCATAATCATTTTCACCAAGTATTCCCATCTAAAGTGATCAACTTTTATGCTTAGCACTAGCAACTAACATTGAGGGTAATCACTAATGAGGGGTGCTAACCAAGTGTGACTATCCAAATCTAGATCGCATGCCTCAGTATGACATCTAGTTCTATCTAACGGAAGCCAAGTTTTATGTTCTTTATGCTACCTATAATATCTTTCCAAAACTTCACAAGACACTAACTAAAAGTAATAAAGAACTTTGATAAAGAAAATAAAAGAATAAAGCTTGCAAGTAAAACTGGAATTGGGTATAATTAAGGTTGCATAGGTTATCTGGTAGGTTTAGGCTTGCAAGGATGACTTGCATGGTTTAGCTTAGCTTGCATAGCTCAGCTTGACAGTAATAGCTTGCTTATATCTTGCTTAGCTAAGAACCTTGCAAATGTTAGCTTGCAACTACGAAACTTGCAAGTGTTAGATTGCAACTAAGAAACTTGTAAGTGTTAGCTTGCCTTGAGTAGTGCAGTAGTTGAAGTTTTCTTCTTCTTCTTCTTCTTCTCCGTAGTAGTCCTCCTCGTAGCCTTGGTCGGTACTAGCGTCTATAAATAAATACGAGGTACACAATCACCAAACAATACTTAACTACTTTTATTTGGCACACAAAGGTTCACACTAAATGAACTAGCATCATCACATGAATTAAAGAACTAGTCTTATTTATTTTATTTTAGAAAAGTAATTTCTACTCATTGAAAACTACTTAAGATTTAATATTCTCCAATTAAAATATGGGATCATGTTGACACATGTCATCACCACATACTTTAACACTTGGGAATGTGATTTAAAGTGGTGTCACAATTTAATAAGGTTTAACATTATTATTTTAAATAATTAAAATGACTAGAAATGCCTATGGGGCATTCTTTTAATACTTGTCCAAGATCACTGCATGTAAACCTAAATATTTTTACATATTCAGATAGATCTTGTCAAATGTGATTTTTGAGAGTTGGAATCAACTCAAAAGCATTTATGCTTGATTTTAGAAAAATGTTTGAGTGTGGAAAAGTCTCTGTCTTGTTATTTTTGATATAGGTGATCTATAATTTCAAATGGTTTGAATCCAAAAGTCTTGGATTAATATTTTCAATATCTTTTTCGCAAAATTGGTTTCATGCAATTTGGTTTAGTAAATCTCTCTGAATTGATATTCAAAGTCACTGACTGTACTAGGTTTTAGTTAAACTGGAAAATCTAGATTTCAATCTACTGGGTCGCACGGGACCTAAACTGGGCCGGCCCAACTACACAGCACGCGTGCAACGGGCTGCTGAAAGAGGGGTCCAGGCGTCAGCGGCTCTATCTACGCGAAGCGATAAGTTTCACTCTGGGCCGTGCGATTAGACTAGATCCTACGGCTGAGGTTCGTCGTCTCAGTCGGGTAGCGCCGGCGAGACTGAACCCTAACGCGATGGTGGGGGTCGTGTGAGGCTCACCAGGGCTACATCTAGGGTCGGCAATGGGGGCGAACAACGTTGTCGACGATGGCGGTTCGAACGATGGTCGTTGCAGCTCCTGGGGCGGCTCCAATCAACGACTCCTTTCTACTTCTGTAGCGGCAGGCTCTGGTGAAATTTTGGCGGTGCGGATCTCGCCTTGCTCCGGGGGGAGGTGTGGGAGGTTCTGTGAGGAGTGGCGAGTGAGATGGTGTGGCGAATTGAGGCTGGGGTGGTCTCCTTTTATAGTCGAGCGAGAGGGGCAGTGCGACATGGGCAGAGCTCGACGGGGTCGACGGCACATCGAGCTATTGGCATGGTGGAGGGTGTAGGCCGGTGCGCGGTCTCCTGGTGATCCTCAAGGGCTTAATGGCACAGCACGGGGCGGTCTAGGTTGGTCAGAACGAGCTGGTGCTCTGAGCGGCACCGACAACAATTTTGACGACGCATAGTTTCTACGGGTCACGCGGCAGCGAACGAGCATGTCTAGGGGGTAGCTGGTGTCGCGGTGAGTGTAGGAACGGGCGGCGAGGGCGTGTCGGCTGCTGCGCTCTGGCGCGCTCTCGGCACGACGTAGAGATAGTGGGCGCGGCGTTTCCTCTGTGGTCCAGGTCCTGGCTGCGTTCGAGGGCTGGACAGGGGGTGGCGATGGACGGTGTGCTACCTCCTAGACATCGTAGCTTGGCGTGGCCTTGCCTCCTGCTTGCTAGCCATGGTCGGCCGGCAATGGGGGGGCTCGGGTGGCTCAACACTGGTGCAATGGTAGAGTGCTAGCTGGTTCAATGCTTGTGTGATCACTGGGGGGACAAGGTGTGAGAATTGGGGACAAGGGTTTGAACGATCACTGCTCAAAACAGTGTAGTTAGGCAAAGTTTGAACTGTGTCTCTAGGTGTTTGATTAAATGGCCGAAAGAATTCATGTTTGAAAATTTTGAATGAAATTTGGTGGGTGCTCTGGTCACATGCTTGGTAGTATCTGGTTGCTTGGGTTTGTCAAGGTGAACTGGTTTGAGTGATTTTTAAGAAATGGTGATCTTAGTACCTACACTTGATTCAATTTTGAATTGTCATTTGAATAAATTTGAAATCTGTTTCTATTGGTTTGCAAAGTGGGCTTGGGTTCACTTTTACTTGGTCTAGCAAGGGGTGAAAAGAATTGGATTTGTTTCTGTTAGAAATCTTGGACTAGAAACACTCAAAATGGTCTAGTGAACAAGTTTGGCAAAAATGACCATTTGCTTATATATCTTAGTTTTTATTTTCTCTTCATTTGATTCTGCTTGGAAATGATCTAGATGATGTTGTTTTCATCTTTAAACCAAGCCTTGCCATTCATAGCAATCAAACAAGTCATTGCAAGCATTCATCACACATTCACATGCATTCATATTGATTTTAATAACAAAAGTTTTTGTTAGCCCTAAATTTGGGTGATTGGAACTTGATAATCTTGATTAGTATTTTTGGGATGTTACAAACCTTCCCTCCTTAAACAAAATCTCGTCCTGAGATTTAAGAGAAAGAAAACTAGGATTTAAAGAGATCTGGAAACTCAGTCCTAATGTAATCTTCTCGCTCCCAAGTAGATTCTTCTTCAGTATGGTTACTCCACTGGATCTTGAGAAACTTGATACTCCGGGTTCTGGTAGTCCTGAAAGCTTCTTCCAAAATACGAATGGGTACTTCAGGATATGTTAGGTCCTCGTTGATCTTTATGGTTCTATGATCAATATTCTTGAAAACTTTGGTCTTCTCCGGGACTTCTAGGCATTTGCGAAGTAACGAGATATGGAATACATTATGTACGGCTGACATCTCCTCTGGCAGTTCCAGTTGATACGATACTTCTCTCGGCGATTCAAAATCTTGAAGGGTCTGATATATCTAGGGGCTGAAACGTTGCATTCCTTTCAAGGGTGATACTTTCAGATACACAAAATCTTCGATATTGAAGGCTGGGTCTCGACGTCTCTTGTCGGCATAACTCTTCTGTCTGGATTGGGCGGTCTTGAGGTGCTCACGGATCTTGTGAACTTTCTCTTTGGCTTCTCTTAGGATGTAGGGTCCGAAAATCTGACTCTCTCCTACTTCCGACCAATTCAATGGGGTACGACACTTCCTTCCATACATAAACTCAAATGGGGCCATTTGCAAACTAGCTTGATAACTGTTGTTGTATGAAAATTCTGCGAAAGGCAGACAGTCTTCCCATTTTGATCCATATTCCAACACAGAAGCTCTCAACATATCTTCGAGTATCTGGTTTACTCGCTCCGTTTGTCCATCAGTTTGTGGGTGATAAGCTGTGCTGGAATCCAATCTGGTTCCCAATCCTTCTTGGACTTTCTTCCAAAATCTCGAGGTAAACTGGGTTCCTCGATCCGACACAATGTTCTTGGGGACTCCATGCAAACTAACTATCCTAGCAATGTACAATTCTTCTAGCTTCTAACTCTGATAAGTGGTCTTGACAGGTAAGAAATGGGCGACTTTAGACAGTCTATCCACTATGACCCAAATAGAGTCATTCCCCTACTAGATGTAGGCAAACCGGTGATAAAATCCATTCCAAAGGAATCCCATTTCCATTCCGGAATTTGCAATGGTTGCAAAAGTCCCGCGGGTCTCTGATGTCCCGCTTTGACTCTCTGACAGATATCACATTTGGCTATGTAGCTTCCAATTTCTCTCTTCATCTTATGCCACCAAAATTGCTCCTTCAAATCCTGATACATCTTCATTCCTCTGGGGTGGATAGAATAAAGAGTATCATGGGATTCTTTCAAAATATCTTGCTTCAATTCTGAATCTGCTGGCACACAGATATGTCCTTTGTACCACAAAACTCCTTTATCCTCGGTGAATCCGGGTACCTTCCCTGTACCGATACGACGTTTGATTCCATCGATACTAGCATTTCCTTTCCGCGCCTCCTTGATCTGAATGATCAAAGTGGGTTGAAGTTCTATGCTAGCCAAAAATCCTTCACTAACTAGCTCCATTCTGAAATTTTCCATCTCCTCATACAAACTTGGTTGGGCTTCTTTTATCATGGTGTTCAATCGACACGGTAATCTGCTAAGAGCATCTGCTACCACATTGGCTTTGCCGGGGTGATAGTGAATGTCAAGATCATAGTCCTTGATTAACTCTATCCATCTCATTTGCCTTATATTTAGCTCCTTATGGGTGAAAATATAGTTCAGACTCTTGTGATCTGAATAAATCTCACAACGGTTACCCATGAGGTAATGCCGCCATGTCTTCAAGGCTAAAACTACGGCTGCTAGTTCGAGGTCATGGGCAGGGTAATTCTGCTCATGTTGCTTCAGTTATCGGTATAGATAGTATATGACTTTGCCTTCTTGCATCAGCACACATCTGAGACCAACCTTGGATGCGTCACA
Source organism: Avena sativa (assembly GCA_916181665.1). Classification (NCBI taxonomy): domain Eukaryota; kingdom Viridiplantae; phylum Streptophyta; class Magnoliopsida; order Poales; family Poaceae; genus Avena; species Avena sativa. Next base: position 33,137,977 of record OV702285.1, on the reverse strand, counting down.
ATACACGTCAAAAGGCTTCGTGATATCCGACATAATCAAGATTGGGGCTGAGATCAATCTCTTCTTGAGTTCTTGAAAACTTGCTTCACATTTGTCCGTCCATTCAAACTTCTTATCTTTCTTCAATAATTGAGTCATGGGTATTGCGATGCTCGAGAATCCTTCTACGAACTTGCGGTAATATCCCGCTAATCCGAGAAATGCATGAACTTGGGTTTGAGTGGTCGGGGCTTGCCATTCTTCAACATCCTTAACCTTTGCAGGATCGACAGTAATTCCTCCTGCCAACACGGTATGTCCTAGGAATCCTACTTCCTTTAACCAGAACTCACATTTGCTAAACTTGACATACAACTGATGCTCTCTAAGGGTTTCAAGGATGGTCCTTAGGTGTAACTCATGTTCTTCTTCTAATTTGGAATAGATTAGAATGTCATCGATGAAAACAACGATAAACTTATCCAGGAAGTTCATAAAAATCTTATTCATGAGGTTCATGAAATAAGAGGGGGCATTGGTTAATCCAAAAGACATGACAGTGTACTCACACAATCCATATCTGGTGGTAAAGGCAGTCTTTGAATATCCTCTGCGCGAGTTGATGATAACCAGTTCTAAGATCAATCTTAGAAAACACTTTGGCACCGGTCAACTGGTCAAACAAATCTTCTATCTTTGGCAGTGGGTACTTGTTCTTGATGGTAACATCATTCAGCTTCCGATAATACGTGCATAAACGGTTACCTCCATCTTTCTTATCCATAAACAAAACAGGTGATCTCCATGGCGACGCACTTGGTTGAATCAGGCCTATCTCCAACATAGAATCCAGTTGCTTCTTTAGCTCCGCTAATTTAGATGGGTTCATACTATAAGGTCTCTAAGCTATGGTTCCAGTTCCAGGGATTAGTTCAATAATAAACTCGATATGTCGATCTAGGGGCATACCGGGCAATACATCTAGGAATACGTCGGGGTATTCATAGACTACTCTGACTTGGTCAATGGTTGGTTGGGCTAGACTCTTGTTGCACTTGAATTGACGGGGCCAAGTTTTAGATACATGCTCTACTGATACTCCAGTGGTACTAGTCATGGTTATGGCTTTCTTGGCACAGTCGATTAGTCCTTTATGTTTCGACATCCAATACATTCCTAGTACTACTTCCAAACCTTTGGTTCCAAGTACTATTAGATTAGCATAAAAATCTATCCCATGGATTCTAATAGGTACGACCTTGCAAATTTGTCTAGCTTTGGTGGTTGAACCAAGTATTTGAACTATCATAACATGCTTCAATTTTGTTGGTTGAATCTTACTAGTGCATCCAAATTCTTCTGTAACAAATGAGTGTGATGCTCTAGAATCAAACAACACTCTTGCAAATACCTAGTTAATAGAAAACATACCCAACACGACATCTGGCACTTCCTGGGCTTCTTCAGCATTCATGTGAAACAGACGGCCGTTGTAGTTGAGCGAATTCCCTGGGGCAAATCTCCTTCTAGGCTGAACACGGCGCTACTGCTGAGCTGGGGCATTCACATTAGGGACTGCTGCAAGCTTCTTGGGGCACTCGTTGGAATAGTGACCCTTGACTCCGCATTCAAAACAAGTAACCTGAGACTTGTCTTTTCCTGCAACAGGCACAACATTGCTTCCAGTCCTTGGGGCAGTATTGGTGTTGTTGGGGTTGTTGTTGTACTTGGGTGGTGCACGGTTGAAATTGTTGGAGTTGTCGGGGTTGTGGTGGTGGTTTCCTCCGGATCTTGGGTTTCCTCCTCCACGGTTGGGATAGTTCGGACGGGTCATAGGGGGTCTATTGTTTCTCAGGGCATATCCTGCAGACGGGTTGGGGCGATACTTTAGGGTATGGTGGGTTCCTGGTTGATGCATCATCCGACGCTTGCGATTCTCATTGGCTTGGTTGATCTTGCCTTCCATCTGGATTGCAGAATCCACTAAGGCTTCAATGTCAGCGACAGGAATGTTGACTAATACCGTCTACATATCATCATGCAGACTGTTCAAGAATCTCTCCTTCTTCTTTGCTTCGGTGTCAATCTCATCTGGTGCATATCTAGATAATGATAGAAACTTGTTACGGTACTCAATTAGTGTCATCCTCCCTTGCTTCAATTCTCTGAACTCATCTCTCATCCTCTTGATTAAACCCGGTGGCACATGGGTTCTGCTAAACTTGAGTTTGAATTCATCCCAAGTCATCATCTGTCCTCCATTCATGGTGCGAATTCTATTCCACCAAGCTCTTGCATCACCTGCCACATAGTGGGTGGCAAACAGTACTTTCCCATTGGCCTCCACTCCCACGACTTCTAAGTTGTTCTCTATTGTCTGCAGTCAGTCATCAACATCTAATGGTTCTTCAGACTTACTAAATATGGGTGGATTGGTGTTTTGAAAGTTCTTGAGCTTTGATCCATGGTTGTCCTGGTTTCCATGGCCTTGATTATTCTGGGCCATCTGAGCTATCTGTTTAAGGGTGGCCAAGTTAGTTTGACGTTCGGCTCTTTTAGCTTCACAGTCAGAAACCAACATTTGCAAGATTTGCGACATTGGGTCTTGAGATGAGCTACTTCCGCCACGAGGCATCTGAAGATTGAGATAGATCATGATACAAGAGGGAAATTTCTAAGGTTCATGGATTTGTTTTTGAAAAGTTTTTAAACTTTGAGTATGACTCTGGTTTTGCCAGCTAGCAAATTGCTTTTCATTCATTCATAGCACCCAATACAAACACACACCACACTAAGGTAACAGATGGTTTTAAGAACCATTCTGTGATACTATGATACATTGGGACCGGATACAACTCACTCCTACGATAGTGCTCAAGTGCTACTACTCATCATAATCGATGGCTTCATCATCATCAATGAAGGCGAAATCATCATCATCAGTGTGGAAGTCGATGGCTTGGCTCTCCAGGTAGTCATCATCATCGCTGAGGTAGGAGTAGGGATCTCCACGCATATCTTCCCCTACATTCTCCCTCTCCTCGAGCTGCATGTCCTGATCATGGATGGTCTCCTCCAAGTCTGACACTTTGTGACGAAGGAAAGCAATGATGCGATCCTTCTTGTCATGTAGACGGCGAAATGTCTTGCGCTCCTTCGCAAGGATGGCGAGGGTCTGATCCTTCTTGACTGCGATGACATAGTTGTGGTTGGCATATGCGCGGGCGTTGTCCAACTCCTTCTGCCTATCATACAACATGAAGCTGAGATGATCCACTTCATGCTTCAGCTCTGGGTGGTGTGGCACCTCCAACAGCTGTCCCATTGCATCACACATTGGGTAATACTCAAAGCGAGTACCCTTGATCTGGTTGATGCTTTGAGCACACAGACGGGCAAGAGCTTCCTGCATAGCCCTGGTGAGTCCGTCTAGACAGTTGTTCTCTCTTAAGCTGAATTGGATCCCCTATGAGGTGGGTGCTTCCATATTACATCTAAGGTTTTCAACTATCAGCCACTGTAATTCTCCTCCTTGTTGATCATTGAGCTGTGCTCTGAAGAACTCGGGGTGCGGGTGCTCAAGAAGTTCCGAGAGTTGGTCTAAATCACGCTCGAAGATGAGTTGTCCTCCATTTCCCAACTGGTAGAACTTGCTATAATTGACCTCCATCTATAAGAATATAGGATGAGTAAGTTAGTAGAGTGATCAAGTGTGTCAAATTTTATGTACGATTGCAAGAATTTTTGAGGAACATGAATTTTCTTGAAATAATCACAGTGATAAGGATGAGAATAGGTTTTCATAAATACTCACTTCTTTTTGGTTTTGAAACTAAGTTTTTGATTCAAGCGTCCATTCTAACTAGGGTCTCCTATCATCAGGATGGCTCTGATACCAACTTGTCAACACCCATATTTTTAATCCTAGATGCCTGTTATGCCATACATCGCAATCCCAAGATTACCATTTTTGCAAGACATAACAGATTGATACCATAGTTCATCATCCATTACAAACCATAATAAAGGTATTACAAATAAAGGATCTCATGATCCAGTCTTAATACAATCAACACAGCGAAATAATAATAATAGTGGCATGGTCACGGCTCCATCTTCAGGGTCACAGGCAATGCTGACGATGGGAGATGATCCTAGTTGTCATAGACTTCCTGTTGTCCATCATCCTGGTAGTCCTCCTCATAGTCTGGCCACGGGAATAGCCAGGGACAAAGCCATGAGTACTCTTTAAGTACTCGCAAACTAATACTAACAAGTAAGGTAGTTTGAGTAGGAATCCTAATCTCTAGGTTTATTTGCAAAAGTCCAGATTTATCTCTAACTGAGTTTAGAAGTAAATAAAACTAGTTTAATGTTCTATAACACCTAAGTGGGAACTTAGTTTTCATGTCGCAACCCTGTTGTGTTCAAGTCAAAGTCATGATTCATTTCACAAGTCATTTTGAAAACATCTAACGACGGAACAGTATGGCCACTCCAACTTTCCATAACCGCGGACGCGGCTATTCGAATAGTTTGACACTCTACAGAGGTGGTACACTTTCACCACAACATTCAATAATACGCTAGGAACAATCTTGAATCACCATAATCAATATTGGATAATCAATCCTAACCTTTAAATTACACATCCTAGTATAGGAACCTCCCCTATGAGTTTGGCCTCCCAACCATGACCATCTGTCATCTTGGGAACTACACAGGTGGACATTCATGACGAGATATCCTCAGCTCAAACCTCTTCCGCAAGGGAACCCATACTAAGATATATAAACTTCTGTTCAATCCCTATCCAAATTCGGGTATTCTGGTTCTACGATAAAATTGGAATAGTATTGCATCCGAACCCAACCATCAATTTTGTAAAAGGGATAAAGCTCATGCCTCAACATTTTCATCATAAAATCATCTTGTGTTCACAACACATGCTAAAACATTTCATTAGAATGACTCATCATTCTAAGGTTTTCATAATCATTTTCACCAAGTATTCCCATCTAAAGTGATCAACTTTTATGCTTAGCACTAGTAATTAAAATTGTGGGTAATCACTAATGAGGGGTGCTAACCAAGTGTGACTATCCAAATCTAGATCTCAGGTTCAGAACTGAAGGACTGTCCAACAAATTCAGAAAAACACAGATTTAATTCACTCAGATCTAAACGATTACAGAGGAAAGTTATCTGCGATCCTCGAACAGGTACAAACAAGAGTAAAGCGAGCAAAAGACGACGGCATCCCCGCTTCATCACTTGTCGCGAAAACCTTAGGCGGTATTAATTGAGTCTTTGGATGGTAGATGGACGTACGTCAATTAGGAGGTCCTGCGCCAAAGTGTTACTACAATGTTAACTGACGGTTTTCATGTGTTCTAATCTTCAGTTCGTGGACAGGGTCCAACAGTCCGCTGCTCATATTTTAAGTTCAGGGTACTCAAATATCTCACTTGTAAATTAGGGCAGTGGTTTAGGTTGGGCAGTAGAATCAATAGCGATTAGGAATCTTCATTAATTCTCTTCCATTATAAAAACTTGTGTACAAACTTGCAGGCCTAGTGGGGAAGCAAGGAACCAGTAAAATGCATCAAACTACATGGCAACAATAGTGTAGAGTTTCTTGAATTAACAGTTAGATATGCAACCAAGTGCCATGAAAAGGTGAAAATAGACCTGATCACCCGAAAAATATTTTGACACCTCCTGAGAAAGGAATAAATTAAGAAAAACTACCCTGCGTTATGTTAACACGCGGATTTTTAATCCCAAATGCTTGTTATGCCGTACATCGCAGTATCAAGATTATCATTTTTGCGGGACATAACAGAATTGGTAGCATAGTACATCATCCATTACAAACCATAATAGTTCTTACAAATAGTTGATCTCACGATCAGGTCTTAATACAATCAAGTAGCGGAATAATAATAGTACCGTAGTAGCGGCTTCATCTTCAGGGTCACAAGCAGTGCTGACGATGGGAGATGATCCTAGTTATCATAAGCGTCCTGCTGTCCATCCTCCTCGTAGTATCCTTCGTAGTCTGGCCATGGGAATAGTCTGGGACAAAGCCATGAGTACTTCGAAATACTCGCAAACTATCACTAAAGCATTAAGACCATTCTAATAGGAAGCCTAAGCTCTAGGTTTGTTTGCAACAAGCCAATTTTATTTCACAAGTATTAGGAGTAGAGACCTAACTTTAGTTGTCTATATTTATTAAGTGATAACCTAGTTTCCTTGTCCACATCCTTGTGGGTTCAAGTCAAAGTCACACTTCAAGTCTGTCAACACCCAGATTTTTAATCCCAGATGCCTGTTATGCCATACATCGCAATCCCAGTATTACCATTTTTGCGAGACATAACAGATTGATACCATATTTCATCATCCATTACAAACCATAATAAAGGTCTTACAAATAAAGGATCTCATGATCCAGTCTTAATACAATCAACTTAGCGGAATAATAATAATAGTGGCATGGTCACGGCTCCATCTTCAGGGTCATAGGCAATGCTGACGATGGGAGATGATCCTAGTTATCATAGACTTCCTGTTGTCCATCATCCTGGTAGTCATCCTCATAGTCTGGCCACGGGAATCGCCAGGGATAAAGCCATGAGTACTCTTTAAGTACTCGCAAACTAATACTAACGAGTAAGGTAGTTTGAGTAGGAATCCTAATCTCTAGGTTTATTTGCAAAAAGCAAGATTTATCTCTAACTGAGTTTAGAAGTAAAGAAAACTAGTTTAATATTCTATAACACCTAGGTGGGAACTTAGTTTTCATGTCGCAGCCCTGTTGTGGTCAAGTCAAAGTCATGATTCATTTCACAAGTCATTTTGAAAACATCTGACAATGGAACAGTATGACCACTCCAACTGTCCATAACCGCGAACGCGGCTATTCAAATAGTTTGACACTCTGCAGAGGTGGTACACTTTCACTACAACATTCGATACATCCGTCAGGAACAATCCTGAATCACCATACTTAGTATGCGGATAATCAATCCTAACCTTTTAATTACACATCCTAGTATAGGCACCTCCCCTATGAGTTTGGCCTCCCAACCATGACCATCTGTCATCTTGGGAACTGCACAGGTGGACATTCATCACGAGGTAGAATCAGCTCAAACCTCTTCCGCAAGAGAACCCATACTAAGATATATAAACTTCTAGTCAAGCCCTACCCAAATCGGGTATTGTGGTTGTACGGTAAAATTGGAATGGTATCGCATCCGAACCCAACCATCAGTTTTGTAAAAGGGCTAAGACTCATGCCTCAACATTTTCATCATCAAATCATCTTGTGTTCACAACACATGTCAAAAAAATTCATTAGAATGACTCAACATTCTAATGTTTTCATAATCATTTTCACCAAGTATTACCATCTAAAGTGATCAAATTTTATGCTTAGCACTAGCAACTAAAATTGAGGGTAATCACTAATGAGGGGTGCTAACCAAGTGTGACTATCCAAATCTAGATCTCATGCCTCGGTATGACATCTAGTTCTAACTAACTTAGGCCAAGTTTTATGCTCTTTATTATAATATCTTTCCAAAACTTCACAAGACACTAACTAAAAGTAATAAAGAACTTTGATAAAGAAAATAAAAGAATAAAGCTTGCAAGTAAAACTGGCATTGGGTATAATCAAGGTTGCATAACCAAGGCATGCCTAATGCATTGCATAGGTTATCTGGTAGGTTTAGGCTTGCAAGGATGACTTGCATGGTTTAGCTTATCTTGCATAGCTCAGCTTGACAGTAATAGCTTGCTTAGTTAAGAACCTTGCAAAAGTTAGATTGCAACTAAGAAACTTGCAAGTGTTAGCTTGCAACTAAGAAACTTGCAAGTGTTAGTTTGCCTTGAGTAGTGCAGTAGTTGAAGTTTTCTTCTTCTTCTCCATAGTAGTCCTCCTCCTCGTAGCCTTGGTCGGTACTAGCGTCTATAAATAAATACGAGGTACACAATCACCAAACAATACTTAACTACTTTTATTTGGCACACAAAGGTTCACACTAGATGATCTAGCATCATCACAATCATCACATGAATTAAAGACCTAGTCTTATTTATTTTATTTTAGAAAAATAATTTCTACTCATTGAAAACTACTTAAGATTTAATATTCTCCAATTAAAATATGGGATCATGTTGACACATGTCATCACCACATATATTAACACTTGAGAATGTAATTTAAAGTGGTGTCACAATTTAATAAGGTTTAACATTATTATTTTAAATAATGAAAATAACTAGAAATGCCTATGGGGCATTCTTTTAATACTTGTCCAAGATCACTACATATAAACCTAAATATTTTTACATATTCGGATAGATCTTGTGAAATGTGATTTTTGAGAGTTGGAATCAACTCAAAAGCATTTACGGTTGATTTTAGAAAAATATTTGAGTGTGGAAAAGTCTCTGTCTTGTTATTTTTGCTATAGGTGATCTATAATTTCAAATGGTTTGAATCCAACGGGCTTGGATTAATATTTTCAATATATTTCTAGAAAAATTGGTTTCATGCAATTTGGTTCAGTAAATCTCTCTGAATTGATTTTCAAAGTCACTGATTGAACTAGGTTTTAACTAAATTGGAAAATCTATATTTGAATCTACTAGGTCACGCGGGAACTAAACTGTGCCGGCCCAACTGCACAGCGTGCGCAGCGGGCTGATGACAGGGGGGTCCAGGCGTCAGCGGCTCTATCTACGCGAAGCGGTAAGTTTCACTCTGGGACGTGCGATTAGACTAGACCCTACGGCTGAGGTTCGTTGTCTTCGTCAGGCAGCGCCGACGAGACTGAACCCTAACGCGGCGGTGGTGGTCATGTGAGGCTGACCAAGGCTCCATCTAGGGTCGGCGATGGGGGCGAACGACGTTGTCGACAACGGCGGTTCGAACGGTGGTTGTTGCAGCTCCTGGGGCGGCTCCAATCAAAGGCTCTTTTCTCCTTCTGTAGCGACGGGCTCCGGTAAAATTCTAGCGGTGCGGAGCTCGCCTTGCTCCGGGGAGAGGTGTGGGAGGTTCTGTGAGGAGTGAGGAGTGAGATGGTGTGGCGAATTGAGGTTGGGGTGGTCTCCTTTTATAGTCGAGCGAGAGGGGCAGTGCGGCATGGGCAGAGCTCGACGGGGTCGATGACACAGCAAGCTATTGGCATGGCGGAGGGTGTAGGCCCGTGCGTGGTCTCCTGGCGATCCTCAAGGGCTTAATGGGACGGCACGGGGCGATCTAGTTGTCGGAATGAGCTGGTGCTGTGAGCGGCACCGACATCAATTTTGGCGATGCATAGTTGCTACGGGTCGCGCGGCAGCGAATGAGCATGTCTAGGGGGTAGCTGGTGTCGCGGTGAGTGTAGGAACGGGCGGCGAGGGCGAGGCACGGCGTGTACGCACGTTTCAGCTGCTGCGCTCTGGCGCGCTCTCGGCACGGCGCAGCGACAGTGGGCGCAATGTTTCCTTTGTGGTCCAGGGCCTGGCTGCGTTCGAGGGCTGGAAAGGGGGTGGCGCTGGATGGTGTGCTGCCTCCTAGACATCGTGGCTGGGCGTGGCGTTGCCTCCTGCTAGCTAGCCATGGTCGGCCGACAATGGGGGGAGATCTGGTGGCTCGGCACTGGTGCAATGGTAGAGTGCTAGGTGATTCAATGCTTGTGTGATCACTGGGGGGACAAGGGGTGAGAATTGGGGACAAGAGTTTGAATGATCACTGCTCAAAACAGTGTAGTTCGGCAGAGTTTGAAATGTGTCTCCATGTGTTTGATTAAATGGCAGAAAGAATTCATGTTTGAAAATTTTGAATGAAATTTGGTGGGTGCTCTGGTCACATGCTTGGTAGTATCTGGCTGCTTGGGTTTGTCAAGGTGAACTGGTTTGTGTGATTTTTGAGAAATGGTGATCTTAGTACCTACACTTGATTCAATTTTGAATTGTCATTTGAATAGATTTGAAATCTGTTTCTGTTTGTTTGCAAAGTGGGCTTGGGTTCGCTTTTACTTTGTATAGCAAGGGGTGAAACGAATTGGATTTGTTTCTGTTAGAAATCTTGGACTAGAAACACTCAAAGTGGTGTAGTGAACAAGTTTGGCAAAAAATGACCATTTGCTTATATATCTTATTTTTTATTTTCTCTTCATTTTATTCTACTTGGAAATGATCTAGATGTTGTTGTTTTATCTATAAACCAATTCTTGCCATTCATAGCAATCAAATAAGTCATTACAAGCATTCATGCATTCATCACACACACATGCATTCATATTGATTTTAATAACAAAAGTTTTTGTTAGCCTTAAACTTGGGTGATTGGAACTTGATAATGTTGATTAGTATTTTTGGGATGTTACAAAATCATGAGTCATTTTGAAAACATCTGACAACGGAACAGTATGGCCATCCAATTGTCCATAACCGCGAACGCGGCTATTTGAATAGTTTGACACTCTACAGAGGTGGTACACTTTCGCCATGACATTTGATACATCCGTCAGGGATAATCCTAAATCATCATACTTGGTATGCGGATAATAAATCCTAACCTTTCAATTACACACCCTAGTATAGGCACCTCCCCTATGAGTTTGGCCTTCCAACCATCACCATCTGTCATCTTGGGAACTGCATAGGTGGACATTCGGTCACAAGGTAGCATCAGCTCACCTCGTTCCGCGAGAGAACTCATACTAAGATACATAAACTTCCAGTCAAGCCCTACCCAAATTTGGGTATTGTGGTTGTATGGTAAAATTGCAATGGTGTCGCATCCGAACCCAACCAACAGTTTTTATCAAAGTCAATTCACATACTTCATTCAGTATCACCTTCAAGTCATGGTGTCCATGGCACATGTCAAAACATTTCAATAGAATGACTCATCATTCCAAGATTTTCATAATCATTTGTTCCCATCTATAGTGATCAAGTTTAGTTTAGCACTAGCACCTATCAAATGGGGGTGTCACTATTTGTGGGGCACTAAGCTAGTGTGTCTATCTTCATCAAGTTCCAAACTCTTGATGACATCTTTCCTAATTTTTTCCTACTCACCAATAAATTAAATACTAGAACACTTTGCAAAACAAAAGCGGTAAAAGATAAAGCTTGCAGGTAAAATATAGGATGGGTATAATCAAGGTTGCAGCACACTAGCTTGCATAGTTTTAGCTTGCCTTGGTTGGTAAGGTGGTCGAACTTATCTTCCTTGTCCTCGTAGAATTCTTCCTCCTCGTAGCCCGGATAGATACTAGCGTCTATAAATAAATACGAGGTACACAATCACCAAACAATACTTAACTACTTCTGTTTAACACACAAGGATCCTCACTAGATGATCTAGCATCATCTCTACCATTAAAAGCAGAAAAGGTGGCAAGATTTGATTTAGTTTATTTTTAGAAAAGTAATTTCTACTCATAGAAGAGTCACTTAAGATTTAATATTCTCCACTTAAAATATGGGATCATATTGACCATGTCATCACTACATATTCTAATACTTGGGAATGTGATTTAAAGTGGTTGACCTCACTTACAAAGTTCGACCAAGTTCTTTAAAATTCCAATGACTAGAAATGATTATAAAGCCATTCTTTACTTTTTGGTCCAAGCCTACTGTATGCAAAATTACATATTTTACATATTCACATAGATCATGGCAAATGTGATTTTTGAGAGTTGGATTCAACTCAAAAGCATTTATGGTTGATTTTAGAAAAAAATTGAAGTGATAAAAGCTACTATCTTGTTATTTTTACTGAGGGTGATCTATAGTTTCAAACTGTTTGAAACCAACGGGGGTGTTTAGATATTTTTATCTACTTTCTAACAAAATTGGTTTCATTCAATTTGGTTCAGTAAATCTTCCTGAATTAATTTTTAAAGTTACCTACAGTATGAGATTTTCAAATAAAAGAAAAATCTAGATTTTAATCGATGGGCTAAGCACGGGAATGCTACTAGGCTGGCCCAACTACACATTGCGCATGCAGCGGGCTGCTCCGGGGCTGGTCCTACCTGTCAGCGGATATTCTAAGCGAAGCCGTATCAGCTAATCTAGGCCTTACGATTAGAGTGCGATCGACGGCTGAGCGTCATCGTCTCCGTCATAGGGCACGCGCGAGACTAAACCCTAGCGCTACGGCGGGGGTCGTCAGGGGCTTACCATGGCCCCATCTAGGTTCGGCGAGGTGGGCGAACTAACGAGTCGACGACGACGGTTCGACTGGTGGTCGCAGCAGCTCCTGGGGCGGCTCCTAGCGTCGGCTCCTTTCCTCCTCTGCAGCGGCGGGCTCCGGTGAAATTCCGGCGAGGTAGTGCTCGCCTTGCTCCAGGGTTGGGTCAGAGAGGTTGCTGGGTGAGAGAGGAGTGGAATGGTGTGCGTTTTGAGGTCGGGGGAGGGCTCTATTTATACTGCGGCGAAGGGGACACGATGGCATGGCTCGGGCTCGTTGGCGACGTCGTCACAGTGAGCTATCAGCATGGCCAAGGGTGTAGGTCGACGCGGTGCTTCGGGGCGATCGTCATGTGCACAGTGGCACGGAGAGGCGCGGTCTCTATCATTCTAGAACATCCGTGCTCTGCGGCGGTACCGTCGGCAATCGTCACGGCGTACGGTGGTCACGACGAGCGCGGGGTCAAATGGTCATGTCTGGGAGCTTGCTGGAGTCATGGCAAATGTAATGGCGCAGGGCGAGAGCGAGGCGCGGCATGTGCGCGCAGGATTGCTCGGCGCTTTGGCGCGGCGAACGACATGGTCTGGAGTTAAATGGGCGCGGCTACAGTGGCGTCTCCGTGGGCGGTCATTGGTCGAGGCGTGCACAGGCAGAGGCGGTGAGGTCAGGGCCACCTCCTAGACATCGTGGGTGAGGGCGGCGTGGTCTGTGGCATCGTGTCCGCGTCAGGGTGACATGAGTGAGCTCGGATACCATTTTGCACGGGTCAAATGGCGAGTGAGAGGAGCTCCATTGCATGGGCTTGTACTGAGGAAGTTAAGGGCATGACATGCGAGCTCGGCAAGGTCACAAGGATGATCACAAGATTGATCAAAACAGTAAATAGTTGTTTAGTTTGTACTACGATCACCAGGTGTTCGATCTAATGGCCGCAAGAACTAAAACATCATATTTTTCAGTGATTTTTGGTGGGTGATCTGTTACTAATCTTGGTATTCTCTAGGTGCGAGGATTGGCTAAGTGGAGAAGGTTTGAGAGGTTTTCCAAAAATGGCTATCTTGGTACATGAGATGGATTCAATTTTGAATTGCCTCTCAATTGAGTTTAGATTTGTTTCTGCAAGGTTGAAAAGCTCCATTGGGTTTAGTGCCACTAGGTCTAGCAAAGGAAAGAAAAGATATAGGAAAGTTTTTGTTAGAAATCACTCGCTAGAGATGCTCAAAGTGAGCTAGTGGTTAACTTTGGCAGAAATGACTATTAGGTCATAAGTTTCTTATTTTCATTTGCTTTTGTTTTGATCTGATTTGGAAATGACCTAGATGATATGGTTTTCTTTAAACCCTTTCTCATCATTTACAACAATCAAACATGGCATTCCAATCATTCATACACACATTCACAAGATAGGGTTTAACATATGGTTTATTAATAAAAGATTTTGTTAACCCTAATCTTGGTTAATTAGAAATTGAACCTCATTAATATTTTTGGGGTGTTACACGTTATTCGTTCAAAAATTGTTTATTCACGGAAAAGGCAATAGAAAGACGCAAAACATGAAGGACAAATATGGAAAAGGCAATAGAAAGACTGTGCACCTTCCCCAGAGTACCAGGAGCTCCTAGCGCGGGGCTACAACGAAGACGCCTTCACCGAGCACGCCATTGCGTCCAACACACAGGACGAGGACCCCTTGCGAGGCAGCTTCCAAGAAGCCGTCTAGCTCACCGGCCTAGTGGCACATGCAAATGTGGAGCTACCTCCAGCACCGCTGCTGCCGGGATGGGTGCCTCCGATCGTGCCGGAGGAGGGGATGAAGATGGCGCACCTCCACCTCCGCATGGCGCCGTCGGCAGCATGACCTAGACAGGTGATCGACCCATCTGCGCCCACGCTTGCTCCAGACCTGCCATCAGCCAACCTCTAGACGTCGCCGGAGTACATCGAACTCGACCACTAGATGGACGCAACAGCATCGGCGGATCAGTAGCTAGGGCTAGGGCTAGTTTAAATTTCGTTTTTTATATTTTGAATATAAATTACATATAAATATGTACAAACTTTGCCAATTTTAGCGTGTTTGTATCTGTTTGAATTTCAAAAAAATTGTCATTGTCCTGGTTGGCCAACCGCGAATGGGTCGACGCTAAGCGTGGCTGTCCAGATAAACCGAACTACGATCCAAATTTTTCCACGATTCGATCCAAACAGATAGAAAATGATGTTTTGGTCGCCTGTTTGGGTCGCGCCCGGAAGATGCACTTATGCCCCCATCACTGTGATGCCGAATCACAAACATACAACCATTTTTCTATGCATTGCCTCCTTGTTTAAGGCTCCACTGCAAGGGGTTGTTCGCTCGTGGGAGATTAATATTCCAGGCATATCATCATGCTTGTCATTAGTACAACCTTGGAAGTAGACTTTTTTCTATCTTCGGTTTTGAAAATACCCACATGATCACATGTATTTTGGCCGGCGAGAAAAGGCAAACGCACCGGGTCCAAACTCTGACGACCATGTTTATTCGGTCAATTCCGACCGTTTGAGTCACAAAAGTTGGCAGTCATTTCTAAATAATTTTTATTTCATTATTGCTAGTGTCATTTAAATAATTTAAGGCACTTCAACAGAGGGGGTGAGTGGCATGTTACCAACATCATAAGAGTACTAGCAAAATGCCCGTGTATTGCGGTGAAAGAAGAAATAATATACTTATATACCTTTTCTCTAGAACACATCTACAAGACATTTTTTGTGTCCAAATACTTTAAATTTTGCCCCAATATTGATTGACCCGCATATCTTAGGCCTCATTTTGCTCTTTTATACCTTTAATCATTTAAATTTAATCTATTTTACCATTCATATAAAACATGTCTGTGCGCGTCCGGGGACAGCCGAGCTTGCAGTTCTGCCTAGGCATATGTGAAGTGTGAACCAATGGTTTGCAATATCAAACAAGGTTGGCTCATCGTTATGGATGTAACTAGCAGAAAATCGGCAAGCACTGGAGCCAAGATCCTTCCTCACCTACGGTAACAGCAACGCCCCAAACTCACCTTCCACACCCGCCTCCTCAGTCGCTCACTTCCCCCTTCATCGCCATGGTGCGCCCCTGTCTCGGCCTCCTCGAATTTGTCCGAACATTGCCCACTGCTCCCACAAACAACCTCGCCCCTCTCGGTTCCAGGAATCGCCGGCAACATTGTTGTGACCCCATCCATCTAGGCGGTTTGCCCTCTCTCCCGTTGGCAACATTGGAGTTTTTTTATTCCTTTCTTATATTATTTGATTTCAGAGATCAATCAACGGGACGTTTGCTGATTCTAGACACTTAAGCACGTATATGAACTGGTTAGATTCGGTGTAAAGCAGCGAGGTGGGAATATCTAGAATATCTATCATGGATGTCTACAGAGTCACGTTTTTTGTTTTCTACAGGGAGAAGAGAATCAAAGAACCCACCAACTACGCTCTGGCCCAGTTAATGGATGAAAAGTCCAATGTCTCATGTCACCGTTATTTTAGCTTAGAGGCGTCGCCCATCCCATGTAGTCTCTAGATCGTTGTTTCCCGTGGTTAGGGACTGGGTATGGTTGTTTTGACCGATTGACCGTACATGCTTGCAACATGCGACCAGTTTGACTTGGCGTTGGCAGGCATGGTAATATTTCTCAGTATATAGGGGAAAACAGTGGAAAGGGAAAAAATGACTTACGAGTGGCATGGTGGGTAATTGTTTATCTTTGAAGGACAAAACCGTCCAAAAAATATAGAAACAACAAGAAACGTTTTTTTCTTTATTATTAGATAGAGATATAGATATAGATATAGATATAGATATAGATATAGATATAGATATAGATATAGATATAGATATAGATATTTAGTCACAGGACTGTCATTAGTTCTAGTATCATATATGCTGATTAATTAAACTCATTGCCATCGCGGTGTGATCATCGCACTAAGTACCACCAAGCTGCCACAACAAGCTTGTCGTCCATCGTCGAGATTCCTGATCACCATGGACGCCGATTCCTCGAGAACAACTGGGCCTCTACACATCGTGATCTGCCCGTGGCTGGCATTCGGCCACCTGCTCCCGTACCTGGAGCTCGCGGAGCGCCTGGCGTCGCGCGGCCACCGCGTGTCCTTCGTCTCCACGCCGCGCAACCTCGCCCGCCTGCCGCCTTCGCGCATGGACGTCGACCTGGTCGCGATCCCGCTGCCCCGCGTCGAGGGCCTCCCGGAGGGCGCCGAGTCCACCAACGACGTCCCCGACGAGAAGCGGGAGCTCCACTGGGAGGCCTTCGACGGCCTCGCCGCGCCCTTCGCGGAGTTCCTAGCCGCCGCGTGCGCCGACGGCGGCAGCAGGCCACACTGGATCATCGCCGACTGCTTCCACCACTGGGCCGCAGCCGCCACCGCCGCCCACGGCGTGCCTTGCGCGGTGCTCCTCCCCACCGCCGCCATGCTCGCCGCCGCGCCCCGCCAGCCGCCTTCGGGCGTGGCCGCGCCCCGCCAGCCGCCTTCGGGCGCGGCCGCTGCCTCCGTGCTCGAGGAAGAGCTTATGGCGGCGGAGGCCGCGCGCCTCGCCATGCCGCGCTACGAGCGGGACGCCTTGACGACGGCCTACGAGGACGGGTGCTCGTCGGGCATGTCCGTCGCCGAGCGCTGGTTCCTGGCTCTGGAGAGGTGCACGGTGCTGGCCATCCGGAGCTGTGTGGAGTGGGAGCCCGAGACGTTCCCGCTGGTGTCGCCGCTTCTTGGCAAGCCCGTGCTGCCCCTCGGCCTCCTGCCGCCGTCCCCCGACGGAGGCCGGCGGCACGGCGCCAATAGGGATGACGCCACCCTGCGCTGGCTGGACGCGCAGCCGCGGGGCTCCGTGTTGTACGTGGCGCTGGGGAGCGAGGTGCCGCTGAGCGTGGAGCAGGTGCATGAGCTGGCCCTCGGGCTGGAGCTCGTCGGGGCGCGCTTCCTCTGGGCACTGCAGAGGCCCACTGGCACCACCGTCCTCGACCCCCTCCCTCCCGGTTTCCAGGAACGGACCAGCAGCCAGGGGCTGGTGACCATGGGGTGGGTTCCGCAGCTGAGCATCCTGGCGCACGGCGCCGTGGGCGGGTTCCTGACGCACTGCGGCCAGAACTCGCTGATCGAGGGGCTCCTGTTCGGGCACCCGCTGGTGATGCTTCCCGTCTTCGGGGACCAGGACCCGAACGCGCGCCAGATGGAGGCCAAGAAGGTGGGGCTGCAGGTGGCGAGGGACGAGGACGACGGGTCGTTCGACCGCCACGGCGTCGCCGCCGCGGTCCGGTCCGTCATGGTGGACGGAGAAGCCAGGAAGGGGTTCGTGGCGGGTGCACGCAGGATGCAGGGGGTCGTGGCCGATAAGGAACGCCAAGAGAGATACGTCGACGAGTTTGTAGATCAGCTTAGAACTTATCTGTGATTGATGATGGCGATCTCATTCTCATCTCACTACGGCTGAGAATGTGAGGGACCTTGCCGTACTGTATGGACAAGAAAAAAAATGGTAAGATCAGCTAGGTGAATCAACAGGAATTAGCACTTTGTTACGCTCTGAAGATTGTATGATCGAACTGTTGGATGTATAAGTGATTTACGGAATCTACGATCAAATAAGACTATATAATATGTCTAAGGGCTATTTAATTAACAACCATTGAATGTCCTGGTCAGGGTATCCTGACCGTCCATTCATAGTGTGTCGTTTCCCTGGTGCAGGTCCTATATAATGGGGTCCTAGGGTTTGAGAAGCACACACTTATACAGTTTTGCTCTCTCTCACTCTCTTTCCTGCTCACTGATCAAGCTAGGACTAAAAGCATCAGGAAAAACTACTCACTGCCACTGTTCAAAAAATAGGCCGAATCAGCGATTAATAGGTAATCGCTACTAGGGACCTGACCGTGTCGATTACCACTAATCGTTTATGCTAATCCTTTAGCCTGATTAATAGCTCTAACAGTCCGATTACTAGGTATGTTCCCGATTAACTACTACACTTGGTCAAAAAAATTGCAAGATCATCAACACATATCGCCCATCCATCTGCTAGCCCGCCCCAATGAAGTAGGTTTTTCGAAGCTCCCGCTCAATCCCTGCCTCTAGGAGCTCGATTTCTGCCATCACTAGCCAGTTCCTTGTCATTGCCGATCAGACCTCAGATATAAGAGCTCGAGCTCCTTGAGGATCTCATTCGGGAGCTCGAGATTGCCTTTAATAGGATAGGTGGTTGAGGTGTAAGAGGAGTCATATGTGTTTTAGGTGCTAATTTTTGTAGGTTGCACCGATTAATAGCCGACCGATTAAATCAGTTAATCGTTCGAATTTCGATTAGTCACTACTCCCAAGACAACCGAGCAGTTAACGATTACCGATTTCTTTACCATTGCTCACTGCTAAAGATCAAGAACACTAGGAAAAGAAGTAAATCAAGAGGAGGCCATGGCTTGACCTCTAGATCAAGGTACATACCCATAATTCTATTCTTTGTGTCATGCCTGCTGCTACCACTACTTCACCGATATCTACTTCAACTACTGCTACAAAGGCAAGTCCGATCGTGACGTCTGGCAAGCGGGCCTGCATGAAGGGAAATAAGGCAAGTGCAGCTGTTGCCCACCAGACATGTCGACCACGTCGTCTGCGCCAACCCAGTTGCTGTCTCAATCCGGAAGAGTGGGTTTTATAATGATACAGACCTGACGGAGAAGGTGTCGATGTTGAAATCCCTGAACTTTCTCTCTTCTCTGAACCTGTACCTTTCTCCCAACTATTCCCCAACCACTCCCTTTCCTCTATTGTATCCAAACACTGCCACAATTACTGGATCAGAGCGTGATTAGAAGAGAGAAGAGAGAATAGATCGAGCGTTACACTTTGTGGCACAAATCTTGTGCTAGTTGATCCTAAGGGACCTAACGGTTCTATGAGAGCAACTGGATCTTAGATTGAGCTCTCTTATGCTGTTATTTTTTAGCAAGCAAGCTTGTTATTCCTAATTTTTTAATCTGGATCAAGGTTCTGTTGCTGGAACAGAATAAAGTTGTTGTTTTAGCTCTGTTTTTACTAATTTTAAGCTCTAACAGATGAATCAGTGAGTCTGGGGTTTCAATTATGTAACTTTGATGTGGGGATTGAGGTTTGGTGCAAACCCTAATAAAAAATCCCCAATTTCCTGAAGAACCCTAACCCTAGTTCATCGAATTGAGGAACCCTAACCCTAAATTCCCCAATTACTCAAGAACCCTAACCCTAATTTCCTAAAATCCCCAAATTGAGGTACCCTAGCCCTAATTCTGATGAGATTAAAGGCAGTGGGTACTTACCTAAGGGCTCTGCCGTCGTCGTTGGCCATGGCGGCGTCGGGGTCACCACCTGAATCGGGTAGGCCTGCACGGGCTCGCACCCGAGCGGCCTAGCCATCCACTGCACCGGAAGGCGGCCTAGCTTCCTAGTACGCTTGTCGTCGTTGGAAGCTCGTCGCTGTGTTGGGTCTAGGGACGCCCGCGCACGCTCGCGGCCATGGCGCAAAGAACGCCGACGAGCATCGCTCGACGGAGCCACACGCTAGCCAAAGATGCACGTGGATCTGGCCAGAGATGCTCACCGGCGTTGTTGGCCTCCTTCTCTGGCGCTGGTGCTTGTCGCTGTCGCTCGCGGCGGGGAAGACAGAGGCTCGAGGGCGTCGCTTCGGGTCGGCTTTGCTCCCGACCGAGCACGTCCTCTGCCACAGCCTGCAGCCTTAGCTGCTTAACGGGCCAGGTGGGCCGCATTGGGGAACCAGGGGAGGCGGGCTAGGCTAGATTCGTCCCAGTCTGAAAGTTTTTTCTGTTAAAATTTAATATAAAGGGGTTATTAAGGGGGAGTTTGGGGCCCAAATAGTGTACAAATTTAAAAGGTTAACGTTTTATGTTAGGGCTTATGTAGATAAGTTTTGGGGGCTAAATTTTTGGCATATTTATTATGTCAATTATGGAACACAATTGTGTGACAAATTATTATTTTGTCATGCAATTATGTATCTCACTTAAGTAAGTTTAATGTGTTTTATTATGATAAGTTAATTCTTTTATGACTTTATTATATTTGGTTGACTCTTTTGTGGTGTTTTCCAAATTAATTGTAATAATAATGTTTTGCTGCAAAATAAGGTTTGGAAATCCTCAAACTAAGCATGGCTTATGTCCATCATTCTGGCCAAAGCTGATTGATGGCCATTTTGACCATGAAATTTTATTGGTCTGATTCACTTCTGGCCAAAGCTGATGTGTTCTAGATTGATGAAAGAATTCCTTATATAATAGGATCTAATTAAGTGTGGCTTATATCTTTCATTCTGGCCAAAGCTGATTGGCGGATATTTTGGTCATGAAATTTTATTGATCATGTCTATTTTAGGCCAAAGATGATGTAGACTAGAATGATGAAAGGAGTATAAAATTGCGATGCTTATTCAAAGCATTTGTTTTCTTTTGCAACATCTAATGCCTCTCAAATTTCCGGTATTATAAAATGGCATAGAACAGTTGAATGGTAGCAATTTTGGTACTTGGAAGGAGAAGCTTGAGATCACTTTAGCTTTGCTGAATATAGATTATGCCCTCCTTAAGGATCCTCCTGCAGCACCTGATGAAGACGATGAGAATTATGATTCCCTAAAAAGGGCTTATGATGATGAGAAAACTAAGTGGGAGTATTCAAGTCGAAGTGCCTCATGATTATTAAGGGCTCCATTACTCAAAGTATGAGGGGAGTTGTTTCAGACTCTCAGACTGCCAATGGTTACCTTGAAAAGATTGAGGACCAGTTTAAGGGATCATCCAAAAACTATCTAACAAGCCTCATTAGAAGACTTATTGATGAAAGGTATGATCCAACTGGGAGTCTGAGAGAGCATATCATGAGGAAAATTAACATGGACACTAAACTTAAGACAATGGAAATGGAAATCTCTGAAGGTTTTCTTGTCCATTTTATTATGTCATCCTTTCCCACGGAGTTCTCTCCATTCACCATCAATTATAATGCGATGGATTCTAAATGGGGCATGGATGAAATGATGGCTAGATGTGTACAAGAGGAGGAAAGGCTTAAAGTTGTACGAGTTGATCATGTCAATTAGTTCAAGCATTCTCAGAAGAAGAAATTTTTTATAAAGCCTAAGCCTGCTCATCTTAAAGATAAAGGGCAATCTTATAAGTTCTTTCAGCAAAAGAACCCTAATAGAGCTCCTAATGCAGATGCACTCCCTAATGCTGATGGTAAAGATCCTAATGGATGTCGCTTTTGTGAAAAAAAAGTGGACACGTCTAGAGGGATTGTATTGGGTTCATGAAATGGCTCAATAAGAAAGGTACTAATGTTATAACCTTTGTTGACGAATCCATTTATGTTGATTATGCCACCAATACATGATGGGTTGACTCAGGTGCAACAATTCATGTTGCAAACTCCTTACATGGATTCGATATGAAGAGGACCCTAAGAAGAGGGGAAATAACCATTAGAGTTGCTAATGGTGCTGAAGACGAAGCTGAGGCTATTGGAGAGTTTACACATACACTCCATACTGGCTTTATGCTTCGTTTATGTAATGTACTTTATGTACCCTCTATGAGACGAAACCTTGTATCCGTCTCATGCTTAGATGATGATGGTTTTCATGGTGACTTTGGGAACAAGAGATGCATAATTATGTTTGACAATAATGACGTTGGTCTTGCCTTCCGACAAGACAAACTTTATCTTGTTTCCTTAAGTGATTCCATAAGTAAAGTTAATGCTTCCTGATGCAGCACTGAGTTGATGTAGGAGCGCTTCGTTGGGAACCTCAAGAGAAAGGAGTGAAGCAGCACAGCAGCAAGTTTTCCCTAAGTAAGAAACCGAGGTTATCGAACTAGTAGGAGGAAGGAAACGTCACATAGGTGTTGCAAGCAACGCGGAGACCTGCACAACACAAACTCAAGACTTTGCCCCAACGAATCAGTGAGGTTGTCAAGCTCACCGGTTTGCTGTAACAAAGGATTAAACGTATGGTGTGGAAGGTAATGGTGGTTTGCAGCAAGTAAACAAGTAACAGTGGAAGATGTATCAATAGTAACGATTGGACCGGGGTCCATAGTTCACTTGAGGTGCTCTCCTTAGATAAACAACATGTCATGAAGGGTAAATAAATTACAGCAGGGCAATTGACAGGAACTGAGCAAGGCATATCAATGCAATTACTAGTCAGAAAGATCCTATGAGATTCGATTGGGCAATACAATAAGATACATCGACCGCCATCCAACTACATCTATGACTAGAAGTCCACCTTCAGTTTTTCATCCGAACCCCCTCCAGTATTAAGTTGCAAGCAACAGACAACTACTTTAAGCAAAGTGTGTAAGGTAAACAGTCCACATGTTCCATGAACAAGAGACCATTGTTTTCTCCCTAGTAGCAACATCACATCTTCAACCGAAGATATTTCTATCACTTCCCTTGGAAACTAGAGGCATGAACCCACTATCGAGCATAAATACCCCCTCTTGGAGTCACTAGCAACTACTTGGCCAAGATAGCTACTAACAATAGAGAGCATGCAAGATCACAAACAACACAGACATGATAGAATCATGAAGACAAAACCATTAATCAAACCAACATAATAATCTCAATATCCATTGGATCCCTACAAACACAACATGCATGATTACAAATAGATTAGATCTTGATCATGAATGGATCTCACAAGATCTATACATGAAAGCACAAGGAGGAGATACAACCATCTAGCTACTACATGGACCCATAGTCCAAGGTGGAACTACTGAAGCATCATACCGGAGAGAAGGCCTCTGGGATGATTTCCCCTCTGGCAGGGTGCCAGGAAGAACTTCAGATCCCCCCGATCTAGGACGACGGTGGCGGCAGCTACAGAAGGTTTCGTGGAATATTGATCGGGTACTTAGAGTTTCTGCATCGGGGGCTTATTATAGGCGAAGGGGGAGGCCGAGGCGGTGGCCAGGGGCCCTACACCCTGCCTAGGCGCGGGGCAGGGCCCACCCGCGCCTAGGGGGAGTGGCTGCCCTGGCACGCCTCTCCGTCTCCCCTCTGGACTTCTTGTTTCCCACGGAAAGTTATTGACTTTGACGTTTATCCCATCCAATTCCGAGAATATTTCCTTACTAGCTTTTCTAGAACCAAAAACAACACAAAACAGGCAACTGGCACTGTGGCAACTTGTTAATAGGTTAGTACCAGAAAACATGTAAAAATCACCTCAAAGTGTAGACAAAGCAAAGTAGATACTAAACAAGCATGGATCATCAAAAATTATACTCCCTCCGTTTCAAAATATAAGATGTTTTAGGTTTGTGAAGAAAATGTATCTAGACATCTTTTAGTGTGTAGATTCACTCTAAACTTGAATGAACCTACACACTGAAAGTAGTCTAGATACATTTGCTTCACAAAGCTAAAACATCTTATATTTTGAAACAGAGGGAGTAGATACGTTTCCGACGTATCAAGCATCCCCAAGCTTAACTCCTGCTCGTCCTCGAGTAGGTAAGTGATAAAAAGAATAATTTTTGAGGTGACACGCACCCTCACAATAAAGATCTAACCATTTGCAAGCATTGAAAGCTGGGATCAAAGAACTCTAAACACGTGCATGAAAGATGGAGTTCTAACAATAGGACATAGTAACTATGCATGCAACATGAAAGGCTACAAACAAAGATCATGAATAACATGCATTGAAAAACGTTTGTTTGTTTCACATATAGAAATCATAGCATAGTGGCATTCAGCTCGTCCCTCATAGAGTAGCAAATAGATGCATATGACACCTTCAAAGTTCACAAGGGTGACTAGAAACAAATAGCACAAGAACAAGTAATATCACAATATGCATCAATCAATAAGTTTTGTAACACTGCACACAGAATGAAAAATATGCTCTCTTAATTATGCCTAAAGGTAGAAGGTGGAGACTCAATAGTGGTGGAAGAAAAGCCTTTTATAAAGGAAGCAGGGATTTCAAGTTTCAAAAAGAGCTTCCAAAAATTATGGTACTTGTAAGCTTTCAGCCCTCATTGCCCCTATCATAAGCATCTTGAAGTGATTAAGGTTAAAGTGAACAGAGATGGAGTATATGCTTGACGAAGTATAAGTTGGCAATCTCAAGTCCCTTGAATACGAGGGCCACACCTCATGCTACTCAACTTTAGTCACCTGTAAGTTCTTGTCATTGTAAGTATTTGCATATCATAGAGAACCGCCAACGGTACCCCTTGCACATGGTACATGAGCTTTCCCATAACCAAAATGACAAGGCAAGCAGACAATGAGCATCTCGGCAATCTTTTTATTTACCATATGCATAGCTTTTTATTGAGCATGCTTCATAGATAGCTCACTATGGTGATGCTGCAAGTTTCCACAATGATTAGGCATGGCTTAGGCTAGCGGCCCAGGCGTTTCTCTAACATAGAATACAAACTCCATGGACTTACAAGTTCCCTATTTATTTCACATCGGTGAAATCCATAGACAAAAGAGCATGATGTCAACTTAGTACAAAGTACAAGTGCAATGTTGAAAACGTTCCCCGTGGCATCACGGTTCTGCTAATTCCAACGTATAAGTGCAAGAATATACAACATAGATGACACAATGGTTCAAGTTTATTAGGGGCAAAGAATATAAAGTGTGCCATCAAGTTCGTGAGCGCTTTAATCACTAAGTTTTCAAATAACAAAATAGTTTTAAATTGGAAGATAGCTGAAAACAAAAATATACTTGGAATGGTGTAACACACCATGCATAGGAGTTTATAGTGGACACTTTGGAATAACTTGGTTTCTTGGGAGTTGGAAGCATGAGTATAAATTACTCATACAAGTGGAGGCTAGCAAAAGAGTAGGAGCAACCAACTAAGAGAGCAATAATGGCCATAATCATGTAGTGCAACAAAGCATTACTAATCAAAGCATAGATTGGTACTACAAGTCAAGTACTAAATGATCATAGAAGCTATGATGACTTGTTCATAGTCATAACATGGTGTGAGAATGTGCCAAGTCAACCCAAGCAAAGCATCAAAGGATAATACCACAATACTATGCTTTTGCATGCTAAAACAATGCATAATTTCTTCAAGGCACACTAAGCAATCCCAGTTATTTGGAACAAGACATGCTACAACAATAATCACTAAACATAAGGTCAAAACAACACCTAGCATGTCATGCTAAAGTCTAAGTCACAGTCAATGCAAGATCCTCTTGCACTTTCAAGCAAGAACTTACTACTCCTTTCCAACACCAAGCAACTTATTTGCAAAACAACACAGTGAGAACGGGGGTCCAAACTACTTTATTCAAGCAAACTAAACAACCTAAGCAAAGCAAACGAAAACTAAGACGCTCCAAGAACAACACAACTTGTGCATGAAACAATAAAAACGAAGTGTCTAGATAAACCTAAGCTTTTTATTGATGAACAATGGGATATCTTGGGCATCCCCAAGCTTTGATGCTTGTACCTCTTGGATATTTCTTGGGGTGACACCGGGGTGGCATCCCCAAGCTTGAGCTTTTGTCCATTCTTCATCTCATTACATCATTCTCTCTCTACACCTAAAATGTTTTTCTTCATACAAAACTTCACACAATCTTCATTAGCAACATTAGTTTATTCAAAAGATATTAGACCTCTGGCAAAGCTTTGGAACAGCAAGGTTTTTCACTAAAAACATAAGATATTGTAGCAACTCCTTCAAAAAGCTCAATTCACCTAAAGAGAACTCAAAAAGGAATCAATAAGAAGCAAATGCAAATAATGGCAGAAATCTATCAAAACAGACCAGCAGGTAGAAACCAATTTTTTCGAACATCTTCTGTTGCTCAAATCAAAAAGTGTTTAACTAACAAAAGTTACTAACATATTGGGGGATTTATTCGTAAATTTTGAGCTCAATCCGAGTTACAGAGACTCCTCATGAATTTTTATGGTGGAGGACAGAAATCTGTTTCAGGACAACAACTCCCCAAATCTTACTTCCCTCTCATTAGAGGTCATTCTTGGCACAAAAATCAAAACAAAAAGGATAACGAGAGGTCATTACTGAAGTAATAACTTCCAAGACTCAAGGAAACTCTTGGGGTATCTCCCAACAAGTACTTTTCTTTAACGCCTTTAAGTTAGGCACAAGAAGCAAGAAGAATCAAGTATTTTCAAATGAAGAAGCATTAACATCAAACCTTGCTTTCAAAGGAGGAGCAAAAGGCAACTTCTCTCTCCTCATAGGTAAGTGTTCAATACCTTTATTGAATGGAAAATGATATTTAATGGTGCCTTCTTTCATATCAATGATGGCACCAACTGTTCTAAGAAAAGTTCTTCCCAAAGTAATAGGACAAGACGCATTGTATTCAACATCCAAAACATGGAAATCAACAGGGACATAAGCATTTTTAACCATAATGAGAACATCATTAATACTCCCCATGAGTTTCTTCTTAGAATTATCATTGAGTGGGACATCCAAATAACAATCTTCCAACGGTGGCAAATCAAGCATTTCATAAATCTTCCTAGGAATAATAGAGACACTAGAACCAAGATCACATGAAGCTTTGAGATCAAAGTCATTCACTTGCACATTAATAATGGGTTCCCAACTATCTTCTACCTTCCTAGGAATAGAAGCTTTGTGTTTTATCTTATCTTACTTAATCTTAACAAGAGCATCTGTAATGTGTTTAGTGAAAGCAACATGCATATCACTAGCATCAGGACTTCTAGCAAGCTTTTGCGGGAACATAATCACTTCAGAAATATTGCAACCACCAATATCAAAGTCAAACTTAGCATCACTAGTAGTAGGCTCAATAGGCTTAGGCATAGTAGGAGGAGGAATAGGGACTACTTGTGGTTTAGCGGTGATGGTGCACACACTATTGTTTCTATGAATTTCAGCTTCCCTTTCCCACCTAGCATGAAGTTGAGCTAACAGCCTAACATTTTCATCAATAGTAACTTGTATGGCATGAGTGGCAGCAAAGGTACTTTCCATAGTTTCAGGTTTAGCAGCCATTTTATTAACCAAGGAAGTTTGAGCTTCATACAGAGAGGATATATTTTTTTCAACATTTAAAAGCTTTTCCTCTATAGCCTTATTGAAAGTGGTTTGTTTAGTAATAAAGTCTTTGAGCATGACCTCAAGTTTAGAGGGGTCACTTCTAGCATTATTGTAAGAGTTTCCATAGGAATTGCCATTATTAGGAGGATAAGGTCTATAATTGTTACCACCAAAATTACTCCTATAAGCATTGTTGTTGAAATTGTTGTTTTTAATGAAGTTCACATCAACTTGCTCCTCTTGATCAACCAAGGAGGCTAAGGGAACACTATTAGGATCTAGAGGAGCTTTCCCATTAACAAGCATAGCCATAATAACATCAATCTTTTCACTCAAAGAGGAAGTTTCCTCAATAGAATTTACCTTCTTACCATGTGGAGCTCTCTCAACATGCCATTCAGAGTAGTTAACCATCATATTATCAAGGAGCCTTGTTGCAGCACCCAAAGTGAGGCCCATGAAGGTACCTCCAGCAGCGGAATCCAATAGATTTCTTGAGGAGAAGTTCAAACCTGCATAAAAAGTCTGGATAATCATCCAAGCAGTGAGTCCATGAGTGGGGCAATTCTTAACCAAAGATTTCATTCTTTCCCAAGCTGGAGCAACATGTTCATTATCAAGTTGTTTAAATTTCATAATGTCACTTCTCATAGATATAATCTTAGCAGGAGGATAGTACTTTCCAATAAAAACATCTTTGCACTTAGTCCAAGAATCAATACTATTTTTAGGCAAAGATAGCAACCATTCTTTAGCTTTTCCTCTCAAGGAGAAAGGAAAAAGATTGAGCTTAATAATATCTCCATCTACATCCTTATACTTTTGCATCTCACAAAGTTCAACAAAGCTATTGAGATGGGCAGCAGGATCATAAGAACTAGCACCAGAAAATTGCTCTCTCATCACAAGATTCAACAAAGCAGGCTTAATTTCATAAAAGGTAGCATCAGGAGCAGGGGAGCAATATGTGTGCTAAGGAAATCATTGTTGTTGGTGCTAGTGAAGTCACACAACTTGGTGTTCTCAGCAGAGTTCATTTTGGCAAAGGTGGGCAAGCCAAAAACAGCAGCAGCAGCTAGAGCAGGAACTAATTTTTTGTGTTTTTGAATAAAGCAAGCAAACCAAACTAGACTAATTTTTTGGGTTTTTTGAAAAGAGGCAAACAAAACCAAGCAAAAGAAACAAAGCAAACTAAAAAAAAGTAAAGAGAAAGGAAGTGAAGGACTCCCCTAGTGAAGATGTCCTTAGCCTCCCCGGCAACGGCGCCAGAAAAGCTTGATGCAGCGCTGAGTTGATGTAGGAGCGCTTCGTTGGGAACCCCAAGAGCAAGGTGTAAAGCAGCACAACAGCAAGTTTTCCCTTAGTAAGAAACCGAGGTTATCGAACCAGTAGGAGGAAGGAAACATCACACAGGTGTTGCAAGCAACGCAGAGACCTGCACAACACAAACTCAAGACTTTGCCCCAACAAATCAGTGAGGTTGTCAAGCTCACCGGTTTGCTGTAACAAAGGATTAAACGTATGGTGTGGAAGGTAATGGTGGTTTTCAACAAGTAAACAAGTAACAGTGGAAGATGTATCAATGGTAAAGATTGGACCGGGGTCCATAGTTCACTAGAGGTGCTCTCCTTAGATAAACAACATGGCATGAAGGGTAAACAAATTACAGCAGGGCAATTGACAGGAACTGAGCAAGGCATAACAATGCAATTACTAGTCAGAAAGATCCTATGAGATTCGATTGGGCAATACAACAAGATGCATAGACCGCCATCCAACTGCATCTATGACTAGAAGTCCACCTTCAGGTTATCATCCGAACCCCCTCCAGTATTAAGTTGCAAGCAACAGACAACTGCTTTAAGCAAAGTGTGTAAGGTAAATAGTCCACATGTTCCATGAACAAGAGACTGTTGTTTTCTCCCTAGTAGCAACAACACATCTACAACCGAAGAGATTTCTATCACTTCCCTTGGAAACTAGAGGCATGAACCCACTATCGAGCATAAATACCCCCTCTTGGAGTCACTAGCAACTACTTGGCCAAGATAGCTACGAACAACGGAGAGCATGCAAGATCACAAACAACACAGACATGATAGAATCATGAAGACAAAACCATTAATCAAACCAACATAATAATCTCAATATCCATCGGATCCCCGTAAACACAACATGCATGATTACAAATAGATTAGATCTTGATCATGAACGGAGCTCACAAGATCTATACATGAAAGCACAAGGAGGAGATACAACCATCTAGCTACTACATGGACTCATAGTCCAAGGTGGAACTACTCACGCATCATACCAGAGAGAAGGCCTCCGAGATGATTTCCCCTCCAGCAGGGTGCCGGAAAGAACTTCAGATCCGCCCGATCTAGGGACGACAGTGGCGGCGGCTACAGAAGGTTTCGTGGAATATTGATCGGGTACTTAGGGTTTCTACATCGGGGGCTTCTTATAGGCGAAGGGGGAGGCCGAGGCGGTGGCCAGGGGCCCTACACCCTGCCTAGGCGCGGGGCAGGGCCCACCCGCGCCTAGGGGGTGGCTGCCCTGGCACGCCTCTCCGTCTCCCCTCTGGACTTCTTGTTCCCCATGGAAAGTTATTGACTTTGACGTTTGTCCCGTCCAATTCCGAGAATATTTCCTTACAAGCTTTTCTGGAACCAAAAACAGCAGAAAACAGGCAACTGGCACTGTGGCAACTTGTTAATAGGTTAGTACCAGAAAACATGTAAAAAGCACCTCAAATTGTAGACAAAGAAAAGAAAATTAGATACTAAACAAGCATGGAGCATCAAAAATTATAGATACGTTTCCGACGTATCACTTCCTCTAATGTGAATGTTACTACCAAGCGTAAGCGCGATGATGATGATGAAACTTCTTTGAAACTATGGCATTATCGTCTGGGCCATATTTTGAGGGGGGGAATCGAGCATCTCATTAAGGAGGAAGTTCTTCATCCTTTGGATTTCTCAGATGTGGATCTAGATCATTGTATTGATTGCATCAAAGGGAAATATGCTAAGATAATTAAGGAAGGTGTGAATCGAAGCATGGGAGTTTTGGAAATTGTTTATACAGATATATTTGGTCCTTTTAATGTGAAATCAGTGGATGGTTTTGATTCCTTCATGACATTCACCTATGACTTCTCCCGCTTTGGATACATCTATCCTATCAAAGAAAGATCTGAGGCATTAGAAAAGTTTAAGATATTTAAAGTTGAAACTGAGAATCAGGCTGGTCAAAAGATCAAAGTTGAAAGGCCTGACCGTGGTGGTGAGTACTACGGAAGACACACTTTTTATGGCCAAAGTCCTGGACCTTTTTCTAAGTTCCTACAGGAAAATGGTCTTGTTGCTTAGTATTCAGCGCCGAGCGAACCTCAGCAAAATGGAGTCACTGAAAGGAGGAATCGTACTCTTATGGATATGGTAAGGAGTATGTTAAGTCACTCCACTTTGTCGCTTGGTTTATGGATAGAAGCTCTAAAGACAGCTGCACATATTCTTAATAAGGCCCCTAGTAAATCTGTGCCGAAAACGCTGTATGAATTATGGACTGGGAGAAAACCTACCATGAGTTATTTGCATGTGTGGGGATGCCCTGCCGAGGCAAGAGTTTTCAATCCAATTATGGGAAGGTTAGACCCCAAGATTGTCAGCTGCCATTTCATTGGTTACCCTAACAAATCTAAGGCGTATCGTTTCTATTGTCCAAAGAAATTCACTAAGTGTGTTGAAACAAGACACGCGGTGTTCTTGGAAAGTGATATGTTGAGGGGGAGTATGACTCCTAGGGAAATAACCTTAGAGGAGAAACGTGAATATGTCCCGGTACCTATGATCCAAGAACTAGTGTTTCATGTTCATGCTGAGTTTTCACCTCTAGGTGTGAGGACTGCTAATCCTACTCCTGCTGAGATACCTATGACTCCGTCAGAGTCCACACCTAATGATACTTCTACGAAAGATGCTTAGCAGCCTGAAGTTGTGATTGAGGTACCAAATAATGCACCTCTTAGAAGGTCAAAGCAGGCTCGAAAGTCTGTTATTCCTGATGATTATGTGACTTATTTGAGTGAGGATATAACTGAGTCAATGTTGGATGATGATCCTGCATCGTTTAAGGAAGCCATACACAGTGATCATTCATCAGAATGGCTTGATGCTATGAAAGATGAAATGAAGTCCATGAGCATTAATGATGTATGGGACTTAGTAGAAATTCCTAGAGGAGCCAAAACTATGGGCAGTAGATGGGTCTATAAGACCAAACGTGACTCCAAAGGTGATATCAAAAGGTTAAAAGCAAGGCTTGTGGCTAAGGGATTCACTTAACGAGAAGGTATTGATTATAATGAGACTTTTTAACATGTCTCTTCTAAGGACTCGTTTAGAATTATTATGGAACTTGTGGCTCATTATGATCTAGCGTTGCATATGGATGTCAAAACAACATTTCTGATTGGTGACTTACATGGGGATGTTTACATGGCTCAACCAGAAGGTTTTGTTATGGAAGGAAAAGGAACATCTAGGATGTCTTCTTAAGAAATCCATTTATGGATTAAACCAAGCCTCAAGACAATGGTACTTGAAGTTTGATTAAGTTATAAAGAATTTTGGTTTCAAAGAGAATGAAGTGGACAATTTCATTTATGTGAAGTTCAGGGGGAGAAATTTTGTCTTCCTAATACTGTATGTTGATGACATACTCTTAGCCAGTAGCGATAAGAATATGCTGCTGGAAACTAAAAGGTTTCTCTATTCAAAGTTTGACATGAAAGATCTTGGTGAAGCCGCTTATGTCTTAGGCATTCAAGTTCACCGAGATAGATCCTGGGGAATATTGGGGCTATCACATAGATCATATATTGATAAGGTACCCAAAAAGTTCAGTATGCATAAGTGCTCAGCCTCGCCTACTCCTATTGTCAAGGGCGATAAGTTTGGGACTTTCCAGTGCCCAAGTAATCATTATGAACCTGCTAGATGAAGTCAGTTCCTTATGCTTCAATCATTGGAAGTATGATGTATGCACAAGTGTGCACTCTCCCTAATTTGGCATTCATAACCGGGATACTTGGCAGATATCGGTCTAATCCAGGGTTGGATCACTAGAAGGCTGGTAAGAAAGATTTGTGTTTGCAAGTCACTAAAGGCCTCATGCTCACATATAAGAGAACTAATAACCTCGAGGTGGTGGGTTATTCAGATGCTGATTTTGCGGGGTGTGTTGACACTAAGAAATCCACATTGGGTTATATATTCACCCTTGCAGAAGGTGCTATTTCTTGGAAAAGCACCAAGCAAAGTGTTACTGCATCGTCAACAATGCATGCACAGTTTATAGCATGTTATGATGCAATCGGGCAGTGTAACATCCCAGGATTAGCACCTAGAAATAAAGAGGACACAGGATTGTGCATTGCATTCATGCATAGAAAATCCGGGTAATTTTCGCGCAAAACTAAAAAAATTATAAGAGCATCGAGATATCTCTTGTTCTAATATTAATGTCAGCACAAGTTCTATGAATTTTGGCATGACCTCTATTGCATCTTCTATGTTTGAGGGTAAAGCAATTCAAATTTGAATATTCAAAACATGTATTTGAATTGTAAAAAAATTAAAATAGAATTATACTTTGAAATAGTGTAACAAGTATAGATACATATTTGAGATATTATTTATGATTAAGATATAAATAATCACAAGTATTAAAATAGATAAGAAAAGAATTGGATTATTTTATAATATAATATGATAATACAATCAGAATTTCAATTGAGTAAATTGAAATAATCCAAGGAAAGGAAATGATTATAATAATCAAATAAGAAGCTCTTTATTACATAACATATAGTACTATAGTGTCTTTACACTTTGGAATAATAAAATAAAAATTCCAATCTCGAATAATGAGATCTCATTATAGGAAATGAACTAGAAATTACAAAATGATAAGAGAAAGTCTTATATTAAGCCTTTGAAAGGATCATATGGGCACCAAGAGGGGGGGTGAATAGGTGCTACTTCAAATATTCTTCTTTTTCAATTTAGGGTTTGACAAGAAAGGTAAATTCTCTAGATTATGCAACTAAGGTGAATTTACCTATATGTCAACCAAGCAACAACTATCACAACACTAAGCAAGAACAAGTAAGTAAAGTGCGGTAAAGGATAGAAGTAACCAAAGAGGTGGACGCGGAGACACAAGGATTTGTTTCCCGTAGTTCCTTCCTTTTGAGGGGAAGTACGTCTATGTTTGGAGAGGGGGTGGTTTCAAACCACCAACGCCACAAGAGGCCTCCCTTGTTCTCCGATGAACCTCACCCCAAGGGGATAAATTCACCTTCCACTATATCGGCAACCTTCGAGGTGGAAGCCGGCACCTTTACAACAAGTTCAGGGCACAGATCCACAACTTAATTGGAGGCTCCCAAATGAAAGCAAGCTGTCAAAACAATCAAAGACAAGCTTGTAAGGACCAAATCAAAGTTAGGGTTTCCAAAGAAACACTAAAGCTTGGGGGCCCTCAAGTGAATGAGGGGGAAATGAAGATCTCTCTTGGTGAAGCTGTAGATCAAGGCCTCCTCCTTCAATTCTCCAAAGATCAATGACTTTGGATGGTTGGATGGAGATATCTTGTAGATTTGGTGGTTGTAATGGAGTTTGTGTTCTTGAGCAGCTCGAGCAACTGGAGGAAGGGGATAAGGGTCCCTATTTATAGGCAGCCCCCTCCACGAACCGTTTTCTGACCGTTGGAGAAGAACTACCGAAGACTCCAGTCTGTACACCGGAGACTCCGATCCACACCGGAGATTCCGGCCTATCTCTGGACGAGCCTCTGGACTGCCCATCTGAA
The DNA here is from genome assembly GCA_916181665.1 of Avena sativa. Taxonomy (NCBI): domain Eukaryota; kingdom Viridiplantae; phylum Streptophyta; class Magnoliopsida; order Poales; family Poaceae; genus Avena; species Avena sativa. The sequence goes on along the minus strand of OV702285.1, from coordinate 33,103,742 downwards.
TGACCCGGGCTAGGCTCGACCCAACTTGTCCGGAGACTCCGGTCCTCCAGCACCGGAGAATCCGGTCTGAGTCAACACTGGAGATTCCGGAGAAGCCTCCGGACCTGGCTCCGCACCCCTATACAGAATGTCACAACCATGATTCTGAAGCCTCCACCGAGGACACATCCGGAAACTCCGGACCACACCAGAGACTCCGGTCTGGAATTTCCAGAACTGTGTCACACTTAGCAGGAATCTTTAGCAAGTGTGAGGGTACTTTTCACTTATCATAATATCAACCTGTGGACAGTGACAAACTGTAAAATGATCTACTTGTTGTTAACGAACACGAAAACTGATTATGACAATAAATGTCCTTTCAATCTCCCCCTTTTTGGTGTTCGATGACAACAAGTGATTTTGCATGGAATAAATTATATGGGGCTCCCCCTGACTATGTGCAAAAAGGTAAATAAGTAAATCATGCAAGGTGTATAGTATCAAAGATAGCACACATAGATCTCACATGAGTTACAATAGATAGTGCACACGCACATAGTCACACACATAAAACAGCAAATAACACACATGAAGTTCAAAGTGCGAATATGGCAAATGAAAGCAGATAATAGCAAATCCAAAGCCCAAAGCCCAAACCCATGCAAATCGATGTCTGTCTTCTCCCCCTTTGGCATCGAAACACTGAAAAAGGGAAAGGACCTAGGCTAGGCTAGCGCCCCAACAAGTCAGTAGTCATCGTCATCCTCGTCATCCTTAGCATCCTCATCCTCATCCTCAACAAAGTCATCATCATCATCAGTGACTGTAGGCCCTTTGCCGTGAGGGCGAGAAGAGGAGGTACCTTGGTACCCGTATCCATAGGTGATATCGGAGAATGTCTTCCAGTCATCAAGGATGTTCTGCTGGGCATTCCATGCCCCAAAGGAGAGAGTGTGATCAGACACCGTAGACTCCTGAGCACCATGCTCATCATTGTACTCGCCCTCTCCTTCCTCATCATCCGCTTCGCCCTGTGCCTTTATATCCTTCAGGAGCTTCTCAATACGCCGGTTGCTTTGGTAGGAGACATGCTGCTGCTTGCGGATGTCAACATTCATGCAGCACAGAGTCCTTTCCCAGAAAGTGGCCTTCTTGACCCTCTCATGAACATAGTCCCTGGTCATGGAAGGCATAGGTGCATTGGAGGCATTCTTCCTCCGAACTATAGGTGGAGAGGGTGACCTCTCAGTCTCAATCTCCTCATCATCATCGCCATAGCGACACCTAGGAGCAGGCCCCATACGCCCCTTCTGCTATAGTGAGACCAAAGTGTGCTCAGTGAGATGCGGTGCTATGCCAAGTGGAGAATTATGCTCCTTGGAGTTGATGAGCCTCATAACCAAAGGTGCATATGGAGGAGACTTCTTGTAAAGAATAGCATGGAACATCTCCTCAAAAATAAAATCCATCACATCAATAGGTTCAGCATCTGCCTCTGGTCCAGCATTGTAGATCCGGTGGGTGTGGTAAATAAGGTTGACTATCCCACCTCTAATAACATCGTCATTCCTAGCACTTGGTTCGATGGTATGACAGAATATCCTCAACGTTAGGTTGTAGAGAGTCTTGAGTCCCTTGGACCCTCCTACAACACCCTCGCTGCCATACAGAGGTCCAAGCTTCATCTTGTTCTCACCCAGAGCCACAGAGTGCATACACAGCCCAACGGGAGTGGATACACCATGAAAGGTCTCAAAGATGACATTGGCAAAGTCATGGAATGTAGCTATGCAGCGAGTGGTGCCAGACATCCAAGTCGTGGTCCTGTCTTGATCAGACCCAAACACAATGGTGGCGTAGAACTGCTGTACTAGGTAGACATTGTAGTCTTCACAAAGCTCCATCAAGTTAAACAGTCCCAGCTTCTCATAGATCCACAAAGCATCATTGAAGTAGGGGTTGAGGCGCATCTACTCAACACTCATGAACTTCTGAGGGAAGACAGGTGATTTGGTGAGCACACCATACACATCCTTCATGAACACAGCTTGTTCCTTCCTCCAGAAACGAGGGTCATCGCTGGTACGAGGCAACTCATAAACATCAGTCTTTCTCAGTTCACGGTACTCCTCTTTTGACATTTTGGACAAGGACTGAAAATTGTCATATTTGGCCTTCTTGGCACGGTCCTCTCATTCAGCCCTCTCCTGGTCCCTCCTCAAATATGCTGCATCACGTGCCTGCTGTCTTCGGTTGGAAGGAGGCACGATAAACTGACCCTGAGCTTCATCATAGAGAGGAGTGCCCCTTTGTGACTTGGCCTTGGTACGACGAGGACGACTAGAACCATCACATGTGAACAGTAGTGAGGGAGATAACATGGAGATGAGTATATATGTCCCAACAATGCAGTACAAGAGCTTTGATGCATTTCTGGTCTGTTTTGATTCACCCAAAACCGGAGTCTCCGCACCTCATACCGGAGTCTCCGGCTCAGACCGGAGTCTCTGGTCTTGGGGACCAGAGTCTCCGGCCTGGACCGGAGTCTCTGGACCTAAGTCCGGAATCTCCGGTCGGGAGGCACGGGCATGAGATGGGGAGATGCTGGTGGGGGTGAATCTAGTAGATCGGGCAATGCAACAAGGGTAAAGTACTAGAGTGCACGCAAACAAGTGATTCCAATGGACAAATCAACACCAATCCTCAAAAACACATCTAGAGATGAACCCTAGGATAAAAAGAAGAGGAGAGGTACCAGATCTGTCCATGGGATCAATTCCTCTGGTGGGAATGACCCAAATGGAGGAGAGGAGAAGGTTGGTCGGCGGCACGACGGATCCCGGGGGCTTCTTTACCTCCGAGGAGGAGTTTTGGAAGGGGAGGCGACGGGTTAGGAGGAGAGGGACGGAGTAGAGAATGAGGAACTATAGTATCAGTTCACCCCGTCCCCTTACTATAAGTGGCAAAAACCGTCTGGACCGGAGACTCCGGTCTACACCGGAGACTCCAGTGCATGTGCACCGGAGACTCCGGTCCTCCTCGACCAAAAACTCCAGGATAGGTGTTTGGGGACATATATGAGAGATAGACAGGTTTAAGATAGGGAAAAGGCTTGGGTTGAGACATCAAACTGTGAAAAAACAAGGGCCATAGGAATTCACAAAAACATTCAGAAAAGCTCCAAGATTCCAAAATCAAGCAAATGACAAACATGAGTAAGAGCCAACCTCTCTAGTCTGAGAGGGTGGTGGCCTAGGCCACCATATTTGAGTATACTCGGCTTGGCACCACGGAGATTTATCTTGGGTCCATTACCGAAACTCATCATTCAAGCTCACATATCACAAAATGATATTAAGAGGAATGATTTTGATTGCTTTGGGCATAATGGGGGAGGGATAGTCCAATTAATTAGGACCACACTCCCCCTATATCCATGCCTACACCTAAACCAAATAAGGGTCAAGTCATAGGTGAGAATGTAAGATAGTCAAGTCAAGCTCCTTGAATCAATGATATTTAGTTCATTCCTCAAAAAGCAAAACCTTGCTTTATTAAGTGGCTTCGTGAAGATGTCGGCCAGTTGGTCTTTGGTTGACACATATGATAGATCAATATCTTCTCTAGTAACATGATCTCTAATGAAGTGATGGCGAATCTCATTATGCTTTGTCCTTGTGTGATCCATCGGGTTGTAGGAAATCTTGATAGAACTTTCATTGTCACATAGAAGAGGCACTTTGTCACAATGGACACCGTATATCCTTTAAATTTTGCCTCATCCATAGCAATTGGGTGCAAGCACTAGTAGTTGCCACATACTCAGCTTCGGCGGTGGAGAGAGATATGCAATTTTGCTTCTTAGACGACCAACATACCAAGGACCTACCAAGGAATTGGCAAGCCCCGGATGTTGATTTTCTATCATCCTTATCACCTGCCCAATCCGAGTCCGTGTATCCACTCAGAGCAAATGTAGACCCTCGAGGATACCAAAGACCATAAAATGGGGTATGAACTAAATATCGAAAGATTCTCTTGACCACCATTAAATGGCTTTCTTTAGGAGCCGCTTGATATCTTGCACACACAACTACACTCAACACAATATCGGGTCTAGATGCACAAAGGTAAAGCAAAGAACCAATCATGGACCGGTATACCTTTTGGTCCACATCTTTACCATTTGGGTTTTGTTCTAGATGAGTCTTTGTAGCCATGGGAGTAGGAGCTCCATTTAGATCTTGCATATTGAATCTCTTGAGCATATCTTGAGTATACTTGGCTTGGTTGAAGAATGTCCCTCCTCTAACTTGCTTGATCTCAAAACCAATAAATACTCTCAACTCCCCCATCATAGACATCCGGAACCTACTAGTCATAAGATTTGAGAATTCATCATTAAAAGCTTTGTTAGATGATCCAAAGATAATATCATCAACATATATTTGGAATACAAAAAGCTCCCCATTAACCTTCTTAGTAAAAAGAGTGGGATCGATTTTCCCAACCTCAAATCCACGGTCAAACAACAACTCTCTAAGGTGCTCATACCACGTGCGTGGGGCTTGCTTGAGCCCATAGAGCGCCTTATCAAGTTTGTAGACATGGTTTGGGAAGTTGGGATCCTCAAATCCCGGGGGTTGCTTTACATATACCAACTCATTTAATGGACCATTAAGAAATGCACTTTCTACATCCATTTGTTGCAATTTAAAGTTGGGATGTGCCGCATAAGCAAGAAGGATACGGATGGACTCAAGGCGAGCCACGGGTGCATATGTCTCTCCATAATCAATGCCTTCAATTTGAGAGAACCCTTGTGCAACCAATCTTGCCTTGTTCCTTACTATAATTCCATGCTCATCTTGCTTGTTCTTAAATATCCACTTCGTACCAATAACATTGTGGCAATCCTTTGGCTTCTCAACTAACTTCCATACTTTGTTTCTCTCAAAGTTGTTGAGCTCCTTGTTCATAGCTTCCAACCAATCCGAATATTCAAGAGCCTCCCACACTTTCTTTGGTTCAATCATGGAGATGTGTGCTTCGTGTTCACTGAACCTCTTCAATTGTGCTCTTGTGGAAATGCCTTTCCTTAGGTCACCAACCACATTTTGTAGAGAGTGGTCTCTCAATTCCAACATTCTCTCCTTTCTAGATTCACGAAGAGCGTGGATCTCCAAGTTGTTTCTTGGGGGACCCTCTTCATCATTTTGGTCCTCGTCTTGACCATCAACTTGACCTTGATCATCGCCGGTATCATTCTCTTCATTAAGAGGAAAAGATTGACCTTGGTCTTGATCAAGCGCTCTTCTAGCATCAAGTTGAGCTTGTCTCAAGGCAGTTTGTATGGATCTTCCTTGAACAATTGACTTGGCACCACTTGACATCCTGGAGAATGAATCAAGCTCCTCTTGACTAGAGTCATCACTATGATCAACATGTTGAGGGTCCACATCTTGTCTTTGGCTTGAGTCATTTACCTCCTCGGTGGATGGAGCATGTTGAGGTTTTGAAGATGAGGGCTCCACTTGAGTGGAGCATAGTTCTTCTCGATCCGCCATAAGGGGTTCCTCAATGGGGTGGATATATCCCACACCCATTCTTTCTATGGCATTCTGAGGCATTTCATCATCTGCATCACAAGAACCAACACGCCCCCCTTGAGGACCATCATATTCTTCGAAGGTCACACTACAGGATTCTATGACGGCTCTAGAGAGCTTATCATAGATTCTATAAGTGTGAGACTCGAGACCATAGCCAATAAAAATACCCTCTAATGCTTTAGACTCGAATTTGGACAAATGAACACCTTTTATGAGATAGAAACACTTACAACCAAACACCCGGAAGTAGGATATGTTGGGCTTGTTACCGATAAGTATCTCATATGGAGTCTTGTTGATTTCTTTGCGGAGGTAGAGCCGGTTTGATGCATGGCAAGTAGTGGAGATGGCTTTGGCCCAAAAGTTGTATGGAGATTTAAACTCTGTCAACATGGTCCTAGCCATATCAATAAGAGTCCGGTTATTCCTCTCGGCCACACCATTTTGTTGAGGGGTGTATGTAGCGGAATATTGATGTTTTATCCCCTCATCACTAAGGAAATCATTCAAGGTGTAGTTCTTGAACTCGGTGCCATTGTAACTTCTTATAATCAATACGGGAAGATTGTATTGACGTTGAACCATGTTGATGAAGTCGATGAAGGTCTTTTGGGTCTCACTCTTCAACTTGAAGAAATATACCCAGGAGTATCTTGGAAAGTCATCAACAATCACCAAACAATATTTCTTCCCACCAATACTTGCATGAGATGGAGGACCAAAGATATCCACATGAAGGAGCTCCAATATCTTGGTAGACTTGATGCAATTATTTGGCTTGTGGGGAGCATCATGCATTTTTCCTAGAACACACGCCCTGCAAACACGATCTTTGGCAAAGAAAACATTTTCTTTTAGTCCAACAATATGGCCCTCCTTATGGAGACTTTGCAAAGTTCTCATATTGACATGGGCTAGTCGGCGATGCCATAACCAACCCACATCAGCCTTTCCGAATAAGCACATCGCACTTGTAGTGGTTTGTCCAGAAAATTCCACCACATACAAGTCGTGTTCGACATACCCAACGAAAGTGACCTTGAGAGACTTGCTCCACATGAGGACCACAATATCATTGTCAATAAATACGGAAAATCCCATCTTTCCAAGAGCACAGACTGAAAGTAAATTGTAACCAAGGATTTCAACAAGCATGACGTTCATGAGTGTAATGTCGTGAGCAACCACAACCTTTCTGAAACCCATTACCTTAGACATTGACTTGTCGGCATATGTCATGGTGATTTGATCATCATTTGGCTTTAAGTCCTTGACTATAGACGAGCTTCCGGTCATATGACTTGTGCAACCACTATCAAGCACACACTTTGACCCTCCGGAAGCATAAGTCTACAAAAGATCAAGCTAGTTTTTAGGTACCCATTTTTCAATGGGTCCTCTTTTGTTAGCAACAAGGGTCTTGGGGACCCAAATAGACCAAGCAATATAACCATCATATGGGCCAACATATTGATCATACACATCACCATAATAATCACGCATTAGAACATAGTGAGGGTTAGCACTTCCCGCAAAACCATTATGAGACATAGTTTTACCACTTGTGGTCTTACTATCCACAATGGCCTTGTTCTTCTCTTGTGCAAGCTTGGCCTTCTTCTTGTGGTTCTTCTTCTTGGCCTTGGAGACAAAACCAATGCCCCCTTTTTCACCACTAGGCCTTTGCTTACTCAATAGATCATCAATGGACTTGTTACCTTGTGGAAATGTGGCCTTGGCTAGCTCCCCCTTCAACCTAGTATTTAGTTGTACTACTAGATGGAATGAAGTTACTAGGTGAAGGAATATTGGCCAATTGAGTTTGAAGCATTTCATGGGACTTTGTGAGTAACAAGAGTTCACTTTCCAAGGCCTTGTGAGCCTTGTCAAGCAACCTAAAGTCTTTGGCAAGTTTTTCATGAACCACACCAAACTCAATCTTGTCCTTTTTAGCTCTTTTTCATTTAGCAATAGCATGATCACGTTCTTTGATGAGTTTATTAACAATAATGCCATTGGCCTCATCAAGCCCTTCAAGTTTTAGTTCAAGGGACATCCTAGTCTCTTGTTCTTCTTCTATAGCATTGTTTAAGGCCTCTAGCTCAATCATGTGTTCATGCCCAAGTTTACATCTTACATCTAGGAGCTCTTATGTGTGTGTGAAAGTTGATCTAAGATGTTCCCAAAATGTATCTTGGCCTCCCCTTTTAAGTTAGTCACAAACTCATCGAAAGCAATTAATTCCCTTTTTACATCAAGAGACATCGCATCATCACTTTCATCATTAACTAAGGGGGTAGAGTGAGATGATGAGGATACCTACGTTTCCCTTGCCATAAGGCAAGTGACGTTCTTGATGGAAGTGTTCTCATTTGGAGAATCGAAGAGTGAGAATGTCGGAGAAGAAGTAGTGGCTAGAGCAGCCACACCACTAGTTGTTTCCTCTTCCTCATCTTCATCATCTTCATTGTCGGAGGAGTATTCTTCATGAGTGATCAAGACAATTTCTCCCGACTTCTTGTTGATGGGATCTTCTTGATGAATGGTTTCTTGTAAGGTTCTTTGGGAGTTTTCTTCAACACGAGATTACCCCCATGATCTTCTCTCTTCTCATAGGGACAACTCGCCACAAAGTGATAGGGGTCACCACAGTTGAAGCAAGTTCTCAATCTAGTGGTGTTTTCTCTTTTCCCATTTAGGTTGCTTCTTTGTTGCATTTCCATCTTGGCCTTGGCGGGGTTCTTCCAAAAGTTCTTTGCATAGAAGGCCATATATTGACTATGAGCAATCTTGACATCATCGGGGTGGATCATGGAGAGACCTTCATCACTCTCATCTTCATCTCCATGTGCCACAACTTGGGCCTTCAAAGCAATGTTGACAACATTGCTCATACCAAGGGCACGAGCACAGGCATCTTTGGCATTCTTGGCGGCAACCTTGAACGATGCCATCTCTTGCATAACTTCATTGGAGGTCATGAGATGGTAGTTGTGTCTTCCTTGTAGGCTCTTCAAGTCGGTGGTCTCAAAGGGCATGAGTGCACTCACATATTTCCTTTTTATCCAAGCATCATCCACATGTGAGGCACCCACATTTCTGAAAGCGGTGGCGGTGGTCTTGAGCCTACGGTACATGTCTTCATGATTTTCGCCTTCCATCATGTAGAAGCCTTCGGCTTCATTGCTTAGTGCATCATACCGGTTCCTCCTCATGCTCTCATTCCCAACAAACAATACCGTGAGTGCATCCCAAGCTTCCTTGGAAATGCTGAGGTGCTCAATGTGTGGGTAATCCTTTGTACCCAATCCTTGTTGTATCATGTGCAAGGCAGTGGCATTGAGTTGACTATTGACAACTTCTCTGCTTGTCAAGTTGTTTGGATCCCCAATAAAGAGTCCATGTTCGATGATGTTCCATAGTTCAATGCATGAGTTGTGCACATGAGTTATCATTAGAGATTGCCATTGAGCAAAAGTAGTAGATGCTTCAAGCTTAGGTGGGTCACCTCTATTGTATACATGAGGGTGAGGGATTAGAGGGTCGGGAGAGTACCATGAGTCACGGTGCTCACCCTTCCCACCATCATTTTGTGTGGATGAATTAGTGTTGTCTTGTTTTCCCCCCACCATCATACCCTCGGGGATACCGGAGCATTCCCTTTAGGTAGAATGGATGGAGGCTCCTCTTGGGGAGAGGGGGATGATGAGCCATATTTGTCTTTAAGAAGTTGCTCAAGCATTTTCTTGACTTCGTTGACCAAGGAAGAGCTCAACCTTGTTTCCAAGTTTTTGAGATCTTCCATGGTCACCGTGGTGTGCTCACCACCACCTTCCCCATCGTGGCTACCCATATTCTCTTAGGCGTTAACGCCCGAATAAAGAGCCGAGACTCTGATACCAATTGAAAGGATTGTATGGGCACCTAGAGGGGGGTGAATAGGTGCTACTTCAAATTTTCTTCCTTTTCAATTTAGGGTTTGACAAGAAAGGTAAATTCTCTAGATTATGCAACTAAGGTTAATTTACCTATATGTCAATCGCAACAACTATCACAACACTAAGCAAGAATAGGTAAGTAAAGTACGGTAAAGGATAGAAGAAACCAAAGAGGTGGACGCGGAGACACAAGGATTTGTTTCCCGTAGTTCCTTCCTTTTGAGGGGAAGTACGTCTATGTTTGGAGAGGGGGTGGTTTCAAACCACCAACGCCATGAGAGGACTCCCTTGTTCTCCGATGAACCTCACCCCAAGGGGATCGATTCACCTTCCACTATATCGTCAACCTTCGAGGTGGAAGCCGACACCTTTACAACAAGTTCGGGGCACAAATCCGCAAATTAATTGGAGGCTCCCAAATACAAGCAAGCTGTCAAAACAATCAAAGACAAGCTTGTAAGAACCAAATCAAAGTTAGGGTTTCCAAAGAAACACTAGAGCTTGGGGGCCCTCAAGTGAATGAGGGGGAAATGAAGATCTCTCTTGGTGAAGCTGTAGATCAAGGCCTCCTCCTTCGATTCTCCAAAGATCAATGACTTTGGATGGTTGGATGGAGAGATCTCGTAGATTTGGTGGCTCTAATGGAGTTTGTGTTCTTGAGCAGCTCGAGCAACTGGAGGAAGGGGATAAGGGTCCCTATTTATAGGCAGCCCCCTCCATGAACCGTTTTTTGACCGTTGGAGAAGAACCAGACCGGAGACTCCGGTCTGTACACCGGAGATTCCGACCTATCTCCGGACGAGCCTCCGGACTGCCCATCTGAATGACCCGGGCCAGGCTCGACCCAACTTGGTCGGAGACTCCGGTCCTCCAGCACCGGAGACTCCGGTCTGAGTCAACACCGAAGATTCCGGAGAAGCCTCCGGACCTGGCTCCGCACCCCTATACAGAATGTCCTAGCCATGATTCTGAATCCTCCACCGGGGACACATCCGGAAACTCCGGACCACACCGGAGACTCTGGTCTGGAATTTCTAGAACTGTGTCACACTTAGCAGGAATCTTTCCCAAGTGTGAGGGTACTTTTCACTTATCATAATATCAACCTGTGGACAGTGACAAACTGTAAAATAATCTACTTGTTAATGAACACCAAAAGTGATTATGACAATAAATGTCCTTTCAGCCTTGATCTTCTCAATCTTCCTGTTCTTATTTTCTGCAGTCAAGTAATGGAAACAAAGAAGGGAAATTTGGGTTAGTGTTAAAATGTTTCCCTCATCAAAGATGAGGCATTATCAATATAGGAACCCAACTTAGGGAACTCAAGAACTAGTCTTTATTTTCCACAGTATTGGCTAGAGGGATCAATTTTCAATCTAAGGCAACAATAGCTTATGGATCATGCTGGGATCATCTAGATCAATGGATACATCAGGGACAAGCAGGCAACAAGGCAACATTGGATGATCCATATCAGGGAAGGGACAGAGGCAACAACCTTTGATCCATTTATTCATTGGCAACAATGCAACTAATCAATCCCTCTAACCAAGTTCAGTTCCTAGATAAAAAGGCAACTTTTGAATTTTTGAATGTTTCTATGTTGGTATTGATTACCGACAAGAAATTTAAAATCCACAATTAAATAATTTATGAGAAAGCCAAGTTAATTAAGCTAGTGGATTGTTTCATCCATCCAGATTCATTCACGTGGCAGTATAAAAACAACACCCAAATGGATAAGACAAGTCTCAACTCTAGCTTGCTCTAGTAGGAATTGAAACTCAACTTGACAACTTGTGCTAGGAGTGGAGTCACACGCAGGCAGCACATGCACCATGCATGGCATGTGGTGTTGTCACCACGGTAGAACCAGTATAAATAGAACAGCAGCAGAGCAATCACCCAGCCGCATCACATTTCCTCTCATTTTTACCAAACCAGACCAAGAGCTCATCCATCTATTAGCTACAAAACTCTCTAACTAGCACATAGTGATAACCATTGTAAATAGAACAATACCAACATGGCCAAGCAGTAACAAGATCATTAGGAATCTTAAAACACAAGGACGGATCAGGCTATCCTCAAGAAGGAGACTTATTTTGGATCCAGAAGAACAACTCTCGAAGAACAAGCCACAGAAAAACAAGTACCAACAACAGCAGGTAGGAATTTCTCAATAGCAATAACTAGATCTAGTGTCATATATGTGCATAGCATCATATAAGGGGATCTAGAAACAAGCACAAGTAACAAGTATTGGATCTGTTCTTCCTTACATAAAATGGATCTCAGCCTTTTGCATCAGGCTAAAGCATCTGTTCTTAACAGTTCTGTCTAGAAAATAAGTTGGGAGAGAAGAAGAGCTCTCAGGCTTCCATAGTATTGCTATGGTAAGCTCATCATAGAGCTCTTGGACCAGCAGGTCTAGTATATGCTATGTTCCCAAAAAGATATAGCCTCAGCTTACGCATCATAGGCAGGGGTAATCTCCACTCACTTTTTAATCGTTGGTCATTTAGCATGGAGATGAATTCCAGCAAGCAGGGCTAAATCAACATCAGCTAATCATGCTAAACCAACCTGTTGTTGTGCACACTCCAATAGGAGGCACCACAGCAACAAAAGGAGTTAGCAAAAGCCACTGAAGTATTAGAATTTTCATCATCATACAAAATATAGAAACTTTGTAAACTTGAATATGGACTGTGCAAACCATTTTCTATCTAATAGTAGCTAGAAATCATCCAAGGATGTACTGTGTCATAGTAACAGCACTATTGCTAGCATGCCAGCTTTAAATTCAAAGTGAACTTATTCTAATTCACCAAAGCTTCAGACCAGCATCATAAGCATTAATTCCCTATGGATTTTATCCAACTGTGTAAACAACAATTAATCTACTTGAAGTACTATTGTGCTCAATACCATAGGGAGGCACCACAATAGTCACCAAGGCAAGAGAAGCCACCAAAACAATATATATAGCTCAGTAATCATCTTCTAATTAAATAGTTAGGAATCATTCTAACCAATCACTGCCATATGGATCAACCATAGATGATATACCATTTCATCCATAAACCATAACTAGTATAGAGCAAATCATTTTCCTGGTATGAATACCTAGGAATCATCTAGTTTTTAATACTAAATTGTCAAGCAAATATGTTAAATCATCACTGATCTCTCTTGCAATAGCCACATATGTGTTATCTATAACTAGAAGGGAAGCACATCAAGCTTCAGTTCCCTGAATCTTGATCAAATACCACTAGGTGCTATCATCAGCACATCATCAGCACAAAAGTTGGTCATAGAAGAGATATGACTCACTGTGGGTGCCGATCACCTAGAGCGGAGACGTGGCGAAGTCCTAGTTGTCACAACCAACGTCGGGGTTGCGTTTGTAGCGTCGTCCCACTGGTATCGAGCTTAGAGTAGATGACATGACCATCATCGCGACAGCCTCGCATCATCCATAGCACCACCATCGCCACGCCTAGAACCACCACTGGTACACCACCACTATAATAAAACCATCAGAAAATCTTGGGTAGTGGTCGACATCGACCAAGAGAAACTGCCAGCGGCGGGACTTGGAGACAGATTAAAAATATATGTGCAGGTGGGGAGAATGTAACAGCACTAGAGGTTCAATAGAGATAGAGGTGGCGGAGCCAGGCCAGAAAGTGCAGGTACCGAAATTTGTCGGCGATGGCCGGACCGGACCGGAGCGGCAAGCCTAGGTTATTCTCAGAGGGGGCATGCATGAGAGGTAGAGAGGATCAAATCGAGCTAGGGTAGGTTATAGATCATAGCATGCCGGACCAAATCCCCATCTTACCAGCGTCGGAGAGGGCGGGAGCAGCTGGAGCCAAACGATGGTGCGACGACGCCCAAAAGTTCGTGGGCATGCGTGGTGTGCCCAGGTGCGAGGAGGAAGAGAAGGGCTAGGGGTGAAATATGGTGACCCAAGCCGAACTGGGCTGGCATGTTGGGCCAAACCAACTCGGTCAGTTGGACCAGGTCCATGTACACCCAATTGGGCCACAGCCCAACTACTTGCCCACCATCAAACCATTTTTTTCATTAAATAAACTCTATAAAACATTTCCAATGCATATGAAATTCATATCAAATCCTAAAAATACTTATAACATATAAAATTGTTATATATATTTATACACAAGACTATCTAATAAAAAAATAGTTTATATTTTAGCATAATAAAACTTAAATAATATATTTTAATAAAAGGAATCCTTTAAGGATTTTTCTAAAAATACGGATAAGACATAAAATAATTATAAATCATTTAAATATATATATAATACTTTTTTGAAATACGAATATTAGCTTGTATTTTAATCTAATAAAAAAACATATATTTAAAAACACTTATAACTTTATGGAATTTTAGGAAAATGAGGAAGAACCCTAAAAATGTGTAAAAAATCAACCTTGTGTATAAAAATAACTCTACTATTTTATAAAAATACTAACTTAGAGTTTTACAAATAAAACATAAAGCAAATATTTAAACACACTTAATTCTTTAAGAATTTTATAAAAATAAAGATAATACTTAAAAATAAATAAAATTCATTTTTAAGATCTTTAATAAGTATATTTTACTAGAAATATACTATGTATATTATTCAAAAACATTTTAATAACCTTAGATAATAAAACTGATTTACTTATTTTACTAAAATAAAATAACCACCTTGTTAATTCTTTAAATTCATTTACTAAGAAAGAAATAATCACATTTCTTAATAAAACACTAAATCCTTTAAGTTTAATTACTAAGTCTAAATCCATAATCATAATAAAACATAAGAATAACTACTAACTTTTAAATACTCGTATTAAATCTTAGAATTCAAATAAAACTCCTTTTAAATAAATACTATATATCACTCACGTATAAAATGGTAAATAATCTTCATCTTTTAACCACACTTAAAATGACTCTAAACCCTAACAAATTTATAAGATCATCTAATTATACTCCCATTAATAAGTTGCATGTTATTAAACTCATCTTTCACTTAAATTAAAAGGGATCATCCATAATCATATTTGTCAAAACCCTAAAACTAGATGATGTTCTAAAACTCACTATATCTTAAGATTCACTTCTATTTTTATAGTTAACTTTGGTCTAAACAATCATAAACATCTCATTTGAAGTTTATTCATGTTTTTATAGTTAACTTTGGTCACTTGTACCATTAGTTAAAATATGATAACTCAACATCATTCGTAACCATCACAAACCCTAATGTAAAACCTAATAACCCTTAAGACTAATTAGCCTTAACTAAACACTAGTTTCTTCAAATGTTATTCTTTTTACCACTTCACACAACAAGTCTACAATAGTTCCTTCAACTCTTAAAACTCAACCCAAGGACTCTTATCCTAGTCACCATATAACAATTAATCATAATCACATTACTTTAGCCTTACTTGTATATTTTGGATTATTAACACTTAAGTTTCTTATAAATGCCATTGCTTATGAAATAAACTTAAATATAAACCCAATCTTAAAGAAGATACCTAAGATCAACTCATTTATAATGCTGAGTGTTTCACTTTGGGAATTATAAAATTGCATAGCATTATTTATGCATAATGCCATCTTGCTTCTTTAAACATTAGTCCTTACCGGACCAATGATGATGATTTCATATATTGGATCTTCTAGTGCTCCGAAGACAGTGAATGCATAATATTGCAATCACAAAAGGAAAGTTCACACTTGCTTATGTCCTTTGATTATTTTCTGTAAAGTATTTTGCAAATCCAGTGTTGTCATTCCTTGTATTTCAAAAAGGCCAGAAAACACTATTTTTCATAATAATATGATTATATGTTATTTACCATGAGGTAATAACCTTCTATGGAAGTTTCGGTGGTAAAGGAACATATTATCTAGGACTTAACAACCAATGTCGCCAGTGATTCTTGCGCCGTATATTACACGTTAACCATGAGATTTGGAATGGGACGGAGAAGTCAGCTGGATCGGCTCCCTTTCGCATGCCAACGGATAACCGGGCCGTTGTTGCAACTCCTCTTGTAGAGGTTTGGCAGGTTATGGGTGGGATCCCTCAATATCCCACAGCTTTTGGTATCTATGAGGGTTGTACACCTTAGGCTGCTATTGGAAAAAAGTTTTATCCTAGGCTTGATGTGCAATCCGTCGGGTATGCGGGGTCGCGGAGAAGGACAATGATTGGCTTGGATCTTAGTCTGGGCCTCATACCACGGAAGTGTGAACGAGCTTATAACTCGGATGTGCAACAAAGCTAAGATCTCTCATGGGTAAAGCAACGCACCTCTGCAGAGTGTAAGAACTATAACTTGTTACTCCCTGTTCCGGGAAGGAGCTACGAACGCGGCAGGAAAGGAACTTCATGAAAGTTCTGGTAAACCTATGAAGGCTGGCGGACATAGCTTTTCAGAATAAAAGCAACCTTTGAAGAAATATTTTCAAAAACTTGCATTGCCTACGACCTATGGTCTGTGGTTGTAGATAGTGCATCAAACACTTCTCTATAGTGAACTTGCTGAGTACGCTCATACTCAACCATATCTTCTGAACCCTTGCTAAATCTTGGAGAAACCAATGGCGTTCCCAGGAAATAAGTTACTTGAAGAGTTGAAGATATATGATGGAGATCAACGGAGTCGAAGACCTTACCAGAAGTTATGGAAGTCGAGCTGAAGCGTAGAGTATAAATAACTCTCCTAGAATCTAGAATCTACTTCTGTAGAACAATACTATAGTAGTACTTTCAAGACTTATATATATACTAATAGTAGTACTCCTAAAGTAAACTCCGAGTGGATCTTTCTGGTTCCTTCTGCATAATATTCCTCACTGTTCGAGGAAGTTCTCTGGATCTTTTGTAATATGTTATATGTAATCGAAAGTAATGTTTTGGACCCGCAATGTTTCTGTTGTACCACTCTGAGGGATATAATACGAATGGAGCGGTGTTCCATTGGTATGTTGGGTCACCACAGGCAGACAGTATGGCTGAAGAATTTCATTCCGGATTTAAGGGCGATTGATAGTATATCTGAGCCACTCACTCTTTTCTGCGATAATCAACCCGCAGTGATCTATTCGAGTAATAACAAGTCAAGTGGTGCTGCCAAACACATTGACATTAAGTATCTTGTTGTGAAAGATAGAATTCAGGATCAGACAATAAGTATTAAGCATATAAGGACTAACGGAATGTTAGCGGATCCACTTACGAAAGGCTTGCCACCCAGTGTGTTTAAAGAGCACGTTGCTAGCATGGGATTGGTAGAAAGCTTTTTATCATGGAATTGGAACTGTTATGACACCATCTCCCCATATGTCTAAGAAGGTTTCTTCTGTTCGATGGAATGATGTACCGTAGTCAATTAGTTCAATGGTACTTAACTGACCATTGCAATTTATTGTCTCTGTATAAGTTTCAACAAAGAGCTGAGCTCATAAGTTTGTAATAAATATAAGTTTATGGAGCTCCTAAGTTAAAGAAGTTTTTTTTTAAATAAAGTGGTGTATTGTACTAACTGGGTTCTGCGATACTATATGACCGTCGTAATTCTGTTATCTCATATGTTATTTTTTTGAGAAATAGGCTTATAAAGTTTTTCCTTACGATCAAGGAGGAGAATGAGAATGTTGGATGTATAAGTGATCTACAGAATTAAATAAGACTATATAATGTCTCTAAGGGGCTGTTTAATTAACAGCCATTGGATGCCCTGATCAGGGGCATCCTGGCCGTCCATCCATAGTATGTGGTTCCCCTGGTGCAGGTCCTATATAAAGAGGCCCTAGGGTTTGAGAAGCACACACTTATACAGTTTTGCTCTCGCTCACTCTCTCTCCTGTTCAATGATCAAGCTAGGACTGAAAGCATCGGAAAAAACTACTCACTGCTGAAGATCAAGAACACTAGGAAAAGAAGCTAATCAAGAGGAGGCCTGGATCAGTGAACAAAAATATTCTTTGTGGCTCAAATCTTGTGCTAGTTGATCCTAAGGGATCTAACACGAACATGAACAAAAATATGCCCCAGCTTTAATGAACTGTCTTCGTAACAGAACAGCTTAAGCAACAGCATGGAAGGGTCAAAGGGAAGATTCACATGCTAGAAAAGTACTTCACATACATTTCGATCACATTTAGAAATGGGGGGAAAGCCAGAAATACTGAAATAAAGCTCCGTCAACAGAACCTTGAGTTGTGATGAGGAGGCTTTAGCTATTACCTAGAACAGGCAAAGCTGTTTTTTTTCTCAAGGTAAAAGGGCAAAGATTAACAAGAGGAGATTGCTAAATCATAGTAGCCCGTGTGAGTCTCAGGTTCAGAACTGAATGGCTGTCCAACAGATTCAAAGAAACGCAGGAAAAATTGTAGCAGCGGCGTCTGCGTGACTTATGTAGCCATGAATGACAGTGGAAACAAGAGCAAAGCGAAGCGTTACATTGTTAATTGGCGGTTTTCATGTGTCCTAATCTTCAGTTAGTGGAGAGGGCCTCACGATCTGCTGCTCAAATTTTAAGTTCCGGATACTTGAATCTCTCACTGGTAAGCCCCAGCGACAAATTAGTGCTGTGGTTTAGGTTGGGCAGTAGAATCAATAGCGATTAGGAATCTCCATTAATTCTCTGATGCAGTGGGTGGGAAGCAACAAGAAGCAAACTTGCAGGCCTAGTGGGGAAGCAACATGATAACATGGAACCAGTAAAATGCATCAAACTACATGGCAACAATAGTACCGTTTCTTGAATTTAACAATTATATATGCAACGAAGTGCCATGAAAAGGTGAAAATAGACCTGATCACCCGAAAAATATTTTGACACCTCCTGAGAAAGGAATAAATTAAGAAAAACTGCCCTGCGTTATTCGTCGAAAAACTGTTTATTCACGGAAAAGGCAATGGAAAGACGCAAAACATGAAGGACGAATATGGATTCGATCAGTAATGTTACCTGATAATTCAGAATGCCATTAATTCTAGAACAGTAGGCAAGGTTGCACACATTCATTTAAATTATGACAGATGTAGTATATAGCAACATAACTAGTCTCTGCTATTGGTCCAAATTAAAACAATGGAATGGAGTAACATTGCTGAAATAATAGGGAATGGTTAGATAGATGTAGTCATATATATCAAGAAGAACTAGTTTTATGCTATAAGTCTGAAATAAAAACAAGGAATAGTATCATCCCTGAAACAAGAGGGAAATGAAAAAGTGGCGTGCGACCGGCTTAGAAAATGAAAAGTGAAACCTTTGACTGCCGCCTGGGGCATGCGACCGGCTTAGGAAATACAGCTGCAACAATGCAACAGAACCAAAACTCATCGTTTCACCAATTGGTACAAGTTCATTGTGCATAATTCAACAAACTAGTGTAATCTAGGCGCACAGAATCAACAATAGTGTTACAACAATACACTGATCCGAACTAGCTAGCTACAACAAAGCCACAGGCTGAGAAAGGCAGCAACACATGTGAGTTGCAAAACACTCCAAGAAGAATTGAGACTCATCTCACCTTACTGGACCAGATATTCAGGAGGAAGCTGCGCATGTATTGACACCATCCTTGCAATCACGTGTAAGGTCGTTGAATGTCTCCAACTTCCTCTTCCCCCTGAGGAACACCTCAGTGTCGACTGCAACCCTCATGTACCCATCGAATTCCACTGGATTGCCATTGTTTAGCTCCTTTGTTTCAGCATACCATTCACTATTTTCATCCCAAAGATCCTTGAAGTCATCCAGGAAGCGTGTTTTGTACTTGTTGTTGAGTGGGTCGAAGAATGATTTGTCAGGCTCATCGGTGGCAATGTACAAATACCGGCCAGCACCAACCTTGTCATTCAGTGTCACAAGGAGATTTTCCGGTGAGGTGTCTGCATCAAGGTTTGGCCACATCTTTGTGTTTTGGGCCTTGTCTCCTCTCACGACGTGCATCGAATCAAAATCCCAACTCATTCGAGAGGCAATGGCAGACACAATCTCCATCAAGCGACGTGATTTCCACAGCAAATGCCATGGCCGCTTAATCATGGCCTCTGTCTCACCCTCGCACACACGTGACCAGTAGTTATCTGGCTCAACATTTCCAAACTTCCTCATAACCAACGTGTCCTTCACATCACGAAGTTTCATCGGGGTCACCTTAATGTCTTCGGTGTAGTGATTCTTGAGCCGATCCTTCTTGTGCCACTTGCCCCAATCTGTCCAGAATTGGCTCTGATCAATCACTGATGCGGATTCCTTCAAGTGCTCGAAATCAAAGTAGAGTCTAAAATCTTTTTCTTCGTCCTTGCCACTGGCAGTATACCGTGAATTGAGGCAGACGCTGAAGTCCATAACAAGTGTCCGGTTCAAGAACTGTGCCTCACCTAGCGCACACAAGAACCCCCAGATGTAGTGGTTCATGCTCTTGCACCTTTCGCCACCACCTATGTAGATGAGGTACCTTCCGCGGCTGAAATCAGACTCGGAAGCGACCACTGGCATGCTGTCATTGACGGCCTCACCGACAACAAACACCTGCTCTGCAGCAGTCATGGTGTCTGCATTGGCCTCGTCGAGCCTTATCTGTGTCTTGGCCGGCACAAAATCTGTGGTGGTGGTCACCGGCAGCGCCTCACGCTTTCCCTTCTTCCCCTTCTTGCCCTTGCGACGTCCGCTACGCTTGGCGCCGGTGCCGGAGTGGTACTCTCCCACGCTTTCCACCAGGAGGGAGCATGTGTTGACGTCGCGGCTGAGCGTGAACCGGCGGTAGTCCTTGTAGTAGGTAGTGCGGCCCTTGGCGTCCTCGGCTGGGCGGAAGCGCCAGGCCAGGTCGCACGCCATGGGGCTCTCCGGCACGACGACGGGGCGGCCGAAGCGGTAGAAGTGGAGGTCAGGGAACTTCTCGATCGCCGTGCGCATGAGCAGGTTGAAGAGATCCCTATCCCCCGTGCAGTCCACTGGCGCCTCCATGTCGCAGGAGACCGCCTCGACGGTAGGGATAGTTTTGTCCTCCTCCTCGGCGGCAGCGCCCACGGCTGAGTTGCTGTCGGTGGCGACGGTGACGGACTGCTCCGCCTCCGCCTCCGTTTTCTCGGACCCGACGTCGGAGAGCTTGATGAACGGGAGCGCCTCGGCGACGACGGTGGACAAGGCGGCCTCGGAGGAGTTGGAGCCGGTGGCTGCGAAGTCCTCCCCCGTGCGGAGCACGGAGTCGTCGGCGAGGAAGGTGGAGTTGGAGGTGGCGGAGGTGAGGAAGGCGGTGAGCTGGTGGGAGGAAGGGTGCAGGAGCGGGTCGTCGGGGCTGTGGACGGCGGCGAGGAGCGTGAAGGCGAGGACGGCTGCCACGAAGAGCCCGAACAGGAGGTTGCCGCCCGAGCGCAGCGCCGCGCGCAGATCGAGCGCGCCCCCGCGCCACTGCGGCGCCGACATCCCCGCCCCGCGCCCCAGCATTCGAGCGGATCTGGGAGACGGAGGCGACGGCGCGGATTGGGAAGGGATCTGGCAGGGACGCCGACAAGGGGACACGCAGGACGAGCTGAACGAGCGTGCGTGGAGTTCACTCCACTATTTTACTACTACTAGACGCGGTCGCGGTTGCTTAGGGGAGTTGAGGCCTTTGACTCTTGTGGTTTGGAATTTGCGGCCTGTTTTGTTGGATTTTGACTTGTAGGTCAGTTTGTTTTGCCCCTATTGGTGACCTAAAATAGTCCATCTACAAAAGCTTAAGTGTTTTTATTAGGACATGTACGATAGTAGAGAATGCATGTCTTTGTTTAGCTTTCCACATCATTTGAATATATATAAGTTGTATAATATATTATCTCTTATTGTCATCTCTAACCGTTAATAAGAATTATCTTTCTTATTTTTCTCTTCTAAATAAGCAAAAATCCTACATAGCAATTAAAAAAAATCACCGTATTATACATGCTCGAGCATGTTCATCAGTCGTCCAAATTAGACGCAGCCTGCGCTAAAAACCGTTGTTTTAGGAGGCGAGAGCGTTTAACACACGCGTCATAATAGCGCGCGGGGTTAAAAATTCCCAACACAGCAAATTGTGTATAGCGCGTGATATATTTGGTGTGTCGGTTCTAGTGCGCTTGAAAACTCGACCATGCGCCTGAAACTCTAACTGTAGATCTCGCGACCATGTTTTTTTTCTTTTTATATAACATGCTTGTTTTATTACAATAAGTCCTATATGGAAATGCCCGCTGTCGTTTGCAACACCTTCCGCCACCATCGCCGAATCAAATCCTGGCATCGGGCTCGTCTATGGTCTCTTTGTAGCGCCAAAGCCATTGAATCCGCGTGATGCCATCGCAGAGTGGCTGCCCACTGTGAAGACAAGGAATGTCATCCCCAAGAGATCGGCGGCTGGCCAGAATAAGGTCAAGACAACCAAGATCGGCGATGGTCGGCTTGTCCAACCTCCGGCGATGTCCGCGGTCGGCCAATTCTAGCCACCGCCGCCTCCACCGCCAACAACCCATGCGCCATCGACTGTGGAGTTTGTTGCGCCAGTTGCTGCGGCAAATGTGTTCAAGCAAATGACGATGTGGTATGAATTCTCTTATTTTTTTTGTTTTGAGGTAGATGAATAGAAATGAAGAATTTGAATAGAGTTAGACGTGT
The DNA here is from genome assembly GCA_916181665.1 of Avena sativa. Classification (NCBI taxonomy): domain Eukaryota; kingdom Viridiplantae; phylum Streptophyta; class Magnoliopsida; order Poales; family Poaceae; genus Avena; species Avena sativa. The sequence continues at coordinate 33,081,505 of OV702285.1, read as the reverse complement.
GTTCACTTTTGTAAAATGTAGTGTTCATGATGAAATGTTTATGTTGACGATGAATGTTGGGTCAACCTATTAACATGAGTGTTTGTCTTAACAATACGCATCTCAACAAGACGACGATGAATTTGAAATGGACGAGGACGGCGAGGGTTTGATCAATGCACCGAAAGCAAGGACGGTTAATTACACCTCGGAGGAAGACATTTTACTATGCCAAGACATGGTTCAATATTGGGCATGGATCCGGCTGTTGGCACGGACCAAGCTAGAGACACCTATTTAATTGTTCATCGATTGTTTGATATTGTCTACTTGAGATGTGTTTGTGTTTGGCAAGCGGCAGCATGTCGCGCGCTAAAACGGGAAATATGGCGCCCAATATTTTTTAGCACGCGACATTATTGGGTGCCTGTTGGAGATGCTCTTAGGATATAGAAAATTATTCTCCCGCAGCGATGATGTAACATAGGGCACTCCGATGGGTTCACAGTATGAAAAACAAAAAATTCCTATGTAAGAGTGGATGTAACCCAACAAAATTAGATCTATGAGATACTAGTAAGGAGACTTTCATCATATCTGCATACCCTCGAAGATCCAAAGAGTTTGATGATTGAGGGATTCTGGACGATGTAGGCATACACGTGCGTCGGTTCAAACCGATGAAGTCATGTGATCCGGCAGCACCTCCGTGGTATACACGTCTTGCTTGATGGCGTCTCCTCCTCCTTGACCCCTCAAGCGAGGGAGAAGAGCTTCGTGAGATCCCGGCACCATAACGACGTTGCTTAGACGTATGGTGGATAAGTACAGCAGCTCTTCCCTAAGCGTCTATGGGGGAGAGAGAGAGAGAGAGAGAGAGAGAGAGAGAGAGAGAGAGAGAGAGAGAGAGAGAGAGACGTCTCCTGGAAGAGTGTGGCGCCGCAACCCCTTCCCTCAATTATATAGATGTGGGGGAAGGCAGACCTAGGCTTTCCCCTTCCCCCAAGATGGTGGCCGACGGCCAAGTGGGGGTAGGGGGAGAATGTACTTGTCCTTCCTCCCCGCTTAGGCGCCTAGGGTTTTCCTCCTCCTGGCCGCATGGGCCTATGAGGGTTGTGGTGTTCTGGCCCATTAGGCCGAGGTGCCCCCCTTTCATGTCCTTGTGGCCCCACCTCACAGGTGGGCCCCATAGATGGACCTTCGGAACCTTCTAGAACATTCCCGGTATGATACCGAAAAATTCCAAACTTCTACATAATCATCAAAACAACTTTCCCATACACTTTTTTTCTATCTCCAGACCATTCTAGAACTTCTCGTGATGTCCAGGATCCCATCCAAGAACCTGAATTATCGTTCGTTTACAACATCTATCATCTTGACTAACCCTAGCAACACCAAAGCGTTTACACCATCCATTATCTCGACAAAATAATTGGACTACTAATGCAAAGAGAATTATAACAAACACGATAACATTGTCATCGGGGTATCATCATGAAATTAGTACTACATATTCTTGATTTGGTTGGTGCGGGCAAGGGCGTCGTCTTGAGAATGCCAAAGGTGAGGTGATATTTGTGGTGTGTCGCAACCCCTTCCATTGATTTGATGCACTTGAAGTTGAGAAATATGCATCAATAGAAGGCATCGTGCGCTTTGGCGAATTGTTGGATGGTCAATACTCCCTCTTACATGTTTATTGGACGTGAGTTACTTCCCTATACCAATAGTGGTGTTGAAATATGATTTTTTTTAGATATGGCCTTTTAAATCTTGTTTTGCCGTATCGACCTTGGATGGTAAGAGCATCTCCACTCGTTGGGCGAACCCAGGCCGAAATCCGGGCCTTTTTTTGGCCGGACGAAATGCGTTTTCGGCCTGGAAACGCCGAGCTTCTCACTCGCGTTCCCAGGCCGAGTTCTCAGGTTCAGCGAAATTCAGTTAAACTCAGCGAAATTTGGGCGAATATAGGCGGATTTCATTAAATAGGGCAAGGACACACATATTACATCGAATTTAATAACTAGGAAAAGGCCGTTGCCGCCATGGTCGACGCCGGACGCCGCATCTACAGGCCGAGGCGGGGGTGGTTGCCGGCCTGGATGTGCTCTATGACGGCGGCGAGTGTTCGCCCTGGAACGCTCCACCAGCGGCGGCGAGCCCGGAGGTCCGTCGTGTCGGGCGAGATCCTGGAGGCGCCTATCGGCGAAGAACTGCCTCCAGAAGACCAAGTTGCCAGGATCCTCGGCGAGATCCGGGTCTTGCATGGCGGCGATAGCCGCCTGGATCTCTCCTGCGAGGTCCTCGTCGGCTGGCACCGGCGGAATAGGGATCCCGCCGTCGTTGAGTTGCCAGGCGAAGGGGAGACGATAGTCCGGCGGCGTCGTATAGCCCGCCTCATGGAGCAGCCGGGCTTCCCACGGCCGCAACGTTCGTCGGCCGGGAAATCCTTCGGCCATGGCTTTTCGGCGGAGCTGAGGAGGTGGAGTGTCCGGAATTCGCCGGAGTTGGGAGTGGTGTGAGAGACTGTGAAGAGAGACGGCAGGATGTACGCCTTTTATAGGCTGACTTCGGCAGCGAGGGAGGGAGGGCTGTAGCGACGAGGGCGGGAGGGGTGTAGCGGCGAGGGCAGGAAAAGGGAAACAGCGGGAAGAATGATGACGACTTGGCTTCTGTCGCTGACAAGCTGGTCCACTCGGCCAATTCGCTGCGTCCGGCTTCCCAGGGCGTACCCGAGAACCTGGGTTTGGCCTGAGTAGTCCGGACCAAAGTTGACCTAAATCCGGACGAAAACAGGTTCCTGGGTATGCGACTGGACCGATTTTCGGCGTCCGGACCTAAATTCGGGGTCCGGATCGGCGTCTTGGGTAGGCGAGTGGAGATGCTCTAAGCCCATCCAAGATTCTGTAGTAAGCCCAATAAATTTCTTTAGGAGTAAATGAGTTTTTATTGGTAGTAAACCCAATAAATTTTATTGGTACGGAAAGGAGCAGTTCTCAAGAGTGACTGAACTTCAATACTTTTACTTTATTAGCGCCTACAAAATACTACCTCTATCCCAGTTTATAAGACTTACGCGTATACCTAGGTCGTCCACATGAGCTATATAATATGAATTATATAATATAAAAATTATATCATTAGAAAATATAACATTTGAAGTTTCTAATAGTATAGTTTTTATCTTATGTACCTCATGCTAAATTGGTTAATTTATCGACCTAAAATACGCGTAGGTCTTATAAACCGAGATGGAGGAAGTATGTCGCTTACATAATGGCCAAATTATTCAAGGAATTGAAGGATCTTAGACTAGTCATGCTAGGAAGTATCATATTATTAACCTCAAAATGTATGATATCATATTGTTGTATCTCCATTCATGTGTAGAATCTCAATATATTTTTTCACTAATTATTTTAGCTTTACATGTTATGATATTGTATCATAGCACGATACTACTACCAGTGTGATATGTAAGTATTTTACATGCATGAACTCCATGATACATGTCTACTTCTACTATGGCAGCCTTAGGACATGTACAATGGTATGACACCAGTCTTTCCTTAGAGTTGTCATGATAAATTTTTACTTATTTGAAGAAGAGAGAGTGAAGAAAGATAAGCTTGTCTTTCTTTGCAAAGAGATGATCCATGAGGCTAGAGCATCTCCACTTGCCCCCCTAAAGGCCCGCTAAGCGTGAAATGAGGGCGTCGGCGCAAAAAAAACCATCCAGTCCACTCCCCAAAACCGAAACGACGCCGGCACGGCCCAACTAATCATCCGGCGCCCTTAGGCCGAACCCAACCCAAGGGAGAGCAAACGGGGGCGCCGACGGAATAGGGCTGGCCCGCAAGCTTTTCCAAGTTTTGGGGGAGGACTGGACGGGCCGCGCCATTCCCACCATTTTCCTCCCATCACCGCCCACTCCCGCCACCCCCCACCCCCTCTCGTGTGCCACCTGCCGCCACCACCATGCCACCGAAGAGGTACCAATCTCCCCGCGCGTTAGGGCTCGCGAAGAAGGGGAAGGCCGACAAGTAGCGGCCGGAGGGGATGACCAACACGGAGTGGGCATTCGAAATCCAGCACCGACAGGTGGAGAATGCTAGCCTCCAGCTGAGGGAGAAGAACTCGAGGCTGCACAGGGCGGTGGAGGCGCAGGTAGTGCATGCGTAGGCGTCCACTCTTGCGGCGCAGAGGGCGGCATCCATGGAGGGAATGATGGCGCCGTCTTACAGCACTGGCATGCACATACTCGGGAGCCAGAGCAGCGTCCCCTCTCCATCTGTGTCCAACACATCGCCATTTGGCCAGGCAAACACGACGACACATCTCACACGTTTCTTGATGGGCTACAACAACTTCGACCAGCTCAGTGGTTTCGACCCCAACTCCTTCGCCAATGACACCCCATCGGCCTATCGTCGCCCTCCTTTCAATGGCGGTGTGCCCCTGCCGCGGGTTGGCTTCACCTAGTTCGCTACAGGATGCAATAGCCAGAGCATCAATAGCGGAACGCACAACGGAGACTCCATCATGGCCGACAACATCAATAGCGGCTCTGCCCACGCCTTCAGGCAAAATAAGCCGATGCCTATGCTGACAAAGAGGAAGACCGCGGTGAGCCTTGGGAAGACGAGGTCTATGCGTACACGGAGGCAGAGGCTGGGGATGAGGTGGTGGAGGTGCCGGTGACCATCACGACCGACTCGAAAGGAAAGAAGAAGGCGATGGAGGTGGAGAAAAAGAAGAAAGGAGGTGGTAGCCGCGGACCCAAGTGGAGATTGACGGAAGACGGGTGCCTCGCCGAAGCTTGCTGATGTCTATGCACTTCTATTCTTGTAGACAGTTGTTGGGCCTCCAAGTACAGAGGTTTGTAGAACAGTAGCAAGTTTTTCTTAAGTGGATCACCCAAGTTATATCGAACTCAGGGAGGAAGTGGTCAAATGTATCCCTCTCAAGCAACCCTTCAATCAAGATACATGAAGTCTCTTGTGTCCCCAACACACCCAATACACTTGCCATGTGTATAGACGCACTAGTTCGGCGAAGAGATAGTGAAATACAAGTGATATGGATGATTATAAGTGGTAACGGTGCCAGAAAAGAGCTTCTGATGGGGAGGAAAAGACTAAACGAAAAAATATGGAAGCAAGCAAACATGTAACAGATCTAGATGCAAACGGTGTTTCAATGTTTAGAAACAAGGCCTAGGGATCTTACTTTCACTAGTGAACACTCTCAATAAATATATTCTCTTCATGATACTACCCTGAACTACTCTCCGGTTGGACACTCTAATCCATGGTAGGGCTATAACAGCACACCTCAAAGTCCGCCTTCCCCATCTAGATAACCACACACTGTCACCTTGAGCGCTAGATGGTGATACGTCGGAAACGTATCTATAATTTTTTATGTTCATGCGTGTTAGTATCTACTTTGCTTTGCTTTGTCCACACTTTGAGGTGCTTTTTACATGTTTTCTAGTACTAACCTATTAACAATTTGCCATAGTGTCAGTTGCCTATTTTCTGCTGTTTTTGGTTTTAGAAAATCTAGTGAAGAAATATTCTCGGAATTGGACGGGACAAACACCAAAGTCAATAACTTTCCGTGAGGAACAAGAAGTCTAGAAGGGAGACGGAGAAGCAAACCAGGGCGGCCAAACCCCCCTAGGCGCGGCCAGGGGTGGGACCGCGCCTGGGTGGGGTGTGGGCCCCCTGGTCGCCTCCTCGGCCTCCCCCTTCGCCTATAAGAAGCCCCCGATGCCTAAACCCTAAGCACCCGATCAAATCTCCACGAAACCGTCTATAGCCGCCGCCACCATTGTCCCTAGATCGGGGGATCTAAAGTTCTCCCTCGCATCCTGCCAGAGGGGAGATCATCCCGGAGGCCTTCTTCTCCGGTATGATGCTTGAGTAGTTCCACCTTGGACTATGGGTCCATGTAGTAGCTAGATGGTTGTATCTCCTCCTTTGTGCTTTCATGTATAGATCTTGTGAGATCCGTTCATGATCAAGATCTAATCTATTTGTAATCATGCATGTTGTGTTTATGGGGATCCGATGGATATTGAGATTATTATGTTGGTTTGATTAATGTTTTGTCTTTATGATTCTATCATGTCTGTGTTGTTTGTGATCTTGCATGCTCTCTGTTGTTAGTATCTATCTTGGCCAAGTAGTTGCTAGTGACTCCAAGAGGGAGTATTGATGCTCGATAGTGGGTTCATGCCTCTAGTTTCCAAGGGAAGTGGCAATAATCTCTTCGGTTGTAGAATGTGTTGTTGCCACTAGGGAGAAAACAACATTCTCTTGTTCATGGAACATGTGGACTGTTTACCTTACACATTTGCTTAAAGCAGTTGTCTGTTGCTTGCAACTTAATACTGGAGGGGGTTCGGATGATAACCTGAAGGTGGACTTCTAGTCATAGATGCAGTTGGATGGCGGTCTATGTATATTGTTGTATTGCCCAATCGAATATCATAGGATCTTTCTGACTAGTATTGCATTGTTATGCCTTGCTCAGTTCCTGTCAATTGTCATGCTATAATTTGTTTACCCTTCATGCCATGTTATTTCTCTAAGGAGAGCACCTCTAGTGAACTATGGACCCCGGTCCAATCTTTACCATTGATACATCTTCCACTATTACTTGTTTACTTGCTGCAAACTATTACCTTCCACACCATACATTTAATACTTTGTTACAGCAAACCGGTGAGCTTGACAACCTCACTATCTAGTTGGGGCAAAGTCTTGAGTTTGTGTTGTGCAGGTCCCCGCGTTGCTTGCAACACCTGTGTGACGTTTCCTTCCTCCTAATGGTTCGATAACCTTGGTTTCTTACTGAGGGAAAACTGCTACTGTGCTGCTTCACACCTTCCTCTTGGGGTTCCCAACGAAGTGCTAAACCAGAACCATCAGATGGTTCCAACAAACACCACAATTTCATAGAGACAACCAACTCCAAATATAACTCATGACAAATATTTATGAACTCTAGCCTAAGTGCCACCACGGTATGCATGCTGTCACTTTCACACACGTGGGGAAAGAAGAGATCTATTGAAGCACTTGAGTATTTATGTAAACTCTAGCCTAAGTACCACCACGGTATGCACGCTGTCACTTTCACACACGTGGGGAGAGCCGGAGATTGGTTTAAGCACTTGAGTAACATAGTAGATCTACTTGATTACAAAGCTCATGATCTCATAAAGATCACGCATAGAGAGAGAGATGAACACATAGCTACCGGTAGAGCCCTTAGCCTCGAGGAATCAGCAACGACGATGGAGATGGTGGTGGAGATCGATGGAGATGGCTCTGGGGGCACTTCCCCGTACCGGTAGGATGCCGGAACAGAGACTTTCTGTCCCCCGAATCTCCCCTTCGATGGCGGCTGCGCTGCGGAACTTTTCGTGGATTTTTGTTGGTCGTTTTAGGGTTTTCTCTCCGGGGGCTTCTTATAGGAGAAGGGAAAGGAGAGGAGGAGGCCAGGGGGCCCACACCCCCTGGTGGAGAACCCAGGGTGGGCCTGCGCCACCATAGGGTGTGGCCACCCTGGTGCCCTACTCCGTCTCTGCTTCGCGTTTCCGTATTGCTCCTGGAAAAAAAGTAACTTTGACTTTTGTCCCGTCCAATTCCGAGAATATTCATTTTCTGGTTTTTCTGGAACCAAAAACAGAAGAAAACATGCAACTGGTACTGTGGCATCTTGTTAATAGGTTAGTTCCATAAAGTGTATAAAAATACCTCAAAGCATAGACAAAACATAAGACAAATGATATAAAACAAGCATGGAACATAAAAAATTATAGATACATTTACGATGTATCACTTGGAAGATGATTAACATAGACCCCTTCACTGGCGCCAAAAAAAAATACTCGGATTGCTATTGGAAGAGTGTGAAGGAGGTGTAAGATGAGCGGCGGCTCTTGGATCCGTACTTCAAGTCCTTGTGCCATGATCGCAACGACCGAGGCATGTATCATCGTTGTTCCATGATCCAACACGCCTGCAACAAGTGGCACTGAGTCGTATAGGAAGTGTGTCGTGTCCATGTCAGCGACACCAACTACGACGATCACTTAAGCAGCCCCCATCGCCACCCACTCCCGCCCATTTGAAATTGTATCCCATTGTTGGTATTTTTTGTAGATGTGTGTCATGATCGCCGCCTACCGAGAGGACAACGAGGACAACAAGTTCAAGTTCATCCACATCTTTGCACGAATCGAGGGGTGCTACAAGTGGGAGGAGACACAGACCGCTCTTACCAAGGCAAGACCACCGCCTACGACCCGGTGGTGGCAAAACTATGTTTAATTTCTAGCGAGTTTTTAATGTTTGAATTTGTCAATTGTTATTGGAGGGGCTGTTTGGAGACGGCAGCTAGGAAGGCGGTGACACCCGATAGGAGGTACCTACACTGCCCCCCTCTCGTCGGACACACGTCGAGAAGACCTCGCGCCGCCGGGCACGCCTCTCGGAAGGCTGCCGCCACCAGGAACGTAGCCGAGAAGCTGCTGATACAGAGGAGACATGCACGTGAGGAGATGTTTGCCATCGAGTACAGCGAGGCCGCCGATGAGCACGCATCGGGGAGAGCGTCGTCCGCCATCTCAGGTAGGGGAGTTAAAAGGAGCGAGGAGCAGGACCGTGCCAGGATGTTCAGGTGGAGCCACAGAGGTCGTCCCGCCGTCAGTCGATGGGGGATCTGTAGGAGCAGCACCGTGCCAGAAGGCCGCACACGCCGACTACCGCAAGGATTGCGACCTTTCTGGTGCCTTGGGCGGTTGCGAACACCGCCGATCCTTGAGGTTGACGGACTGAGGGGCGCGGGCGCCACCATGCCGAAAGATGTCGTTTCGTGGAGAGATGCCTTCGAGGACCTCGTCTGGTCAAATGGCAGCCGCACACTTTGGGCGTAGCCTCTGGTAGTAGGAGTAACGACATTTAACACTCCAAGCTATCTCTCTACATGCAACATGAGTCTCTTATGCTGTTGATAGATGATACTAGTAATTTGGTAGTTGTGGCTAATTATTTCGACATTTGTCGATAGTTAATATGTCATTGCTTCATCAAATAACATTGTAGTAGTTGTTGACATGGATAATTAATCGGGCCATGATCTCAATGATGTTGTAGTAATCATCGTGGTGCTCTTGAGGGTGGAGCTATAAGCAGAGGATCACATCACTATGAGCTACTTTGTCAATAAAGCTCGTGGGTGTGTTGGGCTTCTTGCTCTCCAACTGATGCCCCATTATCCTTCAGCTGGCCATGGTGGTGGGGGTAGAAGAAGAGGTTGCGGACTAGATGCTGAATGTGAGACCCCGGTGCATGGCTTAATAGGATTTATAGCATACCCATACCAACAAGCAGCAACTTCTTTTCCGAAAGCTCATCTGCAAAGAACTCTAAGGTTAAGCGTGCTTGGCCTAGAGAAATTTGAGGATGGATGACTGAACAAAAGTGGGTACCGGGTGTGCACGACTGAGGACAAAGTGTCTACAAAAGACTAGTGTTGGTCTGTGGGGTTAGTCTAGAGATCCTATTGAGCTGCCAGGAGTGACAGCCGCTGGTCCGGAGAGGCCGGGGTGTTGCAAGTGGTATCAGAGCCGGTCCTCATGGTTACACGGGCGTGTGCGGGTCAGTGGTGGACATGTGAAGCATGTCGCGTGTGGCCCATAGTGGATACATCATGGAACATGTGCCGGCACTAGATGCACAGACGTGTGCCAAGAGGGGACGTTCCTGGCTTGTGGTTGATCGACGAGGGTGTCGATCTTCTAAGGGTGGGTGTATGTGAGACCCTTGCGCATGGCTTAATAGGATTCATAGCATACCCACACCAACAAGTTGCAACTTCTTTTACGGAGAAGCAAACAAGGGGTGGACCTGCACCTTTTTTGTGTTGACGGTGGAGTCGAAGGACATATCAGGTGCGTTCTGTCTTGCGACTGGGGGTGCCCCATTGTCCGTCACCTCGCGGAGCCTTACGAGCTCCTCTTGCATGCCGAATGACTGGGAGATTCTGTTGAAATCCCTGTCATAGTGGTCTGATCGGGTGAAGCTCCCGTGGACCGTGATGACGCCCCTGGGTCCTGGCATCTTGAGTAGCAGGTACGCGTAATGCGGTACTGCCAGGAACCTTGCGAATGCCACACGCCCGAGGATGGCGTGGTATTGTGATGGTAAGTCCACCACTTCGAACTCGATCCGCTCGCGTCAGAAGTTATCCTGCTTTCCGAAGATGACGTCGAGCCATATATTTCCCAGGGGGAATATTCCCTTTCCTGGGACAATGCCATGGAACGTTGTGTCTGACTGCTCTAGGCTGCATAGTGGGATCCGCATTGCTGCTAGGGTGCTGGCGAACATCAGGTTGATGCCGCTGCCGCCGTCCATGAAGACGCGGCTCATCTCTAACCCTCCGATCTGCGCCTCAAGCACCAGGACAGCATGACCTCGGCGAGGGACCTGGCAAGGGTGATCCGAACGACTGAACGTGATGCAAGACTCCGATCCGCTGAGGTACTCAGGGATGGCGGGTGGAGCTGTCACAACCAGGTTGATCCGACGGGTGATTTTCTTCTGCACCCTATTCGTTGGGCGCCATTTTTGGATCATCAGCGCTCCTTTCGGCGGGGGATACCCGTGACCACCGTTATTCTGTGCGGGTGCGATTGGGTGGTTCGGGCCTCCTGCAGGTGGCGGTGGAGGAGCTCCATGCGCGATTTCGCCTAGTGCGGGTACGTTCCCGAATCCAGGGTTCGGGGCTTGCTGCCTTATCTGATCCATGCTTTCGCTGAGTTTCTGGAACTCGCGGCAGTCCTTGAGCATATGGCTTGCCTTCTTCTTACCATCCTGCTTGTCGATGTAGAAGTGGATGGTGCATGGACCCGATAGTTTTTCGTATGCCGAGGGTCCGTCATCGCGACCGCGGCGCTGCCAGGACTGTGCTGGGCGTCCTCCGTCGCGGAAGTTGCTTCTGCGGTATCTGTCGTTGCTACGGCGGTCGGTGTAGCCAGCCGCGACCATGTCGGGTCCATCGCGATCGTCGTAGACGCGCGATCTTCTCTTGCTACGGTTTTCATGTCGCCGGCCGTAGTCGTCTTCTTCCTCTGAGTGCGCTCGGTGGACGGAGTCCTCACCGTCGGCCCACCTGTTGGCGATATCCATGAGGTGGTCGAGTGTCTTGGGCTTGACGCGCCCAAGTTCTTCTTTGAAGTCCTGGCGCTTGACGCCGTCCTTTAAGGCGTCGATAGACCTCTCTTCGGAGATGTGCGCCGCAGAGTTCTTGGTGTTGGACCAGCGCAATATGTACGAGCGAATGGATTCGCCCGTTCGTTGAGTGCAGGCCCGCAACTCCTCGATCGAGGCAGGCCTCTTGCTGGTGCCTTTGAAGTTTCGGACGAAACTGTACGCCAGCTCCTCCCAGCTTCGGATGGATCCTGAGGATAGGCTGCTCAGCCAGATCCGAGCCGCGCCTATCAGCTGCAGCTGAAGGCATTGCATGGCGGTTTCCCTGCTTCCGCCGTGCAGCTTGACGGACGACAAGTGGTCGCTGAGCCACGCCTTGGGGTCCTGTGTGCCATCAAACTTCGGAGTGTCCAAAGGAAGCTTGACGTTTCGCGGCATCCTTGTCCGTCGAACAGATCTGCTGAAGCATCGGGCTGCGCAGAGTTCTCCTTCGTCTTCATCCATCTCGGATTCAGACGAGCATGCGCGCTTGGCGCGCGCCTTGTCGATTTTGCGCTGGGTGAGCTCGCTTCGGGCGTCGTAATCGCGGCTGCGATGGCGCGAGCCCTTGTTCCTTCGAGGAAGGTCGTCTCTTCGTCTTCGGATGAAGGCATGGGACTATGGTTGAATCTGACTGCAGCTTTCTTCTTTGGCTCCGTGGGAGCTTCTCCGTGGAGCGCAGCTCCAACGAGTCCAAGCCCGGTAAGCGCAGACTTCTGCATGGCCCTCTTCGGGTCCCCCTCCGGAGGTGGGTTGGACGCGAGGTACGCGGTGGCTGCCATGATCGCAGCTTGCGGTGTTTTCGGGATGACGTTGCCATCGGCATCCATCTCCATGAAGGACGCATTGAGGGCTCGGGTCACCTCGCGACGCTCTTTGGGGTCCATGTTCTCCATCCGAGAACGGTGCTTGTTGCTGTTGTTGCCGTGCGAGCTAGAGCCAATGCCCATGGCGGAGAGCACAGCTCGTCGCGCACTGGACTCCGAAGCTGCTTGCTTGCGCTTGTCAAGCACTTCCTGCATCTTGATCTGCTTCTTGTGCTCCTCGATGAGGAGCATGTGGTATGACATCAACAGATCTCTTGAGGCATCAGCGGGTAGGATCTTGTTGCCTGCTACAGCCTCGCGTGCTTGAGCCCATCCCTCCTCGTTGAGGTGGATGACCCGATTATTGTTGTCCCTGTTGGGTGGGGGACTGGCTTCTTCTGTTTCCACCGTTTCTACCCTGCGGGTTGGGTGGCAGATTGTGTTTCTGATCCTGGATGACTGCGACGCACTGATAGCGCTCGTAGATCGGCTTGCTGCTGCCGCAACTTTCGGATCCGGAACCATAAGTCCCTTCATCTGATGGTGGATCGCATAGATCGGAGTTGCAGCTGCTGCTGTCATAGGACTCGTCTGTCGATGGTGATGTGCGTAGCACAGGGTGTGGAGTCCATGAAGCGGGCCTGATCGATGGCAGGGGCACCCGCTCTGGAAGGCGGAGAGTGCCGGTCTGCCCCACCTGGAAGCAGAAGCTCCCGAACAGGATCTCGAGTTCGTCGCCAATGGGCTCGAAGTTCTTCATGGTGGCCAGTGAGTGGGCGGTGAAGTCGAAGGCGTCGAAGAGGAGATGACTCTCCGTCACCGCGGAGTTGTAGATCGCTCGGGTTGGGACCTTCACGATCGCACAATCAGCGTCCCCAGTTCCCACAGATGGCGCCAATTAACGAGGTTTAATCTCGTCAATGCCCATTGTTATGGACTTGGATTTTGGAGAAGATGGGGATGCTGGAGATCGCGGAACGGTTAGCAAACAAGCAACACGGGGACACGAGGTTTACCCAGGTTCATGATCCCGGAGGGAAAACCCTACTCCTGCTTGTCTGCTCTGATTATGATGGAACCGAAGGTTACAGGGGTGCGCAGATGCAATCTGGCGTGGAGGTGTGTATGCGGTGGTGTGCGAGAGATTGTAAGAGAGCCTCCTCGTCGTGCCCTCCTGGCCTTTATATAGAGATGGGCAGGTCCCAGGCACAGATCGAGTCGGTTACAGGTTTTAGGGTTTACCCCTTTGAATTTCCTATCTACTCTAGTCTTGCTCTCCAAGGATCTGAAGGCGTCATGGGCCTTGGCCACCCGAAAGTCTTCATGGGCCGACGTATATTTGTCGTGGGCCTTCCTTGGGCTGGACTAGGTATGCTGAGATCGTGTAACCGCGGGGTATAACCATGTCATCATCTGCAAAGAACTCTTAGGTTAAGTGTGCTTGGCCTAGAGAAATCTGAGGATGAGTGACCGACCGGGAAGTGGATATCAGGTGCGCACGAGTGAGACAAAGTTTGTATAAAAGACTAGTTAGTCTAGAGATCCTGTTGAGCTGACAAGAGTGATAGCCTGTCAGGGGGGATGACCCCGATAGGGTCGTAAGGGGTGAAACTCATTATTGTCCCAACCTGGATTGGGCCAAGTCTGGTTGACACGGGACGAGTTACAATGGTTGGGTCATCTTGCCAGTACGGGGCCGACATAAGAAGTAAGTCGGCTCGTAAAGGACAAGGAATTATAATCTGCAGGTAACGACAAGACGAGTCTCACAAGGAGAAGCCGAGTGAAGGAGGTCGTGAGGCTCCTTTCTGAGTAAGATCCGGGAAGGACCACGCTAAAGCGGAGTCAAAAGAGAAGGGCGTCGCCGGGTGACAACTAAAGGAGCCGGGTGACGCCAAAAACACCAAGAGACGCATAAAGCAAAGATTGACGCCAAAGGAGCTGACATCTACATACAAGAAGACCGTTGGCTATGTACCTTTGCTGACTAGGTCAAGGGCCTAAGGCTGGCCCATTGACCCGACCCGCAAGGTAATAACAAAGCCCAAACAGTAAACCCTAGGATCCAAACTGTAACCTAGATATTCCCGTTTCCTATATAAGGAGGGGTAGAGCTAGGGTTAGAGGCATGCGCAGCTAGTGCCCCAAGGCTGGCATTCCCCCTTCTGGCTTATAGCTTCTAGGCAAAACAGCTCAAGGAGCACTTGTAAGTTACTCCCTCCGTTCCGAAATATAAGACATTCTAGCTTTGTGAAACGAATGTATCTAGATACCTTCTAGGGTATAGGTTCACTCCAAACCTCTACGAACCTATACACTAAAAGACGTCTAGATACATTTAATTCACAAAGCTAAAACGTCTTATATTTCCGAACAGAGGGAGTAGAAGGTGGAATAAAATCACAAGTTCTTGGTGGCTCTAGTTCGTTCTTCGTGTGCGGCTACACCGCGCACTCCCTCCCCGGATTTCTCAAGTGTCCATCCGGCCCCAACTTAAGCCTACCCATGGAATCTATCGTGACACCACCACGACACAACCACTAGCTCGGAGAGGCCGGGGTGTTGCACTGAAGCCTGGAGGCGGTGGGGAAAATTTGCTGCAAACGAGAGCTCCGTTGCTCTCTTATTTGTAGATCATCAGCAGAGGACTCAAGGAAACAACACGATCTGTCCTGCCTATGCTCCCTCTGGTCGAATGGCGACCCTTCTCTTCAACCTCCAGAGTGGAGGTCTTCGTCGGTGCCTCTTGCCAGAGCTCCCACCTTCTCATCGCTAAGTGGTTCGTCCCAACAATGTCAAGGTGAGGTCCAACTCCGGCGGAGAGGCCAAGGAGTTGATTGATTTTTCTGCTATAATTTTGAGGTCCTCTGTGAAAAAGTTGAGGCCTTATCTTCCAATTCTAGGTTTGTTAGGGCAAGTGTTGCTAGGGGCCTCATTGTAATTGTGCCCACTTTTTTTATTTCTTCTAGGCCTCTTGGGGCCTTTCCCGTACCAAAAAACCCCTCCCTAAAAATCGTGGGAGTAAGGGCATCTCCACTGGTTCGACCCAACCTGTCCGAGCGCGTCCGAACGCGTTCAAGCGGACGCATGGGACATGCGCGGCGTCCCAGCGACATGACCCATCCAAATTGACACGTTCGGCTCGACTCATTCGTGCACCAAATTTGGAAAACGGTTGCGTCGGCCCTGACAGCGCGCGTGTCGTCCTGTGTCCTCCTGTGGGAGCCGAGGGCCTGCTTGCCAATGACCAACGACTTTCTTCCACTAGCCATCAATGGAAGGCTTCTCCAAAGGCTGGTCGTGCCGCTGCTACCGCCATCTGACGCTTGCCCTCCTGCCGGGACACTTCAATGTCGTCGCTTTGGCCTTCGTGCCAACATCCAATGCCATCCCTTTTTAACTAGCCATCTGCGACCATCTCCATGTTTCAAGTAAACCACGACCACAACACTATAACACCATTCTAGCTATGTGCCGCCTACGGCGCTGGCGATGACGGCGCCGACGAGTCGGTAAGACCCCATTCTTCGTTGAGAGAGCGGTAGATCGCTTCTTGCATCTGCAGTTCTTCTCGAGCTTGGGCGAGGCGTACACGCAGTTAAGCGTCGTCGGGATTGCTCGCACCGCTTCCCGGAGCTTGTCGCGCACTTCTGTGAGCGCTAGACGGTATCGGTGCTCTGTAAGAAAGACGCGGTTCATCATCTCCAACAAGAAAGGCTCGCCAGTGGTCTTGTTGTAGTTGTAGTGAGTGTGCCACAACCGTAGTGGGATAGTGTATATCTCTAGGCGTCCCCGAATCGGAGGCGGCAACACGTCCGATGCCACCGACGGGTTCGGCAACCACGACGGCAGCGGGCGCTCGGGCTGCTCTTCCTTGCCGACGTCAGGGTTGCCACGGAGGCCAGTGCGCTGACGCTGTACGACCAGGCATGGTGGTTTGTGGTAGGGGTGGTGCGGGTCTGGTTGAAGATATCTCGGCTAACCTCTCCTTTTTATGGCTGCGCCTAGACGGCTGGACGCAGCGGGAAACGCCTAAAACTGGCGGGAAACGGCGCGAAAGAAAATCAGAAGACAACGGGGCGCGTGTCATATTGGTGGGCTTGGCTGACCGGATAGGCCGGAACCTGAACAGAAAGCGACCGCAATCGTGACCCAAACGAATTTTAACCAGCCCAACTAGATGCATATCGTTAGAGTTAAACACGTGTTGACATATTTGTGCACATGCGTCCTAATTGTCTTCCCGCGCGCACGTACACGACGCCGCGCGGGCCGCGGCCAAGGCGGCAAAGAGGGCGGCGAAGCACCAGAACCGCCTCGCGCGCCGGGTGGACAAGACGGAGAGGTGCGCCTTCATCGACGCGCAGATGGCCAGGCCGACGACCATCTCCGACGACGATGCCCGCTGGCTGGACTACCTGTCGTCGACGCCGGTATCCGATATGACACCGGTCTCCTCTGGTGATGACTACGTCTTCATCTCCTCGTCGGACTAGATTTAGTTTCTAGTAATTTCCGGTAGCATAGTAGTAGTTTCTAGTATTTTTCTTATACCCGAACTATGTAATTTTTTTATGTTTATGTATAATATATTTTTGCTTTTTCTTTGTTGCCAAAAATCGTGTTTGCGTGTGCACCAATTTAGCACGTCTGTTAAAGGGTTGGTGCTACAAATTCAGCGCGCACGTTTTAGCGCCTCTGCGGAGAAGATTCGTGCGCGACGCGCTATACCAGAATCACGCGTATTGCATACACGTTTTCACCGCATCGAAATTTACAACGACGACTAGAGTTGCTCTTAGGAATGGATCTGGAGTTGGCGGTCCAAGCCCAGCAGTCGAGGGAGTGTAGTCATGAGCATGGAGGCGTCGTCGAGGCGGTCGAAGGAGCAGCGCCGCGCGATGATTCGCTCGGCGACAAACGACATGTAACCGTAAGCTGGCACGCCCTCGAGACAGAGGCGGACACGGTACAATATTGTCGTGCCAAACGCGTTCTCCAGCGGGCGCCATGGACGGACTTGGAGCAGGGCACCATCCGCAACGATCTTTCCCCTTCTTGAGCACGTCGGCACAGTGGGCCTTGTGCTCGAACTTGAGCAGAAACTGCCCAGGTTGGTGCGGGCAGACCGTGACGTCGCGGTGGCTGAGACGATGATCCTTCCTGATAGCATGGTTGATGGCAAGGGCTTCGATCTTGCGATTACCACTGATGGGGCACGCAATGGCGAGAGCTTCATGTCCTGGTCCCAGTCGCGGGATGTGGCGAGGATGAGCGTGTCCTCGTCCGAGCGCGTCGCCGCCAAGCCGATGCCGCACTGAGCCATGGGCGGAGGAGGCGGGAGCGTTGCAGCAGGCACAGGTGAAATAGCTGCAGGGTCACTTATTTTAGGACCGGGGAAATATTATTTTGAGCAACAGAGGTAGTAAATTAAAAAAAAACTGAAATCAATGTGCCTACGAATCATGTGGCGATCTAAATCAGTGTTAAAAGAATCTTGAATGTTGAAAGCTCATATGTTCGCATTCTTTTTATTAGACAGTTGAGTGAAATAGACGGCACCTTTATTTTTGTAGTTAAAAGAGAAATTATATTTTTCTAACACGGGAAAGATGACCAAAGCCATTTGATGAGTGAAAGAGTTGGTAATTGGGTTGATGAGCGAACCCCAAAATCAGTATAACAAAAGGAATCTTGAATGTTAAAAGCTCATATTTTAGCGTAAATTTGCTGGCATTCTTTTCATTAGATAGTTATAAGTGAAATAGATGGCACCTTTCTTCTTCTTTAGAAAAAGAGATTTTTTTTTTGCTAACACGGACAAAAAAGACTAAAGCCTGATATAGAAAAGAGTTGGTAAACGGGATTTGATGAGCGAACCCCTGCACCACCATCGGTGGACGCAAGATGCCAACCGATTCGGGCTTTTTGCTTGGGGTGTTTGCCCCCCGAAAGCATCTCAACAACCTCCTCCCGGAGGCGGTGGAGGAGGATAGATGCCGACGGTATTTGCCATCGTGCCAGAGCAGAGGCTGCTCTTCGGCAGCTTCCCCGATGGAGAAACTGACAAGTGCAGCAAACAATGCTCTCGCAGGGGCTCCAGCCCAAAATCCCGGTTCACAAACTCCTCAGCCCTCCGAATAGCTGGAGTTACAGGCGCACGCGACGGCGCTCGGCTGCTGTGGCGCCAGAGACGGCTCCTTTTAAGCAGGTTGTTGAGTTGCTTACCTAGCGGTGTGGGACTATTATTGTTCACGTACGTAGCTCTGGTCCCCGGTTCCAGGCAGCAAAGGGCAGGCTCAGTTTAGACCGCTAAACTGCACTGGACACCCTTTCTGCTCCCTATTAGAGGCCCAACAAGCTTCCCAGCCCATGCAACTGAATTCACAACCACCGTCCAGCTGAACCTAAGCTGTGTACGTACTCCCTCCGTTTTAAAATATAAGATGTTTTAGATTTGTGAAGCAAATGTATCTAGACTTGTTTTATATCTAGATTCACTAAGGTTTAGAGTGAATCTACACACTAAAACAAGTCTAGATACATTTCTTTCACAAACCTAAAACATCTTATATTTTGAAACGGAGGGAGTACTACTCATCTATATACTACTTATTGGTGTACCCCATAAACCCATAAGGACCAATTACCACCGGACGATGAGGCCTACAACACGCCATCTAACAGCTATCATTAATCTAATCCGTTATTGGTGTGTACTTAGCATTTTACAACGTCGGACGCACTCATCCCGCAGAGGAGAAAATTCCGCGTCCGCAGCCTTTGCCTCGCCCAAATCACCGCAAAAGAAAAGGAACTTATCGCCACACGCCGCAGCCCGACCTCTCCCTGCCTTGCGCCGCCATCTCGCCACACGCCGACCGGCATCCCCGCCTCATCTCTGCACGCCGCACGGCAACACCGCCTCCCTCGCCGCCCTGCACCCCGCATGGAGGTGCCGACCTAGAGCAGCGACGTGTCGTACCGTTGGCCTCTCCTCCCTACATCCCCGCCTCTCTAACGCCCGATTTGACGGCTTGGACCCCGCTGAAGCCGAGGACTGTGGCATGTTGCGCGGCCGGCTCCATGCCGGGCACCTACTGGAGCGCCCTCACCTCCGCGGCTCCATCACCAGGTACAAGTGGATCTCTTTGATGTAGTGATAGCCTCCTCACCATTCTGCTTTCCAGTTGTTTTCTATCCGATTAGGCGGGTTTGGGTCTAGGATTCAGGCAAAACTAAGTTCGATGTGCTAGGATCAACAATACTTGTTGCTGGTACAAGTTTTCTAATATGATCCTATCCATTACAAAACCGCCATGCCAATTCAAGCACTTACAACTGAAGGTTCAAGGTCGGTGTTCTGCCTTAATATGATCCGATGTGCTGCCTTAATGTGACAATTTAGGATAAGGAATTTTCATTTTGTTTTAGATGGTCATGTCGGTGCGCCACCTGAAGGTGTGGACCTTTCTGCCCTGTCATGGAGAAGATGTACATGTGGAGGGTGGGCCCTCTCCTGTCAAATTCCAGGTTCAAGGTCTGTTATTTCACATGATCGCTTCAGTGTGATTTGTAAGTCTGAATGAATTCAATGCCTGACCATTTATATTTTACGTATACTGACTTATGAGCAATTTTTGTGTAGGAGGTGAACTCAGAACCTGGTATTCATGATAAATTAGCGGAGTCGAAAGATACATGGATTCTTGGGGTGGAAAATGATTTCTGCAATCGAGGTACTCATAAAATACATGGGTTTCTTCAAAATGGAAATTTCCTACAGTTTATATGTACGATAATTCAGAAGTTTGTTGTATCGTACTTATTTGTAGGTTGTTGCGTAGATGCCTGCAAGAATCAAACATTGATGCCTTCTGTTTATGTATGTTTGCATCAGGGAGTAGTGGTACGCATGCTTCCCACTATCCTTCTGGATAATCTTGACCAACTTGAGATGTATGAGCATCTAGAGTGTTTGCAACGACAATGGGTTTGGCATTACGAGTGAGCTTGATGGGCATGACTGGGGTAGAGGCATTACCGATCAGGGTGCTATAGGAAGCAAATGGTATGTCGTGGTACTATAAACCCCTTCAACCACCTGTATTTGTGTGGATTCATGTGCCATGGATGTTTTTATCCTATAAACCTTTTTGGAATTTCTATTTAGTTTCAGATCTAAACTAAGAGTCTTCGTGTCCCATATTTATCCATATTTTCCATATACTTTGGAGTGGGATTTATCATGTGCACTTATTAGTCCTTGAGAAAAATAGATTCCTTAATCTCCATAATTGTTTATCTGCAAGGTGATGACTGATGTGTGACTGCTTCCGCGAATCGATGGCAAGTCCCAACAATTAATGCAGGAGCTCGGCTTGTATGACGGGTTTGTGGTGAGCAGCATCCTAGAGTTTCTCATGTCATTCTTGTAGGGGTTCGTAGCATGGAAAACAAAAAAATTCTACCGCATGCACACAAACAAGCCAAGATCTATCTACTAGATTGTAGCAACGAGTCGATAGAAGCACTCACCCTCGAAGATTCTAAAGCGGTTAACGAGAGCAGATTCTCGTGGATGATATAGTCGTACACTTGCCGATCTCAAGATCGCGTAGACGATCCTTCCGGCGCTTCGTTCCGGCAGCGCTTCCGCAGTCGGTCACACGTTCGGTACTCGATGAAGACCTTCCTCTCTCTTGTTCCAGCAGGCAGCGGAGGTTGTAGTTCTCCCCTCGCGATTCCGGCAGCACGACGGCGTGGTGTCGGAAGTAGAGGAAAGATCCCGCAGGGCTTCGCCTAAGCCGGATGCGAGTTATGGTGGATTAGGGTCTTCCCGGAGATCTAGGGTTTAGAAGTCCGGGAAGAGGAGGAGGTGTCGGCGGTGGCTAGGGCGGCGATGACGGACCGGCGGCGGCGCGGGTGTGTGGGGAGGCCTTGGATCTTGTGGTGTTGGGGCAGCCCTCCCCCTCTATTTATGAGAGGGAGGGGCAGCCTTGGGAGGGGTGGGTTTGAATCCAAACCCAAACCCAAGTTGGATTGAGAGAAGGACTTGTTTCTTCTCCCACTAGGAAACCATTGTTCCAGTTTGACTTTTTAAACTTCCCGTTTGACTTTCAATTTAGAGTTTTATTTCTCTCTTGCAAATGCCAACACCAAGTGACCTAGGATATGATCCAATCATTCCACATATCCATGACACATTCATGGACCATTCCCCTTCCGGTCCGGTGAACCTTCTAGACCCTTCTAGAACCTCTCCGATGAAAACATCGGAAACTTTCCCGAACTCCGAAATAGGACTTTCATTATATGAATCTTATTCTCCAGACCATTCCGGATCTCCTCGTGATATCCCGGATCCCATCCGAGACTCCGAACAACATTCGGTATCCCTACTAACATTCCATATCTACTAAACAACATCGAATCCTTAAGTGTGTCTCCCTACGGTTCATGAATTATGCGGACATGACCGAGACACTTCTCCGATCAATAACCAATAGAGGAATTTGGAAATTCATATGGCTCCCACATATTTCTACGATTACTTTGCGATCGAATGAACCACTTACATACGATACCAATTTCCCTTTGTCTCACGATAGTTTACTTATCCGAGGTTTTGATCGTCGATATCTCTGCATACCTAGTTCAACCTTGTTACTGATAAGTACTCTTTTCTCGTTCCCGTGATATGTGATCCCTTGTGAGCCAGTCACATGCTTGCAAGCTAATTGGATGACATTCCACCGAGAGGTCCCAGAGTATATCTATCCGTCATATGGATGGACAAATCCCACTCTTGATCCATGTGCCTCAACCCATACTTTCCGAACACTCAATGCCACCTTTATAGCCACCCAGTTACGGTGTGGTGTTTGATGTCATCAAAGCATCCTTCCGGTGATGGTGATTAGCATCATCTCATGGTCGAAGGAATTAGGTTACTATGTATCAGAAAGCTTATAGCAAACGAACTATTAAAATGACTTGATCTTTATGCTACGCTTATCTATATGAGTATGTCCATCACACCATTCTCCTAATCATATGATCTTGTCGTTAATAACATCTCAATGTTCATGATCGAGAAACCATGATCATCTATTAACCAACAAGCTAGTATTATAAAGAGGCTTTTACCAGGGACTCTAATTTAGTTTACAAATCACACAAGTATTAATGTTTTCGGTTAATACTGTTATAGCATGAATGTAAACATTTATTATAAACACAAAGATATAATAATAACCACTTATTGTTATAGCAGTATTGTGGTATTCTCCTTTGATGATTTGTTTGGGTTGACTTGGCACATGCTCACACCATGTTATGACTATGAACAAGTCATCATAGCCTCTATGATCATTTAGTCCTTGACTTGTAGTACCACTCTATGCTTTGATTAGTAATGATTTGTCGCTCTGCATGATTATGGCCATTATTGCTCTCTTAGTTGGTTGCTCCCAGTCTTTTGCTAGCCTCCACTTGTATGAGTAAGCTATACTCATGCTTCCAACTCCCAAGAAACCAAGTTATTCCAAAGTGTCCACTATAAATTCCTATGCATGGTGTGTCACACCATTCCAAGTATATTCTTGTTTTCAGTAATCTTCCAATCAAAAAAGTATTTTGTTATGTGAAAACTTATTGATTTAAGCTCTCATGAACTTAATGGCACACTTTATATTTCTTGCCCTAATAAACTTGAACCATTGTGTCATCTATGTTGTATATGCTTGCACTTATACGTTGGAATTAGCAGAACCGTGTTGTCATGGGGAACGCTTTCAACACTGCACCTGTACTTTGTACACAGTTGATATCATGCTATTTTGTATATGGATGTCGTCGGTGTGAAATGAAAGGGGAGCTTGTAAGTCCATGGAGTTATGTATGTGTGTTAGAGAAACGCCTGGGCCACTAGCCTAAGCCATGCCTAATCATGGTGGAAACTTGCAGCGTCATCATAATGACATCTATGAAGCTTTCTTCTTATATAAAAAGAAGAGACATATTGAAAAGAGGAAAGAGATAAAAAAGCACTATATTCTCATGGTAAATAAGAAGATTGCTGAGATGCTCATTGTCTGTTTGCCTTGTCATTTTGATTATGGGATAGCTCCTGTATCATGTGCAAGGGGTACCCCGTTGGCGGTTCTCTATGATACACATGTACTTACTATGACAAGAACTTACATGTGACTAAAGTTGAGTAGCATGAGGTGCGGCCCTTGTATTCAAAGGACATGAGGTTGCCAACTTATACTTTGTAAAGCATATACTCCATAGTTTGTTCACTTTAACCTTAATCACTTCAAGATGCTTATGATAGGGGCAATGAGGGCTGAAATCTAACAAGTACCATAATTTTTGGAAGCTATTTTTGAAACTTGAAATCCCTGCTTTCCTTTATGAAGGGCCTTTCTTCCACTATTATGTTGAGTCTCCATCTTCTACCTTTAGGCACCAGTTAAGAGAGCATAGTTGCCATCCTTAGTTACATGTGCAGTGTCCCAAAACTTATTGATTGATGCATATTGTGATATTACTTGTTCTTGTGCTATTTGTATCTAGTCACTCTTATGAACTTTGAAGGTGTCCTATGCATTTATTTGCTACTCCATGAGGGAAAAGATGAATGCCACTATGCTATGTTTTCTATATGTAAAACAAACAAACGTCTTTCAATGCATTGTTATTTATGAACTTTTGTTTGTATCCTTTCATGTTGCATGCATACTTACTTTGTCTTATTGTTAGAACTTCTTCTTTCATGCTCATGTTTAGAGTTCTTTGATCTAGCTTTCAATGCTTGCAAATGGTTTGATCTTGGTTTTGATGGTGCATGTCACCTCAAAAAAATATTCTTTTTATCACTTACCTACTCGAGGACGAGCATGAGTTAAGCTTGGGGATGCTTGATACGTCGGAAACGTATCTATAATTTTTAATGTTCCATGCTTGTTTAGTATCTACTTTGCTATGTTTTGTCTACACTTTGAGGTATTTTTATACACTTTCTAGAATTAACCTATTGACAAGATGCCACAGTGTCAGTTGCCTGTTTTCTGCTGTTTTTGGTTTCAGAAAGCTAAAAAATGAATATTCTCAGAATTGGACGGGACAAAAGCCAAACTTCATATTTTTCCCTGAACACCAGGGTGGCCACACCCTAGGTGGGCGCGGGGCCCACCTTGGCCACGCCCATAGGGGGGTGGGCCCCCTGTCCCTCCACCGACCTTGCCTCCTTCGCCTATAAAAATCCCTCGGGGGGAAAACCCTAAATAATCCATCATACAGCCATGAAAACCTCCATAGCGCCGCCGCCACCGAAGGGGAGATTCGAGGGACAGAAATTCTCTATTCCGGCACTCTGCCAAGACGGGGAAGTGCCCCCGGAGCCATCTCCATTATGGATGGCAATGGGTACCCGATACCCGCGTACCCGACGGGGCCCCGCTTTAAATGGGGCGGGTATGGTAAAAAATAATACCCGTGGGGCTAGTTAGTGGTTAGAAATCATACCCACCGGGTCTAGTGGAGGCGGGTATGGAGGTGCCAAACCCGAACCTGCATACCCGCGTACCCGCATATGATAAGTGGACCCTACATGTAAGTGTCAGTTGTCAAGCAAATCCCAAATATATTGTTGCTAAATGTATTGTTTGTTGTTGTATAGTGTATTTTGCTATGAAACTATTGTAAAAAATGTCTAATTATTGTCATTTTTGGCGGGTTAAAATACCCGTTGGGCCCGTTTACCCGGCGGGTGGCGGGTATGGTGGGGATCTGTACCCGCCAATGTAATCGGGGGCGGGTCGTGGGGCGGGGAAATTAGGCGGGTGCGGGTATGGGGGGCAGGACCCGTACCCGAACCCGGTGGGTGCCACCCGGAATCTCTATCGATCTCCGTCACCATCTTCATCACCGTTGTTGATTCCCATGATGAGGAGGGAGTAGTTCTTCCTCGAGGCTAAGGGCTCTACCGGTAGCTATGTGTTCATCTCTCTCTCTATGCATGATCATGTTGTGGTCATGAGCTTTGTAATCAAATAGATCTTCTCTGCTACTCAAGTGCATCAATAGATCTCTGATCTCCCCATGTGTATGAAAGTGACAGCGTGCACGCCATGGTGGCACTTAGTCTAGACTCTACATAAATACTCATCATGCTTTAATAGATCTATGCTTTTCCCCACGTGTGTGAAAGTGACAGCGTGCACACCGTGTGTGGCACTTAAGCTAGGTTACATATATATTTATCATGAGTATATTTTGAGTTGGTTGTCTCTATGTAATTGTGGTGTTTGTTGGAACCATCTAGTGCTCAGGGTGACAGTGTGGGGTTATCTAGATTGGGAAAGGCGGACTTTGAGGTGTGTTGTTATAGCCCTACCATGGATTAGAGTGTCCAACCGGAGAGTAGTTAAGAGTAGTATCATGAAGAGAAGATATTTATATGAGAGAGTATTCACTAGTGAAAGTATGATCCCTAGGCCTTGTTTCTAAACATTGAAACACCATTCACATCTAGATATGTTACATGTTTGCTTGCTTCCATCTTTATTTAAGTTTGCCTTTAGTCTCTCCCACGTCAACAACAAGTCAGAAGCTTTTTTCTGGCACCGTTACCACTTGTATTTCACTATCTCTTCGCCGAACTAGTGCACCTATACACCTGACAAGTGTATTGGGTGTGTTGGGGACACAAGAGACGTCTTGTATCTTGATTGCAGGGTTTCTTGAGAGGGAATACCTTTGACTACTTCCTCCCCGAGTTCGATAAACCTTGGGTATCCACTTAAGGGAAACTTGCTGTTGTTCTACAAACCTCTGCACTTGGAGGCCCAAAAACTGTCTACAAGAATTGAAGTGCGTAGAAATCACAACTCCCCCAAGCTTAGCTTATTGATTGTCCTCAAACAATTCAGTTGAAAACTGAGTGCGATAAAAGAACTTTCACGAACACAGTTGCTTCATATGATGTAAATATTCTCATCACAGGAGTAGATACTTAAACCATTCATAATAATAAGTATGCAACTAAGTCTACTCAATAGTCGTTGCAAGCTATGAAGATAAACCAACTCAATAATAATAAGTAGCATGGAACATAAACATAAGCAGCATACAATGCTCATAATAAGGTATGATAGAGTGGTATCTCGCTTGCCTTTGATTGTAGAGCACAATGTAAATGTCAAGGCACCTCTGGAGTTCAAGTGAAGACTAGTGTAAAAATAGCAGAGATACAAGCATCAAAGTCATGACATAATTAACCAAGTTTTGATACAAACACAAGAATGAAAAATATGCTCTCAAGAAGGTGCTCATAGAATAAGTGGTGACTCAACAAGGAAGTGAAAAGGTTTTGAAAAGTTTGAAAGGCTTCCAAATGCTGAAAGTAAGGTACTCGTTAGCTTTGAGCTCTCATTGATGCCGCTATCATAGGCATCTTTATATGGTTAAGGTGAAAGTGAGGTCCAATATGAGTTATATGCTTGATAGACCATAAACTGGAAATCTCATGTCCCTTGAGTACAAGGGACACTTCGCATGTTACTCAACTTTGGTTACCTGTAAGTTCTTGTCATTGTAAATACATGCATATCATAGAGAACCGCCAATGGGGTACACCTTGCACATGATACAGGAGCTATCCCGTGATCAAAATAACAAGGCAAGCAGACAATGAGCATCTCAACGATCTTTTTATTTACTATGTGCATAGCTTTTTTATTGAGGATGCTTCACAGATGATCACTATGGTAATGCTGCAAGTTTCCACCATGATTAGGCATGGCTTAGGCTAGCGGCCCAGACGTTTCTCTAACACATATATATACTCCATGAACTCACAAGCTCCCCTCTTATTTCGCGACAACGACATCCGCACACAAAAGAGCAAGGTATCAACTGGATATGTATCCATAAGTGTTGAAAGAGTTCCCCGTGACAGCACGGTTCTGCTAACTCCTAGCCTATAATTTGCAAGCATATAACTTTCATGGACAGGTCACAATGGTTCAGGATTATTAAGTGCAAGAAATAAAGTGTGTCATCAAGTTCGTGAGAGCTTTACTAACTAACTTTCTCAAAGCAGTCAAACATTTTATCTGGAAGAGAAGAATGCATATAAAATATGCACTGAAATAGAAAATGATACTAATAGGTAGGTATGGTGGACACAGTTGGCAATAATGGTTTTGGGGAGTTGGAAGCACAAGTAGAGATCATACTCAGTGCAAGTAAAGGCTAACAATGGAGAGGGAGCGACAAACGAGAGAGAAATGATTGTTATAATTATGCTTGCAACAAAATAGGACTAATTATGATATGAAAATGATACAAGAACTCTGACACAAAATAAATCATCGAGGCTTACTGACTATTGTTTAGTCATATGCATGCGCGAGAATGTGCCAAGTCGATTCACATGAAACTTTCAGAGGAGGATACCACAATTTCATACCAAGTTATGAATAAAACAATGCAAGCAAACATTCATATGGCATGCTACAAACTATTAGCAAGCTGGAGCTAATCACAAAAAAGAAAGAACTACTAAGCACCCATCAATAACATACACCTTACACGAACAGACTAAGCATGCTCACAATGATGAGTATATGTACAAAAATGAAAACAAATAGAGTTCGTTACCAGCCTCTTACCACACCTCAAGTTGTATTAATCTTCATTATTGCCCTTCACTTGTGTGACTTTAATAATAACATGAAACCAAACTCCACTAAGGACGGCTGAACCTTGCAAAGAACTGATACGTTGGAAACGTACCTATAATTTTTGATGCTCCATGCTTGTTTAGTATTTACTTTTCTTTACTTGTCCACAATTTGAGGTGCTTTTTTACATGTTTTCTAGTACTAACCTATTAACAAGTTGCCAAAGTGCCAGATGCTTGTTTTCTGTTGTTTTTGGTTTCAAAAAAGTTAGTAAAGAAATATTCTCGAAATTGGACGGGACGAAGGACAAAGTCAATAACTTTCTGTGGGAAACAAGAAGTCTAGAGGAGAGCCCGAGGGGCCGGCCAGAGGGGCCAGACCCCCCTCCCCCAGGCGTGGGTGGGTCTTATCCCGCGCCTGGCTAGGGTTTGGCCACCCTGGCGGCCGCCTCGGTCTCCCCCTTTGCCTATAAGAAGCCCTCGATGCAGAAACTCTCAGTATCCGATCAATATTCCACAAAACCGTCTGTAGCCGCCACCACCATCATCCCTAGATCAAGGGGGATCTGAAGCTCTTCCCGGCACCCTGCCGGAGGGGAGATCATCCCGGAGGCCTTCTCTCCGGTATGATTTGTGAGTAGTTCCACCTTGGACTATGGGTCCATGTAGTAGCTAGATGGTTGTATCTCCTCATTTGTGCTTTCATGTATAGATCTTGTGAGCTCCGTTCATGATCAAGATCTAATATATTTTGTAATCATGCATGTTGTGTTTGCGGGGATCCGATGGATATTAAGATTATTATGTTGGTTTGATTAATGGTTCTATCTTTCTGATTCTATAATATCTGTGTTGTTTGTGATCTTGCATGCTCTCCGTTGCTAGTAGTTATCTTGGCCAAGTAGTTGCTAGTGACTCCAAGAGTGAGTCTTTATGCTCCATAGTGGGTTCATGCCTCTAGTTTCCAAGGGAAGTGACAATAATCTCTTCGGTTGTAGATGTGTTGTTGCTACTAGGGAGAAAACAACGGTCTCTTGTTCATGGAACATGTGGACTGTTTACCTTACACACTTTGCTTAAAGCAGTTGTCTGTTGCTTGCAACTTAATACTGGAGGGGGTTCGGATGATAACCTGAAGGTGGACTTCTAGTCATAGATGCAGTTGGATTATGGTCTATGTATATTGTTGTATTGCCCAATCAACCTCATAGGATCTTTCTGGATAGTAATTGCATTGTTATGCCTTGCTCAGTTCCTATCAATTGCCCCGCTGTATTTTGTTTACCCTTCATGCTATGTTATTTATCTAAGGAGAGCACCTCTAGTGAACTATGGACCTCGGTCCAATCTTTACCATTGATACATCTTCCACTGTTACTTGTTTACTTGCTGCAAACCATTACCTTCCACACCATACGTTTAATCCTTTGTTGCAGCAAACCGGTGAGCTTGACAACCTCACTGATTCGTTGGGACAAAGTCTTGAGTTTGTGTTGTGCAGGTCTCCACGTTGCTTCCAACACCTATGTGACGTTTCCTTCCTCCTTCTGGTTCGATAACCTTGGTTTCTACTGAGGGAAATCTTGCTGTTGTACTCTCCATACCTTTCTCTTGGGGTTTTCAACGAAGCACTCTTCCTCCCCGTTGAGTGTAGCAATCAGGTAATTTCTGGCGCCGTTGCCGGGGAGGCTAAGGACGTCTTCACTAGGGGATTCCTTCACTTCCTTTCTCTTTACTTTGTTTTTAGTTTGCTTTGTTTCTTTTTCTTGGTTTGTTTTCCTCTTTTCAAAAAACCCAGAAAATTAGTCTAGCTTGGTTTGCTTGCTTTATTCAAAAACACAAAAAAATTAGTTCCTGCTCTAGCTTCTGCTGCTGCTATTTTTGGCTTGCCACCTTTGCCAAAATGAACTCTGCTGAGAACAGCAAGTTGTGTGACTTCACTAGCACCAACAACAATGATTTCCTAAGCACACCTATTGCTCCACCTGCTCCTGATGCTATCTTTTATGAAATTAAGCCTGCTTTGTTGAATCTTGTGATGAGAGAGCAATTTTCTGGTGATGGTTCTGATGATCCTGCGGCCCATGTTAATAGTTTTGTTGAACTTTGTGAGATGCAAAAGTATAAGGATGTAGATGGAGATATTATTAAGCTCAAGCTTTTTCCTTTCTCCTTGAGGGGAAAAGCTAAAGAATGGTTGCTATCTTTGCCTAAAAATATTATTGATTCTTGGACTAAGTGCAAAGATGCTTTTATTGGAAAATACTACCCTCCTGCTAATATTATTGCTATGAGAAGTGATATTATAAAATTTAAATAGCTTGATAGTGAACATGTTGCTCCTCCTTGGGAAAGAATGAAATCTTTTGTTAAAAATTGCCCTACTCATGGACTCACTGCTTGGATGATTATCCAAAAAATTTATGCAGGTTTGAACTTCTCCTCAAGAAACCTGTTGGATTCTGCTGCTGGAGGTACTTTTATGGGACTCACCTTGGGTGCTACAACAGGGCTCCTTGATAATATGATGGTTAACTACTCTGAATGGCATGTTGAGAGAGATCCACATGGTAAGAAGGTAAATTAAGTTGAGGAAACTTCCTCACTGAAAACATTGATGTTATTATGGCTATGCTTGTTAATAGGAAAGCTCCTCCAGATCCTAATAGTGTTCCCTTAGACTCTTTGGTTGCTCAATAAGAGCAAGTTGATGTGAACTTCATTAGAAACAACAATTTCAACGACAATGCCTACAGGAATAATCTTGGTAGCAACAACAATTATAGGCCTTATCCTCCTAATAATGGCAATTCCTATGGAAGCTCTTACAATAATGCTAGAAGTGCCCCCTCTGAACTTGAAGTCATGCTCAAGGACTTTATTAGTAAGCAAACCACTTTTAATAAGACTATAGAGGAAAAACTTTTAACTATTGAGAAAAATATATCCTGTTTGTCTGAAGCTCAAACTTCCTTGGTTAATAAAATGGCTGCTAAATCTGAAACTATGGAAAACACCTTTGCTACTGCTCATGCCATACAAGTTACTATTTATGAAAATGTTAGGCTGTTAGCTCAACTTCATGCTAGGTGGGAAGGGAAGCTGAAATTGATAGAAACAATAGTGTGTGCACTATCACCACTAAACCACAAGTAGCCCCTATTCCTCCTCCTACTATGCCTAAGCCTATTGATCCTACTACTACTGATGCTAAGTTTGATTTTGATATTGATGGTTGCAATATTTCTGAAGTGATTATGTTCCTACGAAAGCTTGCTAGAAGTCCTGATGCTAGTGATATGCATGTTGCCTTTACCAAACACATTACATGTGCTCTTGTTAAGATTAAGGAAGATAAGCTAAAACACAAAGCTTCTATTCCTAGGAAAGTAGAAGATAGTTGGGAACCCATTATTAATATGCAAGTGAATGACTTTTATCTCAAAGCTTCATGTGATCTTGGTTCTTGTATCTCTATTATGCCTAGGAAGATTTATGAAATGCTTGATTTACCACCATTAGAAGATTGTTATTTAAATGTCCCACTCAATGATAATGCTAAGAAGAAACTCATGAGGAGTATTAATGATGTTCTCATTATGGTTAACAATGCTTATGTCCCTATGGATTTCTATGTTTTGGATGTTGAATACAATGTTTCTTGTCCTATTACTTTGGGAAGACCTTTTCTTAGAACAGTTCGTGCCATCATTGATATGAAATAAGGCACCATCAAATATCAATTTCCATTCAAGAAAGGGATTGAACACTTCCCTATGAGGAGATAGAAGTTGCTTTTTGCTCCTCCTTTGAAAGCAAGATTTGATGTTAATGCTTCTTCATTTGAAAATACTTGATTCTTCTTGCTTCTTGTGCCTAACTTAAAGGCTTAAAGAAAAGTACTTGTTGGGAGATAACCCAAGAGTTTACTTGAGTCTTGGAAGTTATTACTTTTGTAATAGCCTCTCCTTATCCTTTTTGTTTGCTTTTTGTGCCGAGAATGACCTCTAATGAGAGGGAAGTAAGATTTGGGGAGTTGCTGTCCCGAAACAGATTTTTATCCTCCACCAAAACAATTCGTGAGAAGTCTCTGTAACTTGGATTAAGCTTAAAATTTACGAATAAATCCCCCAGTATGTTAGATAAATTTCTTTAGTTCAAAACTTTTTGATTTGAGCAACATAAGATGTTCGAAAAAATTCGTTTCTACCTGATGGTCTGTTTTGACAGATTTCTGTCATTATTTGCATTTGCTTCTTATTGATTCCTTTTTAGCTCTCCTCAGGTAAATTGAGTTTCTTTGAAGGAGTTAATTAAGTAGCTTGTGTTTTTAGTGAAATCCTTGCTGTTCCAAAGCTTTGCCAGCGGTCTAATATCTTTTGAATAAGCTAATGTTGCTAATGAAGATTGTGTGAAGTTTTGTATGAAGGAAAAATTTCAGGTGTAGAAAGAGAATGATGCAATGAGATGAAGAATGGACAAAAGCTCAAGCTTGGGGATGCCACCATGGTGTCACCCCAATAAATATCCAAGAGGTACAAGCGTCAAAGCTTGGGATGCCTAAGGCATCCCCTTCTTCATCAATAAAAAGTTCAGGTTTGTCTAGACACTTCACTTTTATTGTTTCATGCATAATTGTGTTGTTCTTGGAGCGTATTAGTTTTTGTTTTCTTTGCTTAGTTTGTTTAATTTGCTTGAATAAAGTAATTTTGGACCCCCGTTCTCCCTGTGTTGTTTTGCAAATAA
The DNA here is from genome assembly GCA_916181665.1 of Avena sativa. Classification (NCBI taxonomy): domain Eukaryota; kingdom Viridiplantae; phylum Streptophyta; class Magnoliopsida; order Poales; family Poaceae; genus Avena; species Avena sativa. The sequence continues at coordinate 33,049,010 of OV702285.1, read as the reverse complement.
GGTTGCTTGGTGTTTGGAAAGGAGTAGTAAGTTCTTGCTTGAAGTGCAAGAGGAGCTTGCATTGACTGTGACTTAGACTTTAGCATGACATGCTAGGTATTGTTTTAGAATTATTCTTAGTGATTATTGATGTAGCATGTCTTGTTCCAAACAATTGGGATTGCTTAGTGTGCCTTGAAGAAATTATGCGTTGTTTTAGCATGCAAAAGCATAGTATTGTGGTATTCGCCTTTGATGTTTTGCTTGGGTTGATTTGGCACATGCTTACACTATGTTATGACTATGACAAGTCACCATTAGCCTCTATGATCATTTAGTCCTTGACTTGTAGTACCATTCTTTGCTTTGATTAGTATGCTTTGTTGCATTGCATGATTATGTCCATTATGCTCTCTTAGTTGGTTGCTCCCAGTCTTTTGCTAGACTCCACTTGTATGAGTAAGTTCTACTCATGCTTCCAACTCCCAAGAAACCAAGTTATTCCAAAATGTCCACTATAAACTCCTATGCATGGTGTGTTACACCATTCCAAGTATATTCTTGTTTTCAACTATCTTCCAATTAAAAACTATTTTGTTATGTGAAAACTTAGTGATTAAAGCCCTCACGAACTTGATGGCACATTTTATTCTTTGCCCCTAATAAACTTGAACCATTGAGACAACTTTGTTGTATATGCTTACACTTATAAGTTGGGATTAGCAGAACCGTGCTGTCACGGGGAACGTTTTCAACATTGCAATTGTACTTTTTGTACCCTGTTGATATCATGCTCTTTTGTCTATGGATGTTACCGGTGTGAAATGAAGTGGGAACTTGTAAGTCCATGGAGTTTGTATTCTGTGTTAGAGAAACGCCTGCGCCGCTATCCTAAGCCATGCCTAATCATGGTGGAAACTTGCAGCATCACCATAGTGACATCTATGAAGCATTCTTCTTATAAAAAAAGAGAGACACATTGAGAAAAGAGGAAAGAGAGAAAAAAGCACCATATTCCCATGGTACATAAGAACAATTGCTGAGATGCTCATTGTCTCCTTGCCTTGTCATTTTGGTTATGGGAAAGCTCATGTACCATGTGCAAGGGGTACCCCGTTGGCGGTTCTCAATGATATGCAAATACTTACAGTGACAAGAAATTGCCTGGGCCCTAAGTTGAGTATCCATGAGGTGTAGCCCTCATAGTCAAGGGACTTGAGATTGCCAACTTATACTTTGTCAAGCATATACTCCAGCTTTGCCACTTTAACATTAACCACTTCAAGATGCTTATGATAGGGGCAATGAGGGCTGAAAGCTAATAAGTACCATAATTTTTGGAAGCTCTTTTTGAAACTTGTAATCCCTGCTTCCTTTACAAAAAGGTCTTTCTTCCACCATTATTTGAGTCTCCACCTTCTACCTTTAGGCACCATTAAGAGAGCAAGTTGTCATTCTGTGTGCAGTGTTCCAAAGCTTATTAATTGATGCATATTGTGTTATTACTTGTTCGTGTGCTACTTGTTTCTAGTCACCCTTGTGAACTTTGAAGGTGTCCTATGCATCTATATTGCTACTCTATGAGGGACAAGCTGATTGCCACTATGCTATGTTTTATGTATGTGAAACAAACAAATGTTTTTCAATGCATGTTATTCATGATCTTTGTTTGTAGCTTGCCATGTTGCATGCATAGTTACTATGTCCTATTGTTAGAACTCCATCTTTCATGCACATGTTTAGAGTTCTTTGATCCCAGCTTTCAATGTTTGCAAATGGTTGGATCTTTATTGTGAGGGTGCATGTCACCTCAAAAATTATTCTTTTATCACTTACCTACTCGAGGACGAGCAGGAGTTAAGCTTGGGGATGCTGATACATTGGAAACGTATCTATAATTTTTGATGCTCCATGCTTGTTTAGTATCTACTTTGCTTTACTTTTCCACACTTTGAGGTGCTTTTTACATGTTTTCTGGTACTAACCTATTAACAAGTTGCCACGGTGCCAGATGCATGTTTTCTGCTGTTTTTGGTTTCAGAAAAGTTAGTAAAGAAATATTCTCGGAATTGGACGGGACGAAGGACAAAGTCAATAACTTTCCGTGGGGAACAAGAAGTCCAGAGGAGAGCCCGAGGGGCCGGCCAAAGGGGCCAGACCCTCCCCAGGCGCGGGTGGGCCCTAGCATGCGCCTGGCTAGGGTTTGGCCGCCCTGGTGGCCGCCTCGATCTCCCCCTTCGCCTATAAGAAGCCCCCCGATGCAGAAACTCTCAGTACCCGATCAATATTCCACAAAACCGTCTGTAGCCGCCGCCACCATCGTCCCTAGATCAGGGGGATCTGAAGCTCTTCCCGGCACCCTGTCGGAGGGGAGATCATCCCGGAGGCCTTCTCTCCGGTATGATTTGTGAGTAGTTCCACCTTGGACTATGGGTCCATGTAGTAGTTAGATGGTTGTATCTCCTCCTTTGTGCTTTCATGTATAGATGTTGTGAGCTCCGTTCATGATCAAGATCTAATCTATTTTGTAATCATGCATGTTGTGTTTGCGGGGATCCGATGGATAGTGAGATTATTATGTTGGTTTGATTAATGGTTCTATCTTTATGATTCTATCATGTCTGTGTTGTTTGTGATCTTGCATGCTCTCCGTTGCTAGTGGTTATCTTGGCCAAGTAGTTGCTAGTGACTCTAAGAGGGAGTATTTATGCTCAATAGTGGGTTCATGCCTCTAGTTTCCAAGGGAAGTGACAATAATCTCTTCGGTTGTAGATGTATTGTTGCTACTAGGTAGAAAACAACGGTCTCTTGTTCATGAAACATGTGGATTGTTTACCTTACACATTTTGCTTAAAGAAGTTGTCTGTTGCTTGTAACTTAATACTGGAGGGGGTTCGCATGATAACCTGAAGGTGGACTTCTAGTCATAGATGCAGTTGGATTACGGTCTATGTATATTGTTGTATTGTCCAATCAACCTCATAGGATCTTTCTGGCTAGTAATTGCATTGTTATGCCTTGCTCGGTTCTTGTCAATTGCCTCGCTGTAATTTGTTTACCCTTCATGCTATGTTGTTTATCTAAGGAGAGCACCTCTAGTGAACTATGGACCCGGTCCAATTTTTACCGTTGATACATCTTCCACTGTTACTTATTACTTGTTGCAAACCATTACCTTCCACACCATACGTTTAATCCTTTGTTACAGCAAACCGGTGAGCTTGACAACCTCACTGATTCGTTGGGACAAAGTCTTGAATTTGTGTTGTGCAGGTCTCCAAATTGCTTCCAACACCTGTGTGACGTTTCCTTCCTCCTTCTGGTTCGATAACCTTGGTTTCTACTAAGGGAAATCTTGTTGATGTACTCTTCATACCTTGCTCTTGGGGTTTCCAACGAAGCACTCTTTCTCCCTGTTAAGTGTAGCAATCAAGAACTCACAAAACCAAAGAAGAACAACAAATATTTTTGGTGTTTTCGATTTTTTAAAGCAAGCAAACAAAGCAAAAACAAACAAAGAAAAATCTTTTTGGATTTTTCTTTAAGGCAAACCAAAGCTAAAAAGCAAAAAAACAAACCAAGAGAAACAACGAAAATATTTTTGGTATTTTTTGTGTTTTGAGAAAGAAGAAACAAAATCCAAAAAGAAAGCGAAACAATGGATTTACAAAGAACTGACCGAACATGATATATAGATGAGTGTGATGTCAGTATACCTCCCCCCAAGCTTAGGATTTTGGCCTAAGTGGGGCTCAACTCCATGGTGACCAAGAAGGTGCACCTCCGTAGTATGTCGAGGAGGCCCCTTCGTCCTGGTATGAACTCGAGGACTCGCCTGTGTAGTACACAGAGGGGTCGTATGAGGGCGCGTCCCCTGATAGTGTCCATGGAAGCCAAGAATGCGCAGCTTGTCATCCATAGCCTCCTTGGAGCGTGACAAAGGTCCCTAGGAAATATTGAAAAAAGTGGTTTGGGGGAGAGGGATCTCTCTCTTCCCCATCAGTAAACAGCATTCTATAAACCATGCTCTCAAGGGTAGAACCAGCAGTGACAAAGTGATGTGCTTTCATAGCAGCAAGATCAAGCCTCTGAGGAGCCAAAACTGTATGATTTGGATCAACAGCAAGGTCCAAGGCAGCAACAACACGTGCAACAATAATTCCCCCATAAATGGGTCCCTTAGCAGCTAAGCGACGAGCAATGAGAGAACCAAGATTGTACTTAGTTTCATTGTTGAGCGCAGCAGCTATGAAGTCCAAATGATAGTTGGAAATATTACTAGTGTTCTCCCTACCAAGAACACCAGTGGCAAGATAATAAGCAAAGTACCTAATGGTTAAGAGTTGAATATTTCTTATCTTTCCCTGTTGGGCTCTACGGTCATCATCATTAATTATCTCGTGGTAGAGCTCCAACAAATCAGCGGTTGAGCTGGAATCTTTTTTGCAGACCCAGCAGTACCAAGTCCCAGGGCCTCACAAAATTTCTTCAATGTCATGGTGTAAGGCCTGCCATAAATTTTGAAAGACACATCTGGCTTGAACAAGCTGTTAGTAAAAGAAAAGCTCTCCACAAATGTTTTAGTGAGCGTTGCATATTGCATGCTCTCATTCCGCATATAGCTTGTTAGTCCAACCCTCTGAACCAAAGGTTAGAAAATCATCAAGAATCCCAGCAGCCCGCAAAAAGGTTAGGCAAGGAAAGGTGGAAGGGTGCGCATCCCCCTCATCTCCCTCGTCGCCAAATCGCGGTGTAATGAGATCCTCATTGTATGAGGGCCTAGATCAGGAGGATGATCTTGAAGGCCTTGCCCTTCTAGGTGCATCACTCTCAAATATTTCACCAAATGTGTGGTTGTCCATGACCTCTTTTTTCTGAAATTTTTAGACAAACATCAAACCAAGTGATTTCCAAGTTGATAAATGATGAGAAACTACTATAGGAACTTGCTAGAGGGCTACACATGCATCAAAATGAAATCTCTAAGCATAGAACAAGCATGCAAGCTCACACAACCACACCTATAGCAGCAAAATACTCAAGATACAATCTACCAAACACAAATCTAATTGGACAAGTAGAGGAGGCACATACCAAGGAGCAGTCCCTCCAAAAATCAGCAACAAAGATGGGCTGAGCAAGGTGATCAAAATTCACAAGCAAGAACAACAAGAACTCGAGCTTGAGAAAGGTTTCCGGTGTTTTTCGGGAGAGAGAAAGAAGATGGCTGGGAGGAGGCACCTTGGAGGGCCCCAGGTGGGCCACACCCCAGCCAGGCGCCACCTGGGGGCTGGCCGCGCCCACCAGGGGTATGCTGGCCTGGGGTGGCCCCCTGGGTCACTCCAGGTGTCCCTCTGCCCCTTTTTTCGAGGAAAAATTTATTTTGAATTTTCTATAATATTTCGGAAACTTTATTTTTGGCCAATTTTCAGGGTATGAAAATTGATTTTCTCGCAGAAACAGTTTTTTAGAAGAAGAAAAAGCAAACAAAAACCAAACTACAAAAGTTCTAAAACACTCTAACAAGTAAACAACTAACAAAACCAAAGCTAGCAAAAGAAAAGGAAAAAACTAGGAAGGAGAAAAGTAAAAGAAAGCAAGTATAACCATAGTGAAAACATTATTTTGTTCATTAAAATCCTTCTGTTAACAAGGTTGATCAAGTCTTGTTACCAAAACAATCTTATATGAAACAAAACTTTGCATTCCACAAGGTGATTATGTTACCTCATACTTAATAGCAATGGTCCCACACTACTAGGAAAAGGGCTATAGGTAATCCGCAAATCCGTGGCTCACATGGTTGAAGTGTCCCACGGTTAAAATAGGCGTGGCTCACCTGTGGGCAGTTCCCTACTAGTAACTAGAACAACCGTGACGCACATTGGGTATGTGCGCCACGGATATGTGTGGGCCAGGGGCCTTCCAGCCGCATGCCACATACCCGTACTCGCACATGGGGTATGTGTGCTACGGTTGTGGCAAGTTCGGTGGCGCACTATGCCATGTGCGCCACGGATGTGTAAACTTAGCCGTAGGGCACCTTGCCCTAGTGCCCTACGGCAAACTACCCTGCACCAACTCCCCCCCCGTGGATCGCCTTTTTAGGCTTTGCAAAAATTAAAAGAAAATGATAAACAGTTCAAAAAATAAAACCCTTTCATATTTAAGTAGATAATGTGGTATAGTTTCTAGGAAAATTAACAAACATGAGTTTCCACTTTTTCTGCAAAAAAAAGTCATGCCACGGTAAAATGGCCATAACTTTTGCATACGATGTTGAAAAAATCGTATAGTATACCAAAATAACGAGAACGAGATTTCGCATCCATCGCAACGACCTCCGTTCGTTTAGCGATTATTTAGATTTTCAAATTTCGAAAATAGTAAAAAGTTACGGTCAAATGGCCGTTTTTTTCTTGTAGAAAAAAAATAGAGGGCAACTTACCCGTAGCGCACCACCACCTAGTGTGCTACGAGTAAGTTGGGCGGGATTCAAAATTTGAATCCCCACCCCGCCCACCTACCCCTCTTCTCTTCCCTTCCTCTTCTCCTTTTCATTCTCCTCCCTCCTCCTTTTCCTTCTCTCTTCTCCTCCTCCTCATTTTCCTTCTCTTCCTTCTCCTCCTCCTCCTTTTCCTTATCTTCCTTCCCTTGCACTAACGACGGCGATGATGGCCTTCTCCTCCACCTTGCTCCGGCATCCTCCTCTCCTTGCAGTGACGATGGCGATGGCGACCTTCTCCTCCTCCTTGCAGTCACGACGAGCGACGACGAGCGTCGACGAACTCCTTCTCCTTGCGGCGACCTCCTCCCTTCACCATCCACACCTCCTTCTCCCTCTCTTCCTCGATGCCGGTGAGGACTAGCATGGCCACGGCCTCCCGCACCTCCCTACAGTGGTAGTGTTGGAGATATGCCCTAGAGGCAATAATAAATGTAGTTATTATTATATCTTTGTGTTTATGATAAATGTTTACATTCATGCTATAATAGTATTAACAAGGAAACATTAATACTTGTGTGATTTGTAAACTTAAATTGAAGTCCCTAGTAAAGCCTCTTCGTAATACTAGCTTGTTGGTTAATAAATGATTGTGGTTTACCTATCATGAACATTGAGATGTTATTAACAACAAGATCATATCATTAGGAGAATGATATGGTGGACATACTCATATAGATAAGCGTGGCATAAAGATCAAGTCATTTTAATAGTTCAATTGCTATATGCTTTCTGATACATAGTAACCTAATTCCTTCGACCATGAGATCATGCATATCACCTTCACCGGAAGGATGCTTTGATGACATCAAACACCACACCGTAACTGGGTGGCTATAAAGGTGGCATTGAGTGTTCGGAAAGTATTGGTTGAGACACATGGATCAACAGTGGGATTTGTCCATCCATATGACGGATAGATATACTCTGGGCCCTCTCGGTGAAATGTCATCCAATTAGCTTGCAAGCATGTGACTGGCTCACAAGGGATCACATATCACGGGAACGAGAAAAGAGTACTTATCAGTAAAGAGGTTGAACTAGGTATGCGAGATACCGACGATCATAACCTCAGATAAGTAAACTATCGTGAGACAAAGGGAAATTGGTATCGTATGTAAGTGGTTCATTCGATCGCAAAGTAATCATAGAAATATGTGGGAGCCATATGAATTTCCAGATTCCTCTATTGGTTATTGTTCGGAGAAGTGTCTCGATCATGTCCGCATAATTCACGAACCGTAGGGAGACACACTTAAGGATTCGACGTTGTTTGAGTAGTTATGGAATGATGAGAAAGAGACCGAATGTTGTTCGGAGTCTCGGATGGGATCCGGGATATCACGAGGAGATCCGGAATGGTCCGGAGAATAAGATTCATATAAGGAAAGTCCTGTTTCGGAGTTGGAGAATGGTTCCAGTGTTTTCATCGGGAATGTTCTAGAAGGTTCTGGAAGGTCCGGCACTCCGAAGGGGAAGGGTACATGAATGTGTCATACCAAGTTGGAATGATTGCATCATGTACTAGGTGTCATCGCTGAACAAAATAAACGGTTTAATCAAATCCTAGTTTGAAAAGTCAAACGCCAATTTGAAAAGTCAAACGGCTATTTTGGGAAGTGGAGGGGAAGTGGGAAACCGAGTTGGGTAGGAGTCCCTCCTCCACCGCCGTCCCACTTGGGATCCGAGTTGGGGAGGGACTCCCCTCCCCTTGGCCGGCGCCTCCCTCCTATAAGAGGAGGGGCAGGGCTGCCCCTCCTAGCACACAAGTTTCCCACCTCTAAACCCTAACCCTAGCCGCCGCCGCCCTCCATAGCCGTCGCCGCCTAGGGCACTCGTCGCCTTCGCCTAGGGCAAACCCTAGCCGTCGGCCTTGCCCCCTCCTTGGTGTGTCTAAACCCTAGATCACCGAGGGCTCTCTCATAGTCCACCATACTCGCTCCGGCTTAAGGCGAAGCCCTGCGAGATATCCCCTCTACTTCCGGTACCACGCCGTTGTGCTGCCGGAATCACAAGGAGAGTGCTACAGCCTCCGCTGCCTGATGGAACAAGGGAGAGGAAGGTCTTCGTCGAGTACCGAACGTGTGACCGACTGCGGGAGCGCTGCCAGAACGCAGCGCCGGAAGGATCGTCTACGCGATCTTGAGATCGGGAAGAGTACGACTACATCACCCCCGAGAATCCGCTCTCGTTAAACACTTTGGAATCTTCGAGGGTGAGTTATTCCATCGACTCGTTGCTACAATCTAGTAGAAAGATCTTGACTTGTTTGTTTGTATGCGGTAGAAATTTTTTGTTTTCCATGCTACGAAACCCTACAGTGGTATCAGAGCTGTGTCTATATGTAGATATGTTGCACGAGAAGAACACAATGGTCATTGTGGGCGTTGATGCTTTTATTGTCGATTGCTTCTTGTGTACTTTGCATCTTGCGGGATGTTGGGATGAAGCGGCCCAGGCTAACCTTACATGACATCGTTCATGAGACTTGCTCCACGCTTGACATGCAACTTGTATTGCATAAGTGGCTTTGCGGGTGCCTGTTTCTCCCAGCATAGTTAAGATTCAATTTACAACGGGTGATTAACAATGCTAGTATCAATGTTGTGGTTCTTGTTTGTAAGTTAGAACGACACTTATTGAAAGCCCCAAACCACGTAAAACATGCAAAGAAAGTAGAGGCGTCTAACTTTGTTTTGCAGGGGTGTGCAGTGATGTGATATGGCCATGATTGTGATTATATTTGATGTATGCAATGTTCCTTATTGTAAGTTGGCAACCGGCAGGAGCCATATGATTGTCTTTAATTTATGTTAAGACCCGCGTGTCTATTCAAAGTAGTTGTAATAGTTGAAGCCGGTGGACGACAACCATGGAGAAGCGTCATTGACCTTGATGCAATGCCGGTGATGATGGAGATCATGTTCGTGCTTGAAGATGGAGATCGGAAGCACAAAGAAGAAAGGCCATATCATATCACATATTATGAATTGCATGTGATGTTAATCCTTTATGCATCTTGTATTGCTTAGTTAACGACGGTAGAATTATAAGATGATCCCTCATGCACATGAATTTCAAGTTCTAAAGTGTTCACCCTTAGTAAGCACCGTTGCTAAAGCTTGTTGTTTCGAAGCACCACGTGATGATCGGGTGTGTTAGATTCCGCAAGTGTATACAACGTGAGCAAGCCAGATTTTCTCATGCGGAAGCTAAGGTTTGATCTTGACGAGCCTAGCATGTACAGACATGGTCTCGGAACACGGATCACCGAAAGGTAAAGCATGAATCATATAGTAGATATGATGAACATGTCGATTGTTCGCCATTGAAACTATATCAACTCTCGTGATGATCGGTGTTTGATATGGTGGATTTGGTTCGTGTGATCACTAAAACAATGTGAGGGATATTGTTTTGAGTGGGAGTTCACCTAGATTAATTTAACTATTAATTAGAACTCAATTTGTCATAAACTTAGTCTAAACTATTACAAATATGTTGTAGATCAATGGCGGCCCCTACCATCAATTTGAATGCGTTCCTAGAGAAAGAAAAGTTGAAAAACAATGGAAGCAACTTCGTGGATTGGTTCCGCAATTTGAGGATTGTCCTCACATCTGGTAATTTGACCTATGTGCTGGATGCACCGCTGGGTGACTCAGTACTCCACAGTTCAGTGTACTATCTTGTATGGTTTAGAATCGGAGCTTCAGAAAAGGTTTGAGAATTCAGACCCACATGATATTGTCCGTGATCTCAAATTGATCTTTGAGACTCACGCGGCAATTGAGAGCTATGAGGCTTCTGAAAAGTTCTTTAACTGTAAGATGGAAGAGGGCAGCTCCGTCAGTGAGCATGTGCTTAAGATGTCTAGGCACGCAAACAAACTTCAAATCTTGGGTATAGTGATTCCTAATGCTTTGGGGATTTACCGTGTCCTCCAATCACTACCACCAAGTTACAAGAACTTTGTGATGAACTACAATATGCAAAACATGAACAAGCAGTTGCCAGAACTCTTTGCCATGTTGAAATCTGCAGAAGTGGAGATCAAGAAAGAGCACCAAGTGTTGATGGTCAATAAGACCACCAAATTCAAGAAAGGCAAGTCTAAGCAAAAGGGACACTTCAAGAAGGGTGGTAAGAAAGTTACCGCGCCGACGAAGAAGACCAAGGCTGGACCTAAGCCTGATACTGAGTGCTTTTACTGCAAGGGAGAAGGTCACTGGAAGCGGAATTGCCCAAAGTATTTGGCGCATTTGAAGAACGGCAACATCAAGAAGAAAGGTATATCCAATATACATGTTATTGATGTGTATCTCACTAGTACTCGTAGTAGTGCCTGGGTATTTGATACTGGTTCGGTTGCTCATATTTGTAACTCGAAACAGGTGCTGCAGAATAAACGGAAGCTAGCGAAGAACGAGGTGACGATGCGCGTGGGAAACGGATCAAAGGTTGATGTGATCGCGGTCGGCACGCTACCCCTTCATCTACCATCGGGATTAGTTTTATAGTTAAATAATTGTTATTTGGTGCCTGCTTAAGCATGAACATTATAACGGGATCTTGTTTATTGCGAGACGGTTACTTGTTTAAGTCTGAGAATAATGGTTGTTCGATTTATATGAGTAATATGTTTTATGCACATGCACCTTTGATAGATGGTCTATTCTTATTGAATCTCGATAGTGGAAATACACATATTAATAACATTGAGGCTAAACGTTTGAAATCGAGCGATAACTCGGCCTATATGTGGCACTGTCGTCTTGGTCACATTGGAGTGAAGCGTATGAAGAAACTCCATTCCGATGGACTTCTTGAATCACTTGATTTCGAATCACTTGAAAGATGCGAAGCATGTCTGATGGGTAAAATGACTAAGACTCCATTTTCTGGTATAATGGAGCAGCTACAGACTTATTGGAAATCATACATACCGATGTGTGTGGTCCAATGAGTGTAGCATCGCGCGGTGGTTATCGTTATGTTCTTACCTTCACGGATGACTTGAGTAGATATGGGTATATCTATTTCATGAAACATAAGTCCGAAACTTTCGACAAGTTTAAGGAATTTCAAAGTGAGGTAGAGAATCAACGTAACAAGAAGATTAAATTTCTACATTCTGATCGTGGAGGTGAATATCTAAGTTACGAGTTTGGCGAGCATTTGAAGAAATGCGGAATACTTTCACAATTGACACCACCGGGAACACCACAACGTAATGGTGTGTCCGAACGTCGTAATCGAACTCTCTTAGATATGGTTCGTTCTATGATGTCACTTACAGATTTACCGCTATCATTTTGGGGTTATGCATTAGAAACAACCGCATTCACTTTAAATAGGGCACCATCTAAATCCGTTGAAACGACACCGTATGAATTATGGTTTGGGAAGAAACCTAAATTGTTGTTCCTTAAAGTTTGGGGTTGCGAAGCCTATGTAAAGAAGTTACAGCCGGACAAGCTTGAACCCAAAGCGGAAAAATGCGTCTTCATAGGATACCCGAAGGAAACTATTTGATGGGGATGAGCCTACCGGGGTATACCCAGCAGGACGTTTCCGACTGGCCCAGAAACTGGCGAGTGGGCCTGCAAGACGGCGACTGGGTCAAGGCCCGGTGTAGATCCAAGCGACTGGAAGCTGAAGGCCCAGGCGAGTAGATAGGCCCAGTCAGATTAGGTTAAACAAGTACCGAAGCCTTAACTGATTCGGTTGAGATATGTAAACCCTAGGGGAGGTGAGCCTATATAAACCTCCCTGCGGGGCGTGTAGAGATACGTTCCATCATACACCCAAGCGACTCGCCGCCTAGCCGCCGAGCTCGCCCATTGTACCACCTTCATAATACAATCTAGCAGGAGTAGGTCTTTACCCTCCGGGGGGCCGAACCTGGGTAAAACCCTGTGTCTCCGCCCTCATCTCGCACCGTAGATGGCTGGCCGCCCTTGCCCCTCGTTCTACTACTCGCTGCCGATTGCAGCATCTGCCGTGACCATTCCCACGACAGTGGCGCCCACCGTGGGGCCTGGCCGGTCTGGCCGGTGTTCTGCGGCGAGATCCAATCTGCCCATCAACGAGACGGTCGCCACCGGCCGCATGATAGCGATCGGCGAGATGCTCCAAATCTTGCCGAGCAGCTACGTCCCGGCGGCGTGACCCGTCACGCACAGGGTGATCCTGCCGATCGGCACGATCAGCCTCTTCGTCGGCCTCACCGACGTCATCGTCTCGGAGGACTCGGCTCGCATCCGCGAGTCGCCGCCACACGATCGGCTCTCCGAGAGCCAGATCCGCACGATCCATCGCCTAGCCTCCGAGTACAACTTGGCCCACATCAACGTGGCCGAAAACTCAGCGGCCGCAGAAGACGCGGCCCTCAACGACGACGCCGACTCGGTGACCCCGGCGTCACTCGCCGGATCCATCACCGCGGCTTCACCAGCGGGCTCCATCACCCAGGTCTCCAACATGGGAGACTTCGAGGAACCCTCCATCCTTGGGATCTTCGACTTCGACTCCGGGTCGGAAAATTTCGCCGACCTCCGCGACGGGACCGGTCGTCACGCCGCGACCTACATGGCGACCGGCACCGATCCGCCAGAGGATCCTTTCTCCATCCCGATCCCTCCTAATGCCACGGCGACGGAGGTCAAAGAACTCCGCCTGAAATTGGCGGAGGCAGTACGCAAGGAGCAAGCCGAGCGCGAAAAATTTCGCCTCGAGCAGGTGACGGCGCAGGAGCTATCGCGCTACCACCAGCAGCGAATCAGGTCGCGCCTGAACCCCACCGTTCAGGGGCGCGCCCTGAACTTCGACGACGAAAACGACCCGGCCCGCGTGGCCGAGCGCGCGATCTGCGAGAACGCGCCACCAGGAGGAAGCGCCCGGCCCCCGCCAGGGTCGACGGCGATGGGCGCCCCACCTCCACCCAACCGCACACCCCCCAGGGACCAGCCGCGGATAGTAGTCTCCTCACGGGAGCGAGACGCAAACGGCCTTCCACTGTTCTCCACCCCGATGGACAACCTCGTGGCGGGCTGAGCAGCAGCCGACAACATCACGGCCACCGGCGACGGCGCCCTACAGATCCAGTACGTCAGGGCCCTACTCGCAAAGGCCGTCGAGCAGCAAAACGCAGGCGCCGACTCGCAGGGTCGAGTGTACTCGCGTTCTTCGGGAAGCAGAGTGCCCTCGAGCGGCCGCCCAATGGCGGCCAACACCCTCAACTGCCCGCCACCAGAGCCACTACAGCTCCAACACCGACCCGCGAACGCGGCACTCTCCACCAACGATCCTAGGCCAGCGACCAACTTCGTCGCCGCCAACGGTCAACCCATCGACGCCCGCACCCACATCATCAAGAACCAAAGCTGACGCGCACGCCAGCCCGACGACGTGCGACACACCCTAACCAATCGCCGCGACGACGAGCCAATGGGGTCGCTAAGTCGACTCGGCCCCAAGTGCTTCGGACCGATGATCCGAGGCGAGAAGTATCCGCCGAACTTCAAGGCGCCGAAGGAGATAGAAAAGTACGACCCCTCGTACGACCCCGCCGTCTGGCTTGATACATACCTCATGGCGAAGGGGATCGCAGGCCACACCGACCTGCTAGCCGCCCGTTACCTTCCCCTGATGATGGATGGGACGTGCAGGCAGTGGATCAACACCCTCCCCCAGGATAGTATCGACTCCTGGGAGGATATGCGCGACGCCTTCGTCAGGCACTTCGAGTGCTCCTACACCCGCGCCACCACCATCGAGGGCCTGGAGCGATGCGTCCAGGGACCTCGTGAGTCGACCCGCAACTGGGTGCAGCGGTGGCAAGAACTCTGGTACAACGCGGTCGGCATCCACCCGGACACCGCGATCCATTGCTTCAAGACCTCGTGCCGCTACGAGCCTTTGGTCGCCAAGCTCAAGCGACACTCTCGCACACTCGACAACATACCGGACCTCCTCGAGATCGCCAAACGGTACGCGGAGGAAGATCCAAACCAGGAAACCGACGACGAGTCGGGAGGTCAACGCCGCACGAGCGGCAACGACAGCGGACGACGGTCTGACCTACGCTACAGCAACACTCGCCTCACCGGCAAACGCCGCAATGACGGGTGAGTCGACTTCGTCGCCAACGCCGGGCATGCACAACGCGAGCCCAAAATCTTCCGCCGCGACGGAGGACAACGCCGCGACGGAGGCAACTACAAGTCCAAGCCAAGGTTCGACCCAGCGGCCCTCCTTAACCAACCTTGTGCGTTTCATAGCAGGGAAGGGAAGCCCGCAACGCACACAACCGCCGACTGCCACACCCTCAGGGAGATCGAGAAGGCACGGCAAGCACGGGAGGACCCCGACAACGACCCGCCAAACGGCGGAAAATTCGGCAAGGTGGCCGGCTCGCTCCATACCTTCACAGGCTTCAACACGAAGCGCGAGAAGAAGGTCATCACCCGCGCCGTCGCCGTCAACGCGGTGGCTCAGGTGGACGTTCCCCAATTCCTCAACTGGTCGGAGCAGCCCATCACCTGGAGCTGCCAGGACCACTCGCCACGCACCGAGTACCCAGGCCAAGTCGCCCTGGTGGTCAAGCCTAAGATCGGCGACTACTGGCTCCCCAAGACATTGATGGGCGGCGGTAGCTCCATCAACATCCTGTACCTGGACACCTTCAGGCGGTTGCGGCTTCCGCAGTCGATGATCGAGACAACTCACACCACGTTCCACGGCATCGTCCCCGGTCGGAAGGCGTACCCGATCGGCAAGGTCACGCTGCCAGTCACCTTCGGCACACCAGCAAACTTCCGCACCGAGCGGATCGTCTTCGAGCTGGTGCCCTTCGACAGCCCCTACCACTGCGTCCTGGGGCGCCAGGCGTTCGCCAAATTCATGGCAGCGCCACATTACGCGTACAACGCGATGAAGCTCCCTGGGCCGTGCGGCGTCATCACCATCAACGGCGACCCAGACATGGCCGCCGAGTGCGAAGCCAAAGGAGCAGAACTCGCCGACTCCGTCATTGCGGCAGAAACCAACCACGCCGATGAGCTCGCCAAGTACGCGAGCAGGGTCAACAACGACGACCCCACCATACTCAAGAATCCCAACTCGGAGGGCGCAAACACCTCAACCTTCGAGGCAACGATGCACACCCGCACCGTCGAGCTGGTCCCAGGCGACTCCAGCCAGACGGTGACGATCAGGACGGGCATGAGCCCAGCCTAGGAAGGCGCGCTCATCGAGTTCCTCCGTGAGAACAGGGACATCTTCGCATGGAAGCCCTCTGACATGCCTGGTGTCCCTAGGGAGCTCGCTGAGCACAAGCTAAACGCCGACCCCAAAGTGCGACCCGTCAAACAGTCGCTGCGGCCCTTCAATGAAGAGCGCCGTCGAGCCATCGCCGAGGAGGTGCAGCGTCTACTCGCTGCAGGCTTCATTCGGCCAATCAAGTACTCCAAGTGGCTGGCAAACCCAGTCCTGGTCGAGAAGAAGAACGGGACCTGGAGGATGTGTATCGACTACACAAACTTGAACAGCGCCTGCCCGAAGGAGCAGTTCGTCCTCCCACGGATCGACCAAATAATCGACTCCACCGCGGACTCGGAGTCGCTATGTTTCCTCTACGCCTACTCTGGATACAACCAGATCAAAATGGCTGTCGAGGACGAGGAGAAGACGGCGTTCATCACGCCATTCGGAGCTTTCTGCTACACCGCCATGACCTTCGGCCTCAAGAACGCCGGGGCGACCTACCAGCGATGCATGCAGGAATGCCTTGCAAGCCAAATTGGCCGCAATATCCACGTCTACATCGACGACGTGGTAGTGAAGTCCGCTCGCCATAGCGACCTACTCGCCGACCTGGCGGAAACATTCGCCAACGTGCGGAAATACAAGATAAAGCTAAACCCAGGCAAATGCACCTTCGGTGTACCAGCAGGGCAACTACTGGGCTACGTCGTCTCCAAGCGCGGGATCGAGGCGAACCCCACCAAGATCGACACGATCGCTCGACTCGGCAAACCCGAGGGCCAGCGCGACGTGCAGAAGCTGGCCGGGCGAGTAGCGGCTCTCAGTCACTTCATCCCCCGCCTGGGCGAAAAGGCGATGCCCCTATACCGCCTGATGCGCAAGAACCCCACCTTCCAGTGGGACAAGGAGGCGGACGACGCGCTCCGCGACCTCAAGAAGGTGCTACTCGCCGTACCACTACTCGCCGCCCCCGCCCACAAAGAACCCATGCTGGTCTACGTCGCGGCCTCCGAGCGCGTCGTCGGCGTCGTCATGGTCGTCGAATGACCGGAGGAAGGGAAGGAGCGCCCTGTACAGCGACCGGTGTACTACATCAGCGAGGTCCTCACCGAGTCGCGCCAGCGATACCCGCAGTACCAGAAACTAGTATACGCGGTCTTCAGAGCACAGCGGCGCCTGCCGCACTACTTCCAGGAGCACCCGATCACGGTCGTCTCCTCAGCACCGTTGCAGGACATCATCCGCAACCGTGAGGCGACTGGGCGAGTCGCTAAGTGGGCCGTCGAAATCGGAGTCCATAATATCAAGTACGAGCCACGAAAAGCGATCAAGTCGCAGGCTCTAGCGGACTTCATCGCCGATTGGGAAGAGGCCCAGCAGCCAGAAAAGCTGCCATACCTCCATTACCGAAGCCTGCACTTCGACGGCTCCTAGAACGCGGACGGCACAGGAGCAGGGATCGTGCTGACTTCACCGAAGGGCGACAAGCTCCGCTACGTCCTCTGCCTCGACTTCACCCCCTGCACCAACAACATGGCCGAGTACGAGGCACTACTCCACGGCATGCGAGCTGCCAAGGAGATGAACGTCAACCGCCTACGCTGCTACGGAGATTCCGATCTCGTCGCTGGGCAAGTCGCTGGCACCTGTGACGCCGTCTCCCCCACCATGGCGGCATACCGCCAAGCAGTGGACAAGCTGGGCGGACACTTCGCAGGCTACTCCGTCGAATGGATTGACAGGCGGAAGAACGAGGAGGCCGACGCACTCTCTCGCATCGGGTCGGCTCGACTCGCACCACCCGCCGGCGTCTTCCTCGACACGATCACCAAGCCATCAGTATCTCCCCCAAGGGAGATCGACATCGGAGTCCCGCTGCAGCCAGAGGCAGCCCTGGTCGCACTCGTCACCGAGCCAGACGACTGGACCAAGCCCAACGTCGCCTACCTGGAGGCCGGCACCTTGCCGGCAGACGAGACGGACGCCCAGATGATCACACGCCGATGCAAATCATTCACCATCATCGACGGCGAGCTCCACAAGCGCAGCGTCACTGGCGTGTTCCAACGCTGCGTCCAACCGGCCGAAGGACGCAAGATCCTCCACGATATCCACTCCGGCGACTGTGGCCACCACGCTGGTGCCCGCTCCCTGGTCGCCAAGGCTATGCGGCATGGCTTCTACTGGCCCACCGCACACGCCGATGCTGTCGACATCGTCCAGCGGTGCGCCGGGTGCCAGAAATACGCCAACCAGACGCACATGCCGAGCTCGGCGCTGAAGACAATCCCCATCACCTGGCCATTCGCCGTGTGGGGCATGGACATGGTAGGCCCCTTCAAAAAGGCTCCCTCCGGCTACACCCACCTCCTGGTCGCAGTCGACAAATTCACAAAGTGGGTGGAGGCCAAGCCAGTCCAGAAATGCAACGGGAAGACCGCCACTAAATTCCTACGTGAGCTCATATATCGCTACGGGTTCCCAAACAGCATCATCACGGACAACGGCACCAACTTCGCCAAAGGAGCCATGGCCGAATTCTGCGAAGAACACCACATCCGGCTCGACCTCACGTCAGTCGCCCACCCGGAATCCAACGGCCAGGCGGAACGGGCCAATCAAAGCATCCTCCACGGCCTGAAGCCGCGACTCAAGGTACCACTCGAGCGCACCGCCGGGTGTTAGGTCGAGGAGCTACCCTCCGTCATCTGGGGGATCCGCACCTCGGTCAACAGGTCGACAGGATTCACCCCCTTCTTCATGGTGTACGGCGCCGAGGCAGTCATGCCCACCGACCTCGAGCACGACTCGCCGCAGGTCGTCCACTACACGGAGGCTGCAAAGGAACTCGCCCGCCAGGACGGAGTCGATCAACTCGACGAGGCACGTGACCTCGCTCGGTCACGCACCGCCATCTACCAGCAGGGACTCCGCCGCTACCACAGCCGGCGGGTGAAAACTTGCACCTTCCAAGAAGGCGACCTGGTGTTGCGCCTCATCCAGGACAAGAAGGGCATGCACAAGCTTTCCCCTTCGTGGGAGGGACCATTCGCCATCGGGCAAGTACTCGGCAACGACGCCTACTACCTCATCGACGTCCGCGGGGACGGCGAACTCGACGTCAAGCGACCATGGAATGTAAACCTCCTACGGAATTTCTACTCCTAGAACCCCACATATGTACTCTCCAGTCGCTATGAAATAAAAAGATTCGGTTACCGCAAATTGCGCCTACTCTCCGTGTCTTGTGCCACTCGCACTCGTAATAACAGCGTCAAGCTAACCGTAGAAGTCAACCTTTGGTACAGCGATCGGCACGGCTAAGTAGTGCGGTGCAAGAGCACTGAGTTACCTTAGGTCTTGCATCGTCCACAAAAAACGCCTACCCGGAGCCCCATTGGAGTCGCCTAGCCCGACTGGCTCTACGAGCCAAGACAACTGCCTTCGCTTCTTATAACGACCATGATCCTCCGCATCCTCGACATAGCGACTCGAACGGCCAAGCACCACGCTCGGGGACTGACGACCAGTTCATCGCGAGCGGCTCGGGAAAACGCCAAGTATGAGAGCATGCCCAGGACTCGCCACGCGACTGACCCAACGGGCCAGGCAGGAGTGATGCGCTCAAACTAATGCGCCAAGTCCTCACCCACCCTCGAGTCGCACCTAGAACAACCAAGTACCACGCTCGGGGACTCGGCCACCCGACCTCGTTCGCGCAAGGGAAAACGGTGAAGTACAGAGCGCTCAAGGGAGTCGCCTTGCGACTGGCTCTTCGAGTCCAGGCGAGTCGACCGCAATAACAAAACATTCAAAAACAACAAACACATCACACACGAGGTAAACCCCACAAAAGGGCGGACGCGCTCGGGGACTCGTTCAACCCTCAATCACAAAACACATGACAAATCACAAAACAGACACGATGTCTCATTCAATAGCATGACGCATTGTATCAAATTACAAAATATACCCAAACGGCAGACCTGCTACTAACGCCCCAGGGCAAACTATTCTATTCCGCAGGCTTCGACGATGACTCGCCAGCACCCTTGTGATTGCGGATGAAAGGCGTGTACGGGTTTGACGGGTACGTCGTCAGCTCACCCGCCATCGCCGCGCGGAAGGGCTGCTCGACCTTTAAGTCCCGGTGCTGCGGCTCGGGGTCGTTGGGCGCGACGACCGTTTCCTGGTAAGGAAGGAGGTCGCCCATTGCCCAGACGCGCTCGGAGTACACCGCGGCGCGACCTGTCAACTTGAGCACCTCGGAGATCTCCACCTCGCCAGTCGACGACGGGTAGCCACTCGTCACGTCGTCCAGATCGAAATCTTCTGGAAAATGAACAAGCCCAAGGCTAAGCGCCGTCGCCGCCCCGCGCCGGAACGCCGATCGCGTCATGAACTCAACGATCGACGGCGCCTTCTCCAAGTACTTCCACACCTCGACGAGGTCGCTGGGAATTACTTCCGTGGGCGATATCTCCTGGAGGTAGCCTCGGATGCATGTCGCCTACAACGTCGCCGAGTCGACGAGCGTGGCCACACACTGCCGTGCGTCGAACGAGCTCGCCTCTTCCGCGCTATCAAGAATGCGACCTGCGAATAGAAGATAACAGTGAGTACGTCGGATATCACAAAAAGGCACATGCAGGGGCAGAGACACTTACCAATCAAGGGGCGGGAGAGATCCGTGATGAAGCATTGAAGCGAAGTATAGTCGTCCTGAAGCCCAGCAACAAGGGCATCGGACACTTTACGTTCCTCTACGGCGGCCGTAACGGCGGCCTCGGCTCGCCCATCCGCCGAGCTCGCTTCCTCCTTCGCCTCCCTCAGCTCGCGCTCGAGATCGGCGATCCGTTTCTCCGCCGAACTCAATGCCAATTGAGCCGCTGCCAACTCACCCGCTGGGACAAGTCCCTGGCGAGCCCCCTCCGCCTTCGTGGCAACTGCCTGAAGCCCCTTATTCGCCTCTTGGACGGTGGCCAGTTCCTTCTCCGCGCGGTGTTTAGATGCCAATCGGTCAGCTGACTCACGTTGCAGACCCTGCACACAATTCACGTTACATACGCACTTGGGGACTGGCAATCAAAACAATCATAAGTGCCCACCCGCTGAAATTCAGCGAGTGCGCACTCGGGGACTGGCAATCAAAAAAATCCTAAGTGCCCACCCGCTGAAATTCAGAGAGTGCGCACTCGGGGACTGGCAATCAAAAAAAATCCTAAGTGCCCACCCACTGAAATTCAGCGAGTGCGCACTCGGGGACTGGCAATCAAAAAACCTAAGTGCCCACCCGCTGAAATTCAGCGAGTGCGCACTCGGGGACTATACGCGGAAAATAACAACTAGACACTAAAAGAATCAGACCGCTGCATCACACCGACCTGATCCTCGGGGACTGGACATACCTGGATTGCTGCGCCAAGCATGCCGTGAAGTTGTATCGCATCCACGGATGCGAGGAGAGCCGGCGTGTGCCCACGACGCTGCTCGACCTCCGCGTCAGCGACCCCAGGTTCACGGCTCGAGGGCGAGGTCCCACTCGCCGTAGCCGATCTGGCCATGAAGCGCGGGAACGTGGCGATGGAGGCACCGGCACCAAAGGAGGCCGGCTCGGTCACCCCAGGCGAGGGAGCACCCTCCTTCGTGGATACGGCCGCCTCCATTGCGGGATCATTCGGCGCGACCGCCGTGTCGTCGGAGATCGTGACGACATCGTCACCCTTGGCCTTGTTGGCGCCATCGCCAGGGACGACGACTTCGTCCACCTTCCTCTTCCGGGAGGGATCCTCTTCGCTGACGATGGGTGGAACCTTAGCCACGGTCTGGTGGCCTATCTTCTTTGCTCCGGTCCTGTAAATCGATCGTGTGAGCAAGATAATTCAAGCTGCTATGAAAGACAAGGGTAGGTGAGCGAACTCACTTGGCGACTGGAATGAAGCATAGCCCCGTGCGGATGCCGGCCGGCTTCTCTAGCTCGGGGCCCAGTCGGCGGATGAGGCCCATCTCCAGGACGTCGCGTGCCCAAGACACGGACGGCTTCTTCGTCGTCGAGGCTGCAACGGGAGCTTCTGGGACGTCTTCAGCAGGAGCTTCTTTGCGAGGTGAAGCCGCCGCGTCCGGAGCGGCCCCTAGTCCAGAGACTGGGGTGAATGGCGGAGGCATCGAGGCCAGTGGCACCTCGACAGTGGCAGTATCCAGCGCAGCTGCCGTCGTCGGCGCCTCGTCCTTGGCCGGGCTAGGGGCGTCGGAGCTGCTCGCCGAGTGCGGTGGCGAGGCCGGTCTCACTGGTTTCGTCTTCTTCTTCGGAGGGGCTTTCGCCTCCTTTTCCTCCTTCTTCTTCTTCTTCTTCTTCTTCTTCGACGGAGTATCCTAGCGACGGGAGGTGGTCTCTGGAAGTTCTTCCTCATCATCATGGCGCTCGAGGCTTTTGCTCGCCTCAAGCTCACGCTGACGCTGCCCGCGGGTCTTGCGGACCAGCGGGGCGACTTCTTCCTCGGACCTGTCGTCGCCGTTGCTCTCGTCGCTCTCGGTGTCGCCCTTGGCGGGAGGCGACTCGCCCATGTCTTGGACGGACGAGCTCGAGTTCTGGTCATCTGAAGGCGGGAGCCATCCTTCCACCACTTGGAATAGCTGCAATGAACACAAGATGAGATTAGAATAACCGCGACTGCACAAAGTGCGACTGCGAATGATGCAAAGATACTTACCGTTGGGGCTGGATGCTTCGCCGTGTAGGGGGCGACTCCGGCCTTTGCATCTAGGTACACCGCCTGGGTGATCTTCTTCAGCGCTGAGGTGTAGTCCTCAAGCTGCCACTCGGCGGAGCAGGACTTCGTCGAGTCTTCTCGGCCCGTATATTGGTACATATAGTGGTCCCGCTGCGCCAGAGGGACGAGCCGCCGCCCGAGCCAGCAGTTGTATAAATTGATCGTCTGGAGGCCCTTCTTCTTCAGACCGCGGATGGTTTGAAGCATTTCGTCCACGACCATCCGCTGGTCGGTGGGAAGCTTGCCGACTTGAAGTCGGCGCGGCTCGGGTCGGTCGGCAGAGTACCGTGGGATCGCCACCTCGCCCTCCGGAGTCGCCTCGGTAACGTAGAACCACGAATTCTTCCATTGGCTCGCCGCCTTGGCGGGTAGCATCAGATCGAAGAAGGAGGCCTTCGATTTAAGCTGGAACGTTAAGCCGCCCGCGGCGAGCATTGGGCCGCCCACTTCCTCGCGGCTGATCCGTCCGTGGAACAGATCTTGCCACAGAGGGAAGTAGGGCCGGCAGCCCAGGTAGCACTCGCAGAACGCCACAAATATGGCGAGCTGCTCGATGATGTGCGGACCCAGGTCCGACGGCTAGATCCCATAATAGGCGCAGAAGCGCCGGAAGAACAGGGACGTAGGGAATCCCAGCCCCCGTTCCAGGTGGCTGGTGAAGCAGATGAATTCTCCCGCGCGCGGGTTCGGAGTCACCTCCCCGGCCGCGGGGATGCGCCACCTGCCGGTGCGCAGGATCCCGGCCTCCTCGAAGGACGCCAGTTGTGCTCGCGTGCACTTAGATCTGCCCCAAGGCTCGGTGGAGGGGGCCATTGGCGGAAGGGTTCACGGAGGTCGGAAGATTTCGGGTCGGTTGGATCGCGATGCGAAGGAAGGCGAAAGTGCGTGCACTCGGAGGAAATGGCGAGAAGATGGTTCTCTGATCGCCTGCCATTCCCCTTATATAGCGGTTGTTACCCGCCAAATCAGGGAGCCGTTACTGCGCGGTGATTACGCCAAAAGTTACCGTTGGATTACCCCAACGGCTAGTTTGACCATGTTTAACGGTCCAACTTCAGCCACTCGGCTCGCCGACCCGATCACTACGACAGTGTTTCGCCGACTCGACTCGCCAAAGCTGCGATAAGGATGACTAGCTTTCTCCTTTATACAGGAGCCCGCCGACGATTCGACTGGATGTCTACTCTGAAGCCGTATACTCCGACTGCTGGCAGCCACCTACGCCCAATCGACAACGGCCTCGGGGACTACTGATGGGGATGAGCCTACCGGGGTATACCCAGCAGGACGTTTCCGACTGGCCCAGAAACTGGCGAGTGGGTCATTGGACAGCGGTCAAAAACATCCTTAAGTACTTGAGAAGAACGAAGGATATGGTTCTGTTTTATGGAGGTGATGAACAGCTCGTTGTTAATGGTTACACCGATTCTAGTTGGAACACCGATCCGGATGATTCTAAATCACAATCTGGATACATATTTACTTTGAATGGTGCAGCAGTTAGCTAGAGGAGTGCAAAGCAAAGCGTTGTGGCGAGATCTTCAACTGAATCGGAATACATGGCTGCTTCGGAGGCTTCACAAGAAGCGATATGGATGAAAGAGTTCATTACAGAGCTGGGTGTGGTTCCTAGTGCGCTGGACCCAATGTCTATCTACTGTGATAACATGGGCGCCATAGCCAATGCGCAAGAACCAAGGTCACACAAGAAGCTGAAGCACATCAAGCTACGTTTTCACGCTATTTGAGAACATGTCCAAGATGGGGACATAAAGATTTGCAAAGTACACACAGATCTGAATGTGGCGGATCCGTTGACTAAACCTCTCCCGAGGGCAAAACATGACCAGCACCAAACTGCCATGGGTGTTCGAGATATTACCATGTAATCTAGATTAGATGACTCTAGTGCAAGTGGGAGACTGTTGGAGATATGCCCTAGAGGCAATAATAAATGTAGTTATTATTATATCTTTGTGTTTATGATAAATGTTTACATTCATGCTATAATAGTATTAACAAGGAAACATTAATACTTGTGTGATTTGTAAACTTAAATTGAAGTCCCTAGTAAAGCCTCTTCATAATACTAGCTTGTTGGTTAATAAATGATTGTGGTTTCCCTATCATGAACATTGAGATGTTATTAACAACAAGATCATATCATTAGGAGAATGATATGGTGGACATACTCCTATAGATAAGTGTAGCATAAAGATCAAGTCATTTTAATAGTTCAATTGCTATATGCTTTCTGATACATAGTAACTTAATTCCTTCGACCATGAGATCATGCATATCACCTTCACCGGAAGGATGCTTTTATGACATCAAACACCACACCGTAACTGGGTGGCTATAAAGGTGGCATTGAGTGTTCGGAAAGTATTGGTTGAGACACATGGATCAAGAGTGGGATTTGTCCATCCATATGACGGATAGATATACTCTGGGCCCTCTCGGTGAAATGTCATCCAATTAGCTTGCAAGCATGTGACTGGATCACAAGGGATCACATATCACGGGAACGAGAAAAGAGTACTTATCAGTAACGAGGTTGAACTAGGTATGCAGATATACCAACGATCATAACCTCGGATAAGTAAATTATCGTGAGACAAAGGGAAATTGGTATCGTATGTAAGTGGTTCATTTGATCGCAAAGTAATCGTAGAAATATGTGGGAGCCATATGAATTTCCAGATTCCTCTATTGGTTATTGTTCGGAGAAGTGTCTCGATCATGTCCGCATAATTCACGAACCGTAGGGAGACACACTTAAGGATTCGACGTTGTTTGAGTAGTTATGGAATGATGAGAAAGAGACCGAATGTTGTTCGGAGTCTCGGATGGGATCCGGGGTATCACGAGGAGATCCGGAATGGTCCGGAGAATAAGATTCATATAAGGAAAGTCCTGTTTCGGAGTTGGAGAATGGTTCCGGTGTTTTCATCGGGAATGTTCTAGAAGGTTCCGGAAGGTCCGGCACTCCGAAGGGGAAGGGTACATGAATGTGTCATACCAAGTTGGAATGATTGCATCATGTACTAGGTGTCATCGCTGAACAAAATAAAGGGTTTAATCAAATCCTAGTTTGAAAAGTCAAACACCAATTTGAAAAGTCAAACGGCTATTTTGGGAAGTGGAGGGGAAGTGGGAAACCGAGTTGGGGAGGAGTCCCTCCTCCACCGCCGGCCCACTTGGGATCCGAGTTGGGGAGGGACTCCCCTCCCCTTGGCCGGCGCCTCCCTCCTATAAGAGGAGGGGCAGGGCTGCCCCTCCTAGCACACAAGTTTCCCACCTCTAAACCCTAACCCTAGCCGCCGCCTAGGGCACTCGTCGCCGCCGCCTAGGGAAAACCCTAGCCGCCGGCCTTTCCCCCTCCTTGGTGTGTCTAAACCCTAGGTCACCGAGGGCTCTCTCATAGTCCACCATACTCGCTCCGGCTTAAGGCAAAGCCCTGCGAGATCTCCCCTCTACTTCCGGTACCACGCCGTTGTGCTGCCGGAATCGCGAGGAGAGTGCTACAACCTCCGCTGCCTGCTGGAACAAGGGAGAGGAAGGTCTTCGTCGAGTACCGAACGTGTGACCGACTGCGGGAGCGCTGCCAGAACGCAGCGCCGGAAGGATCGTCTACGCGATCTTGAGATCGGGAAGAGTACGACTACATCACCCACGAGAATCCGCTCTCGTTAAACACTTTGGAATCTTCGAGGGTGAGTTATTCCATCGACTCGTTGCTACAATCTAGTAGATAGATCTTGGCTTGTTTGTTTGTATGCGGTAGAAAATTTTTGTTTTCCATGCTCCGAAACCCTATGGGTAGGTCGTGGCCACGACCACCATGCTCCAGCGAGGCTACACGACGGCGGCGATGCGGACCCGATTGCTTTTGCAATTCAAAACGAGGGTGATTTTTGCATTTTTTTTGTTTTTTTAAAAAACATCCTTGGCGCACCTGTACCCCTACCCGTGGTGCACCTGGTAGTGCGCTACTCCTATCCCCATATAACCGTAGCGCACCAGGGTAGTGCGCTACAGGCACTTTTTAGCCACAGCATACGCTTAGTGGCGCACCACTAGTGCACCACGGATGGGCTTTTTAGGTGTGCCACGAACAACCCTTTTCCTAGTAGTGCCAATCATAATAGTTTCAAAAATTTCTTGTGAAATGGGACAATATATTTCTCCAACCTTGATGCTCTCAATATTTTCAATGGAATTCAGGCAATAGCTTTTAGCAACCTTCTTGGGGAAATAAACAGTATGCTCTTTGTCATTAATATTGAATGTTACTTTTCCTTAATTGCAATTGATGACAGCACCTGCAGTATTAAAAAAAGGTTTCCCAAGAATAATAGACATATTATCATCTTCACGCATCTCAAGCACGACAAAATCAGTTAAAACCAAGCAATTATGAGCCACTTGAACAGGAACATCCTCGCATATACCAACAGGAATAGTAGTTGACTTGTCAGCCATTTGCAAAGATATATCAGTTGGTATCAACTTTTATAGCTGGAGTCTCTTGTAGAGAGAAAAAGGCATAACACTAACTCCAGCTCCCAAATCACATAAAGCGGTTCTAACATAATTATTCTTAATAGAGCAAGGAATAGTTGGTATACCTGAATCACCAAGTTTCTTTGGAACCTTACCATTGAAGGAATAATTAGCAAGCAAAGTAGAAATTTCGTCATTATGAATCTTCCTTTTATTAGAGACAATATCCTTCATATACTTTGAATAAGGAGGCAACTTAATAGCATCAGTCAAAGGAATTTGCAAAAATAAAGGCTTCATCCACTCACAAAACTTGTTGTAGTGTTCTTCCTCCTTTGACTTGTGTTTCTTACCTGGAAAAGGCATTGGTTTCTGCACCCAAGGTTCTCTCTCTTTACCATGTTTATTTGCAATAAAATCTTTCTTAGTGTGCTTCTCAGGTTCTTCCTCCACTTCCTCCTTATCAGGGGCATCATTTTTATCATTACCACTCTCAGTTTCAGCATCAGAGACGGATATACTATTAGAATCTATAGCAGGTTCAAGTGGTTCCTCAACTACTTTGTGTTTCTTTTTCTTTCTCTTACGAGGACTACCACTACTTTCACCTTGCTGAGAATCCTGCTCAATTATTTTAGGGTGTCCTTCAGGATATAAAGGATCTTGAGTAGCTATACCACTCCTAGTTCTAATTCCATAATCATGTTTATCCCCTGAGGCATTAACTATCATATTCTTTTGTACCTTAGCAAGTTGATCAAGTTGGGTTTGAACCATTTGAAAGTGTTTACAAATCATTTTAATATCATTAGAAGTTCTTTCCACAATATCTTTCAACTCTTTAATAGCTCTAGAGTTTTCCAATAAATGATTCTGAACTTGTTTATTAAAATTACCTTGTTTAACAATAAAAATGTCAAGTTCCTCCCAACATTAAACAGGAGTCTTACCATAAGGAATATCACCTTCATCAAAGTGTTGGATAGAGTGTACCTCAATAGTCGATGAGTGGGGAATTGGCTTACATAATTCTTCTATAGGAGGTAGATTCTTCACATCTTTAGCTCTAATACCTTTATCCTTAAGACATTTCTTAGCTTCTTTCATCACGTCATCATTTAATGCAATAACTCCCCTCTTCTTTGGTGTTGGTGTTGATCTGGTTCAGGCACAACTGGTCCAGGAGTAATAGGCTCAGGTGTATTTAGCTCAATTGAAGTCCAATCATCATAATTCTTGCTTATTTTAGCCATTAATTCTTCAGCATCTGTAGGAGTCCTTTTTCCTGAAAACACAATCAGCAAAGCTATCTAGGTATGTCCTAGAATCATCAGTTAGTCCATTATAATAAATATCAAGAAGCTCATTCTTAGGCAATGGACATCCAGGATGTGCATGAATCAAGGCACGAAACCTTGTCCATGACTCAGGAAATTTCTCTTCTTCTACCTATTTAAAATCAAAAATTCTCTACAAAGTAGCATGTATAGCACTGGGAGGAAAATATTTTTGGAAGAAAGAAGCAATCAAACAATCAGGGCTATCAATGGAACCATGAGGTAATCTATTAAACCAAGCCCTAGCTTCTCCTTTTAGTGAAAAAGGGAAGATCTTTGTAACAAAGTACTTGAGCATCTTAAAATCATCAGAGAATAAAGCACTCATAGTAGAAAGCTCATTCATATGAGCCACAACACTCTCATTTTCAGTCCCATAAAAAGGTTCTTTCTCAACAACGTCTAAATAGGATAAATCAAGAGAGAAATCATAATCTTTATCTTTGATATCTATGGGAGAGGTGGCAAACTTAGGATCAGAGGATAGCTTAGGAATAATAGTACGTCTTGTAAGGAGACTCTTAATAGCACTAGTACCATGTGTGTTTCGGCACTCTTCAACAAATTCATCAGTGAACTCAATGTAGCCATCATTAATATCATAACTCTCTCTAGACTCAGGTGAGCTAACAGGTGTAACAGTGTCTTCACTAGGAGTTTCAGTATTTCCTAGACTAGCCATAGTAGCATCTAGGAAAGGACCTAATGAACCACTCACATCAAGCACAGTAGAAGTAACATCATGAGTATCAAAAGCAATTTCAGACTCAGCAGTAGTAGCAGTGCGTGTAGCATGTGTATGTGGTGGTGATGTAACAAGCTTACTTATAACATATGGTGAATCAAGAGCAGCAGAGGTGTTTAGGACTATACCTCTTCTTGTAGTGGATAATAAAATAGGAAACTTTCCATCACGAGACTTCCCCATGATGAAAGGAGTAGCAGTGAACAATAGTAGATCCAAGTGAACTTACAAATAAAGCTATGCTCCCTGCCAACGGCACCAGAAAATAGTCTTGATGACCCACAAGTATAGGGGATCCCAACAGTCTTCGAGGGTAGTATTACCCAATTTATTGATTCGACACAAGGGGAGCCAAAGAATACTTGCAAGCCTTAACAACTGAGTTTTCAATTCAGCTGCACCTGGAAATAGTTCTTGCTCACACAAGTTTATCAGTAGCAACAGTTTGTAGTAGCAACAACAAATCAACAGCAGCAGTAAAACAGGAGCAATAGTAACAATAGTAGCAAACAGTGGGATATGAGTGAGGTAGGCATATGGATGGATGGACGGGCATTGCATGGACGAGTCTAAACATGTAACTTTAAGATCTAGGGCATTGCAGATAAATAAGAATAAACATCCAAGTAATAAACAATTATAGGAATGTGCTCCATATATAGTCATGCATGCTTGCAATGAGAACTTGCACAACATCTTTTGTCCTGCCAGCCCGTGGCAGCGGGGCCTCTAGGGAACTACTGGCAATTAAGGTGCTCCTTTGAATAGAGCACCGGAGCAAAGCACTAACACTCCATGAACACATGTGATCCTCACATCACAGTCATCCCCTCCGGTTGTCCCAATTTCTGTCACTTCGGGGCCTTTGGATCCGTACAATGATATGTGTACCCAATTTGCAGATAAGATCACAAACAATACTATCATAATGATTCAATAACAAGTTCAGATCTGAGATCATGGCACTCGGGCCCTAGTGACAAGCATTAAGCACAACAAGTTGCAACAAAGTCAAATAGCACCAAAAGAGATACTAGGCACCATGCCCTAACAATCTTATTCGATTACATGATAGAACTCATCCAATCCCTACCATCCCCATAGCCTACAGCGGGGGATTACTCACTCATGGATGAGGGAACCATTGATGGTTGATGGAGAGGCGTTGGTAATGACGATGGCGATGATCCTCCCCAAATTCCCCGTCCCGGCAGGGTGCCAGAATGGAGTTTCTGGTTCCGAATCCCGGCTTCTAGTGGTGGCGGCGCGGCGGAACTCTTTCTGGAAAAACGACGAACCCCCCTCGATTTTTAGGTCAAGAGGCTTCTTATAGGCGAAGAGGGAGGCGGAGAGGGTGCCTGGGGTTGCCGCACCTCCTTAGGCGCGGCCAGGCCTGGCCCGCGCCTGGCAGGGGTGTGGGCCCCCCAGGCCTCCACTCCGTATCGTACTCTGGCTCCATGGATCTTCTGGTGAAATAGGATTTTTGGCATATTTTCCAGAATATTTCCTGATAGTTGATTTTCTGCACAAACACTATACACCAAGGTAATTCTGCTGAAAACAGCATCAGTCCATGTTAGTTGTATCCAAATCACATAAGTTTAGAGGAGAAACAATAGCAAAAGTGTTCGGGAAAGTAGATACGTTTTGGACGTATCACTTAATACTGGAGGGGGTTCGGATGATAACCTGAAGGTGGACTTCTAGTCATAAATGCAGTTGGGTGGTGGTCTATGTATATTGTTGTATTGCCCAATCGAATCTCATATGATCTTTTTGTCTAGTATTGCATTGTTATGCCTTGCTCAGTCCTGTCAATTGCCCTGTTGTAGTTTGTTTACCCAGCATGCCATGTTTGTTTATCTAAGGAGAACACCTCTAGTGAACTATGGACCCCGGTCCAATCTTTACCATTAATAGATCTTCCACTGTTACTGTTTACTTGCTGCAAACCATCATCACCTTCCACACCATACAGTTAATCCTTTGTTACAGCAATCGGTGAGATTGACAACCTCACTGTTCGTTGGGGCAAAGTCTTTGAGACGTTTTCTTCCTCCTACTGGTTCGATAACCTCGGTTTCTTACTGAGGGAAGACTTGCTGCTGTGCTACATCATACCTTGCTCTTGGGGTTTCCCGACGAAGCGCTCCATGTTGACGCAACGCCATCAAGATTTTCTGGCGCAGTTGCCGGGAGCACTACACCACAGCACTAGATTCCCGACCGTTGTTAGTCGGCAAAAGTCTTGGTCGCCAATAGATTGTCGGTCGGAAAAAGTATGTGTCGAACAGTCGGTCGGGATAACATATA
This sequence comes from Avena sativa, assembly GCA_916181665.1. NCBI lineage: Eukaryota > Viridiplantae > Streptophyta > Magnoliopsida > Poales > Poaceae > Avena > Avena sativa. The sequence goes on along the minus strand of OV702285.1, from coordinate 33,017,588 downwards.
TATAATGGCAGACTGTCGGTCGGGAATGGATGACATTTTAATGTCGAACAGTCGGTGGGTAATGCGTTCATCCGCATCCGCTTGTCGGTTGGTAAATATTGCCGACCAACTGTGGGTCATGAAATGGGCCGATGCATACCAGTTTTTGGCCCAGCGCGCGGGCTGAAAAATATTAGCGCCAAAAACTTGGCCCAGCGCGCGCAAGTTTTACCCTTATCCCTATCTCCACCACAGAGCAAACCCTAAATCCCCAAATTCGTTCTCGCGGACGGCGCACTCTCTCCCCGCACTCTGCTCTCCACCACGTGCGTGCTGCATTGAAGTTCCCTCCGGCCGGCGGCGACGCTGCCCGTCCGGCTGGCCGCTGAATTACGCCCAAGTTTCGGTGAGTTCACTTCTCGCGTGTGTAGTGCACGAGCCTAGAGGACACGCATGCTCTGGTCCCTTGCATTGTCGACCCCCATCACGCGCGCGGAGCCATCCACGGCGGGCAGATGCATCATGGGCTTGATTGTTCCAGCCACCCAGCGCCGTGCAGCCTGCCCTGCCCGCCTGCCTGCGTCAAAGCCATAGGAAACGGCCGATGACGTCTCCGTCATGCGACTATAACTTGGTCAATCGTCATGCGCAGCAACTGCTCTTTAGAAAACTAGTTCGATTTTGTTTCTTTATGGATTGATGTGCTGCTAGCTGATTTACCCATTGTGATTCAACCCTCTTTTTTCTCAATAGTATGATGTGCGCATGTTCATGAGTTGGTAGCTGTACTAAATTGGATGGATTATGTTGGTACTCCCTCTGACCCATTTTAGTTGACTTAGATTTATCTAAATACGGATGTATCTAGCCAAGATACATCCGTATCTAAACAAATTTGAGTCAAATAATATGGGTCGGAGGGACTACTACTTAGTTGTGGTGAGTTAATTCCAAAGATGTTAGATCTGGTACTAGTTAGTTTTATATGCGATAACTTGTACTCACTATTGTTCATATAGTCAATGTGTCTGTTAAGATTATTTAATCTAAGAATTCTAGAAAAATAGGAACTTTAGATAAATAAGTAGATTGCCGGCTAAGAGTTAAGAAGTGACTTCTTACGTATTCTTAATTCTTGAAAATATGCGATCTATGAATTGTTTTTTGTCACTAATTTTTACTGTAGGTGAAGCCTAGATTTATAATATCTATTTTGTTAGGTTTTTTAGGTTTCTTGCTACCGCCAACTAACGAGCTCTCAGGGAAACACAGCGACGCCCCCTCACTGCTTGTTACTATCGTCCCCCGCCAGTTTGTGAGTTCATGTACTCCTTGCCTTTTGTTCCCCAATTCGGGATTTTAGTTTATGATCTCCAGCATCTTACTTTGGTAGTTCCTAGTATTGGATTAATATATAGTGCATCAGATCATGTGTGTATTTCATTTTAGGGAGTAACTAGTATAATCAGAAGTAGTCACCATCTTCGCCCAAGATTTGACACTAATTTATAACCTGGTATATTTTCATGCTTAGGTAGTTTCGCATCTCCTTAATTTATATGCAGCCAGTATTCTATTACTGGTCCTTGCTTACTAGAACATTGTTGTTTGGCACTATTTTCATAAAACTACCAGAGCCTAATTAATATTGCCTAATTTTATGGTTATTAGGATTCTTGCTCCCGAAGACTCACGAGTTCATTGGTGTGGCACAAAGATCATCCTCCCTGCCTATCACTGTCTGCCCACTAGTTGGTGAGTTGACTTACTACTTCGGTCTAAAAATAAAGCCATCCTTGTCCTTGTCCTTCCCCTTTGATCTATTTTGTTTATGGTGGTATCTATCTTTATTTTGTGTACAATTGGATGCATGCTTTTTTTTCGAAACACGATAAGATCTATTTACATTACTTCCAATTATTCCTTGTGTTCTATGGTTCTACTATTATTCTGCCAGGAATTACTATCGGTAGTAATCAAGTGTGCAACCAACATGGATAAAAGTTGGATGGATGCCCCTAGGTACCAAACAAATATTTTTAATTTCTGAGATGTTAGTACTTGCTGAACTCGGATGTAACACGATGCATATGTACGCTTGCATATAGGCATACAGAGGAGTACTTACAAGGGCTTGCTAGATTCCTGGGCTTTGCGTTTACTAAATCATCCATTAAATCTATGTGGATTGTGAAGACAGAAACATATTAAGCACGGATAAGACTATTTGTTTACAGGTCACATGCCACTATCAGTTATTGTATCTAAGTTTGCCACAGATAAGCAATCTAAGGCATAGGCTAACAATTTTTACATACACTGAAACTTCACTATATAATGGCATGTTATAATGTTATGTAACAATTTTTACTTACTGAGACTTCCTTCCTGAGGGCAATAGATATACATCATAAACTCTCAGACTTCCCGAGGGCAACCCATATTTCATTGTAAAAGAAGAGGTAAATAGTGGGTCAATTAGGACATGGGGAATAAATCAAGAGAACCATCGTATCTAGTTGGCGAGGAAACTACAATAACCACACCATAACACACAATCTGTAAGTCCAGTATACAGCTAGATTCTTTTTTTTTCTGCAGCTCAAAACACAATGATTTCTACCGGAACTTCACATCAATGTTCTAGACATGTGTATGTATTCATAGAATAAATTTTATATTTTATTGAAACTCAAAGTACTCATTTCAAATACTATGAGCACTACCACTCTGGTGCTGCAAAATATGTGTTCCCTCAAATCTGGCTATAAATTGCTTCTTTATTTGCTGATTGCATCGCTTTTGCTCTCTTCTTTTCTTTTGTCCTCTTATCATATGTCTACCATATGTGATGATTATATGGCCAATTTAGCACACATGTTTATAAAGGTTTACTGCATGTATTTCTCTTGAAGTGAAACAATGGCCAATCATCTGTTTGTTTGTGTTTGTGTTTGTGTAGGCACCTCAAGTATGAGTTATCATGTAGAACTTGCATCACAATCCACCAAGTAGATGTCGCCACCAAGTAGATGTCGGTTTCACATCAACATGATGTCTTGTTATGGAGTGAATTATGTCTGACTGAATGCTTTTTTGCTACCATTTTGTAAACTTGGTAATGTGGAAACATTTATCTATCATTCCGCGGACCTGATTACATGGTAATCAGTTAGCTATCATTTTGTAACCAGATTTGTATGTTACTGGTGGTTTGTGGATTAATGCATATGTTATTAGTGATAGTTGTGGATTAATTCCTCTTTATATTTTACAGGATATGCTTATGTACTGTTGCGTTAAACTAGTGGTTTTGATTGATTTTTGGTTCTCAATTGTCTAAAATGTACATTTGAAACCTTTTGATGGCAAAATACAAACAGAAGTTGGTCGGCAAAACGAACGCCGACCAACAGTCTGACTGGAAATCTTTGTGAAAGAACCAACGGTACGTTGGTCGGTAAAAGGTACATCGACCGGTTGTTCGTCGGTAAACAAATGTCGGTCGGGAATGAAATGTTGGTCGGGAAACATATGCTGGTCGGGAAAGATTGACTAGGACTGTCGGACTATCTGTCGGCAAATATAAATCGGTCGGGAAAGCCCTTTGCCGACAGGACTTACGGTGACAGACATGGTTGGTCGGCAAAACTGATTCCCGACAGACCTTCCGTCGGTGAAAGCGGCTTCCCCGACCAACATGTCTGTTGGGAATATTTTGCTGTGGTGTAGTGGAGGCTAAGGACGTCTTCACAAGGGGAGTCCTCCGCAACCTTTCTCTTTACTTTGTTTTTGGTTTGCTTAGTTTCTTTTGCTTGGTTTTGTTTGCCTCTTTTTATCAAAAACTCCAAAAAAATAGTTTAGTTTGGTTTGCTTTCTCTTATAAAAACACAAAAAATTAGTTCCTACTCCAGTCATCACCTTGATCTAGCTCACCATGTTGTTCCCCAAGTTCACCCTGAAGGACCTTTCGATAGGTAGTGGCTCCATAATTGGGAAAGAAAATATTGAAGAGTTCTTTAATCATGTTAGTAAGCATGAGGATATTGAGGATAAATCTATAGCAGAACTTGCTCCTAATTATGAAATTGCTGCAGCTTCTTTAGTTCATATATTGGAGGCTAGGTTTGTTAGCCTTAACCCCATGATGCAAATTTTGTTCCTAAAACTAAAAGAAGAAAAGAATGCTGAAGAGAGAGAATTTATTCTTGAAACTTTACTAAAAGAGTTCCATGATGTTGCTAAGAAGCCAAAAAGGTCTTTGAGCTTTTTAATATGCTAGGCTCATGTGTAGATGTTGTGGGTACTCTAGATAAAACTAAACCTAGAGAGGAAATTAGGATACCCATACCCTTTAAGCTTGTTGGAACATGAAGCCTTTGAAAAGAGTTTTGATTGGATTGTTCCTGAAAATCCTTTTGATGAAAGCAGTGAACCAAAGAGAGATGAGAAGGGATCCTCCAAAACTCATTTGGATGAGATACCTTTCATAATTGAAGACTTTGCAAGGTTTGCTGTTAATGCTTCTTCATTTGAAAATATTTGATTTCTTGCTTCTTGTGCCTAACTTAAAGGCGTTAAAGAAAAGTACTTGTTGGGAGATAACCCAAGAGTTTTCTTGAGTCTTGAAAGTTATTATTTCTGTAATGACCTCTCCTTATCCTTTTTGTTTGCTTTTTGTTGCAAGAATAACCTCTAATGAGAGGAAAGTAAGATTTGGGGAGTTGTTGTCCCGAAATAGATTTCTGTCCTCCACCATAAAAATTCCTGAGGAGTCTCTGTAAGTCTGATTGAGCTAAAAATTTACGAATCAATCCCCAGTATGTTAGCTAACTTTAGTTAGATCAACACTTTTTGATTTGATCAACAGAAGGTCTTCAAAAAAATTGGTTTCTACCAGCTGGTCTGTTTTGACAGATTTCTGCCATTATTTGCATTTGCTTCTTATTGATTTCTTTTTGGGTTCTTTTTGGGAAATTGAGATTTTTGAAGGAGTTGATACAGTAGATTTTGTTTTTAGTGAAAGTTTTGCTATTCAAAAGCTAAACCCAAGGGTCTAATATCTTTTGAATACATTAATGTTGCTAATGAAGATTGTGTGAAGTTTTGTATGAAGGAAAAAATTTAGGTGTAGAGAGAGAATGATGTAATGAGATGAAGAATGGGAAAAAGCTCAAGCTTGGGGATGCCACCTCGGTGTCACCCCAAGAAATATCCAAGAGGTACAAGCGTCAAAGCTTAGGGATGCCCAAGGCATCTCCTTCTTCATCAATAAAAAGCTCATGTCTCATGTCTTTCTAGACACTTCGTTTTTATTGTTTCGCTGTTGTGTTGTGCTTGGAACGTCTTATTTTTCGTTTGCTTTGCTTAGTTTGCTTAATTTGTTTTAATAAAGTAGTTTGGACCCCCATTCTCGCTGTGTTGTTTCAAATAAGTTGATTGGTGTTGGAAAGGAGTAGAAAGTTCTTGCTTGAAAAGTGCAAGAGGAGCTTGCTTTGACTGTGACTTAGAATTTAGCATGTCATGCTAGGTGTTGTTTTGAACTTATGCTTAGTGATTATTGCTGTAGCATGACTTGTTCCAAACAATTAGGATTTCTTAGTGTGCCTTGAAAGAATCATGCGTTGTGTTAGCATACAAAAGCATAATATTGTGGTATTCTCCTTTGATGCTTTGTTTGGGTTGACTTGGCACATGCTCACACCATGTTATGACTATGAAAAATTCACCATATCCTATATTATCATTTAGTCCTAGACTTGTAGTACCACTATATGCTTTGATTAGTAATGTTTTGTTGTTCTGCATGATTATGGCCATTATTGCTCTCTTAGTTGGTCGCTCCCAGTCTTTTGCTAGCCTCCACTTGTATGAGTAAGCTCTACTCATGCTTCCAACTCCCAAGAAACCAAGTTATACCAAAGTGTCCACTATAAATTCCTAGGCATGGTGTGTCACACCATTCCAAGTATATTCTTGTTTTCAGCTATCTTCCAATTAAAAAAGTATTTTGTTATGTGAAAACTTAGTGATTAAAGCTCTCACGATCTTTATGGAACACTTTATATTTCTTGACCCTAATAAACTTGAACCATTGTGTCATCTATGTTGTATATGCTTGCACTTATATGTTGGAATTAGCAGAACCATATTTCATGGGGAACGTTTTCAACATTGCACTTGTACTTTGTACACAGTTGATATCATGCTCTTTTGTCCATGGATGTCGCCGGTGTGAAATAAAAAAGGGAGCTTGTAAGTCCATGGAGTTATGTATTTTGTGTTAGATAAACGCCTAGGCCACTAGCCTAAGCCATGCCTAATCATGGTGAAAACTTGCAGCATCACCATAATGAGCAATCTGTGAAGCATCCTCAATAAAAATCTATGCAAATAGCAAATAAAAAGATCGATGAGATGCTCATTGTCTGCTTGCCTTGTCATTTTGGTTATGTGATAGCTCCTGTACCATGTGCAAGGGGTACCCCGTTGACGGTTCTCTATGATACACATGTACTTACTATGACAAGAACTTACAGTAACTAAAGTTGAGTAGCATGAGGTGCGGCCGCGTATTCAAGGGACATGAGATTTCCAACTTATACTTTGTCAAGCATATACTCCATACTTTGTTCACTTTAACCTTAATCACTTCAAGATGCTTATGATAGGGCAATGAGGATTGAAAGCTAATAAGTACCATAATTTTTGGAAGCTCTTTTTGAAACTTGAAATCCCTGCTTTCCTTTATGAAGGGCCTTTCTTCCACTATTATATTGAGTCTCCACCTTCTACCTTTAGGCACCCGTTAAGAGAGCATAGTTGCCATTCTTAGTTCTATATGCATTGTCCCAAAACTTATTGGTGGATGCATATTGTTGATATTGCTTGTTCTTGTGCTATTTGTATCTATTCACTCTTATGAAATTTCAAGGTGTATTATGCATCTATTTGCTACTCTACGAGGGACAAGCTGAATACCACTATGCCATGTTTTATATATGTGAAACAAACAAACGTCTTTCAATGCTTGTTATTCATGATCTTTTTTAGCCTTTCATGTCGCATGCATAGTTACTTTCTCTTACTATTAGAACTCCGTCTTTCATGCACATGTTTAGAGTTCTTTGATCCCAGCTTTCAATGCTTGCAAATGGTTTGATCTTGGTTTTGATGGTGCATGTCACCTTAAAAATTATTCTTTTATCACTTACCTACTCAAGGATGAGCAGGAGTTAAGCTTGGGAATGCTTGATACGTCGGAAACGTGTGGCATCCCGCAAAACCACTACTAGAAAATCGCGTTGTTTTTGTGCATTGCATCACCATGACATCATCATGAATCTTTGGCTCTCAGAATATTGTAGCTAAAAACTATTTTGTCTGATACAATACCTCTTCTCTTATTTCAAAACAAGTCTTATAATTATCTGTTAAATTAATTGCCTAAAAATTATTTTTGCTAAAAAGATTTAAAACAAGACAACACCATAAATATTTTACAAACTAATAAAACCCAAACCCCAATCTATTCCTACCCAAACCTAGTCTACCCACCAACCCCAGCTTGCCACCTCACCGTCCCTCCACCTCAGCACTCCTCTCAGCCACCTCACCAATCCTCTCTCTCACCCCCCCACTCCCCACTCCCTCTGCCAGCCCGGCCCCACCCCATCTCCCTCTGCCCCACACGCACACAACCCACTCACCCGCTGCCACCCGGGCCCACTCCCCACCGCCTGCACCCTGGCCCCACCAGTCCCCACCTGCCTCTCTCCCCTCCCCCACCTTCTCCAACCTCTCCCCCGACCCCGCCCCTTCTCCCTCTTCCCCGATGCCTCGCCGCCGCAAGCCCCCGCTCGCCCTCTCCTCTCCCCCCGGCCCCGGCCCTCCCGCGTCCGCCTGCGTGCGGCCAGAGCCCCGCCTCCGCTCGAGCCGCCGCTCTCCTCTCTTGCGGCTCGCCCCCCCCCTTCTCCACCGTGCCCCGCCGGCCTCTGCCCCGACTACCACCTCCGCCCGTGCCCGAGCTCCCTCGGCCGTCCTCGTCGGCCGCAAGACGCCTTCGCATCGGCGCGCCCTCCCCATCGTCCCCCGCTCGCCCCCATCCCCTCTCCGGCGGCGCCCTCTCGCATCGCTGCGCCCGGCCGCCTCGGGCTCCCCGTCGGCCGCCTCGCCAGGAGCTCCTCCGCGCCGCCGCCGCTCGGCTCCCCTTCAGCGCCTCGTCCCCGTCGAGCCCCACGGCCGACCGCGGCCTCCACGGGCCTTGCAGGGCCGCCGCCGCCAGGGACAGCGAGCCCCGTCTCCAACCTCCACCGTGGAGCTCGCCACCCGGTGCTCGTCCTCGGCCAGCGTTGCCGCGCGTCTGTCGGGTCGTCTCCGCAACGCCGACCAAGCTCCTCTGAACCATGCGTCGCCACTGCTCGTGTAGGGTGCGTTTGATTTGTTTTGGTCAACGGTATGGGGTTGGCCTTAGTCTAACTGAAGGCTGCCCGTTCCGTGAGTTCTTTCAAGAGCATAGTAACCACCAAGATCGACACCGACCCGATAGAGACCCGGGCGAGCCCGATGAACCATCGATGACCTCGAAGAACCACCGACAAGGGTATCAAACGCCATGCTCTGCTTCATGGATCCTCATGAACTCCTCGGATCCCAAGTTCAGCCGCTCCCGAAGACCGATCACGGATCCGGTGGCCGAGACCCTGAACTCGGAGATCCTCTTCACGCAACGCCAAGTACGCCGACATGGAACCGACCAGTTCGCCGAGAACCGCTCCCTGACCCGATGACCGCCAAGATCGCCACCGGTACGACAAGCACTTCGCCTCGGAACGCCAAGTCCTTCTTCCCGAAACGCCAAGCTCTTCATCTTGTATCCGCCCTTCGAAGACCGATCCCGTCGAACCCTGAACCCTGAGACCCGACCCCGAACCCATCGAACCCCAAGATCATCCGAACCCAGATGTGTGAACCTTTTCCCGAGCCCCTATTTTATAAATGCTATATATAAACTTGTTGCATATTAAATTGTCATACTCGCATGCATATTGTCATGTGGTCGGGGGCACTATGCCGATTCACCTTATAATTAAATATGGGGCCCATATGCGGGCAAATCTAGTCGTATATTGGTCCCATTTAATTTTGTGTAGCGAACCGGTGCTATCTTTTTCCTTGTTAAGACAACATTTAATTTGCGGGGTAAATAAACAACATGAACGATATAATTAATTGCCGGGACCCCGGTTCCGCTTAATCTTGCCTAATTGCATCGCATCTTTGCCATGTCATACATCATACATGCATCATGCCCGATCTTATGCCGTAGTATTAAATATTGCATCCGGTGTTTGTGCTAGTGTTTTGCTTCTTCACGGACTAGGCCGATGAGTTGATGCGAGTGTCGACCCGATCTTCGGATCAACCTCCGGCAATGTTTTTCAGGCGAGCATCTCCCCCTTTCTACCTATCTTACTTTTATAGTATTTATTCCCTCCTGTTGATCTATTGCTATCTGTGTTGCGATGCTCTAGTTTTCGTACCCGTGTTATCCCTTGCAGCCTTATATTGCCTTGGACACATCCTATTACCTGTTGTTTGGTAGATAGTTGGACCTGCGCGTCGTAGTCGCTTGCTCAAGTGTTGTTGCGTGTCGTCCAGTACCACAGTTGTTGGAGTATTTGCCGCATGTTTATTGTTGGAGATGATCATAACTTTAATTACTGTTTAAACAACTAAAATTGAAGTAGGTAAGCAGAGGCACAGGTGGGCAATAGATGTTATTTGGTTGTTAACCGTCCACTTGTGTCCCGTAGGACCCCGAGTACTTGATACCTGTTCCTTGAATTTTCACGCTATCCACATCCGGGAGGATTATGGGACCCCCCCCTGAGCCAGAGCTTGATTCATTCTTATTTCTTGGGGCCACAAACTAGTTTGAGGTTTTATTTACTATCCTGTACTTATGCCCTGCTTTACTGCTTTATTTAAATTGTGCGAGGAGCACCTGTACTGTTTAGGAAAGCGGAGTGTTTTCGCGGTATCGACAAGCCCAGTTTTGGGTTCCCAGTCGTTTACAGCCATTGACGCAAACCTTGAGTCCGTCTCGGAGTCAGCTAGCTTCGTTGCGGGTGTACTCAATGGGGTGCCCCCCTGAAATATTTCTGAATCCTGTGATTTCTTTGTCGTGAAAGCCTCGTTGGGTTTTGATTTGGTTTTTCCGAGGTTGATCGAGTGTGTGTTGCTATTTGTGCACCCCTGCAGGGTAAAACTTTCTGAAAGCCGTGTCCGCGGTTATGGACGACTTGGAGCACAGTATCTAGATCATAGACAACTATAACTAAAGTAGTGCTATAAATTTGACTTTATAATGACTAGTAATCAGCTTTATTATAATGGAATGGCTAAATAAAACTGCCAACAATTGCTTGTTTGGGTTGTCGCTTGCGACCATTGTACCTGACTAGTAAGTATTGCAACTATAACGGAATGGCTAAATAAAAGTGCCAACAACTGCTGGGTTTTGGGATATCTCATGCTAATTGTATCTGACTAGTAAATATTGCAACTATAACGGAATGGCTAAATAAAAGTGCCCACTGCTTATTTTATCAGAATGACTATCTATATTTGACTAGTAATTGCCGCAACTATAACGGAATAAATAAAACTGCCAACGGTGTGAGTTCCTCGGTTGACTTCCTCGTTTGGTCTCGAGGGGGAAACACCAGGATGGGTTTGTTTGAAGGTAGCATCAGGTTGGTTCCGAATAGGTCTTTCTTATCCCTCTCAGATAGCCGACAGTTGTACCGAGTCTCTATAGGTTGTTTAGTGCATGCTACGCTGCCGCTGCAGTCCACCATACCTGTGTAGGCGAGGACCGCCGAATTCTAGCCTCGCCGTGTACTGGCCTCAGTACTGACCGCTCTCTTTCTTTTTCCTTTGCCCTTTGTCGGCACCCCTTTTGTTTAAGCAGGTTTTGAGATCAACGTCGTTAGCAGGGTTACCCTTCCGGCTTGGCCTGGGCAGGGTTATGGACGCCATTGGTTATTCTTCAGGGCTCTTAGCCCCATTTGCATCTTGTCCGTAGTCGGACGCTCTATCGTTTTCAAGGTGATTTGGATCTTTGTATAATATATCTGTATTCTTGACTCATTGAGTCGCTGTTGTATATATATCTGTTCTGTGGGTCCCATCGAGGACTGTTGTGTAATGTTATTACTTCGTTTTCCACCCGCACGAAAGTGCCTGGTGGGCACCTTTGAATCGTCTCTATGCGGTTTTGGCGGGAATCGCTAAAACTTGCATAGGGTCGATTCTGAGGGTGTTACAGAGTGGTATCAGAGCTCAGCAGTTGCGATACCCCACAAGTCCAGCCTGTAGGATAACCTAGCTAACGGCCGAAGTAGAGTGTCAAAACTATTTTTGGAAAAATCGGTTGGATAGTTCTGATTAGGTCTGATTTTACTCCTTACCCCTCTGCTGCTCTCCTCTCACCTCTGCGTGTTTTGAATCCGCTCTCTTCTCTCTCTTCGAGCCCAGGATTTCTCGTGGTTGGATTCCATCGTACCTTCAGGGTTTCGCTTCCTCTTTTGGTAACGGCGTTTCTACATCCGGACCTCCTGCTATCCGAGGAATCTTTCGTCTGATGGACTTCTCTTTGTTCCTTCTCGTGCCTTCCGGTGTTTTCCGACGCGACGACATCATCTACGCCAGATCCGATGCAGAGTCTGCATCACTCCTTTGTTCTGCACCTCGTTTGCCGAGATCTTCAGTCTGAATTTCGAGAGTTGGTTGCATAATCCGCCTAGTCGTGTGCAGAGTAATGGTTTGGGTGCGCGATGGACTGATCACCATCCGACTACTCTTATCATTCGCTCTTGGACATCGAATCAGTGGATCCAGCAATTTTACTCCGTCCACGGAAGCTAGAGGTGGCTTTATTTGTTGATACCTCTACCTTCGATCTTTTGTTCCCGGAGTGTTCTCTCGACGATCACGGACAACGACCTCTTGTTAGTGGTGTCGCGAGGACCTACACGATGCGAGAAGATTCGTATCGCCGCCCTTCTTCCCGGTACCATGAGGCGGATCTCGAGGGCGAGATCCATTGTTAGTGGTGTCGAATTGTGGCATCCCGCAAAACCACTACTAGAAAATCGCGTTGTTTTTGTGCATTGCATCACCATGACATCATCATGCATCTTTGGCTCTCAGAATATTGTAGCTAAAAACTATTTTGTCTGATACAATACCTCTTCTCTTATTTCAAAACAAGTCTTATAATTATCTGTTAAATTAATTGCCTAAAAATTATTTTTGCTAAAAAGATTTAAAACAAGACAACACCATAAATATTTTACAAACTAATAAAACCCAAACCCCAATCTATTCCTACCCAAACCTAGTCTACCCACCAACCCCAGCTTGCCACCTCACCGTCCCTCCACCTCAGCACTCCTCTCAGCCACCTCACCAATCCTCTCTCTCACCCCCCACTCCCCACTCCCTCTGCCAGCCCGGCCCCACCCCATCTCCCTCTGCCCCACACGCACACAACCCACTCACCCGCTGCCACCCGGGCCCACTCCCCACCGCCTGCACCCTGGCCCCACCAGTCCCCACCTGCCTCTCTCCCCTCCCCCACCTTCTCCAACCTCTCCCCCGACCCCGCCCCTTCTCCCTCTTCCCCGATGCCTCGCCGCCGCAAGCCCCCGCTCGCCCTCTCCTCTCCCCCCGGCCCCGGCCCTCCCGCGTCCGCCTGCGTGCGGCCAGAGCCCCGCCTCCGCTCGAGCCGCCGCTCTCCTCTCTTGCGGCTCGCCCCCCCCTTCTCCACCGTGCCCCGCCGGCCTCTGCCCCGACTACCACCTCCGCCCGTGCCCGAGCTCCCTCGGCCGTCCTCGCCGGCCGCAAGACGCCTTCGCATCGGCGCGCCCTCCCCATCGTCCCCCGCTCGCCCCCATCCCCTCTCTGGCGGCGCCCTCTCGCATCGCTGCGCCCGGCCGCCTCGGGCTCCCCGTCGGCCGCCTCGCCAGGAGCTCCTCCGCGCCGCCACCGCTCGGCTCCCCTTCAGCGCCTCGTCCCCGTCGAGCCCCACGGCCGGCCGCGGCCTCCACGGGCCTTGCAGCGCCGCCGCCGCCAGGGACAGCGAGCCCCGTCTCCAACCTCCACCGTGGAGCTCGCCGCCCGGTGCTCGTCCTCGGCCAGCGTTGTCGTTCGCGCCCACCTCGCGGTCCCCTGATGGCCACCCTGTGAGCGCCTCTACTCCTCCCCAGGCCTCTCTGGGCGCCGCCAAGGTCCCCTCGACGTTCGGCCGCCCTTCTCCGGCGCGCCCCCGCCTCCCGCAGAGCATCATGTCGCCTCGGGTCAGCCTCCTCTGCAGGCACCTGCCAGCGTTGCCGCGCGTCTGTCGGGTCGTCTCCGCAACGCCGACCAAGCTCCTCTGAACCATGCGTCGCCACTGCTCGTGTAGGGTGCGTTTGATTTGTTTTGGTCAGCGGTATGGGGTTGGCCTTAGTCTAACTGAAGGCTGCCCGTTCTGTGAGTTCTTTCAAGAGCATAGTAACCACCAAGATCGACACCGACCCGATAGAGACCCGGGCGAGCCCGATGAACCATCGATGACCTCGAAGAACCACCGACAAGGGTATCAAACGCCATGCTCTGCTTCATGGATCCTCATGAACTCCTCGGATCCCAAGTTCAGCCGCTCCCGAAGACCGATCACGGATCCGGTGGCCGAGACCCTGAACTCGGAGATCCTCTTCACGCAACGCCAAGTACGCCGACATGGAACCGACCAGTTCGCCGAGAACCGCTCCCTGACCCGATGACCGCCAAGATCGCCACCGGTACGACAAGCACTTCGCCTCGGAACGCCAAGTCCTTCTTCCCGAAACGCCAAGCTCTTCATCTTGTATCCACCCTTCGAAGACCGATCCCGTCGAACCCTGAACCCTGAGACCCGACCCCGAACCCATCGAACCCCAAGATCGTCCGAACCCAGATGTGTGAACCTTTTCCCGAGCCCCTATTTTATAAATGCTATATATAAACTTGTTGCATATTAAATTGTCATACTCGCATGCATATTGTCATGTGGTTGGGGGCACTATGCCGATTCACCTTATAATTAAATATGGGGCCCATATGCGGGCAAATCTAGTCGTATATTGGTCCCATTTAATTTTGTGTAGCGAACCGGTGCTATCTTTTTCCTTGTTAAGACAACATTTAATTTGCGGGGTAAATAAACAACATGAACGATATAATTAATTGCCGGGACCCCGGTTCCGCTTAATCTTGCCTAATTGCATTGTATCTTTGCCATGTCATACATCATACATGCATCATGCCCGATCTTATGCCGTAGTATTAAATATTGCATCCGGTGTTTGTGCTAGTGTTTTGCTTCTTCACGGACTAGGCCGATGAGTTGATGCGAGTGTCGACCCGATCTTCGGATGAACCTCCGGCAATGTTTTTCAGGCGAGCATCTCCCCCTTTCTACCTATCTTACTTTTATAGTATTTATTCCCTCCTGTTGATCTATTGCTATCTGTGTTGCGATGCTCTAGTTTTCGTACCCGTGTTATCCCTTGCAGCCTTATATTGCCTTGGACACATCCTATTACCTGTTGTTTGGTAGATAGTTGGACCTGCGCGTCGTAGCCGCTTGCTCAAGTGTTGTTGCGTGTCGTCCAGTACCACAGTTGTTGGAGTATTTGCCGCATGTTTATTGTTGGAGATGATCATAACTTTAATTACTGTTTAAACAACTAAAATTGAAGTAGGTAAGCAGAGGCACACGTGGGCAATAGATGTTATTTGGTTGTTAACCGTCCACTTGTGTCCCGTAGGACTCCGAGTACTTGATACCTGTTCCTTGAATTTTCGCGCTATCCACATCCGGGAGGATTATGGGACCCCCCTGAGCCAGAGCTTGATTCATTCTTATTTCTTGGGGCCACAAACTAGTTTGAGGTTTTATTTACTATCCTGTACGTATGCCCTGCTTTACTGCTTTATTTAAATTGTACTGTTTAGGAAAGCAGAGTGTTTTCGCGGTATCGACAAGCCCAGTTTTGGGTTCCCAGTCGTTTACAGCCATTGACGCAAACCTTGAGTCCGTCTCGGAGTCAGCTAGCTTCGTTGCGGGTGTACTCAATGGGGTGGCCCCCTGAAATATTTCTGAATCCTGTGATTGCTTTGTCGTGAAAGCCTCGTTGGGTTTTGATTTGGTTTTTCCGAGGTTGATCGAGTGTGTGTTGCTATTTGTGCACCCCTGCAGGGTAAAACTTTATGAAAGCCGTGTCCGCGGTTTTGGACGACTTGGAGCATAGTATCTCGATCATAGACAACTATAACTAAAGTAGTGCTATAAATTTGACTTTATAATGACTAGTAATCAGCTTTACTATAATGGAATGGCTAAATAAAACTGCCAACAATTGCTTGTTTGGGTTGTCGCTTGCGACCATTGTACCTGACTAGTAAGTATTGCAACTATAACGGAATGGCTAAATAAAAGTGCCAACAACTGCTGGGTTTTGGGATATCTCATGCTAATTGTATCTGACTAGTAAATATTGCAACTATAACGGAATGGCTAAATAAAAGTGCCCACTGCTTATTTTATCAGAATGACTATCTATATTTGACTAGTAATTGCCGCAACTATAACGGAATAAATAAAACCACCAACGGTGTGAGTTCCTCGGTTGACTTCCTCGTTTGTTCTCGAGGGGGAAACACCAGGATGGGTTTGTTTGAAGGTAGCATCAGGTTGGTTCCGAATAGGTCTTTCTTATCCCTCTCAGATAGCCGACAGTTGTACCGAGTCTCTATAGGTTGTTTAGTGCATGCTACGCTGCCGCTGCAGTCCACCATACCTGTGTAGGCGAGGACCGCCGAATTCTAGCCTCGCCGTGTACTGGTCTCAGTACTGACCGCTCTCTTTCTTTTTCCTTTGCCCTTTGTCGGCACCCCTTTTGTTTAAGCAGGTTTTGAGATCGACGTCGTTAGCAGGGTTACCCTTCCGGCTTGGCCTGGGCAGGGTTATGGACGTCATTGGTTATTCTTCAGGGCTCTTAGCCCCATTTGCATCTTGTCTGTAGTCAGACGCTCTATCGTTTTCAAGGTGATTTGGATCTTTGTATAATATATCTGTATTCTTGACTCATTGAGTCGCTGTTGTATATATATATATCTGTTCTGTGGGTCTCATCGAGGACTGTTGTGTAATGTTATTACTTCGTTTCCACCCGCACGAAAGTGCCTGGGTTTGGCGGGAATCGCTGAAACTTGCATAGGGTCGATTCTGAGGGTGTTACAAAACGTATCTATAATTTTTGATGTTCCATGTTTGTTTAGTATCTACTTTGCTTTGCTTTGTCCACACTTTAAGGTGCTTTTTATATGTTTTCTGGTACTAACCTATTAACAAGTTGCCACAGTGTCAGTTGTCTGTTTTCTGCTATTTTTGGTTCCAGAAAAGCTAGTAAGAAAATATTCTCGGAATTGGACGGGACAAAAGCCAAAGTCAATATTTCACCGAGGAAAACACGGAGTCTAGAGGAGAGACGGAGGGGCGCCATAGGCGACTGCACCCCCCAGGCGCGGGCCCACCCTAGGTCGCGCCTGGGCAGGGTGTGGGCCCCTTGGCCGCCTCCCAGCCTCGCCTCTTCGCCTATAAGAAGCCCCCGATGCCTAAACCCCTAAGCACCCGATCAATATTCCACGAAACCGTCTGTAGCCACCGCCACCATCGTCCCTAGATCCGGGGGATCTGAAGATCTTCCCGGCACCCTGCCGGAGGAGAGATCATCCCGGAGGCCTTCTTCTTCATCATGCTAGCCTCCCGTATGAAGCGTGAGTAATTCCACCTTGGACTACGGGTCCATGTAGTAGCTAGATGGTTGTATCTCCTTCTTTATGCTTTTATGTCTAGATCTTGTGAGCTCCGTTCATGATCAAGATCTCATCTATTTGTAATCATGCATGTTGTGTTTGTGGGTATACGATGGATATTGAGATTACTATGTCAGGTTGATTAATGGTTTTGTCTTATTGATTCTATCATGTCTGTGTTGTTTATGATCTAGCATGCTCTCCGTTGTTAGTAGCTATCTTGGCCGAGTAGTTGCTAGTGACTCCAAGAGGGGGTATTTATGCTCGATAGTGGGTTCATGCCTCTATTTAATCAAGGTAAGTGATAGAAATCTCTAAGGTTGTAGATGTGTTGTTGCCACTAGGGGAAAACAACGGTCTCTTGTTCATGGAACAAGTGGATTGTTTACCTTACACACTTTGCTTAAAGCAGTTGTCTGTTGCTTGCAACTTAATACTGGAGGGGGTTCAGATGATAACCCAAAGGTGGACTTCTAGTCATAGATACAGTTGGATGTCGGTCTATGTATCTTGTTATATTTCCCAATCGAATCTCATAGGATCTTTATGTCTAGTATTGCATTATTATGCCTCGCTCAGTTCTGTCAATTGCCCTGCTATAATTTGTTTACCCAGCATGCCATGTTTGTTTATCTAAGGAGAACACCTCTGGTGAACTATGGACCCCGGTCCAATCTTTATCATTGATACATCTTCCACTGTTATTGTTTATTTGCTGCAAACCATCATCACCTTCCACACCATACAGTTAATCCTTTGTTACAACAACCAATGAGATTGACAATCTCACCGTTAGTTGGGGCAAAGTCTTGAGTTTGTGTTGTGCAGGTTTCCACGTTGCTTGCAACACCTTTGAGACGTTTCCTTCCTCCTACTGGTTCGATAACCTCAGTTTTTTACTGAAGGAAGACTTGCTGCTGTGCTGCATCATACCTTGCTCTTGGGGGTTCCCGACGAAGCGCTCCACGTTGACGCAACGCCATCAATGGCATGAGCAGCAGCAAAGGGATTTTTCATGGTTTCAGGTTTAACAACCATTTTATTAATCAAAGAAGATTATGCTTCAGACAAAGATGAAATATTTTTCTCAACATTCAAAAGCTTTTCCTCCACAGTCTTGTTGAATGAAGTTTGTTTATTAATAATGTCTTTAAGCATGACTTCAAGTTCAGAGGGAGAACTCCTATTATTGTTGTAGGAATTTCCATAAGCATTACCATTATTGGGAGGATAAGGCCTATAATTATTAGTACCAAAATTATTTCTATAGGCATTGTTGTTGAAATTATTATTTTTTATGAAGTTCACATCAACTTGCTCTTGTTGAGCAACCAAAGAGGCTAAAGGAACATTATTTGAATTAATATAAGCTTTTCCATTAACACACATAGACATAATGACATCAATTTTATCACTCAAGGAGGAAGTTTTTTCAACAGAATTTACCTTCTTACCATGTGGAGCTCTCTCAGTGTGACATTCAGAATAATTAACCATCATATTATCAAGGAGCTTTGTTGCAATACCCAAAGTAATGGTCATAAAGGTACCTCCAGCAGCAGAATGCATTGTCATCGGCAATTCAGATTGTCCCACTCCTGAGATGCCTGCAAACAAGCACCACGCCGAAGAAAAAAGGAGGGCGAATGCGGCTGTTTTCACTCGACCCAATCGGCTAGAGGCAACGCCGTGACGGATCTAGTACAAATTGGGGCTGCAGGGACTATCCCTGCAGACGTATCCGTCATGTGTCAGGCTACATATTCGGTTCTGAAAACATTTTCATCCGCATGACATGAATTTCATGTTCTTTGTTTTGGAGTAATATCCATATTAGTCATTAAACTTATCGATGTAGACCATTTCGATAATCGTATATACTAAAACTATGATTTTACGGTTATTGAATACTAGTTAAAGGTTCATCTACACTCGTTGGTGCTTTTGCAATGTTGTATTTTCTGGTGAGGCGAGCTTCACCACTGTTAGGCTTCAGCTATGTTTCATTTTGCATAAACGTCTCCAAGGCTTGATTCCCATCCACATAAAGGGCCCCTATCACCAATTCCTTAGTCGTCTTCTCTGCACCGAGCATGGCGGTGTCGGTAACCTGGCGGTGCCTGAGCTTTCCCCTTCCTCCACAAGCACATGACGCTTTGCTTGGCTACCCTGCAGCTCACCTGTCAATGCCGATGCCCTAGATGCATCCTCCATTCGATGACGGTGACACGTTTTTTTTCGAGGGTGAAGACTGAATTCTTATCTATTTGCCCTTTTCAATTTGGCCTTGTTATTTTCTATTACTCGAGAATAGTCCCTGTGGATAAATAGGGGCCTGCCTGTCAGCCTATGGGCCCTTCATCTCGCCACATCAACAAATACGACGACCCAACATCACCATTTTTTTTGCGGGAAACTAGATCTTTATTAAACCTCTAACTCGTATTCAATGACCATAAAATCATGGTGTTCCATGGTCGAAGTGATCCGGGCGGACAAGTTTGATGAACGACGATGAATTTTACTCTTGTTTTCACGTCCTGAAATCACTTGACACGTCCCTAAAAAAAACCACTTGACACGCGGCTGCTCCCGGATATCACATCATCACAAGAAAAAGGAACTCGCGGCTGCTCCCCGCGGCACGACAACCCTCAGGCCCGCTCAGCGGCTTCCCTCGTACGACCACCGCCCCCTCCTCTCCTGTACAACTCCACCCTGCCAGTTTGGCCATCTCCACTCCGCAACCCCACAAAAGCCCCACTCACCCGTGAGCAAACCATCCTCTCCCCCACTCCCCCCGAATCTTCCTCTGCAACTGCAACCCATCCAGGACCCCTCCATCGGCGGCGGCAATGGGGGGAGGCACGGAGGCGGGCCTGACCCACGGCGCGGTGGCGGCGATCTCGCGGCGGCCGGCGGCGGCGGGAGGGCTGCGGCCGGTGCTGCAGGTGGTGGGCGTCCCATCCGCCCAGGGCCACGGCGTGGCGCGGTACCGCGTCCTGCTCTCCGACGGCGTGCACTCCCGGCAGGCCAATCTCCACGCCTCCCTCAACGGCCTCGTCACCACCGGCCGCCTCCGCGACGGCTCCGTCGTACGCGTCCTCGCCTACACCTGCCGCCCCTTCTACGCCCCAAGGTGACGCGCGCTCTCTCCGGCCCTCCCCGGTCTGCGTCCGTTGTAGATTGATCTGGCTAATGCGTGCGAAATGGCTGGGGAAAATTCTATAGGGTTTTGCAACCTTTTTTTCTTCTCTTTTCTGCGTGGGTGGTTGCGCAACAGCGCAAGCAATAGATCTGTGACTGTACTTCTGTTGTTGGTGCATGCATGCAGGCAACGGAACTTGTACACGATCCCTTGCATTACATGCGAATAATATGTATTCTTTGTTACCTGTATTACAAAAACTTGAAGACTTTCTTGTGCATTTGTGCTGTGGCAGTTAGATCTCTAGCCTTACTATTTGCACAAATAGACAAGAGATTTATATTTGAGTTCGAATCTTATCGAAAGTGTCCTGTAATGTACATCTAGAGCACATACATCCCTTCATTACCATTTTTTTTACTGCACGCGACACCACCTGATGGCGCAAGTTCATTGGCTAGATAGGATTTTTGTCCGCCACTAATGTTTCTTTTTGTGTGGTTTTGTGTCGGCACAGCAGCACCCTTTGTGGTTGTTTAGCTTTGGCAAACATTATTCTCTTTCTTTTCTACTGTACATCTACTGCTTTGGCAAAGCATTTGTGCTGTGGCAGGTAGATCTACAGTTGCTATTTGTAAAGATAGTCAGAGATTTTATATCCAGAGTTCGAATCAAATGTTGAAAGTGTTCTCTACATTTAGACGTGTTGTTTTCTACATCTAGAGCACACACATCCCGAATTACCAAACTGCAAGACTACCTGATCAAAACACAAGTTTATTGTTTAGAAAGGATTTTCGTCTTTCTGATCTTACGCTTATGCCTATAAATTTTTCAGCTTTGTTTTGTTTGTGTTGTCTTGTGTCGGGCCCCGCCCTTTGCGGTTGTTTGGCTTTCTACAGTTTTGGCGAACATTCTCTAATACAAAATAAAACACTTTTTGCTTCGAGAAAATGGGATGTCCTCTAAAATTGATGTGTCCAAAGTTACAAACATTTAACACATTGAGCACTAGTACTATATAGATAAATTCTTAGATTTCTCGGTCCTGAACCATGTGACTGTCGTTAGTTTCTAGTTTCTGGCTAGGATTTGTGTTACATACCAATTGCCTTTAGTGTTAACTTCTCTTCTGGTAGAGCTATTTATATACGCCTTTTCCATTGACAATACTATAAATATTTTCTGATGTGTATTATATTTTTTTGTTTCAGAGTCATCGATGTAAACCAACTTGAAGTACTGCAAACTGAGTGCACACTGATCGGCAGTCCCACAGTTTATCAGGGTCCGATGGGCTCTTCTATTGCTGCAAGGGCAAAGCATGCTGTGAACCCATTTTATGGTCCGTTGCTGACACAAAACACAGTAAATGCCAAGATGCAGCAGCTTTCACTGAACTCTAATCAAGGGAAAAAGCCTGTGGTTTCTCACATAGGTTGGGGCTTTGGCCATTCTGACAATACTTGTGGGCACCCTGCACAGCCTTTGTATCAGCAGCCACCCGCGGAGTATATGAATAGAGGTTCTGTTGCTAACAATGACGCTCCATCTTACGTCACCCCGATTGCCGCGTTGAACCCATACCAGGTTAGATGGACAATCAAGGGTAGGGTGACTGCAAAGACGGATATTCGGCACTTTGGTGCAGGGAAAGTCTTCTCCTTTGATCTCCTTGATGCGCAGGGTGGGGAAATTCGTGCAATATGTTTCAATTCAGTGGTGGATCAGTTCTCCGAGCAAATTATGGTTGGAAATGTGTACCTGATAACTGGAGGATCGGTGAAACCCACACAGAAGAAGTTCAATCATTTGAACAGTGAGTACCAACTGTTACTGGATACTTCATCGTCTATAGAAATTTGTTCCAGTGATGATAGTGATATTCCTGGGCAGCAATACAGTTTCCGACAGATCAGTGAAATACAAAATCTACATGACGGAGATATGGTAGATTTGCTTGGGGTTGTTACGTCAGTTAGCCCTTGTACCACACTAATGCGCAAGAATGGTATGGAAACCCAGAAAAGAGCCCTTCAATTGAAGGACATGTCTGGTTGCAGTGTGGAAATAACTCTTTGGGGAAAAGTCTGTAATGCTGAAGGGCAGCAGCTGTACTCGATGTGCGTTTCTGGATCCGATCCTGTACTTGCTCTGAAAGGTGGTCGTGTCCATGAATTCAAGTGCAAAACTGTGGAGACAATCAGCTCCAGCTTGTTAAAAGTAAACCCGGACTTGCCTGATGCAGAAAGGCTGATGCAGTGGTACATAACTGAAGGAGAATCTGCGGTTGTCACTTCTCTATCTCAGAAGATATCGAGCATGAGAAAAACAATTGCGCAAATCAAGGCAGAAGGACTGGGGCTATCAGATAAGCCAGATTGGATTAATGTTGAAGGTACAATTTCACACATCAACACCGAGAAGTTCTGTTATCCAGCTTGCACTATGGAGCTTGATGGTAAACGGTGCAACAGAAAGGTTACACATAATGTTGATGGGACGTGGCATTGTCCCAAATGCGAGCATAGCTCTCAACATTATGAGCATAGGTACTTGTTGCAGTGTAAGATTCAGGATCACACTGGGACAACCTTTGCTACTGCATTCGAAGAGGTTGGCAAGGAAATAATTGGCCACACAGCAGAAGAGCTTTTCAGGATTAAAAGCGTGTACGAGGATGAGGATGAAGCACAGTTCGCAGGAATAATACAGAGGGCCTGTTCTCAGCTATATCTATTGAAGCTGAAAATCAAGGAAGAAGTCTATGGTGACGAGGCGCATGTGAAAGTCTCCATAGCTAAAGCTGAAAGATTGGGTGTCCCCCTGACAAAGAGTCATCCTGTTCCCAGAGCATCTCATCCACTTTCGGAGGATTGCTTAGGCCTGAGACCTGTGGTGAGTGCGCGGAACGGCACTGGAGCTGTTACGTGCTGCGACGCTGGTTCATGCTTCTATTGGGCTGACATCGTTGGGTCAGGCTCAGTCACCGAACATAGTCAGCTTGATGAGCACATTGACATCCCCAGAGAGTTTCCACGGAGGGATACCTATGACGCCTCTTCAGCTGACACCACCAGCCTCCACTGCCCAGGGTTCAAATATCTTCAGCCTGGGAATCTTGGTAATGTTTGAACTATATCATGCCGATCATGTGGCATCTTGATTCGGTTAAAGTCGTGCTACTGTAGTCTTAAATCTACCTGCCGTGTGTGACTTCCATTATTAGTACTTTATTTATAAGCAATAATCGGTGTGTGTTTAAGTACTATATCTCTGCCTTTCTGGTATTCTGTGCTGCTCGAGTTGCTAGTTTTTATGCCTCCGCCTTGGAACTTATGTCTAGAAGTAAACTAGTACAAGAGGGAACTCTGTTTTTTTGCTACGATTTGTTCTGTGTAGCGTAGCGTTTGGTGTGCTTGTTTTGTTCGCTTGTTTAATTTTTCTGTTCACTTTAATTTTTCTGGATCGCTTGCAGTATGCTTTGTGCACCGGTACGGCCTGGATGGTCTCGAGGTTTTAGCTTGTGGTCCACATTTGAACCATAAGAAGTTGCGTGTGAGCTGTAGATACTTGAAACTGAATTTTAAGATCATTAGAGCATCTCCACTCGTTGGCCGAACCCAGGCCGAAAATTGGTCCGTTTTTCGGCCGGACGGAACGGAACTAGTTTTCGGCCTAGCTACGTCTATTTTTCTACGCCCATTTTTTCACTCGTGTACCCAGGCTGAGTTCCTAAGTTCGGCTAAAATTCATCAAAGATGGGCGAATTTCATTAAGTTGGGTGAATATAGACGGATTACATCAAATTTAAACTAAACTAATACATAATAAACTTAAAAAAAGCCGCCGCCATGGCCTTCGCCGGTGCCCTTGTCGTCCTACATGTCGAAGTTGCTGTAGAACGCCGTGTAGCCAGGGTTGGCCCGGCCGTCATCCTCGTCGCCGTCGTCGTTGTCGTCGTCGCTCGGCGGCTGGTTCTGGCGGGAGCTCCCCTGGCCAGGGTCGCCGCACCTCCAGGGCTAGAAGGACGGGCCTACGTCCTCGTCCTCGTCGTCGTCGAGAATGTAGAACGGGGCGCCCTGGTAGGCGAGCTCACGCCCAGACAATGCACGACGTCGGGCGGCCTGCTCCTCGGCCTGTTGCTGCAGGCCGAGGATGCGCTGCCGCTCCGCCTGCTCCTAGTCCTTCCTAGACCACTCCAGGATGTCCAGCGAGGAGGGCTCCACCTGCGGCGTCTGCGGCGCTGTTTCGCGGAGCGACTGCTCCAGCGCCATCTTTAAGGCGGCGTCTTCGGCCGGCGCCGAACCTTCTATCTTGGGACGGCGGAGGCGTAGGTGGCCAGTTGGCGACGCGTCGTCCGCGGCTCGCCGATGACGATGCCGCGCGAGCGCGTTCGCGGCGGCGAGCGCATAGGCGACTCCGCCTTGCGCTTGACTGCCGTCGACGCGTGCAGCGGCGCCGAGCCGGAGGAGTGGGACGCCGACGCGGAGGAGGACGAGCTCATGCTCGCCATCCTCCTCGGCATCCAGTTCGGCGGAGGACGTCGGCCGGACCTGGCCGCCGGCGTCGGTGTGCGCAGAAAGCCGAGCCGCGGCGTGTTTCCGCGGTTGATGTGCTCCATCACCGCCTCGAGGGTCCGGCTTGGCGCGCTCCACCAACGCCGATGGCCAGCCGAGTTGTTGCGCTTCGGCGGCGACTCGTTCAGCGGACCCTCATGGCGGGCGAGCTCCTGCTCGCGGCGTTAGGCGAAGAACTGCTCCCAGTGGAGGAGGTTGTCGGTGCTCTCGGCTTCGGCGGGGTCGTCCATGTCGTTGATGTACTCCTGCACATCGTACGACAACTCGTCCGGCGTCGGCACCGGTGGGACAGGGATGCCGCCGGCACTCAGCTTCCAGCGGGAGGCATCCGCATGTCCGGCGGTGCCATATAGCCGGCGTCGTGCAGAAGGCGAGTGAGGCAACACTGTCTTTCCAGGTGGAAGCCCACCCAAAGCCAGGGCATTTCAACTCGCCAGGAGCCTCAGAGGCGTTTTTAGGGTTTAGGGTTTCCTAGGCCTGTAGGGTGCGCCGGCCGAAGCCGTTCGCCGCAGCTCCGTCATCGGGGTACCGTGAGGCCATGGCTGGGAAGGGGGAAAGCGGTGAGAGAGGGTTCACCGAAGTTTGTGGGTGGGGGAGCTGTGAGAGAGCGTGGAGATATCCGGCGAGGGGTATGGCTTATAAAGGCCGAGGTGGGCGGCGAGGGCAGGAAAAGGGGAAACGGCGGGAAGTTAGTGCCCGCCGGTCCGTCGCGGGAGCCGATGCGGCGACGGTGGCGCCGTAAATCGGCGACGCGTGGCGGACGCGACGGACAGTTAATGTCCGACGGTCGCCGCGTGGTTTTGAGGATGACGACGACTCGGCTTCTGTCGCTGACTCAGTGGGTCCACGCGGCGCTTCGTTTTTTTTTTGCCGAACTCGCTGAGTCCGGCGTTCTCAGGGCATACCCGAAAACCTGGATTCGGTCTGGGTAATCCGGACCAAAATTGGCCTAAATCCGACCGAAAACAGGTCCTTGGATACGCAACTGGACCAATTTTCGACGTCTGGATCGGCCTTATGGTGAAGATGCTCTTATCTTACACTCAGAAGCATGCTCCATTACGATTGGTGGATACAGAATAAAAAATGCACTCAGAAGCAGTTGTGGACGCCGCGTTAATCTCTTGAGACGGTGAAGCTGTTGCGCACGCCTGTCTTAGCGAACCTATAGTCCAGGTCATGTGTTGGCGCGACAGAAGGATCCAGGTATAGACAGAGGACAACTGTAGGGCTGCTATATGGCAAAATCTTCAGACTTCCAAATCCGCAACCACTTAAATCCGCGTCTCATGTTTGTTCAGTCATGAAATTGTTTTCATAGAATATAAGAATGTTATGGATCTAGTACGTACTATTTTTCTAGATGAAAAGAGATCACTCCCTCAGCCCCATTTTTCATTAAAATAAGACCAACCGAGTTCAGAACTAAACAGAAGTACAAACTCCACACAACGAAACTAAAGGAGACCGACAAACGAAACTAAACAGACTAGGTGCAAAGTTTATAACAATCACAACAAAGCCTACTATGAAAGTGCAGGGGACAACAACCCAGGCACAACCTCCACACAGGTAGGAACACTAAAGACCCCGAATCACCCAATGATCACATGCACTGAATCTTCATCTTCAGGATGCGCCTTCAAGTGCTCCACCGTTGCTCTCCCAGCGTGGAGTGAGGCAACACTGTCTTTCCAGGTGGAAGCCCACCCAAAGCCAGGGCATTTCAACTCGCCAGGAGCCTCAGAGGCGTTTTTAGGTTGTTGGCCATCCTGTCCATGAACAGCTCCAGGGCTCCCCCCTCCAACTCTTTGAATGGAACTTTCCAGTTCCGAAGGTACAGCAAGACGAGGCGCCAAATCTGTTTCATATTTACCCAGGAACAAGCATTAAAAACTAAGTTATTTCTATTGTTCCAGATGCTCCATAGAACAGCCGAAGACACAACATTAAAATGTAAGTGTCTTTTATTAGCAATCCACTTGGAAGCTACTGAAAAGAAATTATCTACTGCAATCCCAAAAACTTCAAACACATCATCCCAGAGAAGTTTAGAAACAATGCATTCAAAGAAAAGGTGATTCACATATTCAAACTCAGTGCAGAGATTGCACTCAAGGGGTTTAGGAATCCCCCTGGCCCTAAGATTATCTCTAGTCATGATTTTATTCTATGAAAGAAGCCACAGGAAAATTTGAATGCTAGGAGGAATTTTTAAGGACCAAACTGCAGGCAAGAAAACAGGAGTAACACCTCTAAAATTAATCACAACATACATGGATTTAGAAGAATACACTCCCGAGGTTTCATACTGCCAAACAAGTTGGTCATCTGACTCCAACAAACAGATAGTACCAGCAATACTTCTAAGTTCTAGCCATTGGACCATCATATTATCAGAAAAGTTCCTTCTAAAGTCACATCTAAGCTGAGCACCATCCCACAAATCAGCAATAGTTTTAGTTTGTTGATTTGAGATTACATAGAGGTCCCAGAATTGAGTAGCTAGGGGAGAATTACCCAACCAGATATCCTCCCAGAATCTGACCTGTCTACCATTACCTACTTTCCACCTATATCCTAAAGCTACAGATCTAGATGCCCACATCACCCCTTTCCAGAAGGTAGAAGGATGAATATCCCTACAACACAGAATATTTGGGGATCCAGTATGATATTTGGCATCAATAACTCTCCTCCAAAGGGTGCCCTCCCCCTGAATGTATCTCTTAACCCAGGAGCCAAGTAGGCACAAATTTAGATCTTTGAGATTAGGAATACCCAAACCCCCAAATCCTTCTTCATGCAAACAGAAGGCCAATTAGCTAAATGAATTTTGTGATTTCCTTCTTCATCATTCCAAAAGAAATTGGCAAGATGAGAATCTAAGATTTTCAAAGCCCATTTAGGGAATTTGAAAAAGGAAAGCAAGTAAATAGGGATGCTAGAAAGGCAGGCTTGGATAAGGACTTTCTTAGCAGCATAAGAAAGCAATTTCCCTCTCCAACCAGTAATTCTATGGAGAATGTTATCAATCAAGGGTTGAAGATCCTCCCTTCTAAGTTTGTCATAGTGAAGAGGAATGCCCAAATATTTCACTGGGAAACTACCCAAGACACACTGAAAAATATCAATGAAAGATTGGCATTCCTCAACCTCCAGATTTATTGGAATGAGTTCACTTTTGGCATAATTGGTTCTCATTCCAGAGATCTGTTCAAAGCAGGTAAGGATCCATTTCAAATTCACAGCTACTCTTTCATCTTTTTCTAAGAATAGCAGAGTATCATCAGCATACTGAAGACAAACTACACCACCAGGGACAAAACCAGAGCACAAACCTCTGATGGCCCCTGTGTTGGGAATATGCCCTAGAGGCAATCATGTATG
Organism: Avena sativa; assembly: GCA_916181665.1. Taxonomy (NCBI): domain Eukaryota; kingdom Viridiplantae; phylum Streptophyta; class Magnoliopsida; order Poales; family Poaceae; genus Avena; species Avena sativa. The sequence continues at coordinate 32,989,583 of OV702285.1, read as the reverse complement.
ATGATATTTCCCATTGTATTCATAAAGTTATTAAGTAGTCCTTGTATAAACATCTGATGTGTATCATTGAATATGTGATTCAGTTGTGGAACTATGCATTCATGTTGTTTGTACTAAATATCCTTGGTCATTGAGGTTGTGCTGGACACACAACTTAGACCAATGTGAAAGTTGGCTTGATGACTCAGTTCCACTTGTCATGGGCATGGAGATGCTATTCCAACTTACACAGATTCGGCTAAAGAGTTTAGCGAGTCGGATTGACCACCCATATTGAGGTACAACGAACTAGTTGTCATTTGTATATCTCAATCAATGTAATCCTTAGACCTGAGGTTGTTGCATAGTCCGAGTTGAGGATCACCGACTTAGGTTCTGTCAAACGCTGATCCGTGACTGGGCAGTTATAAAGGCAGGGTTCGGGTCGACTGAGAATCAAGCTGCGTGATGTGGATAACCAAGATGGGATTTTGCCCCTCCACTCGGAGAGATATTCTCTGGGCCCTCTCGTGAGATATGATTCGGAAAGCATGGCCATGCGCGACTCGGTTAAGTGTTAACCGAGGCGATCGGCTAAGAGTTAGTCGGGTGAATCACTTATCTCGGATCGAGAAGAGAGTCGGACTATTTAAGGGATGACATATATTCGCCTATAGTCTGACAAGGTATATCGTGAGGCAAAAGGGACTCAGACGTAAGTCGCATTGGAAAGGCAAGTCGTCATGACTCTTTGGTACTTGGGAATCGGCATGTTCTGCTAGGAGCCGATGCCGATTGATCGATTGTGAGTCGGACTCTAATCGTGTCCAAGTAGCCATGAGCCTGCGGGGTCACACACTTAAGAGCGGGAGCAAGTTCGGATTGGATCCGAATCTGTAATCTGGTTGGGTTGGACCTAAACCAGATTAGGACTGAGTTAGTGAGTTGGACTCACGGTGACTAGTTTTATATGGGCTTTAGTGAATGGGTCGCGCGAGCAGAACCCACGTTCACTCCCTATATATAGTGGAGCACAATAACCCAGAAAGGTTAATCGTTGTTCGGTTAGGTTATTCCATGTGTTGGAAACCCTAGCTCCACAGCAGTCCAGCCGCCGTAACGAACCTAGCAGTTCGCCGCTGGCGCTCCTCCTTGTACGTGTGGATACCAGCAGAGGTGCTGTGCGATCAGCACCAGGACGATCGGATCGTGAGGACTGCACTGCATCAACTGACGCGCTTCATCAGTAATCCGCAACTGCGCGTCTAGTGGTAAACCTCGTGGCCTTCTACCTTAGCTAGATCTTGGGATCACCACGTTAGAGGAAAAAAAAGTTTTGTTTTATCTCTGCGTGGCCCAACAGTGGTATCAGAGCGATAGCTTCTGGTTTTAGGCTCGAGATCATGCATATGTGATATGCGGTAGGATGTAGATGAGATCTATGTGCTGTTTGGTGGTCGATCTATGAGATAGATCGGTTTTGTACGAGGTTGATTGGATCAACTGTGCTCGGGGAAAGGTAGATCTGATTTCCGTGATCATACTGCTGAGGACGTGGAACGACATACCCCTACCGGTCGGCTTCCGCCATCGGGGTAGACTGTGACACGTAAATCCAGAAGCGGTGATCGAAGATCAAAGAGTTTGATCGAATCGGAACGATGGTCAGAATCCATGTTCGGATCGTAGCGCCTTAGATGTCGTTGCGAGTTTCACAACGCCGGTAGATATTGTATCTATGCATAACTTGTTTTTGCAGGAAGTTGTGAATGGTATGGTTCATGTGCATGTGATGTATGTGTGTAATCCATACGTGATCTGCGAATCACGGTTTATGTCAGCCGGCTGGAGCCTAGGTGCTGTCATTTTATTGTATAACGACCTGCGTGTCGGATTCTCTATGTAATTTACTTTACTAAGCTAGTGTAGCTGTTTGGAGAACCCGGAAGGCATGCAAGGCGTTGTACATGTCGGCGACATGGAGTAAGACGGCAAGTGACAAGAGTTGGCACGAGTCGGATTACAGGCTTTGTGGAGATGGAGATCGCCATGAAGAGAGCCATACCATTTCACATTATAATTGCTTTATTTTGTGTTATTGTTATGTCTCAGTTTTAACTCTATTAGATAGTCGGTAAAATTTAATCCCTCAAAGAAGGTCTAGTCGGTTTTCCCGCCAGTGTTTGCACCATCACAAGTCGGACATTTTTGGTAGTGGGCTCATAAAATTGAGGTGCTGCCAATTCTTTCCGACTAGGTGTGTTCGAGTCGGACTCTTACTGCAGAAACACTCGGTAAGCTAGACGGGTCTATCACAACGGTTGTGGGACTCGGGGAAAGGTCGGATGGGAGCCGGGGCATGTGATGCCACCCGTCCAACAGGAGTCGCATAAGATGCGATTGACAAGGAGTTGTCTACCTAGATCACTTGGCGGCTAGCGGTGATGCTAAAGCTCACTAGCCGACTTGCTTATTTAGGATCCTGAATCACTAAGTAACCATCGGAGGGGTGTTGGTTCTAGTGGGAGCATAAAATATTAAAATGTTTAATATGCTTGCTCTTTTATGAATACATGTCTTAAGTGTTTTTGCATATTTTCTGTTGTAGATCATGGCACCTAGTAGCAGTCACTCTCAGATATCCGGTTTTGCGTTGAGAACCATTCTTGAGAAAGATAAACTGAACGACACTAATTTTACCAACTGGTATCGAAATCTGAGAATTGTTCTCAAACAAGAAAAGAAGGACCATGTCCTAGACAACCCACTTCCAGATGAGCCGAATGAGAATGCGACTGTCGCAACCACCAATGCCTACCGTCGGGCTAAGGATGAGTCCACGGATATTAGCTGTCTTATGCTTGCTCACATGGAACCGGACTTGCAAAAGCAGTTCGAGCATGTTGAGGCCTACGATATGATCGAAAGCCTCAAAAGTATGTTCCAGGCTCAGGAGAAGACTGAGAGGTATCAAGTATCTCAGGCTTTGCTGAGTTGCAAGCTTAAGGATGGTGATCCACTGAGTCCGCATGTGATCAAAATGGTTGGTTACGTGCAGTCTCTGGAGAGGCTTGGCTACCCCATAAGCGAAGAGTTCGCTACGGATATAATTCTGAACTCTCTTCCTAGTGCATATGGGCAGTTCATTTCGAACTACCACATGCATGGTATGGATAAGAAGCTCACTGAATTGCATGGGATGCTCAAGCAGGCAGAGGCGGATCTCAAGAAGGGCACCAGTCAAGTGTTGATGGTGCAGAATAAGGCTAAGTTCAAGAAGAGTTCTTGGACTAAGAAGAAGGCTAAGTCAGGAGGAAAGCAGGCTCAGGACCCGGTCCCAAGCGCTTCCTCAGGGACTAAACCATCTCCTTCAGCCGGATCCACTTGCTTCTACTGCAAGGCGGATGGCCACTGGAAGAGGAACTGCAGCAAGTACTTGGCCGATAAAGCCAAGAGTGGAGGTATGACTTCCGACTCAGGTACACTTGTATGCAATGTTATAGACATATATCTTGCTGATGCACCTAATAGTTCTTGGGTATATGATACCGGATCAGTTATTCACATCTGCAATTCGTTGCAGGGACTGGTAAGAACTAGGAGCGTAGCAAGAGGCGAAGTTGATATTCGAGTCGGCAACAAAGCAAGAGTTGCTGTGTTGGAAGTCGGCACGATGCAACTTCATTTACCTTCCGGATTCATTATGGAACTAAATAATTGTTATTATGTTCCAGTGCTCAGTCGAAACATTATTTCTGCTTCATGTTTGATGAGGCAAGGCTATGAGTCGAATATCAAGAATAATGGTTGTTCTTTGTATTTGAATGATATGTTTCACGGCTTTGCACCCGTCTAGGACGGGTTATTTATTTTGAATCTTGATGGTGAGTCGGTTTATAACATAAATGTTAAAAGGTTGAAACCAAATGATCTGAATATGACTTACTTTTGGCACTGTCGGCTTGGTCATATAAGTTGGAAACGCATGAAGAAACTCCATGATGATGGACTCCTAACTTCGTTCGACTTGGAGTCATTCGAGACATGCGAATCTTGCCTACTCGGCAAAATGACCAAGACACCTTTTGCAAAGAGTTGCGAAAGGGCGTCCGACTTGTTGGGACTAGTACATAGTGATGTATGTGGACCAATGAGCACGACAGCCAGGGGTGGTTATGAGTACTTCATTACCTTCACTGATGATTTGAGTAGGTATGGATATATCTACTTGATGAAACATAAGTCGGAAGCCTTTGAAAAGTTCAAAGAATTCCAGAATGAAGCACAGAATCAACTCGGCAAGAAAATAAAGTTTCTTCGGTCGGACCGAAGAGGCGAGTACATGAGCCATGAGTTTGATGACCATCTGAAAAGTTGTGGAATAGTTCCTCAACTTACTCCGCCAGGAACGCCACAAAGGAATGGTGTTTCGGAAAGGCGGAATCGGACCTTGTTGGACATGGTACGATCAATGATGAGTCGGACAGATCTGCCTTTATCATTTTGGGGTTATTGTCTAGAAACAGCGGCGTTCACACTAAACAAAGTACCATCAAAATCGGTAGAGAAGACACCGCATGAGATGTGGACAGGCAAAAAGCCGAGTTTGTCTCTTCTTAAGATTTGGGGTTGTGAAGCTTTTGTCAAGCGACTTCAGTCGGACAAGCTTACGGCCAAGTCGGATAAATGTATTTTCGTGGGGTATCCGAGGGAAACCTTGGGTTACTACTTCTACAACCGAGAAGAGGGCAAAGTTTTTGTCGCTCGGAACGGTGTCTTCCTTGAGAAAGAGTTTCTCAGTCGGAGAGTAAGTGGGAGCACGGTGCAACTCGAAGAAATTCGAGAGGAATCGGCAAGTAGCGAGTCGGCAAAAACCTTAGAGGATGAGCCGATCGTGGCAGCTGAGCCGACAGCCGCACCTGTACTACGAAGATCGGCAAGATTACGAAGTGTTCGTGATGTGTTACTGTTAGACAGTGATGAGCCGGCAAATTATTCGGAAGCGATGGTGGGATCTGATTCCGAGTCATGGCTTGGAGCCATGAGATCCGAGTTAAAGTCCATGGATGAAAATCAAGTTTGGAACTTGGTTGATCTGCCAGACGGTGCAAGACCCGTCGAGTGCAAATGGGTCTTTAAGAAGAAAACTGATATGGATGGAAATGTTTCCGTCTATAAAGCACGCCTTGTCGCGAAGGGGTTCCGACAAGTTCAAGGAGTTGATTACGACGAGACTTTCTCGCCCGTAGCGATGCTTAAATCAGTTCGGATCATGTTAGCTATAGCGGCCTATTTCGACTATGAGATATGGCAGATGGATGTCAAAACGGCTTTCCTTAACGGAAATTTAACCGAGGACGTGTATATGATACAGCCCGAGGGTTTTGTCGATCCGGCTAATGCTGACAAGGTATGCAAACTTCAGAAATCCATTTATGGGTTGAAGCAAGCATCTCGGAGTTGGAATATTCGCTTTGATGAGGTAGTCAAATCGTTTGGCTTCATCAAGAGTGATCATGATTCTTGTTTGTACAAGAAGTTTAGTGGGAACAAAGTAAATTTTCTAATCTTATATGTGGATGACATATTACTGATTGGAAATGATGTCCAGATGTTGCAAGAAACCAAGGAATCATTAGAAAGGAGTTTCTCAATGAAAGACTTGGGTGAGGCAACATACATCCTAGGAATCCGGATCTATAGAGATAGATCAAGGAGGCTCATTGGATTGAGTCAGAGTACTTATTTGGACAAAGTGTTGAAGAAGTTCAACATGGAATCGTCTAAGAAAGGGTTCTTACCGATGTCCCATGGTGTAAAACTTAGCAAGACTCAGTGTCCTTCGACAACTGATGAGCGAAGTCGGATGAGTGCGATTCCATATGCTTCTGCAGTCGGATCCATCATGTACGCCATGATTTGTACTAGTCCGGATGTTTCCTATGCTCTAAGTGTTGTGAGCAGATACCAGGCTGATCCTGGAGAGATCCACTGGACAGCGGCTAAAAATATCCTAAAGTACTTGAGAAGGACTAAGGATATGTTCTTGGTTTATGGTGGTGAAGATGAACTCAGTGTAAAGGGTTACACGGATGCGAGTTATCTCACCGACTCTGATGATTCTCGCTCGCAATCCGGATACGTGTTTATTATAAACGGAGGTGCTGTGAGCTGGAAAAGTTCCAAGCAAGAGACTATGTCTGCGTCTACAACAGAGGCTGAGTATATTGCCGCCTCGGAGGCAGCAAAGGAAGCTGTTTGGATGAGGAATTTCCTCATAGATCTTGGTGTGGTTCAGGGCTCGTCCAATCCGTTGGACGTGTATTGTGACAACAATGGTGCTATTGCACAAGCCAAAGAACCTAGACAACACCAGAAGAACAAGCACATACCCATGCGGTACCACCTGATTCGCCAGTTCGTGGATCAGGGTGATATCAAGTTATGCAAGGTACACACGGATGCAAATATTGCAGATCCGTTGACAAAGCCGTTACCCCAGCCGAAGCATGAGGCGCACCTGAGAGCCATGGGCATTAGATGCTTAGACATGTGATGTCGAAAGATTGACTCTAGTGCAAGTGGGAGACTGTTGGGAATATGCCCTAGAGGCAATCATGTATGATGATATTTCCCATTGTATTCATAAAGTTATTAAGTAGTCCTTGTATAAACATCTGATGTGTATCATTGAATATGTGATTCAGTTGTGGAACTATGCATTCATGTTGTTTGTACTAAATATCCTTGGTCATTGAGGTTGTGCTGGACACACAACTTAGACCAATGTGAAAGTTGGCTTGATGACTCAGTTCCACTTGTCATGGGCATGGAGATGCTATTCCAACTTACACAGATTCGGCTAAAGAGTTTAGCGAGTCGGATTGACCCATATTGAGGTACAACGAACTAGTTGTCATTTGTATATCTCAATCAATGTAATCCTTAGACCTGAGGTTGTTGCATAGTCCGAGTTGAGGATCACCGACTTAGGTTCTGTCAAACGCTGATCCGTGACTGGGCAGTTATAAAGGCAGGGTTCGGATCGACTGAGAATCAAGCTGCGTGATGTGGATAACCAAGATGGGATTTTGCCCCTCCACTCGGAGAGATATTCTCTGGGCCCTCTCGTGAGATATGATTCGGAAAGCATGGCCATGCGCAACTCGGTTAAGTGTTAACCGAGGCGATCGGCTAAGAGTTAGTCGGGTGAATCACTTATCTCGGATCGAGAAGAGAGTCGGACTATTTAAGGGATGACATATATTCGCCTATAGTCTGACAAGGTATATCGTGAGGCAAAAGGGACTCAGACGTAAGTCGCATTGGAAAGGCAAGTCGTCATGACTCTTTGGTACTTGGGAATCGGCATGTTCTGCTAGGAGCCGATGCCGATTGATCGATTGTGAGTCGGACTCTAATTGTGTCCAAGTAGCCATGAGCCTGCGGGGTCACACACTTAAGAGCGGGAGCAAGTTCGGATTGGATCCGAATCTGTAATCTGGTTGGGTTGGACCTAAACCAGATTAGGACTGAGTTAGTGAGTTGGACTCACGGTGACTAGTTTTATATGGGCTTTAGTGAATGGGTCGCGCGAGCAGAACCCACGTTCACTCCCTATATATAGTGGAGCACAATAACCCAGAAAGGTTAATCGTTGTTCGGTTAGGTTATTCCATGTGTTGGAAACCCTAGCTCCACAGCAGTCCAGCCGCCGTAACGAACCTAGCAGTTCGCCGACGGCGCTCCTCCTTGTACGTGTGGATACCAGCAGAGGTGCTGTGCGATCAGCACCAGGACGATCGGATCGTGAGGACTGCACTGCATCAACTGACGCGCTTCATCAGTAATCCGCAACTGCGCGTCTAGTGGTAAACCTCGTGGCCTTCTACCTTAGCTAGATCTTGGGATCACCACGTTAGAGGAAAAAAAAGTTTTGTTTTATCTCTGCGTGGCCCAACACCCTGAATGTGTCCCCCTACTGAGCATCCTAGCAAAAACATCAATCCTAATGTTAAACAGGAGAGGGGCAATGGGGTCTCCTTGCCTAAGGCCTTTGCCAGTCAGGAAAAAATTACTCTCAACATCATGAACTCTAACCCCAATGGACCCTCCCAGGGAGATCTGTTTAATCAGCCTAATAAAAAAAGGATCAAAACCTCTGAGTTCAAGGATCTCAAAAAGGAAATCTAAATTGACCCTATCATAAGCTTTCGCATAGTCTATTTTTAAAACTAAACCTTTATCTTTTTTCCTATGCACCTCATGGATGACTTCATGAGCAGTAACTACACTCTCTAGAATGAATCTACCTCTAATAAAGGCAGATTGGTTTATAGAAATGATCCTACCAATCACTTTAGCAAGTCTATTGGTGAGAACTTTAGTGAAAATTTTAAAGGAGCAATTCAGTAAACTAATGGGTCTAAACTTCTTCATGACTCTAGCATCATTTTCCTTAGGAATTAAAGTAATCATAGCAAAATTAAGTCTAAAGAGATCTAACTTATCATCAAACCACTCCTGAAACATGCAAAGAAGATCCACCTTAACAATATCCCAATAAGTCTGATAAAAAGGAAAGACAAACCATCAGGCCTAGGGGCACCTTCCCCATAAGAACCAAAGACAACAGCCTTAATCTCTTCTTCCATAAAAGGAGCACTCAAAATCAGATTCTCATCTGCTCTGATTTTATCCTCTTCACTAAAAAAATCTTGACATAAACGGATGTCAGGTCTATCTTGTTTTTTGAAAAGGTGCTTATAGAAATCAGTATCCACTCTAAGCATGTCATCTATCTCAGTTACAGGGCCATCAGGACCATCTAAAACATGAATCAGCTTTTTCCTTCTACGTTGGTTAGCTACAGCATGGAAATATGCTGTATTCCTATCACCCTCTAGAATATTCCTATCCCTCGATCTCTGTCTAGCCTTAACTTCTTCCATAATCCAAAAAGAGTTAAGGTCTTGCAGGATCTTGTCTAATCTCTCTCTTTCTACTGGAGACAACAAATTAGTTTCAGCTTTTATATCTAATTCATCATACTCATCCATAAGAAGTCTCCTATCCCTTCTCAAAGCTGCCTCAACATTGAGATTCCAGCCTTTAGCTAGTCTCCTAAAACATCTAACCTTGCTCTGCCAAACATCCAAGCTATTATAACTATCTACTCTATGTGACCATGCCTTAATGACAATATCTTTAAAGTCTGGTCTACCAATCCACCATTTTTCAAATCTAACCTTTTTAGTTCTGATCACCTGCCCCTCCCCTGAATCCCAGATGATGGGGGTGTGATCACTACCCACTCTAGGCAAAGCTTTGGCACTAGCTAAAGGAAATCTAGCATCAAACTGAGTGGAACAAAAAATCCTATCAATCCTACTCATAATAAGGTCCTCCTGATTATTGCCCCAGGTGAAAGCTCTACCAGAAAGACCAATCTCCATCAATGCCCAGAGCTCAACCCAAGCATTGAATCTATCAATCCATCTAAAATCTACATTCCTATTGCTTTTATCTTCAGGAGATCTGACTAAATTAAAATCTCCCCCAATTAAAGCAAGCCCATCCCAATTCAAGAAAAGTTCATGGAGTTCAGAGATAAACTCCTGCTTCTTTTCTTCATAAGCCGAACCATAACAGTAGTAATTCTACAAACTACATTATTACTTTTATTTCTAAGAACAGTACTAACAGAGAATGATTTAATATCCCAGGAAATAACATAAAAAAGATCTAAATTAACTCCTACCAGGATCCCACCTGCAGTCCCAACAGAGGGCAGGAAGTTCCAAGCAAAATTTCTATTACCTAAAAGATTTTTCAAGAAAGAATTACGAAAACTATCTTTCTTAGTCTCTTGAAAACCAATGTAGTCAACATGCAAAGGAAAAATGTTATCTTCTAGGAATTTCTGCCTACCAGGAGCAGAGATACTCCTGCAGTTCCAAAAGGCACAAATCATTGTAACTTTTTCCTAGGGTGCTTGCCCCGAGATTTATTTACTACCTCTATCCAACCATCAGCTTCATCCTCCAAATCCTTATCATTATGCAAAGACTTGGAAGGTGAGCAACTACTATCAACTATCTCCTTAATGGAAAAAACAACACCTATATCTCTAGAAACCACCTCAATATCAGCAACATCTAGAACATTAAAAGGATTGGAATTCATTATACCTTTCATGGATTTAGGAGCATCCAGGTTTACCACTTTCTTCAGATCCATGGCTTTTTCCAGAATGCTTTTAGAATTGTCCACCCTAACACTCTGTCTAACAGCTTGAACTGGGCCCCACACCTTCTGTTTTTTCTTGTTGTTAGAAACAGCATCCTCACCAAAAACCTGAAGATCAGCAGAGGAAGGCAAGATATCTTCAGGCAAAGCAGCAATCTGGGCACTGATCTCCCTTTCTTCACCATAAATCATCTGCTCTTCCTGCTCTGCAGCCCAGAACTGATGAGCCTCAAGAGTGACCTCCTCAACATTCCTCTCTTGTGGCCCCAACTTGATAATATCCAGACTAACCAGTTTTTCTGAAGGAGCAAGTTAAACACAACAGTAGCAGGATTCTGACCCTCTATCATCCTCACTCTAGAAGCACCAGCACCTCCAGCCTGATGGCTACTCCTATTCTGCTGGGATTGACTAGGTTCAGTATTCCTGAAACCATTAGTATCCTTAGAAACACCCCTATCATTTCCTCCTGCAGCCCCATCCTCATTCTCCCTCCTATGATCATTCAATTCATTAGTGAGAAGATCATCCTCATCATCCAGATTTGGAGCTGAAACATCTAGAGAAACCCCCAGCTGTAATAGGTGACTATTGAATTCAAAAAGTCTCCCAATAGGAAGCTTGGAAGGATCTCTGCACTTAACTAACACTCTAATCTCCTTAGCATTGTCTTTGAAAATAGATAACCAATCCACATCCACTAAGATCCCACAGGCAGAAACAGCTTGATCAAGAGTGTTCCATTCACACCATTTTGTCTGAAGGCCAGTGATGATAATCCAAACTTTCTTTAAGGATTCCACAGGTTCAGGGTCATCATTCCAAGCCTCAACTTTGACCCACACCCCTGGTTTGGACACACCAAATTTGGTATAACCAATCACCTGCTCCACAGCAATATGGGGGGGGGGGACTTTACCAGAAATGTGTTATCTGCCCCTAAGTCTCTAATCTGCCATGGCCAGTTGGTCTTGTAAATTTTTGAGAATTCCTCAGCAAGCTCTCTAGAAGACAAGGAACCTTCCTCAATCAACACTATACCACAGTTCTTAGTTGAAGCAATTGGAGTAGCCACAACCTCAGGGATCTCAATGTGATAGAACCCAAGCCCTGGTGCACCACTACCAATATATCTAGCAACCTGATGAGGTCTTTTTCTGACAGGGCACTTGTCCACTAAGTGACCAAAGCTTTTGCATATGAAACACATTGGCTTCTTCTCACATGCAAGCTGCAAATGGCCTGGTTCACCACAACCCAAGCAAATACCATCAAAGTAGCTCATCTGACCACTGGGATTAGCAAAAACCTGGTCCTCTCTCCCCACATAAACACCCTGCTTTTTCTTAGCTTTCTAGGTGGGTTTTGCTTTATCCTCCTGGTCTATCCCCTGACTCTGAAGCTGCTGGTTTTGAGAAGAATTGATGTTAGGGGCAATCCATTGATTGGAGCCCCTCCAAACTGTGGAGGATGTTGGAATGGAGGAAAAGGACCATTGAAACCCCAGGGAGGCAACATACCACCAGGAGCAAAACCAAAAGGAGTTTGCCCAGCAAATAACTGAGGGAACTGGCCAAACTGCCCCTAATGCATACCTTGTTGCTGAGGCTGCCCCTGTTGAGGTTGAAGATGTTGGTTCTGCCACTGATCCTGACCAACAGCATTCCCTCTCCCACGCCCTTTTCCTCCCCTTCCACGATCTCCCATCCTTCCTTCACCAAAACAAGCTTCAGGATCTAGAGAACCTTCAATCCCAAGGCACTGTAAGCCAGAAAGATGTTCAGTATGCGCCGCCACCAGAGTGAGAGGGACACGAACCCTAGGATTCCGAAGGTGGTTTTTTATACTGGGCTTCAGGGGGAGGGTTCGAGCTTGCGGTGGAGATTTCTGCAGCTGGATATGTGGATCTCCAGGCAACCAGAGCTGGGAGAAAAAGTCATCAATACTTTCCTCCCCACCCCCAACCACCATCCCTTTTCCTTCCTCACTGACCACTGGCCCCCTCCAGAGGCGGAACCTTCTCCTTCGTTGCTCCCCTTCCTTACATGCTAACTGTCTGAACTGTCGACTTGTGGAACAGCTGAGAGCCATGAAATCTGATCCTCCTGCAGAGCTTCTAGTGTCGCCGCAAACAACATTGTCTGCAAGTTGAGGTCGAGCAGAGCCAGAGCAGCAGACCATTCCTTCCTCAAGAACTCCGGTGCCACAGGGACCATCCCGAGGCCCTTCAGCACTCCCCGCCGGCGAACTTGCACAAATCGAGAGAGCGGAGAGCAAGCCCGCCTCGGTCTCCCCCTCTTTCGACTGGCCTTCACAGGAGTAGCCGCCAACTCCAGCGCGATCCCCGGTGCGGTACGCATCATGAGCTTGCTCAACGCCATGCTCCTCCGCCTCCTCCGTGCACCTCGCCTGGTCTGGCAACATCCCGATGGGGATTGGGCCGAATGAGCCGATGCAGAGGTCGAATGATTCGCCGGAAGCACCTGCGCACCCCCCGCACGGAGCCGCCGGGAGCGTCCTCTCCGCGCACCCCAATCCGAAACCACCCCAGAGAGTCGACGTCCCGGCGGTGGGTGATTCGGGCCACCAAATCTCCCTCTCATTCCTCCTCTGTCCCCCTCCCGAACCTCCTCCATCACCTCCAGGAATAGCCAACGTCAGCCTCCGATGATCTCGAGATTCGAAATCCAGGAATCTCGCCGTCGGCAATGAGCTTTGCGAGTCGCGGAACCTGAGCGGGTTTCTAGGAGTGGGTGGAGGAGAAGCAGGCAGGGACAGGGGAGGATGACCCGTGCTTGACCCCCGAGGACCGCCATGGGTGGGAATCGAGGAACCGCCATGGACATTGTCCTGGGTCGGAACGGTGGAAGAGACGTGTCTGGGTGACGCCATCCGTCTTGTCTTCCACGATCCCATCTAGTACGTACTATGACAGGACAACCTGCAAACTTTATGGAAAAGTATGATACTTTGCATCTGACACGAGAAGAAATTTTTTGAATAAGGACGGACAAAAATGACTTACCAAATTGCCTGGAGGGATGATGTAGTGATCAGCAAGTTGCTGCATAACAAACCAGTTGCCCTAGCTGAGAATTAATCACAGTGCGGCCTAGCTGAGAATTTATCGCGGCGCACCATATGCCATAACCTTAGGGAATACAGAAATATATCTGAAATATCACAACAGGATGATGAACCGTCTGCAATTTCATATTACAAATACAGGTACACATACATGAAGAGTGCAATTATGTGCATAACCAGATACAGGAACATGAGAACTGAGAACAGAACTTCCCAGCAGCACGCAAGGAGCGTCGACAGTCAAACTTTGCACTGCATGTAGCACCTACAGATATACACACAACCCCAAAGCACCTCAACTCAACTCCTGAGATGATTAATCGACTCCGATGATCGATTTCAAGAACCGGAGTTTCGCGTTGAGCTCCATGAGGCGGTCCGAGGTATCAACTGCGCCGACAGCGGGTTCCACTTCCACGCCCACGAATATGTACAGGCCTGCGAGCTCGCCTTCCAGCGTCGGAGAAGACACGGCTCCGTACCCAGTTATTGTTCGTATTGTGTCGAGCTGTTCCCTCAACTGTTCTTCGGTGTAGTGGACCTGGTCGAATAAGGGGAAATCATGCTTAGATCGAGACGGATTATGCTAGACATGGAAGTGTTCGTTCAGTTTAGTAACAGTGCTTTAGACATCCAGATAAATTCCCCGGTGACAAGTATCTAAGGTGAGAAACTATATTTCCCAACATAGCATTGGTACACAGAATACTTTTTTGTGATGTTTTGTGTAATATATGATATTATCACTATGTCTACGTCACTATGTCTACGCTCAAATAAAAATGGTTTTAGTTTTTAAATTGTTGAGCTGAAGGAGCAAATGTATTATGATTCACATCCAGCAGTCTCGGCATAATTTTCATAGAAATAACTACAACTTGGTGGCCATTGTTTGACAAAATCCTACAGATAGTCTAATTACTACTCCCTCCGTGTCATAATATAAGATGTTTTAGCTTTGTAAAACAAATGTATTTAGACTAATTTTAATATATAGGTTCACTCATGTTTGTAGTGAATCTACACACTAAAACAAGTCTAGATACATTCTCTTCACAAATCTAAAACATTTTATATTTTGAAACAGAGGGAGTAATAAACAGTAAGAAACACAAATGTGTCATCGACTCACCTCGCCGCCAGCAAGAGTTCTGCTTCCAAATGCTTCATTCATCATCGCGTAGCCCACACCAGTTGACTGATTGGGCTCTTCTATCATTTCTTCCTCCATAGTGGAGAAATACGGTGTTGTCCCACTGGACATTACATCTTCACCATCGTGCACCGACTCCACTGAGACAAAACTCACACCTTCTGTGCTGACATCACCAAAATCCCTGACAATGTCTTCCATAACAGTAATTCCTGTAACCTCGCCGACATGTGCATTTTCTGCAACTGCCTCTGACTCAAAATCCGCAAGGCTACTCAGTGGCAGCACCTCACGTCCAGGCGCCGCAGCAGCAACAATGTCGACTTGCATAACGACAATTTCCCCGGTAACAGGATCTGCCGGTGACCCACTAGTCGCAAGGTTACTCGGGTGCAGCACCTCACTTCCAGGCGCCGCAGCAGCAAGATCCGACGGTAACTCACGAGCCACAACATTACTTGGTGGCAGAACCTCACCTTCAGTTTCAGGTGCTGCAATAGCAATAATCTCCACTTGACCATCAGCCACCTCTCCCATAACAAGATCGGTAGTACTATTGGCTTCTCCCATCATCTCCTGCACTGCAACTTCAAACCGTTCCTTGCTCTGAACCACATTATCTTCATCACGGTGCACTGGAACTGATGATGCAGAGATAACAGAGTCTCCCGGTGGCATGTCCTCGATAGACTTGTTTTCCTCCATTATTATACCTTGCTCATTTTTATCCCCAGTGTTCGATAAAAGTGAATAATCGCCTGAATTTTGTGCAGAAAATTCACCTTCTCCTTTTTTCTGGACCACATTGTCCTCGTCAACCGATGATGGAACCCGCGATTCAGGAAAATAGAAGCCTTGCGGCACTGTCTCATTCGTAGATTCAGATTTATTTTCCTCCATAGTTTTTGCACCCTCTTTTTTGCTGACATCACCAAAATCCCTGACAGTATCTTCCATCACAGTAATTCCTGTAGTCTCACCAACATGTGCAGTTTCCGCAATCGCCTGCGACTCACAAGCTGCAAGGCTGCTCAGTGGCAGAACCTCACTTCCAGGCACTGCAGCACTAACCATGTCGACTTGCACATCAACACTTTCCCTGGTAGCAGGGTCACATTGTGACTCACTAGTCGGTTGCAGCACCTCGCTCTCAGGTTCCGCAGCAGCAGCAATGCCGGCATCCACATCAACAACTTCCCCTGTAACAAGATCCACCGGTGAATCACGAGCCGCAAGGTTACTTTGGGGCAGAATCTCACTTTCAGGTGCTGCAATAGCAGTAATCTCCACTTGCACATCAGCCGCTTCTTTGCCTATAAGAAGATCAGTATCACTATTAGCTTCTTCTAACACCTCCTGCACTGCAACTTCAAATCCCTCATTGGTCGGAACCACATCATCTTCAGCATGGAGCACTGGAGCTGGTGGTTCAGAGACAACAAAGTCCCGTGGTGGTATATCCTCGGTAGACTTCTTCTCCTCCATTGTCATGCCTTGCTCATTTTTATCCCCAGTGTTCGATGAAAGTGAATATTGGCCTGAATTTTGTGCAGAAAATTTACCTTCTCCTTTTTCCTGGACCACATTGTCATCGTCAACTGATGATGGAACACGGGATTCAGGAAAATACAAGCCTTGCGACACTGTCTCATTCATAGATTCAGATTTAGTTTCCTCCAAAGTTTTTGCATCCTCATTTTTGTTGACATCACCAAAACCCCTGACAGTATCTTCCATCACAGTAATTCCTATAGTCTCACCAACATGTGCAGTTTCCGCAACGGCCTGCGACTCACAAGCTGTAAGGCTGCTGAGTGGCAGCACCTTACTTCCAGGCGCCGCAGCACCAACCCTGTCGACTTGCACATCGACACTTTCCCTGATAGCAGGATCACATTGTGACTCACTAGTCGGTTGCAGCACCTCACTCTGAGGTTCCGCGGCAGCAGCAATGCCGACATCCACATCAAGAACTTCCCCTGTAACAAGATCCACCGGTGACTCACGAGCCGCAAGGTCACTTGGGGGCAGAACCTCACTTTCAGATGCTGCAATAGGAGTAATCTCCACTTGCACATCAGCCACTTCGCCTATAACTAGATCACTATCACTACTAGCTTCTTGCAATGCCTCCTGCACTGGAACTTCAAATCCCTCATTGGTTGGAACCACATCATCTTCACCATGGAGCACTGGAGCTGGTGATTCAGAGACAACAAAGTCCCGCGGTGGTACATCCTCGGTAGACTTCTTTTCCTCCATTGTCATGTCCTGCTCTTTTTCATCCTCAGTGTTTGATAGAAGTGAATATTGGCCTAAATTCTGTGCAGAAAATTCATCTTCACCCTTATCCTGGACCACATTGTCTTTATCGGCTGACCCTAGCACACGCGGTTCAGGAAGATAGAAGCCTTCCGACGGGGTCTCATGGCTAGACTTGTTTTCCTCCTTAGTTTTGCCATCTTCTTCTTTTTCATTCCAATTATCTGATTGAAATGATTGTTGGCCTGAATTCTGTACAGAAAATCTACCTTCCCCCTTTTCCTGGACCACATTGTAATCGTTGTCTGATGCCGGAACACGCGGGTCAGGAAAACCGAAATTCTCAGACTGAAATTGGAGAGATTGTTGTCCTGAATCCAGTACAGAAAATTCACCTTCTCCCTCTTTCTGAACCAGATTATCCTCGTCTGAAGCAGAAAGACCAGTACCCCCCGGTGGCACCTCCTTTCCAGTAGGCTCCATTCCGACCATTGCTGTGTGCTCCGGCTCCCCTGTTCCGTAGCCACGGTCTGAAGTGTATGACTCCAGGCCAGATTCTTGGACAGAAGAAAATTCACCTCCTACCTGGTCGACAAAGGGTGGAACCTGCGCTTCAGAAACACCATGATCCCGTGGCAGCAGCGACAGAGTGTCGCCCTCGTCTAGCTCCTTGTCCTCGACGATGCCAAGCTCTGTTTGAGTATCCAAATGGCAGAACGCGGGAGGGGCTTTCCAGCCATATTCTTCCGACGCATCGAGGAACTCTTGCTCCACGTCGTCGTCTTCTTGTTGGTGGTGGTACGGCTGCGGTGGCGGGTAACAGGAATGGAGGAGCGCGCCCGTGAGGTAGTTGGTGGCGGCGAGGCTGGCGAGGTAGGCGGCGAAGGGGACGGACAGCGCCACGCCGGCGGCGGAGAGGACGATGAGCGGCGGGGCCACGAGGGGGGCGGCCGTCGCGGCGGCGCCGGCGATGGCGGCCTTCCGGGCCAGGTCAAATCCGCGCCGGAGCAGGCGGCAGCCCCAGCTGCCGTTACCGCCGCCGCCGCCGCCGCCGCCTGAAGACCGGGATTTGCCCGTGAGTCGCTCGTGGCCGGCTGATTCGGCCTCGTCGTGGTCCATGCTAGCTGGCGGACAAGGTTGGAGTCGGAATGGCGCTGTGGGAGGCGGCGGGGTGGGGTTAGCCGTTGGGCGGCGACGGGCTTTGCTGGTGAGGGACGATGAACGGGGTTTTGGCCTGAGAGTGAGACGTGTACGTTGCTCGTGGAAAGACGACCGGGACGCGTGTGCACGAAGTTGTCGACACGTGTTAAACTCCAACGATATGCATGCAGTCGGGCGGCTTACTCCGACGATTTTTTTTAGGGAGGTTTTTTTTAAAAAAAAGTGCTCGAAGGCTCGTTGTCACTTCCGATCCTCCTTTTCGTAGTCGTTCGATGTTGTTGATTATGGACATATGTTCCGATAGATTTTCGCCTGGACAGACCGTCGTACGCACTGTCTTTCCCAACTCCTCCGACCCACTCGTCCTTCCCAAATCGCACTTCACCCTATAATCACGCGCTAACCCGCCTCTTTCTTCGGCCGTCGGCGTGCTCCGCCCCACCTCCATCTCCGGCAACCGGCGCGCTCCGCCTCGTCTCCATGTATGGCCGCCACCGCTCTTCGTCCCGCCCCCATCTCCGACTGTCACCGCACTTCTCCCCGCCCCCATCTCCAATTGCCATGCGCTCCATCCCGCACCCATCTCCTGCTACCACGCGTTCCGTCCCGCACCCATCTCCGGCCACCACTGCGCGTCATCCCGCTTCGATGTGGACGAGGGAGAAGCAGCGCCTAGCCGCGACAGCGACGGCAATGACAACCGATCTGGGCTGAGATGGAGCGGTACCTTGCCGCGACGGCAACTGCCACCAATCTGAAGGTGTGTGGTACTAGATCTGGTCATGAGTTGTCCCAACCAACCTCTTTCTACTTGTTTCGATCTTGTGTCTGGGACCTGTCCGATGTCGACGACGGCCTGGTGGGTGCTCCTGCACGGCCGCTGAATCCAGTCGACGCGGTTGGCATTAGGAGCTAGAAGGACGTCGTGATGTACTTCTGCTTGGGTTCCTGCAACCTCTCTTCCACCTAGATCCTCTCCAGGTAGCTCACTGAAACCTACATGTAGCACCTCCAGCCATAGTTGTATTTTCTAAATGTGTGTAGAAATGGGAATATTAGGTGGATTGGCAGGTTCATAGATGTTCTAGTGTATCAGCATGTTGAAATTTTAGGATCCATAAGGAGAAACTAGAGAGGTGGCGGGAGGAGATCCAGAGTTGTGCACTTGCGACATGTCAAGCCAGCAGACTTGCGCCCTCTCATATGATTCTATAACATTTTCAGCCAAGGCAAAAAATCCAGCAACACCAATGACTCCCTATTTTAATATCCATTATATAGCTGAACTTCCTAGCACAACAACACTACTACTGAATCTCAAAGTGAATACACACTGCTTCTAAATTCCAGCTCTATAAATTACATAAAAAAATCTGAAAATTAGGTGGCCAAGCACAACTTTACACATCACATATTATCGGTTATGGTAGTAGATGGTCCGGGGCTATTTTAGTGTGTACACGTTACTCACCATGTAGCTCATTTTCGATTGAGTGGAATTCAAGTTTGAGCATTGACTCGATGATGATATTAGAAAAGTCCGATAGGGTCATGAGCCATATGACGCTAAAGTATGTAAAATACCTTTGGTTGTTACAAACCGAGTGTGAGGTGACTGGGGGACTTGAGTCTCACATAAGCGAGAAATACCCTAAGTTATTCATGGCTTCTTTGTTACCCAAGTTTATGTTTTTACTTGTATATTTAGTTTTGCGAGTAGTAAATTGAGGAAGAATTCAGGGTCGAATTCTGTTTAAGGAAGTGAGAATGTAATACCCAAAAAAATTGATCTAGCTATTTGTTCCCTTTTTAAAACTAAATAATCAAATAGGACCTTGATGATGTTTAATTATGATCCGAGAATAAGAAGCTAGAGAAAAAAGTGCATACTAGTGCTTGACGTTGTGACCTGTTGTTTAAAATCCTATAGTAGCAATCGATGGCTCTTTGTAGTGTTATTAGTAGCTGAAAGAAAGTCACGTTTTATTTATCCCTTTAACGTGGAGAAAGTAATGAGCTGGACTGGGCTTCTTGTATTCGAGCTGGATGCGTACACCCATGGCTATTCCCGTATAAACCTGGGAATAGTTTTACTTTAACCGGTTGAAATGGTTTAGTTTTCCACGTGGGTTTCTTTAGTTTGGTTCGTGATGGGCTGCCTTAGAGAATAGTTTAGTTTGGTTCGGTCCCTCTTAATTTTGGTTTGGGTGTGGTTGGGTATGGGTCCAACAAGTCTAGTTTTAAATAGGCTTAACCTGTGATTAAGAACCGGTTATTGAGATTGGTTTCAAACAGCTACGTGCACCGTCCTCAGAAGCTCCGTTTGATATGGCCAGCTCACCAGAGCAACGATCAGAGCACTGCCGGACAAAAACAAAGCGTCCAATCACCGGCGACGCGAAGCGCGCTTACTGTGTTTGGCTGTCGGGCTTGCTACGTATACATAAGCTGTCACATGCATATACTACGTAAGTTGTTCCCTCTGTATACTCTCTATGGTTCTCAACCCACATCAGCAAAGAGTTTTAACCCGCGGGTCGGTACTGGGTTTAGATTGGTTTGGGTGGAAACTAGAGTGGGTTTGGTTATGGTTGGGTTAAAAATAATATTAAATGGGTTTGGGTGGGTTTGGGTTGATAGAAGTAGCCGTATGGGTCTGGTTGAGGTACGATTCGGTTTTCGAACCATTCTCACAGCTATTCCCGTATACTAGAGTCGAGTTGGACGCTTCCGCCGCTACCAATATATACATATCCTAAACAGGAGACGTCTTCTTTTTCTCAGATTTTTGGGCCGGCTTGTCGATTTTTGAGTCAACGACACGTGTCCACCTGATTCTTCTGGGTGCGTTCCCTTGTGAGTGTACTAATTTATCCTGGTGCTGCATGTCCTAGCTGGCCCACGTGTCATTGTCTTAGGGAGTAAAACATTGGCCTTTTAGGTGTGCAACTAGCTATATCTTTTGCCTTGGCATTGCATGTGGCTGATAAACGTGGTCATGTCTTGCATGATTTGTCATCATGGCATTTGTCCTTTTCTTTGTTTCATCATGGCTTTTTTGAATGTGGTCGTGTCTGGTCATGTCTATAGTTTGTGTAATTGTTTTTTTCTTGTTGATTTGTCATCGTTGCATCATTTGTCATCATGACATTTGTCCTTTTGTTTGTTTTATTATGACCTTCTTGTCTTTTTACATGATGGATTTTCTTGATTTCATCGTTCCTACTCTCTCCATGCTGCCACTTGTATTTTCCATTTGCATGCTGGTTGGCGAAGTGAGGCACGTGGCCACGATTCTAGCACGTGGCTGGCCACGAGTTTCAACTCGCACCTTCCATCATGGCTATATATATGATGATCTTCTCTTCTTCTTGACGGCCACGTTTGGATCGTGACGACTTAGCAGCACCG
Source organism: Avena sativa (assembly GCA_916181665.1). Classification (NCBI taxonomy): domain Eukaryota; kingdom Viridiplantae; phylum Streptophyta; class Magnoliopsida; order Poales; family Poaceae; genus Avena; species Avena sativa. The sequence goes on along the minus strand of OV702285.1, from coordinate 32,968,282 downwards.
TCCCTGAGGACGTACTGGTGGTACGCTATGGTGACGGCGGTGCCGACCAACGGGCCAACCCAGAAGATCCACTGCTCGTCCCACGCCTTCCCGCCGTTGTACACCACGGCGGGGCCGAGGCTCCTGGCCGGGTTGATGCCGGTGTCGGTCACGGGGATGGTGGCCAGGTGATCAGCACGGCGAACCCGATGAGCAGCGGCGCCAGCACCGGCACCTGGGAGTCCCAGGCCATGCGCTTCGGGTCCGTCGTCGAGAAGACGGTGTACACCAGCACGGCGGTGCCCAGCGCCTCGGCCACCGGCCCCGCCGCCGGCGAGAACCCGGGGGCCAGCTCGTTGGCGCCCCCGCCGTAGAGCTCGTAGTGGCGCGTGCCGTGGACCGCCCTCACCAGCGCCGCGCCGCAGATGGCGCCTAGGTACTGCGCCGCCATGTAGAGGGCTGCGCGGGGGAGCGACACCTTCCTCGCCAGCAGCAGCGCGAACATCACCGCGGGGTTGATGTGGCCGCCAGAGATGCCAGCCGTGCAGTACACGAGGACGGTGATCATGCCGCCGAAGGCCCACGCGATGCCCAGCACGCCAGCGCCGCTGCACGCGGCCTCCTCGCTCTGGCGCTTGTGTCCGATGACGGTGGCCACGGTGACGTAGACGAAAAGGAGCGTGGCGGTGAACTCGGTGATAATGGCGCGGTATAGGGACCACTTGCCAAGCTCACCGGCGTCAAAGAGCGGCATCGGACGAGGGTCCAGATAGTTCTTGGTGCTGACGACGTCGACGTTAGAGCTGGCCTCTGGACTCAGCTTGCCCTCAGCTGCTGCTGCCATATTGACTGTGCTCCTGAATCTCAGCTGATCAATTTATGGGAACTAATACGGCCGATGGAGATTGGTGTGTGTCCATAACATGGCAAAGCTGCGTTTATATATAGAGCGAGATGCCACCATCGCTGAGCATGCCCTAGCTAGGAGGCATTGTTTACAGTGTACAAGAGTCATTTACTCGTTTTCAAGCGAGGACTCCTGTTTATTCCCCTTCAAGAATTATCAGCTAATACAACAATATAACGCGTCTAAACATTAGCCATATGTCAAATCTTACTAATTTTGACTAAATTTGGTCAAACTTAGAAAACAATACCCGTAAAAAAATAAGAAAAACATTGACTTTTGACTAATCCTTAGACGCTTTATATTTGTGACAGCGGGAGTAAGATTTTACAAACATACAAACCTTGTTTTGCTAAGATTTAGAAATTGGGTACATATTAAACCAGGTTTACTCTTGTATTATGTTTTCCCCACAAATCTCCAAACAGGTGAAGGTCAAGATTTGGGCCATACGACTTAATCGGGTCCAGTATGGCATTTTCGAGAAAGAAAGCCTAGGTTTATATCACAGAATTTGAAGTTCTGATCTTAAGCAAAGACAAGCTTGCAAAGTGTAACTGGCAAGGCAGTGCTGCTTCTTTATAAAACTATACAGTCAGTCATCTAGATGGCTTCAGCCTTATATCCGCCGGCGCTTGGTTGCTTATATATTTGGCAATTAGTTGCATAAATCACAAGGAAGAAATCCATATGCGGGTTGCTACCTTAGAGCAACTCTAACTGTTCTGGCTTAGAGGACTTTATTTTAGCAGCCAACGGCTGAATCCGCACCTAACTGAAACCATAAAATCTGTTCGAGAACTATATATAGGATTCAGCGGACTAAAACCTCACCATCCGCTCCCAAATATAGCGGCCGCCGACCCGAAGACTAAAAATTCCCACTGCCCACCGCTTCCGTTCCTGCGCTGCAAAATCCACCGCCACCACCTCTTCCGTGCCGGATATGGCCAGACCTTCCCGCCTCCGCTCCCCATCTCCCATCCGCAGTGCTACCCGAGGTCACAGCGGCTCGTGGGACCGTTTCAGCGACCTTTTGCTGCCTCCGCCGCCGTATCCCCGCTACCACGGCGTCCGACAGCGGGAGTAAGGGACGTGGGTGGTCGAGATCACCGAGTGGAACACCGGTATAGCTCAGGTCCTTCCAGAGCGCGGCGCAGGCGGCGTGGAGGCACGACATCGAGAATGTCGGCCTCCACGACGACGAGTGCGGCCCGCTCAACTTCCCTCTCGACACCCCGGAGCCGATGTCGGAGCTCTTCGCGCTGACCTCCTGCGGCCACGTGGGCCGGATTGCGAGGGAGGACCGCGAGGCATGGGAGCGCATCGAGGCGGAGAGAGAGGACGAGCGGCGGGAGTAAAAAATGGAACCATGTATACACTATCTCCTTATACAATTCCGGATGATCAGCCTCGGCAATCAAAACAAGCGACGTGTTGTCCTTTCAGTGTATATGTATAATAAAGAGGATACATGATACTGCGTGCAAACAAATAAAGCGGCATGTGTATATTAGCACATGCAAGCACTCGGTACCGTATCAGCTAAACGTACATGTTTAATATTAATGGCCATGTGAAATAATTATATCCATGCGAATTACGTCGATGGCGTAAGGTGCCATCTTATTTAATGGCATGCAAGGGAAGTCGATTAAATCGTCACATGCCTACCATACAGATTCCATCGGTGCCTGCCTGCTATACGAGGACGGGCACTACAGACAACCCAACTGTTTTGCGTTGATTATCCTTGCCAAGCACCGGAGCCACTGGCAAAGAGAGCTGCATTGTAGTATAGCCTTCCATTCTAGCCGTAGGGCACCGCACGGGCCAGATATACTCCTCCATCATAGGGCTTTAGGCGTAATATTTTTTTTTTAATTTTTCCCAACGCTTAAGGCGTAGAATCCATGATAACAGTAGCCTACTTTTTTGCCCCTGCATGAAACGAGGCGAGTGGCGCATGCAGGAAGCCAGGCAAACCAGCAAGCGAGTCGCGCAGGAAACAAGGCTAGCGGCGTGCAGGAGAAAATAAATGCGCATGCATGCAGGAGTAAATTAGGAAAGTTGCTTTTTTTTTTCTCTTCGCCGCCTCCTGTCTAAATAAGTGCGCTGATATTTTTACGCCTAAAGCCCTGATAGTATTTACAGTTGGATAGGCCTAATGTTTAAGAAGCATGTGCAGCCCACTGCGATGCACGTGTCCGATGAACAGAAACAGACACGCACGTGTCGTACATGCACGCAGACACATTATACACGCGTCCACGCGAGCCCCCCTCCTTCCCTGTAGCCACTATCGCCGTTCTCTCTATATAAAGCGCCACTCTTGCCATTGTTTCCATCAGCTTGCCTGCACATCCATCCCTACCTCGCCTTACTCGCAAACAAACCCCAAGAATGGCTGACAATGAGCGCGGTGCCGCCGAGGCAACCAACGAGCACGACTGGCCGCCTCCTAGCCCTGTCTATACTCCCTCCGGCCTTCCACCGTCGCCGCCGCACAGCCCCGTGCACTTGCCTACCAGCTCTGACTACATTCCGCTCATCCCCCCGTCGCAGCCCGGCCGCCGCACATCCCCGTGCACTTGCCTACCAGCCCCGACTACATTCCGGTCAGCCACTCGTCGCCGCCGTGTCGTATTCAGACGTATGCCTGGCCTCGCCGTATTCCCGCCTATCTTGCACTCCACGTTCCAGAATTTACCTCGCCTCGCCATAGTTCCGAACACCTTTCTCCCAGCGCTTCTCATAGTCCTAGGCACTCTGGTGTCTATGGACATCCTAGCCTAGGGACTGACAATCAAGAGTACATGCAGGATGAAGAGCTGGACTACGAACCGCGGGCAGACGACGAGGTGAACAACGACACTGAGAATAAGCTGCCCGGCGCACTCCATGGAGCTCACGAGGCACATCAGCTGAGCCTCGAAGAACAGCACACACGCCTCATGGGCGCCGTCTTCCCCGAGACAGAAGAGGCTAAGCTCACCGGGCCCACCGAAGGGGAGCACCGTCAACACACCTGCCACGACAAGTTTGAAGACCACGGGAGTACCGTCGCCAGATCCGAGACAGCAAGTCACCATCAATGCACTTACCCCGACGGCGACTGGAAGAATAGTGTTTTCTACAAGACTAACAAGCATCTTCTTGACTGGCTTCTCATGGACAAGGACCAGCGTGCCGCTCTAGCCAGCACGTCGGCCTCCACGTCTAAGAACAAGTCCCAGTCCAAGAAAAATCCGCCGGCGACGACATTTAACGCATCCAATGACGTTGTCATTATCATGTCCCACGATGATGACCATGCCTAGGAAGAGACCGTCGACAATGACATCTAATGCGTGCTTGCGCGCTCCTGTCACGTGTCTGCCATATGCGTCCTCGCTTCTAGCTCTATCCAGCACCGTCTATGTATTTTTTTCTACCACTGTTTCTCTCTGTCGTCTCTTTTCTCTGCCCTCTAGCTGGCCTGTTTACTAGCGTACCGGCATTTCTTTTATTTCCTCTCTAGCTCCTCGTGTTGAATTCAATCTTCTTATTAGCTGCATTTCTGTTCTCTCGGTGTTTCGCTACTTAATAGTTATTAATTGGTTCCATGAATTTATGACTACATCCCATCGTTTTTTCTCTTTCTACGTTCTCGCAGCAGTTGATACAGTAACTACTTGTTCTGTCTTGCCACGGCCACACGGTGGATACTTATTATAGTAAGGCGTTCATTTTTCTATCACATGCATCTGTTAGCTAGAATGCATGCACTGCCGATTAGACCATACTATCCATAAATCAGGCAAAATATAATAATTTTATCACGTTTTGTCACCACTTTACAATCCATGCTGATTGGACCTGGCTGCATTTGCAGACACGTTAGTAACAATGGCGCGGCGTGCCGCCGCGCCGGAGCCCAGCTAGTCTGCCCTAAAGACCGACAAGTGCGAGTTCCCTCAAGCCGTCGCCTTTGTGTCCTCTCGTCTTGCGCCATTGCTGCTGTCAGGTCATCGCTGATGCTGCTGTGAGGCTGCGACGTCACTCTCGATCGGCTTCACCAAGCTGTGTTGTCGCCTTCTAGCAAGACATCGGTCTCTCAATTGGTTAGTCCCCTATTGTTTTGTAATGTTTCATGCATAAACAATCTCTGTAGTAGTGTGCGTGAATAGACTCACAATAGTACCAGGTTTTCCAACCTTTATCAATCTGCAGTTTGGATCAGGGGTAGGCCTCACGTCCGTGTGAGTTATTGAGGAATAATAATTTTTTGTTTCAGAAATTTTGTTGGGCATCTAATTTGGAGCTCCGTTCCGTTCCTGCTCAAGTTAGATAATTTAATTACTAAATAAGATGAGCTAATTTTCTATACACTGGCTTGATGGAAATCCATCTGAGTGTTGTATTGTACCTATTTATTTTGCTACATCTCTGTCTTATAAGGAATACATTAAAAGGACTAAAGCTACACGTTACTAGGAAATAGCTAGTGCCACCTTATTATTTATCTGGAACGGATCGTGTCGTGAGTTATCTGCATGTGCTGAACCTAGGTTTCTTGTATTATTTCTAGAACCAAGCTTGACCACAACGATGTTGTTGTATGTGAAGTTGCCTTTACCTGATGACAATTCTATTAAGTCGGAGTTAATTAAATCCATCAGTTTTCTACGCATGATTGTACCGCAGCTATTATTACTGATTAAGGTACTAGCAGAAAATACAAAATGTAGGTCTTTGGTAGAATAAAAAGATTTTGGTTTGGGTTTATCGTGCGTAGGAGCGATTGTATAATTATCTCGTGTGCTTTTGATGTGATGAAGTGTATTGAGTGGCATATGTTCTCTAACAAGTGTTGGTACTTCCGGTTCGAAGTCCTACACATCAAAGTTTTTGCTCTGCGGTTGAGGCAAGTTTATGACGGATAGTGAATTTTGCATATATCTCTTCACTTGCTTTTATTTAAAGAAATTTTATGTCTATAATAAATCCATGATGAAAATGGTAATGATGTTGATGGTTACATGTTCATATTATGCGCCTTTTGCATACCATGATGATAATGATGATAGTGTGACCTACTTCGGTGGGCACAATGCGACCTTCATTGCTGGGTTACGACCCACTTTGGAGGCATCCTCCACGAGTTGGAGTGAGTGGATGCCGACGGGTGACCACTCAAGCGATACCGGTATTCGCGACGAGATGAGCATATAGACATATAGTGCATACTATTATCCTCTAATTAATGGATGTATGATTTTAATATCGTCATAGTGTTTTGATTTATGTAAAGTTACTATTTGTTTATGAACTTGTTGAGTCTTTGTACTTACCCTTGTTGCTTTCATGTTTTTAGGTAAACCTTGAGGACGTCATGCATGAGGAGTTCTAGGGGTAGCACATTCACAATTATCACCTCACGTTTCACACAATCCTCACCAATATTTTGGGAACTTTGATTTTTGATCGATAGGAGTCATTATTTTCATAAAGGGTTTCGAAGTCGGAAGTTTATCACTGTGTTGGTTTTACCTGCTAGACATTATTACCAGTATTGTGTTTGGATGGTAGTTTTGTATAGTTACGATGCTGAAGGATTATATGGTTGAATGTGCGTCTATCTTTTATTGAGTTTTACTCTTGTACTCATGTGTTTATATTATTGTTCGTCGTGGATGTCCCAAAAACAAAGAAAACTCTGCCGAAATTTTCTAAAAGGTATTAGTTTTTTTATGTGTAATGTATGTGGTAACATCTCAAGTGCTTTTGGCTTGGGGTGTTACAGTTGGTATCAGAGCCTAGACTTTAGATCTCTAGAGTAGGATAATAGTAAATAGGATAACTTGTGAGAATCTTTGACAAGTAATAATTTTTTTATTTATATAATGTAAATAACTAAAATAAAATTGATTCACAATTTTAACAACTAAAAACTTGACACACTGGTGCACAATAGGATGGGTTTGGGTCATACATTGCATTTACGCTTCCACTATATGTTGCCGTTGGTATTTTATCAATGTATGTTCTTTTGTGTGTGTGGGCAAGCCATTGTATTTGAGGCTTGACAAACTTGCTTCGCGTACCTTGTCACTTTGTTGTTGGTAGTTGACTAGAGAGAGGGGCAAAACCTTCATGGTATTTTACTTAGTATCTAGTTCAATAAAATTGTGAATAACGTGACGACAATATTGGATTGATAAATCTGGATATTTATGTTGCTTCGTATGGGACATGAGGAGATAGTTTAGGAGTTCACTTTTTTTGCGTCAAACTCTGATTTTAAAATAATGTTAGTGTGCGGTTTTCAATTTTGGTTTACCAAACTCTGATTTTGAGAGAACCGTTTATTAATCTTGAGATGAAGTGGATCAGGTGATTGATTTTCAAAAGCTACTAGATTGGATAATCCGGCTGGTGGGGTAGTGGAGTACAAAATGAAATTATTTAGACTCGTGTGGACCCAAATCAATATGAGAAGCTCTTTCCTCTATCCATGTTCCTTATACAATAATTTCCTCCAGGTTTCCTTATTCTCATCCATCTATTCTTTCATAGTGCATCACCTTCCCTTGCATTGGATTGATGAGCACCATCCAGTACTAGAATTTATGATGTTTGATTATCCTTATTGGTGAGGTATTTTAAATCATGTAAATCAATGTCCTCGCTCACTATTAGGGTTCTGGAGTTAACACCTATTGTGTGCCCCATTATATGTCTACTATATCCTTCATTGACATTCGTTAGTGCCCCTTGTCCCATTATTGAGTACAAAGAATGAGGAACACGTTATTATCCTTAGAGGCAACCTACTTGTTCCTTTTTGGAAAATTGTGTTGTTTCTATAAGCCTTTTCCTTAGTATCTATTCAAGGTGATAAGTTGGTCCTTACTTTTTCCTCCGTGAGTGTTCGTTTCCTAGATCAAGTCGGTAACCATCCATGAAGTGCCCTTTGCTATTTTAAGTAGGTGTCTTATACACGCAATCCTCGGTGTTGAAAGATCGAGAGGTTAGGTTTTTCTAGTAGCTTTGCAAGAACGATTGATGGGAGTTGACCTCGAACCTTGGTTCGTGCCAACGAAATCTTATTGCAATGCGAATGAGGATGCCCGAGTGTCAACGGTTGCATGATTCACATTTCAGTTACAAAGTTAATAGTTTGGGTGTGGAATGGATTGGCCCCCATACCAATTACTCTTACTATTCACTCTTGTACAATGGAGTGGTGTATCATTGTGTGCTGATTTCTATATTTAGTTGAGAGACGTTGGTATGCAGCTTAAACTATAGAATGGTATGACGTTCCACTAGTAGTAGAGGTGTGCACAACCAAGCGTAGGAGATGTTGTGAGGCTAAGCCTTTGTCCTTTTTGTCGCACCACATTATAAATGCCCTGGTGTAACATCCCAAAAATATTAAGTTTGGATCATCAAACTCTAGTCATCAAAATTAGGGTTAACAAAAACTTTCTCAACTAAAAATATGAAAGCATTCATATGTGTGTGTATTCAACATTTGGATTCTTTTGAATTGCCATGATTCTGTGATTCTTTGCTTGTAAAATGATTCTTAGGTGAAATAAACACTATCTAAACAATTCCCAAACTTTTCCCAAAGACAAACAACTCAAAATAAACAAATGAAGTGAATGGTCACTTTGGCCAAATTAACTATCATGCCTACTTTGGCTATTCCAAGCACTCAAAACTTAACAGAAACATTTGTGGATCTTTGCACCCATTGTTAGTACTCATAATGAGGTACCAAGTCCCACTTTGTGATCTTCCGAAAACATTCAAATGCTAAGTTTAAATGACAGTTTAAAATTGAATCTATCTCATATAGGAAGATCCCACTATTTCAAAAACCACTCAAACCAACTAAATTTTCAAAACCCAAGCATCCACAGAATCCTCAGTACATGCCTAGCACACCCACCAAAAATCTTTTCAAAATTCAAAATTCAAGTTCTTGCGGCCATTTCATCAAACACCTTGCAGATTCAAATCAAACAAATCATAAACACTATAGTGTGCAGTGAATTTGGCCTAACTTGTTCCCTCTCTGGTTGCAACTAGTCTTTAGTAGATCATCTAGCTCAATTGTAAACATCTAGCACCACTGTGAGCTTTCCTTGCCATCAATGGTGAGCCGGCCGAGCCTCACCATGCCACCCCGTTGTCGTCGGCCAGATAGCAGCCACCCTAGCCTTTCCCACCTTGTCTGGGAGGTAGCCAGCATCTCACCGCCAACCACTGTCCCCTCCCCAAGCCAGTGCAAGCCGTGGACCACCAGGAACGCCGCGCGCCCAGTGCCACTGCGACATGTCGAGCCCGACCCAGAGCGCCGCACCCGGCACGCGTGCACACACCGCCCCTCGATCGCAGCCCGTGCCCACCGCTTCGCCATGATCCCAGGAACACGCTAGACACCCCCGTTCACCGCCCCGTACCCCGTAGCCACCGCTCGCCGTGGAGTTCGCCGCCTCTGCCGCGCAGAGCATCGCACGTTCCCGACCGATTGCCATCGCCCCTACGCATGCATTTAAGCTCTAGAGCATGGATAGGAGACCGCCTGTCGATCGCCAACCTCAGCCATGCCGCTAGCCGCCCGTAGCCATGTCGCCACCGTCGCCTGCCCATCCCTTTCGGTCTCGCCGTCGAGCCTATAAAAGGAGGCCACCCCCAGCCGTTTGAAGCACACCATTCCACTCCCCTCACCTCACTGATCGTTCCACCCTCGAGCCGGAGCACGAGGAGCAGCAGCTCGCCGGAATTGCGTCGGAGCAGGCTGCCTCTGGAGAAGAAGGGGGCCGTTGATTTCGACCACCCCCGGAGCTGCCTCGACCGTCCCTGAGCTCCCCGTCGACCACTTGTTCGTTTGCCCGCCTTGCCGTCGTCACTGGAGCCCTGGTATGCCCCCTATGCACCCCCACTGAGCCGCTAGGGTTCGAGCTCACCGGTGACATGTTCATCGTTGACGACGACCCTCAGCCGTCGATCGCCCTTCTAATCCAACGAACAACACCGCCCCGTACCGCTTCGCGCGTTATAAGACACTGACTGGTGGAACCCCCTGTCAGCTGCGCCCCGTGCTATGGAATGACACTGGGCCGGCCCATTAACCTCTCCCGCGCGATCCAACAGTTTGAATTTAGATTTTTCCTTTTTTAATTCAAACCCAGTTCTGTACCTAGTTTCAAAAATCAACCCAGCTCGATTTAATGAACCAAATTGCATGAAACCAATTTTGTTAGAAAGGTACTGAAAAGCTTAATCCAAGCCCGTTGGATTAAAATCATTTGGATCTGTAGATCAACCTTGGTAAAAATAACAAGTCAGAAGCTTTTCTGCATTCAAACATTTTCAAATTTCAACCATAAGAGCTTTTGAGTTGATTCCAACTCTCAAAAATCACATTTGATCATACCTTTCAGAATATATAAAAAGATATGAGTTTCACTACAGAAATAATGTCCAAGTAATAAAATAATGCCACATAGGCATTTCTAGTCATTTTATGTTAATAAAAATAAAAAGGTTAAACCTTGTTAAATTGTGACACCACTTTAAATCACATTCCCATATACTCAAATATGTGGTGATGACATGTGTCAACATGATCCCATGTTTGGTTTGGAGAATATTAAATCTTAATTAGTTTTTCAATGAGTATAAATTACTTTTCTCAAATTAAAATGAATAAGATAAATGCTTTAATCTTGTAATGATAGGTGATGATGCTAGATCATCTATAGTACACCCTTGTGTGATGATTGAAAATAGTTAAGTATTGTTTGGTGATTGTGTACCTCGTATTTATTTATAGACGCTAGTACCGACCAAGGATACGAGGAGGAAGGAGGATACTACGAGGAAGAAGCCGAGGAGAACTTCAACCACTGCTCTGCACAAGGCAAACTAGCACTTGCAACTTAGCAAGCTTATACTGATACTTATGCAAGCCTAATACTACTAGTTGAATTTGAAAGCTATTAACTTAGCAAGTTAACCCTTGCAAGATACCCTAATTATGCAAGCTAATACTTGCTGGTTACCATGCCAACTATATGCCTTAAGAATATGTGCCACTTGATAACCCAATCCTAGTTTTACTTGCAAGCCTTAAGCTTTGTTTCTTTATCAAAGCTCTCTCTTAGAGTTTACACAGGGTTTTGTATATACTAGAAGGATATTTTGAAGGTAGCATAAAGAGCATAAAATTTGGCCTAAGTTAGATAATCTTGATAATCCTCCTAAGGCATGATATTGAACTTAGTTAATCTCCACTTGTTTACCACCCCTCATTAGTACTTACCACCATTTGTAGATGCTAGTGCTAAGCATAAAACTTGATCAACTTTAGATGGGAATACTTGGTGAAACTGGTTATGAAAATCTTAGAATGATGAGTCATTCTACTGAAATATTTGGACATGTGTTCTCGAACACCAGATGATTTTGATGATGAAAATGTTGAGGAACGAGCCTTAGAAACGTTTACAAACTGATGGTTGTCTGGATGCGATACCATTCCAATTTTACCGTACAACCACAATACCCGAAAATTGGGTAGGGCTTGACTGGAAACTTATATACCTTAGTGTGGGTTCCCTCGCGGCCAAGGTCTGAGATGAGGCTACCTTGTGAAGATTGTCCACCTGTGCAGTACCCAAGATGACAGTTGGTCTTGGTTGGGAGGCCAAACTCACAGGAGAGGTGCCTATACTAGGGTGTGTAATCGAAAGGTTAGGATTGATTATCCGCATACTGAGTATGGTGAATTCAGGATTTGTTCCTGACGGATGTATCGAATGTTTTGGTGAAAGTGTACAATCTCTGCAGAGTGTCAAACTATTCGAATAGCCCCATCCGCGGTTATGGACAGTTGGAGTGGCCATACTGTTCCCCCGTTAGATGTTTTCAAAATGACTTGTGAAATGAATTGTGATTTTGACTTGACCACAACAGGGTTGTGATATGAAATTTAATTTCCCACTTAGGTGTTATAAAACTTCAACTAGCTTTCTTTGTTTCTGAACTTAGTAGAGGTAAATCTGGCTTTTTGCAAAACAACCCTAGAGCTTAGTGTCCTACTACAAAAACCCCCTTAACTGTTAGTATTAGTTTGCGAGTACTTAAAGAGTACTCATGGCTTTGTCCCTGGCTATTCCTGTGGCCAGACTATGAAGAGGAGTACCAGGATGAGGGACCGCAAGAAGGATATGACAACTAGGATCATCTCCCATCGTCAGCATTGCCTGTGACCCCTAAGATGGAGCTTCGCCTACGCTATCGTTACTATTACGTATTCCGCTGCTTGAGTTGTATTAAGAACTGGATCATGCGATTCTTATTTGTGTAAGACCTTATGTATGGTTTGTAATGGATGATGTACTTTGATATCCAAATATGTTATGTCCCGCAAAAATGGTAATCCTGGGATTGCGATGTATGGCATAACAGGCATCTGGGATTAAAAATCCAGGTGTTGACACCTGCTAGACCACCAAGAGAGTTTTAGATAAGTTATGTGATGTTCGCTACTACTTAGGTTCCAAAGTTGAAGAATGTAGAGGATTCTTTAGTCATGTAATATCTACAACGATTTTATGCCTTACCAAGGAAAAAAGACAGTTGTCTATTACTTGAATACCATGCATGTTTCCAATTTCTCCAAGAAAGGGATATGGCCTTTCGCCTTCATTTCATTCCCGACACTCTACCTATCTCTATCTCCTTATCGATTTTCATGACCATTTCATGAAGAATGGAAGAAGTTGTTTGATTACTATTATCAAATGGTTTGGTTCGGTGCTCTCTCACCTTAGGGAGCGCCCATTTGGTTTATAACCAAGAGGGATGGTAGTCGGCGAAAAGTGTATGGATTACCATGTTCTTAACACTATACCACCGGGATAAATATCCATTGCTCCCGATGAGGGATTTGTTGGATCCGTTGATTGTAGGTAAGGTATTTTGGAAGATTGACCTCTAGCCTACCTATAATCATATTTGTGTGCGGCAACATGATACTGAAAAGATCACCTTCTTCGCTAGGTATGGGCATTCTGAATATATAGTTGTTTTCTAGACTAACCAATGCCTTTGCCGTCCTTATGAGAGCAATGGACAATATGCTACATATGTTTCTTTATAACTTTGTGGTAGTGTTTGTTGAAGATTTCAGGGGCGGAGACAACTCCCGGCGACCCAGCGCAGCCGCCCAGGTTCGTCCGGCAATGTCCACTATTAATTAGCCTAATCACTATGATTAGGAACGATGCAAGCTAGGGTATCCTGCGCACGTTTTTCCCAGGCTGCATGAGCAGGCTGGCTCCGCCAATGGATGATGTGTCCACATAAATATTGGAAGTAAAGAAGAGAACGAATGGCCATTTGATAATTATGCTTTGGGCTTAGAAAAAATTATGCAATGTTAAACAAGATTGCTTTTTGAAGTTGTTTCTAGGTCATGTTTGTGCTAATGCACGATGGGAAGTTAATTTCTTAAGCTTCTAGGAAATTGAAAACACATTAGTAGGACTATCCCAATCATTATATAGAGCTTGCACTTCTAGTCGTTGCACTCTTCTGACGTTTGCACTGATCATAAGAGTCTCAATTAACTCTTCACATTGAAGGAGTTGAAATTGATGCAAGCGTGATGGGTAGATTTGATAAATAACACAATTCATCCTTCAGTCAGCCACTCTAGATAGGGAGACGAGCAACATGATGATGGACTATTACATCAATTACGAGAGAGCATTTTTGAAGATAGAACTAGAAAGTTCACTATAGATGGAAACATGAATGTTTGCGTTTGTGCCCTTCGCCGCATGCCACAATAGTCTCGAGTGAAGTATCTGGTGTAGGACATACCGAGGAGGCACATCATACACCCTCCGTTCTTCCTCAAGAGTTGAAGATTCTTTTGGGACCTAAAAAAAATTAAACTAATGGTGGAAACGAATGAAAAATTGAGGTGGCCAATCATGTGCCCCCTTTTAGGGTTGTCATCGAGTAAAATATTTAGCATAAGAGGCCAACATGACTGTTGCAATCCTTGGGGTTCCAGTATGGCCATGGAAATACATTGGATAGGTTTTGTTCTTGTCTAACCTTGTACACGAAGAGGGAAGGATGTAATTTGGATGTTCATGAATCAACTTAGTAAAGTTTATCATTTTATTTCTATCCGCACTACCCACTTTGGATGTGACTTGACATGGACATATGTTCTGTGAGATAGAAGGGTTGCATGGGGTTCTAAACCATTACTTATGAGAATGCCAAGTTTATATCAAAGTTCTTGGAGGGCTTACAGAATTCCTTGGTACGAAAGTTAGACTTAGTATGATATTTCATCCTCAGATAAATTTCTAGTTAGAGATTATAATCCCAAATCGGCGAGTTATTTTTAGGTGTTATTTTATTTCTTGGCAAATAAGTGCAAAGACCACTTGTCACTTATGGAGTTTCCTTAAATAAAACTATAGCTAGCATATTGATGGCCCTTACGAGTATGAAACGTGGTGTAGATCTCTTATTTGTTGGAACATTGTTGGTGAAACACACGGTTGGGACCAAATTGAGTTCAAAGAACTACATAGAGGAAAATGCGGAACATATGTTAGGAATACAAGTTATGCCAATTCTAAGAGATGGAATGTTGACTTCCATGATGGTGATGAGATACTATTTAAGGGTGTCACATATAAAAGGTGTTATACATCAAAGGGAATCTTAATACAATGCATTGTAACTTTCATGATAGGAGATCGAGAGGGGAAGCTACCGTACCGACTCGTACATTCGGTCAATGAAAGTGGTTCATAGTGTGTTTTATGTCTTTGTGTTCCGAAAGAATTTTCGTGATCTTGGAGGGATAACTCACCATGTAGCTCATTTACGATTGAGTGGGTTTCAAAGTTTGAGCATTGACTCGATGATGATATTAGAAAAGTCCGATAGGGTCATGAGCCATATGACGCTAAAGTATGTAAAATACCTTTGGTTGTTACAAACCGAGTGTGAGGTGACTGGGGGACTTGAGTCTCACATAAGCGAGAAATACCCTAAGTTATTCATGGCTGCTTTGTTACCCATGTTTATGTTTTTACTTGTATATTTAGTTTTGCGAGTAGTAAATTGAGGAAGAATTCGGGGCCGAATTCGGTTTAAGGGAGTGAGAATGTAATACCCAAAAAAAATTGATCTAAGTATATGTTCCCTTTTTAAAACTAAATAATCAAATAGGACCTTTGATGATGTTTAATTATGATCCGAGAATAAGAAGCTATTGAAAAAAATAGTGCATACTAGTGCTTGACGTTGTGTCCTGTTGTTTAAAATCCTATAGTAGCAATCGATGGCTCTTTGTAGTGTTATTAGTAGCTGAAAGAAAGTCACGTTTCATTTATCCCTTTAACGTGGAGAAAGTAATGGGATGGACTGAGCTTCTTGTATTCGAGATGGACGCGTACACCCTTGGCTATTCCCGTATACTAGAGTCGAGTTGGACGCTTCCGCCGCTACCAATCTGCCCTAAAGACCGACAAGTGCGAGTTCCCTCAAGCCACCGCCTTTGCGTCCTCTTGTCTTGCGTCATTGCCGTTGTCAGGTCATCGCTGATGCTGCTGTGAGGCTGCGACGTCACTCTTAATTGGCTTCACCAAGCTGTGTTGTCGCCTTCTAGCAAGACATTGGTCTCTCAATTGGTTAGTCCCCTATTGTTTTATAACGTTTCCTGCATAAACAATCTCTATAGTAGTGTGCGTGAATAGACTCACAATAGTACCAGGTTTTCCAACCTTTATCAATATGCAGTTTGGATCAGGGGTAGGCCTCACGTCTGTGTGAGTTATTGAGGGACAATAATTTTTTGTTTCAGAAATTTTGTTGGGCATCTAATTTGGAGCTCTGTTTCGTTCCTGCTCAAGTTAGATAATTTAATTACTAAATAAGATGAGCTAATTTTCTATACACTGGCTTGATGGAAATCCATCTGAGTGTTGTATTGTACCTATTTATTTTGCTACATCTCTGTCTTATAAGGAATACATTAAAAGGATTAAAGCTACACGTTACTAGGAAATAGCTAGTGCCACCTTGTTATTTATCTGGAACAGATCGTGTCGTGAATTATCTGCATGTGCTGAACCTAGGTTTCTTGTATTATTTCTAGAACCAAGCTTGACCACAACGATGTTGTTGTATGTGAAATTGCCTTTACCTGATGACAATTGTATTAAGTCGGGGTTAATTAAATCCATCAGTTTTCTATGCATGATTGTACCGCACCTATTATTACTGATTAAGGTACTAGCAGAAAATACAAAATGTAGGTCTTTGGTAGAATAAAAAGATTTTGGTTTGGGTTTGTCGTGCGTAGGAGCGATTGTATAATTATCTCGTGTGCTTTTGATGTGATGAAGTGTATTGAGTGGCATATGTTCTCTAACAGGTGTTGGTACTTCCGGTTCGAAGTCCTACACATCAAAGTTTTTGCTTCGCGGTTGAGGCAAGTTCATGACGGATAGTGAATTTTGCATATATCTCTTCACTTGCTTTTATTTAAAGAAATTTTATGTCTATGATAAATCCATGATGAAAATGGTAATGATGTTGATGGTGACATGTGCATATTATGCGCCTTTTGCATACCATGATGATAATGATGATAGTGTGACCTACTTCGGTGGGCACAATGCGACCTTCATTGCTGGGTTACGACCCACTTTGGAGGCACCCTCCACGAGTTGGAGTGAGTGGATGCCTACGGGTGACCACTCAAGCGATACCGGTATTCGCGACGAGATCATCATATAGACATGTAGTGCATACTATTATGCTCTAATTAATGGATGAATGATTTTAATATCATCATAGTGTTTTGATTTATGTAAAGTTAATATTTGTTTATGAACTTGTTGAGTCTTTGTACTTATCCTTGTTGCTTTCATGTTTTTAGGTAAACCTTGAGGACGTCATGCATGGGGAGTTCTGGGGGTAGCACATTCACAATTATCACCTCACATTTCACACAATCCTCACCAATATTTTGGGAACTTTGATTTTTGATCGATAGGAGTCATTATTTTCATAAAGGGTTTCGAAGTCGGAAGTTTATCACTGTGTTGGTTTTACCTGCTAGACATTATTACCAGTATTGTGTTTGGATGGTAGTTTTGTATAGTTACGATGCTGAAGGATTATATGGTTGAATGTGCGTCTATCTTTTATTGAGTTTTACCCTTGTACTCATGTGTTTATATTATTGTTCGTCGTGGATGTCCCAAAAACAAAGAAAACTCTGCCGAAATTTTCTAAAAGGTATTAGTTTTTTATGTGCAATGTATGTGGTAACATCTCAAGTGCTTGTTGGCTTGGGGTGTTACAGTTGGTATCAGAGCCTAGACTTTAGATCTCTGGAGTAGGATAATAGTAAATAGGATAACTTGTGAGAATCTTTGACAAGTAATAAATTTTTTATTTATATAACGTAAATAACTAAAATAAAATTGATTCACAATTTTAACAACTAAAAACTTGACACACTGGTGCACAATAGGATGGGTTTGGGTCATACATTGCATTTACGCTTCCACTATATGTTACCGTTGTTTTTTTATCAATGTATGTTCTTTTGTGTGTGTGGGCAAGCCGTTGTATTTGAGGCTTGACAAACTTGCTTTGCGTACCTTGTCACTTTGTTGTTGGTAGTTGACTAGAGAGAGGGGCAAAACCTTCATGGTATTTTACTTAGTATCTAGTTCAATAAAATTGTGAATAACGTGACGACAATATTGGATTGATAAATCTGGATATTTATGTTGCTTCGTATGGGACATGAGGAGATAGTTTAGGAGTTCACTTTTTTTGCGTCAAACTCTGATTTTAAAATAATGTTAGTGTGCGGTTTTCAATTTTGGTTTACCAAACTCTGATTTTGAGAGAACCGTTTATTAATCTTGAGATGAAGTGGATCAGGTGATTGATTTTCAAAAGCTACTAGATTGGATAATCCGGTTGGTGGGGTAGTGGAGTAAAAAATGAAATTATTTAGACTCTTGTGGACCCAAATCAATATGAGAAGCTCTTTCTTCTATCCATGTTCCTTATACAATAATTTCCTCCAGGTTTCCTTATTCTCATCCATCTATTCTTTCATAGTGCATCACCTTCCCTTGCATTGGATTGATGAGCACAATCCAGTACTAGAATTTATGATGTTTGATTATCCTTATTGGTGAGGTATTTTAAATCATGTAAATCAATGTCCTCGCTAACTATTAGGGTTCTGGAGTTAACACCTATTGTGTGCCCCATTATATGTCTACTATATCCTTCATTGACATTCGTTAGTGCCCCTTCTCCCATTATTGAGTACAAAGAATGAGGAACACGTTATTATCCTTAGAGGCAACCTACTTGTTCCTTTTTGGAAAATTGTGTTGTTTCTATATGCCTTTTCCTTAGTATCTATTCAAGGTGATAAGTTGGTCCTTACTTTATCCTCCGTGAGTGTTCGTTTCCTAGATCAAGTCGGTAGCCATGCATGAAGTGCCCTTTGCTATTTTAAGTAGCTGTCTTATACACGCAATCCTCGGTGTTGAAAGATCGAGAGGTTAGGTTTTTCTAGTAGCTTTGCAAGAACGATTGATGGGAGTTGACCTCGAACCTTGGTTCATGCCAACGAAATCTTATTGCAATGCGAGTGAGGATGCCCGAGTGTCAACGGTTACATGATTCACATTTCAGTTACAAAGTTAATAGTTTGGGTGTGGAATGGATTGGCCCCCATACCAATTACTCTTACTATTCACTCTTGTACAATGGAGTGGTGTATCATTGTGTGCTGATTTCTATGTTTAGTTGAGAGACGTTGGTATGCAGCTTAAACTATAGAATGGTATGACGTTCCACTAGTAGTAGAGGTGTGCACAACCAAGCGTAGGAGATGTTGTGAGGCTAAGCCTTTGTCCTTTTTGTCGCACCACATTATAAATGCCCTGGTGTAACATCCCAAAAATATTAAGCTTGGATCATCAAACTCTAGTCATCAAAATTAGGGTTAACAAAAACTTTCCCAACTAAAAATATGAAAGCATTCATATGTGTGTGTATTCAACATTTGGATTCTTTTGAATTGCCATGATTCTGTGATTCTTTGCTTGTAAAATGATTCTTAGGTGAAATAAACACTATCTAAACAATTCCCAAACTTTTCCCAAAGACAAACAACTCAAAATAAACAAATGAAGTGAATGGTCACTTTGGCCAAATTAACTATCATGCCTACTTTGGCTATTCCAAGCACTCAAAACTTAACAGAAACATTTGTGGATCTTTGCACCCCTTGTTAGTACTCATAATGAGGTACCAAGTCCCACTTTGTGATCTTCCGAAAACATTCAAATGCTAAGTTTAAATGACAGTTTAAAATTGAATCTATCTCATATGGGAAGATCCCACTATTTCAAAAACCACTCAAACCAACTAAATTTTCAAAACCCAAGCATCCACAGAATCCTCAGTACATGCCTAGCACACCCACCAAAAATCTTTTCAAAATTCAAAATTCAAGTTCTTGCGGCCATTTCATCAAACACCTTGCAGATTCAAATCAAACAAATCATAAACACTATAGTGTGCAGTGAATTTGGCCTAACTTGTTCTCTCTCTGGTTGCAACTAGTCTTTAGTAGATCATCTAGCTAAATTGTAAACATCTAGCACCACTGTGAGCTTTCCTTGCCATCAATGGTGAGCAGGCCGAGCCTCACCATGCCACCCCGTTGTCGTTGGCCAGATAGCAGCCACCCTAGTCTTTCCCACCTTGTCTGGGAGGTAGCCAGCATCTCACCGCCAACCAATGTCCCCTCCCCAAGCCAGTGCAAGCCGTGGACCACCAGGAACGCCGCGCGCCCAGTGCCACTGCGACATGCCGAGCCCGACCCAGAGCGCCGCACCCGGCACGCGTGCACACACCGCCCCTCGATCGCAGCCCGTGCCCACCGCTTCGCCATGATCCCAGGAACACGCCAGACACCCCCGTTCGCCGCCCCGTACCCTGTAGCCACCGCTCGCCGTGGAGTTCGCCGCCTCTGTCGCGCAGAGCATCGCACGTTCCCGACCGATTGCCACCGCCCCTACGCACGCATTTAAGCTCTAGAACATGGCCAGGAGACCGTCCGTCGATCGCCAACCTCAGCCATGCCGCTAGCCGCCCATAGCCATGTCTCCACCGTCGCCTGCCCATCCCTTTCGGTCTCGCCGTCGAGCCTATAAAAGGAGGCCACCCCCAGCCGTTTGAAGCACACCATTCCACTCCCCTCACCTCATTGATCGTTCCACCCTCGAACCGGAGCACGAGGAGCAGCAGCTCGCCGGAATTGCGTCGGAGCAGGCCGCCTCTGGAGAAGAAGGGGGCCGTTGATTTCGACCACCCCCGGAGCTGCCTCGACCGTCCCTGAGCTCCCCGTCGACCACTTGTTCGTTTGCCCGCCTTGCCGTCGTCACTGGAGCCCTGGTATGCCCCCTATGCACCCCCACTGAGCCGCTAGGGTTCGAGCTCACCGGTGACATGTTCATCGTTGACGACGACCCTCAGCCGTCGATCGCGCTTTTAATCCAACGAACAACACCGCCCCGTACCGCTTCGCGCATTATGAGACACTGACTGGTGGAACCCCCTGTCAGCTGCGCCCCGTGCTATGGAATGACACTGGGCCGGCCCATTAACCTCTCCCGCGCGATCCAACAGTTTGAATTTAGATTTTTCCTTTTTTAATTCAAACCCAGTTCTGTACCTAGTTTCAAAAATCAACCCAGCTCGATTTAATGAACCAAATTGCATGAAACCAATTTTGTTAGAAAGGTACTGAAAAGCTTAATCCAAGCCCGTTGGATTCAAATCATTTGGATCTGTGGATCAACCTTGGTAAAAATAACAAGTCAGCAGCTTTTCTGCATTCAAACATTTTCAAATTTCAACCATAAGAGCTTTTGAGTTGATTCCAACTCTCAAAAATCACATTTGATCATACCTTTCAGAATATATAAAAAGATATGAGTTTCACTACAGAAATAATGTCCAAGTAATAAAATAATGCCACATAGGCATTTCTAGTCATTTTATGTTAATAAAAATAAAAAGGTTAAACCTTGTTAAATTGTGACACCACTTTAAATCACATTCCCATATACTGAAATATATGGTGATGACATGTGTCAACATGATCCCATGTTTGGTTTGGAGAATATTAAATCTTAATTAGTTTTTCAATGAGTATAAATTACTTTTCTCAAATTAAAATGAATAAGATAAATGCTTTAATCTTGTAATGATAGGTGATGATGCTAGATCATCTATAGTACACCCTTGTGTGATGATTGAAAATAGTTAAGTATTGTTTGGTGATTGTGTACCTCGTATTTATTTATAGACGCTAGTACCGACCAAGGATACGAGGAGGAAGGAGGATACTACGAGGAAGAAGCCGAGGAGAACTTCAACCACTGCTCTGCACAAGGCAAACTAGCACTTGCAACTTAGCAAGCTTATACTGATACTTATGCAAGCCTAATACTACTAGTTGAATTTGAAAGCTATTAACTTAGCAAGTTAACCCTTGCAAGATACCCTAATTATGCAAGCTAATACTTGCTGGTTACCATGCCAACTATATGCCTTAAGCATATGTGCCACTTGATAACCCAATCCTAGTTTTACTTGCAAGCCTTAAGCTTTGTCTCTTTATCAAAGCTCTCTTAGAGTTTACACAGGGTTTTGTATATACTAGAAGGATATTTTGAAGGTAGCATAAAGAGCATAAAATTTGGCCTAAGTTAGATAATCTTGATAATCCTCCTAAGGCATGATATTGAACTTAGTTAATCTCCACTCGTTTACCACCCCTCATTAGTACTTACCACCACTTGTAGATGCTAGTGCTAAGCATAAAACTTGATCAACTTTAGATGGAAATACTTGGTGAAACTGGTTATGAAAATCTTAGAATGATGAGTCATTCTACTGAAATATTTTGACATGTGTTCTCGAACACCAGATGATTTTGATGATGAAAATGTTGAGGTACGAGCCTTAGCCCTTTTACAAACTGATGGTTGTCTGGATGCGATACCATTCCAATTTTACCGTACAACCACAATACCCGAAAATTGGGTAGGGCTTGACTGGAAACTTATATACCTTAGTGTGGGTTCCCTCGCGGCCAAGGTCTGAGCTGAGGCTACCTTGTGAAGATTGTCCACCTGTGCAGTACCCAAGATGACAGTTGGTCATGGTTGGGAGGCCAAACTCACAGGAGAGGTGCCTATACTAGGGTGTGTAATCGAAAGGTTAGGATTGATTATCCGCATACTGAGTATGGTGAATTCAGGATTTGTTCCTGACGGATGTATCGAATGTTTTGGTGAAAGTGTACAATCTCTACAGAGTGTCAAACTATTCGAATAGCCCCATCCGCGGTTAAGGACAGTTGGAGTGGCCATACTGTTCCCCTGTTAGATGTTTTCAAAATGACTTGTGAAATGAATTGTGATTTTGACTTGACCACAACAGGGTTGTGATATGAAATTTAATTTCCCACTTAGGTGTTATAAAACTTCAACTAGCTTTCTTTGTTTCTGAACTTAGTAGAGGTAAATCTGGCTTTTTGCAAAACAACCCTAGAGCTTAGTGTCCTACTACAAAAACCCCCTTAACTGTTAGTATTAGTTTGCGAGTACTTAAAGAGTACTCATGGCTTTGTCCCTGGCTATTCCTGTGGCCAGACTATGAAGAGGAGTACCAGGATGAGGGACCGCAAGAAGGATATGACAACTAGGATCATCTCCCATCGTCAGCATTGCCTGTGACCCCTAAGATGGAGCTTCGCCTACGCTATCGTTACTATTACGTATTCCGCTGCTTGAGTTGTATTAAGAACTGGATCATGCGATTCTTATTTGTGTAAGACCTTATGTATGGTTTGTAATGGATGATGTACTTTGATATCCAAATATGTTATGTCCCGCAAAAATGGTAATCCTGGGATTGCGATGTATGGCATAACAGGCATCTGGGATTAAAAATCCAGGTGTTGACACCTGCTAGACCACCAAGAGAGTTTTAGATAAGTTATGTGATGTTCGCTACTACTTAGGTTCCAAAGTTGAAAAATGTAGAGGATTCTTTAGTCATGTAATATCTACAACGATTTTATGCCTTACCAAGGAAAAAAGACAGTTGTCTATTACTTGAATACCATGCATGTTTCCAATTTCTCCAAGAAAGGGATATGGCCTTTCGCCTTCATTTCATTCCCGACACTCTACCTATCTCTATCTCCTTATCGATTTTCATGACCATTTCATGAAGAATGGAAGAAGTTGTTTGATTACTATTATCAAATGGTTTGGTTCGGTGCTCTCTCACCTTAGGGAGCGCCCATTTGGTTTATAACCAAGAGGGATGGTAGTCGGCGAAAAGTGTATGGATTACCATGTTCTTAACACTATACCACCGGGATAAATATCCATTGCTCCCGATGAGGGATTTGTTGGATCCGTTGATTGTAGGTAAGGTATTTTGGAAGATTGACCTCTAGCCTACCTATAATCATATTTGTGTGCGGCAACATGATACTGAAAAGATCACCTTCTTCGCTAGGTATGGGCATTCTGAATATATAGTTGTTTTCTAGACTAACCAATGCCTTTGCCGTCCTTATGAGAGCAATGGACAATATGCTACATATGTTTCTTTATAACTTTGTGGTAGTGTTTGTTGAAGATTTCAGGGGCGGAGACAACTCCCGGCGACCCAGCGCAGCCGCCCAGGTTCGTCCGGCAATGTCCACTATTAATTAGCCTAATCACTATGATTAGGAACGATGCAAGCTAGGGTATCCTGCGCACGTTTTTCCCAGGCTGCATGAGCAGGCTGGCTCCGCCAATGGATGATGTGTCCACATAAATATTGGAAGTAAAGAAGAGAACGAATGGCCATTTGATAATTATGCTTTGGGCTTAGAAAAAATTATGCAATGTTAAACAAGATTGCTTTTTGAAGTTGTTTCTAGGTCATGTTTGTGCTAATGCACGATGGGAAGTTAATTTCTTAAGCTTCTAGGAAATTGAAAACACATTAGTAGGACTATCCCAATCATTATATAGAGCTTGCACTTCTAGTCGTTGCACTCTTCTGACGTTTGCACTGATCATAAGAGTCTCAATTAACTCTTCACATTGAAGGAGTTGAAATTGATGCAAGCGTGATGGGTAGATTTGATAAATAACACAATTCATCCTTCAGTCAGCCACTCTAGATAGGGAGACGAGCAACATGATGATGGACTATTACATCAATTACGAGAGAGCATTTTTGAAGATAGAACTAGAAAGTTCACTATAGATGGAAACATGAATGTTTGCGTTTGTGCCCTTCGCCGCATGCCACAATAGTCTCGAGTGAAGTATCTGGTGTAGGACATACCGAGGAGGCACATCATACACCCTCCGTTCTTCCTCAAGAGTTGAAGATTCTTTTGGGACCTAAAAAAAATTAAACTAATGGTGGAAACGAATGAAAAATTGAGGTGGCCAATCATGTGCCCCCTTTTAGGGTTGTCATCGAGTAAAATATTTAGCATAAGAGGCCAACATGACTGTTGCAATCCTTGGGGTTCCAGTATGGCCATGGAAATACATTGGATAGGTTTTGTTCTTGTCTAACCTTGTACACGAAGAGGGAAGGATGTAATTTGGATGTTCATGAATCAACTTAGTAAAGTTTATCATTTTATTTCTATCCGCACTACCCACTTTGGATGTGACTTGACATGGACATATGTTCTGTGAGATAGAAGGGTTGCATGGGGTTCTAAACCATTACTTATGAGAATGCCAAGTTTATATCAAAGTTCTTGGAGGGCTTACAGAATTCCTTGGTACGAAAGTTAGACTTAGTATGATATTTCATCCTCAGATAAATTTCTAGTTAGAGATTATAATCCCAAATCGGCGAGTTATTTTTAGGTGTTATTTTATTTCTTGGCAAATAAGTGCAAAGACCACTTGTCACTTATGGAGTTTCCTTAAATAAAACTATAGCTAGCATATTGATGGCCCTTACGAGTATGAAACGTGGTGTAGATCTCTTATTTGTTGGAACATTGTTGGTGAAACACACGGTTGGGACCAAATTGAGTTCAAAGAACTACATAGAGGAAAATGCGGAACATATGTTAGGAATACAAGTTATGCCAATTCTAAGAGATGGAATGTTGACTTCCATGATGGTGATGAGATACTATTTAAGGGTGTCACATATAAAAGGTGTTATACATCAAAGGGAATCTTAATACAATGCATTGTAACTTTCATGATAGGAGATCGAGAGGGGAAGCTACCGTACCGACTCGTACATTCGGTCAATGAAAGTGGTTCATAGTGTGTTTTATGTCTTTGTGTTCCGAAAGAATTTTCGTGATCTTGGAGGGATAACTCACCATGTAGCTCATTTACGATTGAGTGGGTTTCAAAGTTTGAGCATTGACTCGATGATGATATTAGAAAAGTCCGATAGGGTCATGAGCCATATGACGCTAAAGTATGTAAAATACCTTTGGTTGTTACAAACCGAGTGTGAGGTGACTGGGGGACTTGAGTCTCACATAAGCGAGAAATACCCTAAGTTATTCATGGCTGCTTTGTTACCCATGTTTATGTTTTTACTTGTATATTTAGTTTTGCGAGTAGTAAATTGAGGAAGAATTCGGGGCCGAATTCGGTTTAAGGGAGTGAGAATGTAATACCCAAAAAAAATTGATCTAAGTATATGTTCCCTTTTTAAAACTAAATAATCAAATAGGACCTTTGATGATGTTTAATTATGATCCGAGAATAAGAAGCTATTGAAAAAAATAGTGCATACTAGTGCTTGACGTTGTGTCCTGTTGTTTAAAATCCTATAGTAGCAATCGATGGCTCTTTGTAGTGTTATTAGTAGCTGAAAGAAAGTCACGTTTCATTTATCCCTTTAACGTGGAGAAAGTAATGGGATGGACTGAGCTTCTTGTATTCGAGATGGACGCGTACACCCTTGGCTATTCCCGTATACTAGAGTCGAGTTGGACGCTTCCGCCGCTACCAATCTGCCCTAAAGACCGACAAGTGCGAGTTCCCTCAAGCCACCGCCTTTGCGTCCTCTTGTCTTGCGTCATTGCCGTTGTCAGGTCATCGCTGATGCTGCTGTGAGGCTGCGACGTCACTCTTAATTGGCTTCACCAAGCTGTGTTGTCGCCTTCTAGCAAGACATTGGTCTCTCAATTGGTTAGTCCCCTATTGTTTTATAACGTTTCCTGCATAAACAATCTCTATAGTAGTGTGCGTGAATAGACTCACAATAGTACCAGGTTTTCCAACCTTTATCAATATGCAGTTTGGATCAGGGGTAGGCCTCACGTCTGTGTGAGTTATTGAGGGACAATAATTTTTTGTTTCAGAAATTTTGTTGGGCATCTAATTTGGAGCTCTGTTTCGTTCCTGCTCAAGTTAGATAATTTAATTACTAAATAAGATGAGCTAATTTTCTATACACTGGCTTGATGGAAATCCATCTGAGTGTTGTATTGTACCTATTTATTTTGCTACATCTCTGTCTTATAAGGAATACATTAAAAGGATTAAAGCTACACGTTACTAGGAAATAGCTAGTGCCACCTTGTTATTTATCTGGAACAGATCGTGTCGTGAATTATCTGCATGTGCTGAACCTAGGTTTCTTGTATTATTTCTAGAACCAAGCTTGACCACAACGATGTTGTTGTATGTGAAATTGCCTTTACCTGATGACAATTGTATTAAGTCGGGGTTAATTAAATCCATCAGTTTTCTATGCATGATTGTACCGCACCTATTATTACTGATTAAGGTACTAGCAGAAAATACAAAATGTAGGTCTTTGGTAGAATAAAAAGATTTTGGTTTGGGTTTGTCGTGCGTAGGAGCGATTGTATAATTATCTCGTGTGCTTTTGATGTGATGAAGTGTATTGAGTGGCATATGTTCTCTAACAGGTGTTGGTACTTCCGGTTCGAAGTCCTACACATCAAAGTTTTTGCTTCGCGGTTGAGGCAAGTTCATGACGATAGTGAATTTTGCATATATCTCTTCACTTGCTTTTATTTAAAGAAATTTTATGTCTATGATAAATCCATGATGAAAATGGTAATGATGTTGATGGTTACATGTGCATATTATGCGCCTTTTGCATACCATGATGATAATGATGATAGTGTGACCTACTTCGGTGGGCACAATGCGACCTTCATTGCTGGGTTACGACCCACTTTGGAGGCACCCTCCACGAGTTGGAGTGAGTGGATGCCGACGGGTGACCACTCAAGCGATACCGGTATTCGCGACGAGATCATCATATAGACATGTAGTGCATACTATTATGCTCTAATTAATGGATGAATGATTTTAATATCATCATAGTGTTTTGATTTATGTAAAGTTAATATTTGTTTATGAACTTGTTGAGTCTTTGTACTTACCCTTGTTGCTTTCATGTTTTTAGGTAAACCTTGAGGACGTCATGCATGGGGAGTTCTGGGGGTAGCACATTCACAATTATCACCTCACATTTCACACAATCCTCACCAATATTTTGGGAACTTTGATTTTTGATCGATAGGAGTCATTATTTTCATAAAGGGTTTCGAAGTCGGAAGTTTATCACTGTGTTGGTTTTACCTGCTAGACATTATTACCAGTATTGTGTTTGGATGGTAGTTTTGTATAGTTACGATGCTGAAGGATTATATGGTTGAATGTGCGTCTATCTTTTATTGAGTTTTACCCTTGTACTCATGTGTTTATATTATTGTTCGTCGTGGATGTCCCAAAAACAAAGAAAACTCTGCCGAAATTTTCTAAAAGGTATTAGTTTTTTATGTGTAATGTATGTGGTAACATCTCAAGTGCTTGTTGGCTTGGGGTGTTACAGTTGGTATCAGAGCCTAGACTTTAGATCTCTGGAGTAGGATAATAGTAAATAGGATAACTTGTGAGAATCTTTGACAAGTAATAAATTTTTTATTTATATAACATAAATAACTAAAATAAAATTGATTCACAATTTTAACAACTAAAAACTTGACACACTGGTGCACAATAGGATGGGTTTGGGTCATACATTGCATTTACGCTTCCACTATATGTTACCGTTGTTTTTTTATCAATGTATGTTCTTTTGTGTGTGTGGGCAAGCCGTTGTATTTGAGGCTTGACAAACTTGCTTTGCGTACCTTGTCACTTTGTTGTTGGTAGTTGACTAGAGAGAGGGGCAAAACCTTCATGGTATTTTACTTAGTATCTAGTTCAATAAAATTGTGAATAACGTGACGACAATATTGGATTGATAAATCTGGATATTTATGTTGCTTCGTATGGGACATGAGGAGATAGTTTAGGAGTTCACTTTTTTTGCGTCAAACTCTGATTTTAAAATAATGTTAGTGTGCGGTTTTCAATTTTGGTTTACCAAACTCTGATTTTGAGAGAACCGTTTATTAATCTTGAGATGAAGTGGATCAGGTGATTGATTTTCAAAAGCTACTAGATTGGATAATCCGGTTGGTGGGGTAGTGGAGTAAAAAATGAAATTATTTAGACTCTTGTGGACCCAAATCAATATGAGAATCTCTTTCCTCTATCCATGTTCCTTATACAATAATTTCCTCTAGGTTTCCTTATTCTCATCCATCTATTCTTTCATAGTGCATCACCTTCCCTTGCATTGGATTGATGAGCACAATCCAGTACTAGAATTTATGATGTTTGATTATCCTTATTGGTGAGGTATTTTAAATCATGTAAATCAATGTCCTCGCTAACTATTAGGGTTCTGGAGTTAACACCTATTGTGTGCCCCATTATATGTCTACTATATCCTTCATTGACATTCGTTAGTGCCCCTTCTCCCATTATTGAGTACAAAGAATGAGGAACACGTTATTATCCTTAGAGGCAACCTACTTGTTCCTTTTTGGAAAATTGTGTTGTTTCTATAAGCCTTTTCCTTAGTATCTATTCAAGGTGATAAGTTGGTCCTTACTTTATCCTCCGTGAGTGTTCGTTTCCTAGATCAAGTCGGTAGCCATCCATGAAGTGCCCTTTGCTATTTTAAGTAGCTGTCTTATACACGCAATCCTCGGTGTTGAAAGATCGAGAGGTTAGGTTTTTCTAGTAGCTTTGCAAGAACGATTGATGGGAGTTGACCTCGAACCTTGGTTCATGCCAACGAAATCTTATTGCAATGCGAGTGAGGATGCCCGAGTGTCAACGGTTACATGATTCACATTTCAGTTACAAAGTTAATAGTTTGGGTGTGGAATGGATTGGCCCCCATACCAATTACTCTTACTATTCACTCTTGTACAATGGAGTGGTGTATCATTGTGTGCTGATTTCTATGTTTAGTTGAGAGACGTTGGTATGCAGCTTAAACTATAGAATGGTATGACGTTCCACTAGTAGTAGAGGTGTGCACAACCAAGCGTAGGAGATGTTGTGAGGCTAAGCCTTTGTCCTTTTTGTCGCACCACATTATAAATGCCCTGGTGTAACATCCCAAAAATATTAAGCTTGGATCATCAAACTCTAGTCATCAAAATTAGGGTTAACAAAAACTTTCCCAACTAAAAATATGAAAGCATTCATATGTGTGTGTATTCAACATTTGGATTCTTTTGAATTGCCATGATTCTGTGATTCTTTGCTTGTAAAATGATTCTTAGGTGAAATAAACACTATCTAAACAATTCCCAAACTTTTCCCAAAGACAAACAACTCAAAATAAACAAATGAAGTGAATGGTCACTTTGGCCAAATTAACTATCATGCCTACTTTGGCTATTCCAAGCACTCAAAACTTAACAGAAACATTTGTGGATCTTTTCACCCCTTGTTAGTACTCATAATGAGGTACCAAGTACCACTTTGTGATCTTCCGAAAACATTCAAATGCTAAGTTTAAATGACAGTTTAAAATTGAATCTATCACATATGGGAAGATCCCACTATTTCAAAAACCACTCAAACCAACTAAATTTTCAAAACCCAAGCATCCACAGAATCCTCAGTACATGCCTAGCACACCCACCAAAAATCTTTTCAAAATTCAAAATTCAAGTTCTTGCGGCCATTTCATCAAACACCTTGCAGATTCAAATCAAACAAATCATAAACACTATAGTGTGCAGTGAATTTGGCCTAACTTGTTCCCTCTCTGGTTGCAACTAGTCTTTAGTAGATCATCTAGCTCAATTGTAAACATCTAGCACCACTGTGAGCTTTCCTTGCCATCAATGGTGAGCAGGCCGAGCCTCACCATGCCACCCCGTTGTCGTTGGCCAGATAGCAGCCACCCTAGTCTTTCCCACCTTGTCTGGGAGGTAGCCAGCATCTCACCGCCAACCAATGTCCCCTCCCCAAGCCAGTGCAAGCCGTGGACCACCAGGAACGCCGCGCGCCCAGTGCCACTGCGACATGCCGAGCCCGACCCAGAGCGCCGCACCCGGCACGCGTGCACACACCACCCCTCGATCGCAGCCCGTGCCCACCGCTTCGCCATGATCCCAGGAACACGCCAGACACCCCCGTTCGCCGCCCCGTACCCTGTAGCCACCGCTCGCCGTGGAGTTCGCCGCCTCTGTCGCGCAGAGCATCGCACGTTCCCGACCGATTGCCACCGCCCCTACGCACGCATTTAAGCTCTAGAACATGGCCAGGAGACCGTCCGTCGATCGCCAACCTCAGCCATGCCGCTAGCCGCCCATAGCCATGTCGCCACCGTCGCCTGCCCATCCCTTTCGGTCTCGCCGTCGAGCCTATAAAAGGAGGCCACCCCCAGCCGTTTGAAGCACACCATTCCACTCCCCTCACCTCATTGATCGTTCCACCCTCGAGCCGGAGCACGAGGAGCAGCAGCTCGCCGGAATTGCGTCGGAGCAGGCCGCCTCTGGAGAAGAAGGGGGCCGTTGATTTCGACCACCCCCGGAGCTGCCTCGACCGTCCCTGAGCTCCCCGTCGACCACTTGTTCGTTTGCCCGCCTTGCCGTCGTCACTGGAGCCCTGGTATGCCCCCTATGCACCCCCACTGAGCCGCTAGGGTTCGAGCTCACCGGTGACATGTTCATCGTTGACGACGACCCTCAGCCGTCGATCGCCCTTCTAATCCAACGAACAACACCGCCCCGTACCGCTTCGCGCGTTATGAGACACTGACTGGTGGAACCCCCTGTCAGCTGCGCCCCGTGCTATGGAATGACATTGGGCCGGCCCATTAACCTCTCCCGCGCGATCCAACAGTTTGAATTTAGATTTTTTCCTTTTTTAATTCAAACCCAGTTCTGTACCTAGTTTCAAAAATCAACCCAGCTCGATTTAATGAACCAAATTGCATGAAACCAATTTTGTTAGAAAGGTACTGAAAAGCTTAATCCAAGCCCGTTGGATTCAAATCATTTGGATCTGTAGATCAACCTTGGTAAAAATAACAAGTCAGAAGCTTTTCTGCATTCAAACATTTTCAAATTTCAACCATAAGAGCTTTTGAGTTGATTCCAACTCTCAAAAATCACATTTGATCATACCTTTCAGAATATATAAAAAGATATGAGTTTCACTACAGAAATAATGTCCAAGTAATAAAATAATGCCACATAGGCATTTCTAGTCATTTTATGTTAATAAAAATAAAAAGGTTAAACCTTGTTAAATTGTGACACCACTTTAAATCACATTCCCATATACTGAAATATGTGGTGATGACATGTGTCAACATGATCCCATGTTTGGTTTGGAGAATATTAAATCTTAATTAGTTTTTCAATGAGTATAAATTACTTTTCTCAAATTAAAATGAATAAGATAAATGCTTTAATCTTGTAATGATAGGTGATGATGCTAGATCATCTATAGTACACCCTTGTGTGATGATTGAAAATAGTTAAGTATTGTTTGGTGATTGTGTACCTCGTATTTATTTATAGACGCTAGTACCGACCAAGGATACGAGGAGGAAGGAGGATACTACGAGGAAGAAGCCGAGGAGAACTTCAACCACTGCTCTGCACAAGGCAAACTAGCACTTGCAACTTAGCAAGCTTATATTGATACTTATGCAAGCCTAATACTACTAGTTGAATTTGAAAGCTATTAACTTAGCAAGTTAACCCTTGCAAGATACCCTAATTATGCAAGCTAATACTTGCTGGTTACCATGCCAACTATATGCCTTAAGCATATGTGCCACTTGATAACCCAATCCTAGTTTTACTTGCAAGCCTTAAGCTTTGTTTCTTTATCAAAGCTCTCTCTTAGAGTTTACACAGGGTTTTGTATATACTAGAAGGATATTTTGAAGGTAGCATAAAGAGCATAAAATTTGGCCTAAGTTAGATAATCTTGATAATCCTCCTAAGGCATGATATTGAACTTAGTTAATCTCCACTCGTTTACCACCCCTCATTAGTACTTACCACCACTTGTAGATGCTAGTGCTAAGCATAAAACTTGATCAACTTTAGATGGAAATACTTGGTGAAACTGGTTATGAAAATCTTAGAATGATGAGTCATTCTACTGAAATATTTTGACATGTGTTCTCGAACACTAGATGATTTTGATGATGAAAATGTTGAGGCACGAGCCTTAGCCCTTTTACAAACTGATGGTTGTCTGGATGCGATACCATTCCAATTTTACCGTACAACCACAATACCCGAAAATTGGGTAGGGCTTGACTGGAAACTTATATACCTTAGTGTGGGTTCCCTCGCGGCCAAGGTCTGAGCTGAGGCTACCTTGTGAAGATTGTCCACCTGTGCAGTACCCAAGATGACAGTTGGTCATGGTTGGGAGGCCAAACTCACAGGAGAGGTGCCTATACTAGGGTGTGTAATCGAAAGGTTAGGATTGATTATCCGCATACTGAGTATGGTGAATTCAGGATTTGTTCCTGACGGATGTATCGAATGTTTTGGTGAAAGTGTACAATCTCTACAGAGTGTCAAACTATTCGAATAGCCCCATCCGCGGTTAAGGACAGTTGGAGTGGCCATACTGTTCCCCTGTTAGATGTTTTCAAAATGACTTGTGAAATGAATTGTGATTTTGACTTGACCACAACAGGGTTGTGATATGAAATTTAATTTCCCACTTAGGTGTTATAAAACTTCAACTAGCTTTCTTTGTTTCTGAACTTAGTAGAGGTAAATCTGGCTTTTTGCAAAACAACTCTAGAGCTTAGTGTCCTACTACAAAAACCCCCTTAACTGTTAGTATTAGTTTGCGAGTACTTAAAGAGTACTCATGGCTTTGTCCCTGGCTATTCCTGTGGCCAGACTATGAAGAGGAGTACCAGGATGAGGGACCGCAAGAAGGATATGACAACTAGGATCATCTCCCATCGTCAGCATTGCCTGTGACCCCTAAGATGGAGCTTCGCCTACGCTATCGTTACTATTACGTATTCCGCTGCTTGAGTTGTATTAAGAACTGGATCATGCGATTCTTATTTGTGTAAGACCTTATGTATGGTTTGTAATGGATGATGTACTTTGATATCCAAATATGTTATGTCTCGCAAAAATGGTAATCCTGGGATTGCGATGTATGGCATAACAGGCATCTAGGATTAAAAATCCAGGTGTTGACACCTGCTAGACCACCAAGAGAGTTTTAGATAAGTTATGTGGTGTTCGCTACTACTTAGGTTCCAAAGTTGAATAATGTAGAGGATTCTTTAGTCATGTAATATCTACAACGATTGTATGCCTTACCAAGGAAAAAAGACAGTTGTCTATTACTTGAATACCATGCATGTTTCCAATTTCTCCAAGAAAGGGATATGGACTTTCGCCTTCATTTCATTCCCGACACTCTACCTATCTCTATCTCCTTATCGATTTTCATGACCATTTCATGAAGAATGGAAGAAGTTGTTTGATTACTATTATCCAATGGTTTGCTTCGGTGCTCTCTCACCTTAGGGAGCGCCCATTTGGTTTATAACCAAGAGGGATGGTAGTCGGCGAAAAGTGTATGGATTACCATGTTCTTAACACTATACCACCGGGATAAATATCCATTGCTCCCGATGAGGGATTTGTTGGATCCGTTGATTGTAGGTAAGGTGTTTGGGAAGATTGACCTCTAGCCTACCTATAATCATATTTGTGTGCGGCAACATGATACTGAAAAGATCACCTTCTTCGCTAGGTATGGGCATTCTGAATATATAGTTGTTTTCTAGACTAACCAATGCCTTTGCCGTCCTTATGAGAGCAATGGACAATATGCTACATATGTTTCTTTATAACTTTGTGGTAGTGTTTGTTGAAGATGTCAGGGGCGGAGACAACTCCCGGCGACCCAGCGCAGCCGCCCAGGTTCGTCCGGCAATGTCCACTATTAATTAGCCTAATCACTACGATTAGGAACGATGCAAGCTAGGGTATCCTGCACACGTTTTTCTCAGGCTGCATGAGCAGGCTGGCTCCGCCAATGGGTGATGTGTCCACATAAATATCTGAAGTAAAGAAGAGAACGAATGGCCATTTGATAATTATGCTTTGGGCTTAGAAAAAATTATGCAATGTTAAACAAGATTGGCTTTTGAAGTTGTTTCTAGGTCATGTTTGTGCTAATGCACGATGGGAAGTTAATTTCTTAAGCTTCTAGGAAATTGAAAACACATTAGTAGGACTATCCCAATCATTATATAGAGCTTGCACTTCTAGTCGTTGCACTCTTCTGACGTTTGCACTGATCATAAGAGTCTCAATTAACTCTTCACATTGAAGGAGTTGAAATTGATGCAAGCGTGATGGGTAGATTTGATAAATAACACAATTCATCCTTCAGTCAGCCACTCTAGATAGGGAGACGGGCAACATGATGATGGACTATTACATCAATTACGAGAGAGCATTTTTGAAGATAGAACTAGAAAGTTCACTATAGATGGAAACATGAATGTTTGCGTTTGTGCCCTTCGCCGCATGCCACAATAGTCTCGAGTGAAGTATCTGGTGTAGGACATACCGAGGAGGCACATCATACACCCTCTGTTCTTCCTCAAGAGTTGAAGATTCTTTTGGGACCTAAAAAAAATTAAACTAATGGTGGAAACGAATGAAAAATTGAGGTGGCCAATCATGTGCCCCCTTTTAGGGTTGTCATCGAGTAAAATATTTAGCATAAGAGGCCAACATGACTGTTGCAATCCTTGGGGTTCCAGTATGGCCATGGAAATACATTGGATAGGTTTTGTTCTTGTCTAACCTTGTACACGAAGAGGGAAGGATGTAATTTGGATGTTCATGAATCAACTTAGTAAAGTTTATCATTTTATTTCTATCCGCACTACCCACTTTGGATGTGACTTGACATGGACATATGTTCTGTGAGATAGAAGGGTTGCATGGGGTTCTAAACCATTACTTATGAGAATGCCAAGTTTATATCAAAGTTCTTGGAGGGCTTACAGAATTCCTTGGTACGAAAGTTAGACTTAGTATGATATTTCATCCTCAGATAAATTTCTAGTTAGAGATTATAATCCCAAATCGGCGAGTTATTTTTAGGTGTTATTTTATTTCTTGGCAAATAAGTGCAAAGACCACTTGTCACTTATGGAGTTTCCTTAAATAAAACTATAGCTAGCATATTGATGGCCCTTACGAGTATGAAACGTGGTGTAGATCTCTTATTTGTTGGAACATTGTTGGTGAAACACACGGTTGGGACCAAATTGAGTTCAAAGAACTACATAGAGGAAAATGCGGAACATATGTTAGGAATACAAGTGCTGCCAATTCTAAGAGATGGAATGTTGACTTCCATGATGGTGATGAGATACTATTTAAGGGTGTCACATATAAAAGGTGTTATACATCAAAGGGAATCTTAATACAATGCATTGTAACTTTCATGATAGGAGATCGAGAGGGGAAGCTACCGTACCGACTCGTACATTCGGTCAATGAAAGTGGTTCATAGTGTGTTTTATGTCTTTGTGTTCCGAAAGAATTTTCGTGATCTTGGAGGGATAACTCACCATGTAGCTCATTTACGATTGAGTGGGTTTCAAAGTTTGAGCATTGACTCGATGATGATATTAGAAAAGTCCGATAGGGTCATGAGCCATATGACGCTAAAGTATGTAAAATACCTTTGGTTGTTACAAACCGAGTGTGAGGTGACTGGGGGACTTGAGTCTCACATAAGCGAGAAATACCCTAAGTTATTCATGGCTGCTTTGTTACCCATGTTTATGTTTTTACTTGTATATTTAGTTTTGCGAGTAGTAAATTGAGGAAGAATTCGGGGCCGAATTCTGTTTAAGGGAGTGAGAATGTAATACCCAAAAAAAATTGATCTAAGTATATGTTCCCTTTTTAAAACTAAATAATCAAATAGGACCTTTGATGATGTTTAATTATGATCCGAGAATAAGAAGCTATTGAAAAAAATAGTGCATACTAGTGCTTGACGTTGTGACCTGTTGTTTAAAATCCTATAGTAGCAATCGATGGCTCTTTGTAGTGTTATTAGTAGCTGAAAGAAAGTCACGTTTCATTTATCCCTTTAACATGGAGAAAGTAATGGGCTGGACTGAGCTTCTTGTATTCGAGCTGGACGCGTACACCCTTGGCTATTTCCGTATACTAAAGTCGAGTTGGACGCTTCCGCCGCTACCAATCTGCCCTAAAGACCTGCAAGTGCGAGTTCCCTCGAGCCACCGCCTTTGCGTCCTCTTGTCTTGCGCCATTGCCGTTGTCAGGTCATCGCTGATGCTGCTATGAGGCTACGACGTCACTCTCGATTGGCTTCACCAAGCTGTGTTGTCGCCTTCTAGCAAGACATTGGTCTCTCAATTATTGGTTAGTCCCCTATTGTTTTATAACGTTTCCTGCATAAACAATCTCTGTAGTAGTGTACGTGCGTGAATAGACTCACAATAGTACCAGGTTTTCTAACCTTTATCAATCTGCAGTTTGGATCAGGGGTAAGCCTCACGTTCGTGTGAGTTATTGAGGGACAATAATTTTTTGTTTCAGAAATTTTGTTGGGCATCTAATTTGGAGCTCCGTTCCGTTCCTGCTCAAGTTAGATAATTTAATTACTAAATAAGATGAGCTAATTTTCTATACACTGGCTTGATGGAAATCCATCTGAGTGTTGTATTGTACCTATTTATTTTGCTACATCTCTGTCTTATAAGGAATACATTAAAAGGACTAAAGCTACACGTTACTAGGAAATAGCTAGTGCCACCTTATTATTTATCTGGAACGGATCGTGTCGTGAGTTATCTGCATGTGCTGAACCTAGGTTTCTTGTATTATTTCTAGAACCAAGCTTGACCACAACGATGTTGTTGTATGTGAAGTTGCCTTTACCTGATGACAATTCTATTAAGTCGGAGTTAATTAAATCCATCAGTTTTCTACGCATGATTGTACCGCAGCTATTATTACTGATTAAGGTACTAGCAGAAAATACAAAATGTAGGTCTTTGGTAGAATAAAAAGATTTTGGTTTGGGTTTGTTGTGCGTAGGAGCGATTGTATAATTATCTCGTGTGCTTTTAATGTGATGAAGTGTATTGAGTGGCATATGTTCTCTAACAGGTGTTGGTACTTCCGGTTCGAAGTCCTACACATCAAAGTTTTTGCTTCGCGGTTGAGGCAAGTTCATGACGGATAGTGAATTTTGCATATATCTCTTCACTTGCTTTTATTTAAAGAAATTTTATGTCTATGATAAATCCATGATGAAAATGGTAATGATGTTGATGGTTACATGTGCATATTATGCGCCTTTTGCATACCATGATGATAATGATGATAGTGTGACCTACTTCGGTGGGCACAATGCAACCTTTATTGTTGTGTTACGACCCACTTTGGAGGCACCCTCCACGAGTTGGAGTGAGTGGATGCCGACGGGTGTCCACTCAAGCGATACTGATATTCGCGATGAGATGAGATGAGAATATAGACATGTAGTGCATACTATTATGCTCTAATTAATGGATGAATGATTTTAATATTGTTATAGTGTTTTGATTTATGTAAAGTTACTATTTGTTTATAAACTTGTTGAGTCTTTGTACTCACCCTTGTTGCTTTCATGTTTTTAGGTAAACCTTGAGGACGTCATGCATGGGGAGTTCTGGGAGTAGCACATTCACAATTATCACCTCACGTTTCACACAATCCTCACCAATATTTTGGGAACTTTGATTTTTGATCGATAGGAGTCATTATTTTCATAAAGGGTTTCGGAGTCGGAAGTTTATCACTGTGTTGGTTTACCTGCTAGACATTATTACCAGTATTCTGTTTGGATGGTAGTTTTGTATAGTTACGATGCTGAAGGATTATATGGTTGAATGTGCGTCTACCTTTTATTGAGTTTTACCCTTGTACTCATGTGTTTATATTATTGTTCGTCGTGGATGTTCCAAAAACAAAGAAAACTCTGCCAAAATTTCCTAAAAGGTATTAGTTTTTTTATGTGTAATGTATGTGGTAACATCTCAAGTGCGTGTTGGCTTGGGGTGTTACACTGCCACCGAAGAAGAAAGTGACATCAGTTGTAGAGCAAGAAGCCTAGACGCCCACGAGCTTTATTTACAAAGTAGATCGCAGTGCTGTGATCTACCGCTTCTGGCTCCACCCTCAGGAGCACCACGACGAGCGCAAGCACCACCAGCAGTCGTCGAACCCAGCTCCAAGAATCCAACGAGCTCCTCCGGGCATAGCGTCACACCACGACACACAACTAGGAATGGCAATGGGCCCTGAAACCTGCAAACCCGACAGGTACCCGCCTTAAACGGCGCAGATGACAATTAGAGAGATATGGGTGGCTAGTCTTTGTGACGGTCACGGTAGAACAGATGATTTATTTTGTTATACCATGATGAATGTTACTAGTAATTTTAATCACTACATGATCTACAAGAGGCTTTTCGTCTTCTTTCCGATGCTAGAAAAATAATTTATCTTTTACTAAAAAAGAAAGGTGCCATCTATTTCACTCAACTATCTAATGAAAAGAAGAAGGAAAACGCTTCTAAACCATCGGGGATTTCTCGCTCGCGTCTTCCGCCCTGCGCACGCCACGCGTCCATCCAAGTGAGAGGCATCGATGGGAGGGCCCACCACCAGGCCTTGTCCCATACAGATTTTTCCTTCCCGATTATGTTTCATCTTCCTTCATGTTCTCGTGAGCGAGGCAGGCTCCCGCGCTGGTGCGTCGGCGTCGCCCCGCCTTCCTCGCTGCCTGCATGCGCCCCGCCGGCCACATGCCCCAGCGTCACAGTCGTCCTTGCCACACGCAGATCCCATCCACGTGCATCTCGTCCTGCATCAGCGCGCCTGCCCTTGTGCTACTGCTTCGCTGGCGAGCTCGTCTGTCACATTCCAGATTTTAGATTTGGTTCTGCATACCATTCATACCATCGCATCATATTCTTCCATGCAAAACTTTCGATTATAATGATTCGGCAAAACGTCATTTTCAAAACCCTATTTTATTTTACTACAATGCTCCTGCGGGAGGGTTTACTAGGACTAGTATTTTCCACCCTTGTAGACTAGTGGTTTCGCTCACCACTTGACCCTAGATTGATCCCCTGAATTTTAGAAAAATTTAAAAAGAAGAATCGTTCGATTCGGAGCTCGTATGAAAAATTTACGGAGGTTTTACTAAATAGGATATTAGAAAAACAAAAGAACAAAAAAATAGGAAACAACGCCGCCAGCCTGCTGGGCCGCGCCGGCCCAGCCAGCGCCCCGCGCGCCCGCACGCCGCCGCCCGCGCGGCAGGAATTATCCGCCGCCTGCGCCCGCGCCCAGCCGCTGACAGGCGGGGTCCACCCGAAGCCGCCGCCCCGCCGTGACCGGCGCGAACTCCGCCACCCGCCGCCGCGTTTTCCGTCCGTGTCGGCCCCGAACCGCCTCGCCCCCTCCCCAAAATCCCGGACCTCTTAAACGACGCCGCCGCCCCTCTTTTCCCCCTCCTCGCACGCCCTATCTCGCCCCCGACCTTGGGCAATTTTCTCGCCGGAATTTCTCCGTCGCCGCCGCCATTCGAGCTCGGTGAGCTCGTCGCCGCCTCGCTCTGCCTCTTCCTCTCTCACCGCGAGCTCGCCGTCGCCCCTCCCCACTAACCTGCCGCCCGCCTCTCTCCCCGTAGGTCGTCAACGCCGCCGCCGCTCCACCACCGTCGCCGCCGCCTCCAGCCGCTCGCCGCGCTCGGCCTCGCACGCGCCGGACACCACCGCCACCTCGACGAGCTCCTCTGCCCCGCCGCTGACGCAGTCGTGCCACCCGCCGCCGCCGGAGACCCCGACGCCGCCGCCGCACGACCTCACCGCCGTCGCCGCTGCTTGCTCAGGTGAGCCACCTCGCCGCCTTTCCCCTGGCCGCTCGATCGAGATCTGACGGTCCAGATTGGACCGTTGACTGGTCAGCTCGGGCGCTGACCGGTCAACCGCCCAGTCAGCCGCCATGTCAGCCCAGTCAAAGTCAATCTGACTGGGTAATTTCCTAAAATAGATTTAATTGACAGAAAATTGCTTAAACTTGCAAAATTCATATCTTTAAATATACTGGGTCAAAAATTGCAAATAAAATATGTGTAGATTCAGTAAGTCGTGTAGAATCTTGCTGTACCATTGTTTCACACTTTTGCAGCAAGATTTTGTCCAGTTTAAATTAAAAGAGTTAATGGCCTTTTTGGAGTAATTAATTCGTAGAAAAAGATCCGTAACTCCAAAAATTGCATATAATATGTCCCTGGATTCAGTAGAACAAGGGGAATCTCAAAGTGAATTAAAAAGATAGGCTTACAGTAAAAACTTTTGCAGAAACTATTTAGTGGCTTTCTGCAGTATTTTAATTACTCAGGGATTTTTATAATTCCTTTTTGTGTAATTCCAACTGGTACTGTTCCTAATTAGCAATGCCTATGCAGTAGAATTCCTTTTTGCGCTAAAACTATTTTCCATGCATGCAATCAGTAGCTTTACTGAATAGTATTATGTGGTGCTGCTGTAGCATCAATCCACTTGTCATGCATGCATTCATGCATCATCTTTGTTGCATATGCTTGTGAATGGTTTGTTTATGATTGCAATTGTATCGTGTAGATTGTGACGAGTGCAACGTTTGCTCGTGTGTGGATTGTCCTTCCGACCGCTACAACCAAGGCAAGTAGATGCTATTTTGTTCATGATATTGTCCTACTATTTTCAATGCATTGTCGTGTATTTTGTAGACGCATGTGTAGGATGATACTATCGCTATGCTATGTCCTATTATGTGGTAGGCCTTCCTTGTAGATGAACCACCGTTGGTAGATGTGCTTAGCCATGCTATGATGAACGTGGGCTGGGTTACATCACTAAAAGTTGTTTATAAATGTGTTGGTTTGCGAAAACTAAAACAACATAATCAATGAATCTCCTGGGTGTGATGGGATTGATAAATTTTGGTGGTTTCATTGCGGAAAGGCACCCAGGTATCAAGAGGAAATGATTGGCTTCTTTATTCTGTAGCTTACGTGGACAACCATGTGCCAATAATGTAATGGGCGGTTGGTTGGACTTAGTAGGTTGTGGCAACTCGAACCCGCGTATCCAGAGATGTAGAATTTTGGTAGGTTGGACCGGTGCGCGTCGGGATTGGGGAGCTACTTCCCGAACAGTCTCTTCTTGGACTTCTCCCTATCATCACCCAAAATGAGAGTGATGGTACGAGCTGGGCTGGCCAAGTCACATGGGTAAAGTGTACTAACCCCTGCAGGGTGTATAATCTAATCGATTAGCCGTGTCCCCGGTTATGGACATTTGAGTTGCTTGATATTGATTCCATGACATGTTTCTTGCTCATTCTAATTTCATTATTACTTTAATATTGTTGGGTTAACTTAATTGGGATCTTTTCAAAGAAAATCAAAAACTGTTTATAAAAGTAGGACAAAGGTATTTGCAAATGCAAGCTAGCCACAGCTCCACTTGACAAATATGCATGTAGTTGTTAGCCTATTGTCTCCTTTACTAGCTCTACTTGCCATACATTTCATGTATTGACCCTTCGGGGCTGCTACATTTCATGTTGCAGGATATTCCGATTCTGAGTAATCGATATAGGCCACGGTACTCCACTCGGCACTTGTTCACTTGTGGGCAATTTGAAGAATGGAGGATTTACTTTATTTATGTTGCTACCTGAATAATTTGAGCTAGCTTTGGGCTAATCTTTTATTGTAATAATGGTACTCTGGATTTTTGTTATTTATGATACACGGATATTTTGCTATGTTATTCATCTTATTCTATTGTGGGCCAATAAACCGATCCAGGGATTGGCATGTCACATAGAAGCCACTGTATTTTCAGAACCGTGGTGTTACATCGTCCCTGTGCTTCTCCTTCGCCGCCGTGTCCGTCCCCGTGCTTCTCCTCTTCTACCCGATGTTGCGCTGTTCGGCAGGCGGCTTTTGCTTCCGACGGCGCCCAGAGTTTCTACCGACGGCACCAGGGGTGTTGCTCCGTGCGGCAGGCGACGATGTTGCCGACGGTGCCCGTAGTTGCTCCCAGCGGCGGGTGTCTTTGCTCCTTTTTCCTAGCAGTGTTTCTCTTGATGGTGTCCGGAGTCAAACCGACCGGATCAAAGCAGAAAACCTTGAGCTTTGGCCAAGGTGCTCCTCGGCAAAGAAAGCCAACAGTAACAACAAAGGCACCCGCTTCGGTGGGTTTGTTGGATAAGTCTGCCGCTGCACCCGGATCGATTGGCCCTTCTGGGGAAATGATACTACATAATAGCCATGCTGCTTCTCGAGCCACTGTTGGGTCTGCCATAAAGAAAGGCCAAGTCCTCACCCGAACCTTGAGTGGGCATAGCGTTGGTTCAGCTGAACCCTTTTCACTAGAGTGGAATGCAGTAGGCGATCATGAGGTCAACTCAAGCCTTCCTCCGGCGCCAGGCCAACAAGAAGTACAACTGGGTCCACAAACTATTTCTGAGATGACTCAACAGGCCATCAACCTTATGATGTGAGTTCACCGGGTAAACGAGGTACGAAACCCTTTCACTCTTTAATATTCTGAGTGTTTATATATGTATATTCCCTAGTTCCCGAGGTTACTGCCGAGTAAAGCATTTACTCGGTTGTAAGCTCAAAGTTAAGGTGTATCTTCTCTTGTTGTTTGTCGGGATCAAATGTTGACAACTTTGGTCAATTAAGAAATCACGTGCTCATGTTCTTTTTCGCAGCTTTCGTACAACCGGCGCACCAAGAATTTCCAAACCTTGTTCTGGCAGTATCAGAAGCTTTCTATGGAACACAGTGATCTTGTTGCCGAGGTCCAGGGTAAAGGTACATCATCTTACTCGGCCCCTTTCCGATTGACCATTTGCCTCTTATTCTAACTTTCTCCTGTCATTTTTGTTTTGCAACTACTGCTCAGTCTACCGTGGAAGCGCTGCATAAGCAGATCTTAGATGTTGAAGGTATTGCCCTTCTCCTTAGTAGTTTTATAGCTATCCAGCTTAAAGCTTTTCCTTTCCATGCTGTTATATCTCGGAGTAGCCGAGAAACTTTTTCTCGTGGAAAAACTCTAAGACAGTGTTTCCATGCCGAATCTGATGGATCCTTTTCTTGAACAAGCAGGGCAACACCAACTCG
Organism: Avena sativa; assembly: GCA_916181665.1. Classification (NCBI taxonomy): domain Eukaryota; kingdom Viridiplantae; phylum Streptophyta; class Magnoliopsida; order Poales; family Poaceae; genus Avena; species Avena sativa. The sequence goes on along the minus strand of OV702285.1, from coordinate 32,924,605 downwards.
AGCTCCAAAAGGAGCGAGATGAGGTGACCCGGCTTCAGCAGCAAATCGCGAAGATGGAGCAGAAGCACAAGGCTAAGGTTGATGGGTTGCGTGAAGAATTTGCAGAGGAATGTGTTCAACTGTCGAGTAAGATCGAGAAGACGAAAGAACTGCTCAAGGAGATCGAATTGATGATAACCTCAGCTCATCAAGATTTGGAAGTTCTTCATGCCCAAGTCTAAGACCTGGCAATCCAAACTCGGTCACGTCAACTCTTTCATCGGTAGTGAGTCCTTACTCTTTTTGCTGTACTCTTATTTTAGACACTGCCGGTTTTGTTACCTCCTAATGATTTCTCCTTACCTTGCAGAAAACTTTCCAGAAGCCAACATGTTTGCCCTTAGGGCCATGCAGAAGGTTCGGTCCGAGTCTAGTGAGCCGGCAGATCCGAATGGCGAAGTGACCATTGATGAACATCTCGCTGCACTCTTGGAGCTCATCAAAACTTTGAAATCCCGCAGGGTCGATCTGCTCAAGGCTGGGATTCACGTTTTTAGGACGTGGTGTCCTAATGAAGATCCTCCGTGGCTCATTGATCCGCTCACGGCGAGACTCATGCTTTCTAAAGAGAGGATGGATCGGTGGCGCGAGTCGGCCGGCCGGGCTACTGCAGATAAGGCTCTATCCTTTGTTCTATCTTGGTACGAGAGTATCAATTTATATGTGCTGCAAAACATGAGGGTTGATGCCAAGTGGACCCATGACCCGGAACTTATCAAGAAACGCCAAGAAAGGGCTTATGCCATGATTGAGTACACCAACATTCATGCTTGGTGTGATGGGCCTAGCATTATTGACTCAGCCGAGTCAGTCGAAGAAGTTGATGAAGAAGGTGGGGTTGATAGTGAAGGCACTGAGTTAGATGTCCCTGCTACGGGCGACATGCCTGACTCGGCTACAACTGATGACGCGCTGATACGTCCAAAACGTATCTGCTTTCCCGAACATTTTTGCTATTGTTTCTCCTCTAAACTTGTGTGAATTGGGTACAAATAACACGGACTGACGTTGTTTTTAGCAGAATTACCTTGGTGTCTAGTTTTTGTGCAGAAAATCAACTATGAGGAAAAATTCTGGTAAATATGCCAAAAATCCTATTTCACCAGAAGACTCACGAAGCCAGAACACGAGACAGAGTGGGGCCTGAGGGGCCCACACCCCCTGCCGCGCGGGCCAGGCCTGGTCGTGCCTGAAGGGGGTGTGGCTGTTGGAGATATTCCCAAGAGGCAATAATAAAGATGTTATTATCATATCTTCATGCTTATGATAAATGTTTACATACCATGCTATAATTGTATTAACCGAAAACATTAATACTTGTGTGATTTGTAAACATAAAAGAGTCCCTAGTAAAGCCTCTTGTTAAACTAGCTTGTTGGTTAATATATGATCATGGTTTCCTGATCATGAACATTGAGATGTTATTAACAACAAGATCATATCATTAGGAGAATGGTGTGATGGACATAATCCTATAGATAAGCGTAGCATAAAGATCAAGTCATTTTAATAGTTCGTTTGCTATAAGCTTTTTGATACATAGTAACCTAATTCCTTCGACCATGAGATCATGCTAATCACCATCACTAGAAGGATGCTTTGACGACATCAAACACCACACCATAACTGGGTGGCTATAAAGGTGGCATTGAGTGTTTGGAAAGTATGTGTTGAGGCACATGGATCAAGAGTGGGATTTGTCCATCCATATGAAGGATAGATATACTCTGGGCCCTCTCGGTGGAATGTCATCCGATTAGCTTGCAAGCATGTGACTGGCTCACAAGGGATCACATATCACAGGAATGAGAAAAGAGTACTTATCGGTAACGAGGTTGAACTAGGTATGCAGAGATACCAACGATCAAACCTCGGATAAGTAAACTATCGCGAGACAAAGGGAAATTGGTATCGTATGTAAGTGGTTCATTCGATCGAAAAGTAAACATAGAAATATGTGGGAGCCATATGAATTTCCAGATTCCTCTATTGGTTATTGATCAGAGAAGTGTCTCGATCATGTCTGCGTAATTCACGAACCGTAGGGAGACACACTTAAGGATTCGATGTTGTTTAGTAGATATGGAATGTAAGTAGGGAGACCAAATGTTGTTCGGAGTCTCGGATGGGATCCGAGATATCACAAGGAGATCCTGAATGGTCAAGATAATAAGATTCATATAAGGAAAGTCCAATTCCGGAGTTCGGGAATGATTCTGATGATTTCATCAGAGAGGTTCTAGAAGGGTCTAGAAGGTTCACTAGACCGTAAGGGAAGGGAACAAGAATGTGTCATGGATAAGTGGAATGATTGGATCATGTACTAGGTCACTTGGTTGGGCATTAGCAAGAAAGAAATCAAGCTCCAAATTGAAAGTCAAAAGGCAAGTTTGAAAAGTCAAACTGGGACAATGTGTCCTGGTGGAGGAAGGAAAGAATTCTTCTTTCCCTCCACCACAAGCCAATAAGGAGAGGGAGTTGGGGAAGGATTCAAAATCCCCTCTCCCAAGCTGCCCTCCCTCTCATAAATAGAGGGGAGGGGGTGCCCCAAGTCCACACAACACCAATCCCTCCCCACCTAGCCGCGTCGCCGCCCCCAGCGCCGCCGCCGACCACGCCTCCTCCTCTTCGGCCCTCTAAACCCTAGATCGCCGGAAACCCTAGATCCACCATAACCTGCACCGGCTTAGGCGAAGCCCTGCAGGATTTTCCCTCTACTTCTGACACCATGCAGTCGTGCTGTCAAATTTGCGAGGGGAGAACTACAACCTCCCTGCTGGAACAAGGGAGAGGAAGGTCTTCATCGAGTACCAAATGTGTGACCGACTGCGGAAGCTCTGCCGGAACGCAACGCCGGAAGGATCGTCTATGCGATCTTGAGATCGGCAAGTGTATGACTACATCACCCACGAGAATCTGCTCTCGTTAACCACTTTGGAATCTTCGAGGGTGAGTACTATAATTGACTCGTTGCTACAATATAGTAGATAGATCTTGGCTTGTTTGTGTGGATGCAGTAGAATTATTTGTTTTCCATGCTACGAACCCCTACAGTGGTATCAGAGCCATGTCTATATGTAGATCTGTTGCACGAGTAGAACACAATGGTCATTGTGGGCGTTGATGCTTTTGTTGTCGATTGCTTCTTGTGTACTTTTCATCTTGTGGGATGGTGGGATGAAGCGGCCCGGGATAACCTTACATGATATCGTTCATGAGACTTGCTCCACGCTTAACATGCAACTTGTATTGCATAAGTGGCTTTGCGGGTGCCTGTTTCTCCCAACATAGTGAAGATTCAATTTACAATGGGTGATTGACAATACTAGTATCAACTTCGTGGTTCTTGTTCGTAAGTTAGAACAACACTTGATGCAAGCCCCAAACCACGTAAAACATGAAAAGAAAATTAGAGGCATCTAACTTTGTTTTGCAGGGGTATGCTGTGATGTGATATGGCCATGATTGTGATTATATATGATGTATGCAATGTTCCTTATTGTAAGTCGGCAACCGGCAGGATCCATATGGTTGTCTTTTAATTTCATCTAGACCTGCGTGTCTATTATTTAAAGTAGTTGTAATATTTGATGCTGGTGGACGACAACCAAAGAGCGGCACCATTGACCTTGACGCCATGCCGGTGATGATGGAGATCATGTTCGTGCTTGAAGATGGAGATCGTAAGAACAAGAAGAAAGACCATATCATATCACATATTTTGAATTGCATGTGATTTTAATCCTTTTATGCATCTTGTATTGCTTAGTTCATGACGGTAGCATTATAAGATAATCTCTCTCACAAAATATCAAGTTATAGAGTGTTCGTCCTTAGTAGGCACCATTGCCAAAGCTCGTTGTTTCGAAACACCACGTGACGAAGTACCCTAGTTGCCTTGAAGACAACTTGTAACCTCTAGCCTTACCAAATCTCGGGACAAGATTTCTTTTAAGGGTGGTAGCCTGTCACATCCCAAAATTTTCCAAATTTTGAAATGTGAAAAATAAATAAACAAAATAAATAATTGTTGAAATTTAGGGTGAAAAGAAACTTTTTGATTCCAAATGGAAACATCAAAACCCTTCCTGAATAAAATTTTAATAAATGGAACCCAACAAATTTCAATCAAGTAAAATGCATTCATCAGTGAATGAATCTTGAAATTTAAACACTTGGAAAAACAAACCAAAAACCTAAAACCCTAATGGAAGGAAATCATTTTCAAGATCTCTCTAAGACTATGGATTTGATCCATATAAAAATTTAGCAACAAACATTTTAAAAATAATCAAAAATGATAAATAAAAATATTATGAAACCATAGAAATTGGTTTCATTTAATTTGGAACCATGGATAAAAACTTATGATTATAATAAGATAAGGAATTAATTTCCAAGGCTAATAAAAGCTCCTATCTGAAATCCATACCAAATTGTGAGCAAAATAATCCTAAAGGATTTAAAAGAATAACCAAATATTAAATAAAGTTATACAATTGGAATCACCAATTTTGGAACTGTAAATAAAAAGATATGGATTTTATAAGGCAAAGAAAGGAATAAATAAATAAGGAATATTTAAAAGCCAAATTAAATCTTGGCCAAATCCTTAACAAATTAAAGTTTATTGAATAATAAAAGGAGAAAAAGATTATTTAAATAAAATTATAAGAATTGAACAATATTCAATTTTATTTAAATGAAGATAAATTGACTAAGTAAAATTATTTAGAAGACAATTTAAATCTTGAATAAAATCCATAAGCAAATGAAATAAAGATAATCCAAATAAAATAAAGGGATAAAGATTATTCCAATAAAATTATATGGATAAAACCATATTCTAAATTATATTTAAATTGGGACAAAATCCCTAAAGTAAATGAATAATTAAATCATGGGAAAATAATAAATTGGAATTTACCAAAGTGGATTAAAAAGTTATTTAATTAACTTAAAAATAATAAAGGAATTGTTTGAATAAAGTTTATAAGGGTTTAAAACCATATTTGATTTTATTTGATAAAGACAATTTCCCAATTTAAATGATTAATCCTATTAAAATATTTTAAATAATAATTCAAGTGAATTATTTGCACTATGGAATAAATAAAACCTACTGAAAAAGGTTTGGTGAAAATTAGAATTCAAATAAGAGTTTGAAAATATAATTAAAATCTTATCTGAATAAAGGCAAGTGCCTATTTTAAATAAATAATAAACCATAAATGAGTAAAAGAATTATTCCAAAAATGGTCTTTAAAATACATGTTTAAACAGTATAGAAACTTACTGAAAGTTTTGGGAAAAGTTTGAATTCAAACAAATATTTGAATCAATTGAATAAAAATCAAAATCGAAAAAGAAATCAGAAAAGGAAAAAGAAACAGAAAAGGAAAAAATGAATTGGACCCAGCCCAACTAGCCCCAGGCCTAGACCAGCCCAGTACAGCCCACCTTCTTCCCTCCTCGCGAAACGTTTTCCTACCCGAGAATTAACCCCCTCAGTCACTGACTCTGCGACCCCACTGTACCCCCTCCTCACTCGCTGACAAAGGACCCCACTGCCCCGTCATCGTCTTCCTCACCCCGCGATGACCAAGCCCCCCTCGTCTCTTTTTATGCTATTTACTCCTCGCATCAATCCGAGTAACTCCGCGAGTAATTCGTCCCTGTGACCACGCCCTCTTAATCGCTTGTCACTCCTCTATCTTTCCCCTCAGTCCTCATTTCCTCGGAGCCACCAGGCTGCCTTAATTCCTCGCGTGAACCCCACTGCCCCGACGACCTTCCGGCGATGATTCCGGCCACTCCTCACCTCCCCTTGATCCCTGGCACCTACTGGCTTTCTCCCCATCGCCAGGAGCACCCTCCAGTATCCCCAGCTCGCCCGCACGCGCTCCACATCATCGGCAACAACCTCGACGAAACGCCACCGTGAACTTATCCAACTCCGGTGACGTTTCCCCGTAAGCCCTGGCTTCCCCTTTCCCTCTGGTGAGTTCCTTCACAACCTATGCAAACTTGTGCACCCTCCTGACGCGTTTCCTTGATCACTTGCATCCCATACAACCGCCTTCGACAACGACTGACCGTGCCCGAGAAGAAGTGCAGCTCCGGCGAGCAATACCCGTCGACAACGTGCGCCCCTCGAGTAACGGAGACCACCTTGAGCTTCACTACGACCCTGCGAACTCGGTGAGCTTTTCCCCTCACTCTCTCACTTCCTGTATCGCCGGCACCATCACCACCCGAGTGCGCCGCCGCCATCCACCGTCGCTGTGCCGCCCATCTTTGGCCACTGGAGTTTGAACCGTCGGATCTAGATCGTAGCGATACAATAGATTCACTTAACGAAGGGGTACGAGATCATCTATGACACACGATTTTATTTATATCCAACGCTCTGTGTTAGTCGATCCAACCGAAGCGGTACCGTCCAATAGGATTGCTCCACGTGGCCAGTGTTTTGATTTAAAACCAGAAACATTACTATTAGATGTTAGATTTTGCAAAAATCATAACTTTAAATCACTTCCAAAATTTACAAATTTTATATCATTGGAATCAGCAAAAAGAATACTTTCCAACCATACCCTTTGTTTAATGATTTGCTTCTCTAAAATTAATTGTTTTTGCAGAAACATGTGTAGTCCTATTTTGATTATAAAAGTTATTCTAAAAATGTTTTTAGGGTAAAATATTTTGTAAAAGGTTTGTTTTGAACCTACTAACCATAAAAACCAACTTTTAGATTTAAAAGTATATTTTGTGATGCTAAGGAATAAATCTTTGAATAAAAGCATTTCTAGTTAAATAAAAATGTTGTTTATGTTTTAAAAATGCTTTTTGAGTAAAACCTTTGGGAAATGATTTAATTTATACTCCCTGACCCTAAACAACAAGTTTTGGGATTTAAATATATTTTATGAACCCTAGAAAAATTATTACTTTGAATAACGACATTTCTAGTAAAATAAAAATGTGTGCTTAATTTAAAAATGGTTTTTGAGTGAAACCTTTTGTAAATGATTTTGTTTTTAAACACTTTGACCATAAACACTAACAATTGTGTTTAGAAATATATTTGGCAAACACTAGAAATTATTACTTTGATTTAAATCATTTTTAGCAAAACAAAAATGATTTAAAGTGGCCATTTTCACTAACTTGTTTTCAAATGACCTTGCCACTTTTATAAATGACCAATAGGTGTTTTAAAATGTATGTAGCCTATTAGAAACCACCTTTCAAAAATAAAACCATCTATTGCATGCTTGCATGCATTGTTTTGTTTTCTTTATTTTATGTGGTGAATTGTTTGAATGCTACTTTGAATATTTGCTTGTTTGATTGAATTGTAGTGAACTTTGAAGAGTGTGACCATTTCAAGATCAAGCAGTGAATATATATTCTCTACCAAAAAGGCAAGTGGTGCTTCATACATTTTGTCCTAATATTTTGACTATGCATTAGTGATATTTCTAAAGTAGGACTTGCATGAATTTTCTATGTGTTAACTATGCCATGGGAAATCCTAGTAGATGATGCCTTAGTAGAATTTTCTCTAAGTTAATATTCCTACTACTATCATGCTTAGATTATCTAGTAGAAAACAAGGGTGGATTATATTCATGCTATGAAATATTTCTAAGTCAAGGACTTGTGTTTTGTTTAATAAAACAACTATGTGAATGAATCACCTGGGTGGAATGGAAAGAATGGTTTGTGTTGAGTGGTTACACAGGGCCCATATTCATGGCTTACCATAGTGTATCTCACTTGTGGAATGCCACCCAGGAACAAAGAGATTTGAGATGTCAAATGTTGAGAAGCTTCAAGTGCAGCCACATGGCATTATGGGCTCTGCCTGGATCATATAGGTTGCAATAACTTAGCCAGATAGACAGTTGGTGGTAGGGGGTGATAGGTTTGGGAACGCGTCCATTTTGGTCTAAGGGAAGGCTTCTGAAAGATCTTGTCTCGATGCATGTCGAGTCTTGTGGGGAAAGTGCACCACCTCTCGATAAAGTAAAATCTAAGTACTTAGCCGTGTCCCCGGCAATCGACAATTGAGCATCAAGACATGGAAGCTATCAAGGATCTCCTCATCCCAATTTCAAGGCTAAAAACTTGTGGTTGAACAAGGGTTAAAGGATCACCAATTTCTATTGGTAGATGCCTTGGGTGTTTTGACAAACAAAAACTTAGTGTTTTCAAATGAAAGGAAAATCTATTTTGATCAAAGCAAGACTCAACTCCACTTAGCCAAATGCATATAGATGATAGATACCACTATTCTACCATAGTATCACTTGCCAATACAATTCAAATGTATTGACCCTTGTGGCTGTAACTTATTATGTTGCGGGTTTATTTGATGTTAGTGAAGTGTGTTGATTAGGATTACAAGACTACAACCAACATGATTGTCTGTGGCACTTTGAAGATGAAGGACTCCATGCTATATAGTTATTCCTGATGCATTGTACTGAGATAGCCAAATGAGCTATGTAAGATGTAATGAATTACTTTATTCCTGGTTATAAAGTTGTATTATGACCTTTGTTTCTTGATATTACATCTTAAACTGTGGATGCTAGCTCTTGATCCAGGGACTAGCATTGTAAACACACAGATCTCTACCTTATCAGGTTGGTACCTCTATAATATTGTTTTGAGTGGGAGTTCAACAGCAATATGATTAAAAGTTGAAAACTATTTATCATAAATTAAATCAAAGTGAATTTGCATAGTTGTTGTAGTCATTGGCATCCATTTACCACCTTGCGCTTAGTTATAATTGAGATAATAGAACTATAGAATTGTGGTTAATTACTTTACGAACTGGTATCGTATTGTTTTGAAGTGTTAATCTAAAGTTTAAAATTCTTATTGCAAACTTTCAGTAAGTTCCGGTTACTCCGTGAAGTTTAAAAATTGGTATTAAATCAAAAGTAACAATTCTAGTGTTAGTATATAAGTATAATGTTTATCTCCATGATTCTTGATATTCAAAAGATTCTTTTAATATCAAGGTTATCTAGGAACATCATATGTGGAGGATATTGCGATATCTGAAACGATGTTTTTGATTATAACATGATAGAGTATAATATGGCAAAGTTTATGTTCTCATATTTGATGGGAATTTTAAAAAGGTTGGAGACGCTAGTCGTCCTAATCCTCCAAAAGGTTTTGGAGAACAACATTATACTCGCGATTCATCGTTATAAGCTAAAGCAGCTTGACCATGAATAATTCCATGATAAGGATGAATATTCGATGTAGGTAAAATGTTTACTATACCAAGAGATTTCTAAAGAATGGAATTTGAAAGAACACCAAACGTTTGATGATGGTGATCTACTTCAAAGTGCAAGTCCAAAGACACTGGTATTTAACTATACATGCTTTAGACTATGTGTCATGTGTATGGCTCCACTATTGATGTTGATAGATTCTTTTAAATAGAAAAGGAAATATTGAAAGAGAATCTCATAAATATATGGCAGAAAAGAAAAGACCAGAATTGTTCAACTTAGGTATATAGAGGATATACGTGTTATGGCTGTATTCTTTGCTTGTCCAATAATGTGGTTTTTAAGTATTAGATACTTAATTTGTTAGTGTGAATCGTCATACGAAAGAACACAATTCATGAACTACAATGGCCTAAGTAACCAACAAAATAATATGTGATGATGTTCATCGAGAACAAATAAAGGGTTATTGTGTTGCTCGTTGAAATCAAAGCTTGCCTTCAAGATTTGTTTTATCAGGTATTATGAGAACAAAAGGGTTGTTCAAATAATTTCCATAATCCATAAAAGATGGATGATTTACAAATCTCGTTGGAGAAATCACATCCATAAAACTAGTGCTAAAAATGTCGAAAGACAAATTGTTTGAAAGATCACTTAGGAAGTGACATCACCGTTTAAATTATATTGGAAAGAAAACATGAAGAAACTCCATGTGGATGGAATTTTGGAGTCTTTTGATTTTTGATCAAATGACGCTTGTGAAACTTTCCTAGAGATAATTAAGACTCCGTTCATAGGCAAAAAGGGAATGAATGACTAGATCATTGAAATTTGTACATATTTGATGTATGAAGTCCATTACGTGTAGTCAAGAGCGATGGATTTCAACTTCATATGCTTTCTCCAAAAATTTGAGTGAATATATGAATATTTACTTAATGAGGATGAAGTGAGAAACATTTGAAATGTTCAAAAACTTTCAAGATGAAGTGCAAAATCAATGTAACAAGGAAATAAAGAATTTACGATAGGATCATAAAGGAAGATATTTGAGTTACAAGTTTAGCATAATTCCTTAGATTTGAGGAATCGTTCCGTGGATTTGCATTCCCCGAAACACCATAAGAGTATGGAGCATTCGAGATATGTAATGAAACCTTGTTTGACATGGTAAGATCAAAGGTGTAATTTATAAAACTGCCATTATATTTTAGAGATTAAAGCTTTAGAGACTACCGTTTTCCACTGAAAAGAGCTCCATCATAATCCGTTGAAATGGCACCATATAAAGTTATGGTTTGGGATAAAACCCAAGTTGTCCTTTCTTAAACATTGGTATGCTATGCATAAGAAAGATGTTTGCAACCAAAATTGGATGAACATATCTTTGTATGTTATTTCGAATAATCATTGAGTATTTCTCCATAACACCAAAGACAAAAATGTTTGTCGCTTAGAATCGTCAAGTTTCTTTGAGAAAGGAATTTTCCGTGAAAAGTTAAGTGGGAGGATAATAGAACTTTGATAAGGTTAAAAGAACCTTAGCTATATGTGCAAAGTTGCGCAGCGCCGAAAAGTGTTCCGGAGGCAACAACAATGTTCATAGCTCACGTGCCTCAAAGGTTGTGGTCACGGAAGTCTAAGTTCCTATTGAACCAAGTAGGTCGGATAAACAATCAAATACCAAGATTTGAGGGTTGAATCATTATTTGACAATAATGAACCTACTACATGCAAAGAAGCAATGATGGGCCCTGACTCTGTCAAATGGCTTGGAGCCATAAAATCCGTGATAGTTCCATATACGAGAAATCAAGCTTTGAACTTGAAAGACCCTTTAGAAAGGTGTAAAACCTTATAGTCGTGTTTGGATATATAAAGTCTTATACATGGATGTTTCACATCTATGAAATAGTCGACATGTTGGGAAAGAGTTCCTTACAATGTTCAAAGGTTGACTATGACAAGATTTGATCTTTCATAACGACATTTAGTCTAGACGGATTACTGTAGCAACCACTACATATAATTTTGTTATGTGGTAGTTGAATAAACAAAACAAGTTCTTCTGATAGAATTGTTACCTAGGACGTGTGCATAACACGGTCCATAGGGTTTTGTTAATTCAAAGGATGCTAAAAGCGTATGCAAACTACAATGGTTGAAGTGAGCATCACGGAGTTGGAATCTTCACCATGATGAAACTATTAAAAGAGTTTAAATTCATCAAAGACGATGAAGATGCTTGCATTTGCAAGAAATTAAGTGGGAGCTCTAAGACATATTTCTAATACATTATATGGAAGACATTGTTGTAATTATGCCCTAGAGGAAATAATAAAGATGTTATTATTATAATTCTTGTTCATGATAAAGTTTATATTCCATGCTAGAATTGTATTAAGCAGAAACTTTAATACTTGTGTGGTTTGTGAACAACACCGTGTTCCTAGTATGCCTCTATGGACTAGCTCATTTATTAATGATGGGTAAGGTTTCCTAACCATAGACATGAGTTGTCGATTAATAATGTGATCATATCATTGGGAGAATGATATGATGGACAGACCCAAACTAAGCGGAGCAATTAGATCGTGTCATCGTGTTCATCTTTGCGAAGCTTTTCTTATGTCAAATATTGTATTCCTTAGACCATGAGATAATACAACTCCCTGGTATCGGAAGAAAGCTTTGAGGTCATCAAACGTCATCCTATGAGAGGGTGATCATAAAGGTGTCTCTCAGGTGATCGGAAAGTATCTGTTGGGTTGTATGTATCGAGATGGGATTTGTCCCTCCCAAGTCGGAGAGATATACTTCGGGCCCACTCGGTAATCGATATCAACACCGCTTGCAAGCATGTGGTTAAGGAGTTAATCACAAAGTGGTATCGGATTACGGAACGAGTAAAGTACTTGCTGTGAACGAGATTGAACTAGGTATGACGGTACCGACGATCAAATCTCGGGCAAGTAAAATATCGCGCGACGAAGGGAATATATATATGGGATTGATTGAATCCTGGCATCGTGGTTCATCCGATATGATCATCGATGAATGTGTGGGAGTCAATATGGGTTTCCAGACCCCGCTGTTGATTATTGATATAAGATCATGTCTGCATATTCTCGAACCCGAAGGGTCACACACTTAATGTGTCTCGACGCTAGGATAGATTGGATAATTGGTTTATGAGTTTTTGTTCGGAGTCTCGGATGGGATCCCGGACATCATGAGAGGTTCTGGAATGGTCCGGAGAATAAGATTCATATAAGGCAATGCAGTTTTTGGAGTTCGGAATTGTTTCGGGTTAATCGGTATTGTACCGGAAGCTTCTAGAACCTTCCGGAGGGGGACCAACGTGGCCCACCTTCCGGGAGGGGGCATGGGACTACGAGGGAGTGTCCTGGCCGCATTGGGCCAGGGGCACAAGCCCCATAGGGCCCAGCCGGCCAAGCCTAGGGCAAAACCCTAGGGGAGCTTCTAGAAGGGGGAGGGGGGAACTTGCCCCCCACTCCTCCCTCCTTGGCCGCCGGCCCTAGGGCTTGGGGGAGGGGCAAGGGCCAGCCGCCCACCCCTCTATATAAAGAGGGCTAGGGGCGCACCCTCCCAACACCTCCTACACAACCCTAGCCGCCCTGCTGCCCCTCCTCTCTCTCTCCCTCCCGACTGCGCGTAGGCGAAGCCCTGCCGCAGAAACTCTCCACCACTTGCACCTCTCCGTCGCGTTGTAGATCCAATCCATCTCTCCACCCTACTTGCTGGACCGAGGAAGGAGGAGACGTTGAGGTGCCGCATGTGTGCATCTCTCGGAGGCATCGCCACTTGCGGTGTTAGATCGGATCGGATCGCGAGGAGGAGAAGCGAGTACGACTACATCACCCACGTTCCGTCGAACGTTCCGCTGTGCGAATCTTCAAGGGTATGAAGATCTCATCTATCCCCCCTTGTTGTTTGCATCTCCTAGATTAGATCTTGTCTTTCCCGTTCGCATCCGTAGAATTTTTTTGATTTACTATGCTGCGAAACCCTTCAGTGGTATCAGAGTTAGATCTATGCGTAGATGTGTTACACGAGTAGAACGCAACATGGTTGTTGCGGGCGTTGATGTTTTATGTTGCAAGCCTCTTGTTTGTGTACTTCTTATGACGCGGGATAGTGAGATCGAAGCGGTCCAGGCCAACCTTACGCGACCTTGTTCGCGAGACCGGCTCCGCACTTGACGTGTGGCTTGTTCCACACATGCGACTGGTGGATGCCAGTTTCACTATAGTTGTCATGGGATTTACATCGGAGTTTGGCAACCATAATATCACCGTTGTGGCTTTCCGTAGGTAAGAATCGTTCTTAGCTTGCTACTCCCATAAGCCACGTAAAACATGCAACAACAAAGTAGAGGCGTCTAACTTGTTTTTGCAGGGATTGTTTTCTGTGATATGGTATGGCCCAAGATGTGATGTGTATGTTGTATGCGATGATCATGTTTTGTAATGTTTCACAACTTGCATGTCGATGAGTACACAACCGGCAGGAGCCATATGGTTGTCTTTATAATTGTGTATGACCTGTGTGTCAACTTCTTATAGACCATGTAATAGCTTCACTTTATCGCTAAGTAGTTAGCAATAGTTGTAGTTGCAATTCGTGGTGGAGGCAATCATGGTGGAGTGATGGAGATCATGCCGGCACGCACAAGATGGAGATCATTGCGTGAAGATTGGCTATACCATGTCACATAAAGTTATATGCATGTGATGTTTATCCCTTTATGTATCTTATTATGCTTAGATCGCGACGGTAGCATTATAAGATGATTCCTCACTTAAAGATCAAGATAAAACTGTGTTCTCCCCATGTATGCACCGTTGCGAAAGTTCGTCGTGTTCAAGCATCACGTGATGATCGGGTGCTATAAACTCTACGTTCACATACAACGGGTGCAAGCCAGTTTTGCACACGCGGAAATACTTGGGTTTGACTTGACGAGCCTAGCATGTACAGACATGGCCTCGGAACACATGAACCGAAAGGTTAAGCATGAATCATATGAATGATATGATCGACACTTTGTTGTCCACCATTGAAACCACATCTCTTCTCGTGAAGATCGGATTAGGTGTGGTGAATTTGGATCATGTTCACTAAACAACTTGAGGGATGTTGAATTTAGTGGGAGTTCATTTAGTAATTTGACTAAGTTGAACTAGTTATCATGAACATAGTCTAATTTGTACTTGCAAATATTGTAGATCAAATGGCTAAGTCCAACTTCAACTTCAACGTTTTTGCTGAGAAAGAAAATCTTAGAAACAATGGGTCTAACTTCACCAACTGGTTCCGCAATCTGAGAATCATTCTCGCTGGCGGACAAAAGGACTATGTCCTTGAGGATGCGCTAGGTGACGCCCCTGCTGTAGATGCGCCGACTGATGAGAAAGCTGTTTATCAGTCACGCAAAGATGATTATGGTGTGATTAAGAGCACCATGTTGTTTGCTATGGAATCGGACCTTCAGAATCATTTTGAAGACTATCCCGGGCCCTTTGAGATTCTTGAGGAGCTGAAAACTATGTTTCAGACTCAGGACCGTTCTGAGAGATATGAGATCTCTGAGAAATTCTTTAACTGCAAGATGGAGGAAGGGAGTTCCGTTAGTGAGCACGCCATAAAGATGTCGGGCTACACTCAACGCCTTGAGCAACTGGACTGCAAGATTCCAGAGGAGCTCTAGATTGACAGGGTTCTGCAATCACTCCCTCCCAGCTACAAAAGTTTTGTAGTGACTCATAATCAGATTGGTTCCACTGATACGATCACCGAGCTCTTCGCTAAGATGAAAGCTGCGGAGGTGGACATCAAAAAGGATAATCATGTGTTGATGGTCAACAAGCCCCCCAGCTTTAAGAAAGGTAAGGGTGCAAAGAAGCCCTTCAAGAAAGGCAGCGTTAAGTGTGTTTCCCCTGCTGAGAAGAAGCTCAAGTCTGGACCTAAGCCGGACACTGATTGCTTCTTTTGCAAGGACAAGGGTCACTAGAAGCGCAACTGTCCGAAGTACTTAGCGGACAAGAAGGCTGGCACCATCAAAGGTATATTTGATATACATGTTATTGATGTTTTCCTTACTAGCCCTCGTTGTAGTGCCTGGGTATTTGATACTGGTTCAGTTGCTAATATTTGTAACTCGAAACAGGAGCTACGGAATAGATGACGGCTTGCGAGGGATGAGGTGACGATGCGCGTTGGCAACAGATCAAGAGTTGATGTGATGGCCGTCGACACACTCTCCTTAGTTTTACCTTCAGGATTAGTTTTAAACCTTAATAAATGTTATTATGTGCCTGCGTTGAGCATGAACATCATATCTGGATCGTGTTTATTGCAAGACGGTTATTCATTTAAATCTGAGAATAATGGTTGTTCTATTTATATGAGTAACATCTTTTATGGTCATGCACCTGCTGTGAATGGTTTATTTCTTCTGATTCTCGAAAGGGATGAAACACA
Source organism: Avena sativa (assembly GCA_916181665.1). Classification (NCBI taxonomy): domain Eukaryota; kingdom Viridiplantae; phylum Streptophyta; class Magnoliopsida; order Poales; family Poaceae; genus Avena; species Avena sativa. The sequence continues at coordinate 32,908,793 of OV702285.1, read as the reverse complement.
CATCCATAACATTGAAGCTAAGAGATGCAAGGTAGATAGTGATAATACTACTTATTTGTGGCACTGCCGTCTAGGTCATATTGGTGTAAAACGCATGAAGGAACTCCATTCTGATGGACTTTTGGAGTCTCTTGATTTTGAATCATTTGACACGTGCGAACCATGCCTCGTGGGCAAGATGATCAAAACCCCGTTCTCCGGAATGATGGAGCAAGCAACGGACTTGATGGAAATCATACATACCGATGTATGCGAACTGATGAGTGTATGGACGCGCGGTGGATATCGCTATTTTCTCACTGTCGTGGGAATGGTCACGGCAGATGCTGCAATCGGCAGCGAGTAGTAGAACGAGGGGCAAGGGCGGCCGGCCATCTACAGTGCGAGATGAGGGCGGAGACACAGGGTTTTACCCAGGTTCGGCCCCCGGAGGGTAAAGACCTACTCCTGCTAGATTGTATTATGATGGTGTTACAATGGGGCGAGCTCGGCAGCGAGTTGCTTGGGTGTATGATGGAACGTGCCTCTACACGCCCTGTAGGGAGGTTTATATAGACTCACCCCCCCTAGGGTTTACATATCTCAACCGAATCAGTTAAGGCTTCGGTACTCGTTTAACCTAATCCGACTGGGCCTATCTACTCGCCTGGGCCTTCAGCTTCCAGTCGCTTGAATCCACACCGGGCCTTGATCCAGTCGCCGTCTTGTAGGCCCACTCGCCAGTTCCTGGGCCAGTCGGAAACGTCCTGCTGGGTATACCCCGGTGGGCATATCCCCATCAGTAGTCCTCGAGGCCGTCGTCGATTGGACGCAGGTGGTCGCTGGCAGTCGGAGCATACGGCTTCAATGCGGACACCCAGTCGAATCGATGGCGGGCTCCTGAACAAAGGAGTAAACTAGTCATTCTGGTCACATCTTTGGCTATCGGGTCGGCGAAATATTTAGCCACAGTTGTAGTGATCGGGTCGGCGAGCCGAGTGGCTGAAGTTGGACCGTTCAACGCAGTCAAACTAGCCGTTGGGGTAATCCAACGGTAACTTTTGGCTTAATCACCGCGTAGTAACGGCTCCCTGATTTGGCGGGTAACAACCGCTATATAAAGGGAATGGTAAGCGATCGGAGAACCACCTCCTCGTCATTTCCTCCGATTGCGCGCACCTTCATTTTCCTCCATATCGCGATCCAGTCGAACCGAAATCCTCTGACCCCCACGAATTCTTCCGCCAATGGCTCCCTCCACCGAACCATGGGGCAGGTCCAAGTGCACGAGAGCGCAACTGGCGTCCTTCGAGGAGGCCGGGATCCTGCGCGCCGGCAGGTGGCGCATCCCCGCGGCCGGAGAGGTGACTCCGGGCCCGGGCGAGGGAGAGTTCGTCTGCTTCACCAGCCACCTAGAGCGGGGGCTGGGATTCGCAACATCTCTCTTCTTCGGGCGCTTCTGCGCCTTCTACGGGATCCAACCGTCGGACCTGGGCCCGCACAGCATCGAGCAGCTCGCCATTTTCGTGGCGTTTTGCGAGTGCTACCTGGGCTGCAGGCCCTATTTTCCCCTGTGGCAAGATCTGTTCCACGGGCGGATCAGTCACGAAGAAGCAGGCGGCCCGATGCTTGCCGCGGGGGGCCTGACGTTTCAATTGAAGTCGAAGGCCTCCTTTTTCGACCTGATGCTACCTGCCAAGGCGACGAGTGAATGGAAGAAGTCTTGGTTTTACGTCACCGAGGCGACTCCAGACGGCGAGGTGGCGATCCCAAGATACTCCGCCGACCGGCCCGAACCGCGCCGACTCCAAGTCGGCAAGCTTCCAACTGACCAGCGGATGGTGGTAGATGAAATGCTTCAGACCATCCGCGGCCTGAAGAAGAAAGGTCTCCAGCCCATCAACCTGTACAACTGCTGGCTCAGGCGGCGACTCGTCCCCCTGGCCCGCCGTGACCACTACATGTACGAGTACACGGGCCGGGAGGACTCGACGAAATCCTGCCTCGCCGAGTGGCAACTCGAGGATTACCTCCTGGCGTTGAAGAAGATCACCCAGGCGGCGTACCTCGACATGAAGGATGGGGTCGCCCCCTACACCGCGAAGCATCCAGCCCCGACGGTAAGTCATCTTTCTATCACTCGCAGTCATAGTTAATGCCGTCGCGGTTATACTCATGTTGTCTTATGCCTATTGCAGTTATTTCAAGTGGTGGAAGGGTGGCTTCCACCCGCGGATGACGAGAATTCGAGCTCGTCTGTCCAGGAGGGGGGCGAATCGCCTCCAGCAAGGGGCGGCGTCGAGAGTGACAGGAGCGGCGACGACAACGAATCCGAGGAGGAGGTCGCCCCACTGGTCCGAAAAACTCGCGGACAGCGGTAGCATGAGCTTGAAGCAAGCAAAATCCTCGAATGTCATGACGATGACGACGACGAGCTCCCCGAGCACACCTCGCGTCGCGAGGCCACTCCGTCGAAGAAGAATAAGAAGGAGGAGGAGGTGAAGGCCCCTTCGAAGAAGAAGATGAAGCCAGCAAGACAGGCATCTCGGCCTCGCTCGCCAAGCAGCTTCGACGCCACCAGTCTGACCAGGGGTGAGGCGCCACAGACGATGGCGGCGCCAGATATCACCGCCGTCCAAAGCGAGGTGCCTCTGGCCTCGATGCCTCTGCCGTTCGCCCCAGTCTCTGGGTCAGGGACTGCTCCAGTCGCGGTAGCTTCGCCGCCCAGAGAGGCTCCCGCTGAAAATGTTTCGGAAGCTCCTGTCGCGGCCTCGACGACGAAGAAGCCGTCCGTGTCTTGGGTGCACGATATCCTGGAGATGGGCCTCAGACGACGACTGGGCCCCGAACTGGAGAAGCCGGCCGGCATCCGCACGGGGCTATGGTTCATTCCAGTCGCCAAGTGAGTTTTGCTCACCTACCTTTGTCTTTCATTGTACTCGGACCACTTTGCTCAAGCGATCAATTGTAGGAATGGAGCTAAGAAGATAGGCCTTCCGTCCGTGGCCAAGGTGCCGCCAGTCGTTGCGGAGGAGGACCCCTCTCGGAAGAGGAAGGCTGACGAGGTCGCTGCCCCCACAGACGGTGCCAAGAAGGCTAATAACGACGAGGTCGTCACGGTGTCTGATGACACGACGGTGGCCCCGAGTGATCCTGCGGCGGTGGCGGCCTCGGCAATCAAGGAGGGTGCTCCTTCGCCAGGGGGGACCGAGCCAGCCTCTTTTGGTGCCGGCGCGTCCATCGCGACCTTCCCGCGCTTCATGGCCAGAGCGGCCACGGCGAGCGGCACCACACCATCGAGCCGCGCACCTGGAGTCGCCGAGACGGAGGTCGAGCAACGGCGCGGGCACACTCCGGCCCTTCTCACCTCCGTGGACGCACTACAACTTCATGGCATGCTGGGCGCGGCCATCCAGGTATGTCTAGTCCCCGAGGATCGGGCCACTGAATTGCAGTGGTCAGATTCTGTTAGTGTTGTACTTTTATTTCTTGCGCCCAGTCCCCGAGTGCGCATTCGCTGAGTTTCAGCGGGTGGGCGCTTAGTATTTTTGATCGCCAGTCCCCGAGTGTCTAGTCGCTGAATTCAGCGGGTAGGCACTTAGGTTTTTTGATTGCACGTCCCCGAGTGTCCAGTCGCTGATTTGCAGCGAGTGGGCACTTTAGGATTTCGTTTTTGCTAACTGTTTCACTTTTGCGCAGGGTTTGCAGCGTGAATCAGCCGACCGGCTGGCTGCGAAGTGTCGCGCGGAGAAGGAACTTGTCGCCGTTCAAGAGGCGAACAAGGGACTCCAAGCGATTGCTGCGAAGGCAGAAGAGGTTCGCCAGGGCCTTGTCTCGGCGAGTGAGCTGACGGCGGTGCAATCGGCGTTGAGTTTGGCGGAAAAGCGGATCGCCGACCTTGAGCGCGAGCTGAAGGAAGCGAAGGAGGAGGCGACCTCGGCGGATGGGCGAGCCAAGGCTGCTGTTATGGCCGCCGCTGAGGAGCGTAAGGTTTCCGACGCCCTTGTTGCTGGGCTTCAGGATGATTACTCCGCTCTTCAAAACTTCATCACGGAGCTCTCCCGCCCTTTGATTGGTGAGTGTGCCTGCCTCTGCCTGTAGCATATGCATTGTGTAATTTTTGATGTATTCACTGTCACCTTCTGTCCGCAGGTCGGATCATTGATAGCGCGGAAGAGGCGAATTCATTCGACGCACGACAATGTGTGGCCACGCTGGTCGACTCGGCCACGTTGTCGGCGACGTGCATACGGGCGTATCTTCAGGAGATGTCGCCCACTGAAGTAATTCCCAGCGACCTCGTCGAGGTGTGGCGATACTTGGAGAAGGCGCCATCGGTCGTCGAGTTCATGACGCGATCGGCGTTCCGACGCGGAGTGGCGACGGCGCTTAGCCTTGGGCTTGCTCACTTCCCGGAGGACTTCGACCTGGACGACGTGACGAGTGGCTACCCGTCGTCGACTGGCTCGGTGGAGATCTCCGAGGTCCTGAAGTTGACGGACCGCGCCGCGGTGTACTCCGAGCGCGTCTGGGCGATGGACGACCTCCTTCCTTATCAGGAGACGGTCGTTGCACCCAACGACCCCGAGCCGCAGCACCGGGACTTCAAGATCGAGCAACCCTTCCGTGCGGCGATGGCGGGTGAGCTGACGACGTACCCGTCAAACCCGTACACTCCCTTTATTCGCAATCGCAAGGGTGGTGGCGAGTCGTCGTCGAAGCCTGCGGAGTAAAATATTGTGCCCTGGGGCGTTAGTAGCAATTCTGCCGCTAGGCACACTTTGTATTTTGAGTCAATTGCGACATGCTATAATGAGATATCGTGTTGTTTTGTGAATTTTCGTGTGTTTGTGATTGAGGGTTGAACGAGTCCCCGAGCGCGTTCGCCCTTTTTTATGGGGTTCACCTCGTTTGTTATGTGTTTGCGGTTTTGAATGTTTTGTTATTGAGGTCGACTCGCCCGAACTCGGAAAGCCAGTCACAAGACGACTCCCATGAGTGCTCTGTACTTCACCGTTTTCCCTTGCACGATCGAGGTCGGGTGGCCGAGTCCCCGAGCGTGGTACTTGGTTATTCTAGGCGCGACTCGAGGGTGGGTGAGGACTTGGCGCGTTAGTTTGAGCGCGTCACTCCTGCCTGTCCCGTTGGGTCAGTCGCATGGCGAGTCCTGGGCATGCTCTCATACTTGGCGTTTTCCCTAGCCGCTCGCGCTGAACTAGTCGTCAGTCCCCTAGCGTGGTACTTGGCCGTTCGAGTCGCTATGTCGAGGATGCGGAGGATCATGGTCGCTGTGAGAAGCGAAGGCAGTTGTCTTGGCTCGTTGAGCCAGTTGAGCTAGGCGACTCCAATGGGGCTCCGGGTAGGCGTTTTTCATGGACGTTACAAGACCTGGGGTAACCCAGTGCCCTTGTAGCGCACTACTTGGCCGTGCCGATCGCTGTACCAAAGGTTGACTTCTGCAGTTAGCTTGACGCTGTTATTACGAGTGCGAGTGGCACAAGACACGGAGAGTAGACGCAATTTGCGGTAACCAATATTTTTTATTTCATAGCGACTGGAGGATACATATGTGGAGTTCTAGGAGTAGAACTTCCGTAGGAGGTTTACATTCCATGGTAGCTTGACGTCGAGTTTGCCGTCCCGCGGACGTCGATGAGGTAGTAGGCGTCGTTGCCGAGTACTCGCCCTATGGCGAATGGTCCCTCCCACGGGGGGATAGCTTGTGCATGCCCTTCTTGTCCTGGATGAGTCGTAGCACCAGGTCGCCTTCCTGGAAGGTGCGAGGTTTCACCCGCCGGCTATGGTAGCGGCGGAGTCCTTGCTAGTAGATGGCAGTGCGAGAGCGAGCTAGGTCGCGTGCTTCGTCGAGTTGATCGATTCCGTCCTGCCGTGCGAGTTAGTTTGCCGCCTCCGTGTAGTGGACGACCCTTGGCGAGTCGTGCTCGAGGTCGGTGGGCATGACTGCCTCGGCACCGTACACCATGAAGAAGGGGGTGAACCCTGTCGACCTGTTGAATGAGGTGCGGATGCCCCAGATGACGGAGGGTAGCTCCTCGACCCAGCACCCGGCGGTGCGCTCGAGTGGTACTTGGATCCGCGGCTTCAGGCCATGGAGGATGCTCTGGTTGGCCCGTTCCGCCTGGCCGTTGGACTCCGGGTGGGCGACTGACGCGAGGTCGAGCCGGATGTGGTGTTCCTCGCAAAACTCGGCCATGGCTCCTTTGGCGAAGTTGGTGCCGTTGTCTGTGATGATGCTGTTTGGGAACCCGTAGCGATATATGAGCTCGTGTAGGAATTTGGTGGCGGTCTTCCCGTCGCATTTCCGGACTGGCTTGGCCTCCATCCACTTTGTGAATTTGTCGACCACGACCAGTAGGTGGGTGAAGCCGGAGGGGGCCTTTTTGAAGGGGCCTACCATGTCCATACCCCACACGGCGAATGGCTAGGTTATGGGGATCGTCTTGGGGGAGAGACTGATGGCTTGGTGATCGTGTCGAGGAAGACGCCGGCGGGTGGTGCAAGTCGAGCCGACCCGATGCGAGAGAGTGCGTCGGCCTCCTCGTTCTTCCGCCTGTCGATCCACTCGACGGAGTAGCCTGCGAAGTGTCCCCCAGCTTGTCTACTGCTTGGCGGTATGCCGCCATGGTGGGGGAGACGGCGTTGCAAGTGCCAGCGACTTGCCCAGCGACGAGGTCGGAGTCTCCGTAGCAGCGTAGGCGATTGACGTTCATCTCCTTGGTGGCTCGCATGTCGTGGAGTAGTGCCTCGTACTCGGCCATGTAGTTAGTGCAGGGGGTGAAGTCAAGGCAGAGGACGTAGCGGAGCTTGTCGCCCTTTGGTGAAGTGAGCACGATCCCTGCTCCTGCGCCGTCCGCGTTCTTGGAGACGTCGAAGTGCAGGCTCCAGTAGTGGAGGTATGGCAGCTTTTCTGGCTGCTGGGCCTCTTCCCAGTCGGCGATGAAGTCCGCTAGAGCCTGCGACTTGATCGCTTTTCGCGGCTCATACTTGATGTTGTGGACGCCGATTTCGACGGCCCACTTGGCGACTCGCCCAGTCGCCTCACGGTTGCGGATGATGTCCTGCAACGGTGCTGAGGAGACGACCGTGATCGGGTGCTCCTGGAAGTAGTGCGGCAGGCGCCGCTGTGCTCTAAATACCGCGTATACCAGTTTCTGGTACTGCGGGTATCGCTGGCGCGACTCGGTGAGGACCTCGCTGATGTAGTACACCGGTCGCTGTACCAGGTGCTCCTTTCCTTCCTCTGGCCGCTCGACGACCATGACGGCGCTGACGACGCGCTCGGAAGCCGCGACGTAGACCAGCATGGGTTCTTTGTCGACGGGGGCGGCGAGTAGCGGTGCTGCGAGTAGCACCTTCTTGAGGTCGCGGAGCGCGTCGTCCGCCTCCTTGTCCCACTGGAAGGTGCGGTTCTTGCGCATTAGGCAGTATAGGGGCATCGCCTTTTCGCCCAGGCGGGGGATGAAGCGACTGAGAGCCGCTACTCGCCCGGCCAGCTTCTGGACGTCGCGCAGGCACTCGGGTTTGCCGAGTCGAGCGATCGTGTCGATTTTTGTGGGGTTCGCCTCGATCCCACGCTTGGAGACGACGTACCCCAGTAGTTGCCCTGCTGGTACACCGAAGGTGCATTTTCGTGGGTTGAGCTTTATTTTGTATTTCCGCAGGTTGGCGAATGTTTCCGCCAGGTCAGCGAGTAGATCGCCCTGGCGAGCGAACTTCACGACCACGTCATTGATGTAGACGTGGATATTGCGGCCAATTTGGCTCGCGAGGCACTCCTGCATGCATCGCTGGTAGGTCGCCCCGGTGTTCTTGAGGCCGAAGGTCATGGCGGTGTAGCAGAAGGCTCCGAATGGCGTGATGAACGCCGTCTTCTCCTCGTCCTCAACAGCCATTTTTATCTGGTTGTACCCAGAGTAGGCGTCGAGGAAACACAGCGATTCTGAGCCCGCGGTGGATTCGATTATTTGGTCAATCCGCGGGAGGACGAACTGCTCCTTCGGGCAGGCGCTGTTTAAGTTTGTGTAGTCGATACACATCCTCCAGGTCCCGTTCTTCCTTCTCGACCAAGACTGGGTTTGCCAGCCACTTGGAGTATTTGATTGGCCGGATGAAGCCTGCAGCGAGTAGATGCTGCACCTCCTCGGCGATAGCTCGGCGGCGCTCTTCATTGAAGGGTCGCAACGACTGCTTGACGGGTCGCACTTTGGGGTCGGCGTTTAGTTTCTGCTTAGCGAGTTCCCTAGGGACACCAGGCATGTCAGAGGGCTTCCATGCGAAGATGTCCCTGTTCTCACGGAGGAACTCGATGAGCGCGCCTTCTTAGGCTGGACTCATGCTCGTCCCGATCGTCACCGTCTGGCTGGAGTCGCCTGGGACCAGCTCGACGGTGCAGGTGTGCGTCGTTGCCTCGAAGGCTGAGGTGTTTGCGCCCTCCGAGTTGGGCTTCTTGAGTATGGTGGGGTCGTAGTTGTTGACCCCGCTTGCATACTTGGCAAGCTCGTCGGTGTGGTTGGTCTCTGCCGCGATGACGGCGTCAGCGAGTTCGGCTCCTTTAGCTTCGCACTCGGCGGCCATGTCGGGGTCGCCGTTGATGGTGCTGACGCCGCACGGCCCGGGGAGCTTCATCATGTTGTACGCGTAGTGGGGCGCTGTCATGAACTTGGCGAACGCTTGGCGCCCCAAGACGCAGTGGTAGGGGCTGTCGAAGGGTACCGGCTCGAAGACGATCCGCTCGGTGTGGAAGTTTGCTGGTGTGCCGAAGGTGACTGACAGCGTGACCTTGCCGATCGGGTACGCCTTCCGACCGGGGACGATGCCGTGGAACGTGGTGTAGGTCGTCTCGACCATCGACTGCGGGAGCCGCAGTCGCCTAAAGGTGTCCAGGTACAGGATGTTGATGGAGCTGCCGCCGTCCATCAATGTCTTGGGGAGCCAGTAGTCATCCACCTTAGGCTTGACCACCAGGGCGACTCGGGCTGGGTACTCGATGCGTGGCAACTGGTCCTGGCGGCTCCAGGTGATGTGCTGCTCCAACCAGTTGAGGAACCGGGGAACGTCCACCTGGGCCACCGCGTTGACGGCGACGGCACGGGCGATGACTTTCTTCTCGCGCTTCGTGTTGAAGCCTGTGAAGGTATGGAGCGAGCCGGCCACATTGCCGAATTTTTCGCCGTTTGGCGTGTTGTTGTCAGGGTCCTCCCGCGCTCGCCGTGCCTTCTCAATCTCCCTGAGAGTGTGGCAGTCGGCGGTCGTGTGCGTGGCAGGCTTCCCTTCACTGCTGTGAAACGCACAAGGTTGGTTAAGGAGGGCCGCGGGGTCGAACCTTGGTTTCGCCTTGTAGTTGCCGCCGTCGCGGCGTTGCCCTCCGTTGCGGCGAAAGCTCTTGGGCTCGCGCTGCGCGTGCCCGGCGTTGGCGACGAAGTCGATTCGCCCGTCATTGCGGCGCTTGCCAGTGAGGCGAGTGTTGCTGTAGCGTAGGTCGGACCGTCGTCCGTTGTCGTTGCCGCTCGTGCGGCGTTGGCCTCCCGACTCGTCGTCGGTTTCCTGGTTTGGATCTTCCTCCGCGTACCGTTTGGCGATCTCGAGGAGGTCCGGTATGTTGTCGAGCGTGCGAGAATGTCGCTTGAGCTTGGCGACCAAGGGCTCGTAGCGGCACGAGGTCTTGAAGAAATGGATCGCGGTGTCCGGGTGGATGCCGACCACGTTGTACCATAGTTCTTGCCACCGCTGGACCCAGTTGCGGGTCGACTCGTGGGGTCCCTGGACGCATCGCTCCAGGTCCTCGATGGTGGTGGCGCGGGTGTAGGAGCACTCGAAGTGCCTGACGAAGGCGTCGCGCATCTCCTCCCAGGAGTCAATGTGTCCTGGGGGAGGGTGTTGATCCACTGCCTGCACGTCCCCTCCATTATCAAGGGGAGGTAACGGGCGGCTAGCAGGTCGGTGTGGCCAGCGATCCCCATCGCCATGAGGTATGTATCCAGCCACACGGAAGGGTCATACGAAGGGTCGTACTTCTCTATTTCCTTCGGCGCCTTGAAGTTCGCCGGGTACTTTTCGCCTCGGATCATCGGTCCGAAGCACCTGGGCCCGAGTTAGCTTAGCGACCCTATCGGCTCGCTGTCACGGCGATTGGTTAGGGTGTGTTGCAGGTCGTCGGGCTGGCGTGCGCGCCAGCTTTGGTTGTTGATGATGTGGGTGCGAGCGTCGATGGGCTGACCGTTGGCGGCGACGAAGTTGGTCGCTGGCCTGGGGTCGTTGGTGGAGAGTGCCGCGTTCGCGGGTCGATGTTGGAGCTGCAGTGGCTCTGGTGGCGGGCAGTTGAGGGTGTTTGCCGCCAATGGGCGGCCACTTGAGGCCGCTCTGCTGCCCGAAGAACGCGAGTACACCCGACCCTGTGAGTCGGCGCCTGTGTTTTGCTGCTCGACCGCCTTTGCGAGCAGGGCCCTGACGTACTGGATCTGTAGGGCGCCGTCACCAGTGGCCGTGATGTTGTCGGCCGCTGCTCGGCCCGCCACGAGGTTGTCCATCGGGGTGGAGAACAGTGGTAGGCCATTCGCGTCTCGCTCCCTGGAGGAGACCACTATCCGCGGCTGGTCCCTGGGGGGTGTGCGGTTGGGTGGAGGTGGGGCGCCCATCGCCGTCGACCCTGGTGGGGGCCGGGCGCTTCCTCCTGGTGGCGCGTTCTCGCAGATCGCGCGCTCGGCCACGCGGGCCGGGTCGTTCTCGTCGTCAAAGTTCAGGGCGCGCCCCTGGACGGTGGGGTTCAGGCGCGACCTGATTCGCTGCTGGTGGTAGCGTGACAGCTCCTGTGCCGTCACTTGCTCGAGGCGAAATTTTTCGCGCTCGGCTTGCTCTTTGCGGACTGCCTCCGCCAGCTTCAGGCAGAGTTCCTCGACCTCCATTTCCGTGGCGTTGGGAGGGATCGGGGTGGAGAAGGGATCCTCCGGCGGATCGGTGCCAGTTGCCATGTAGGTCGCGGCGTGGCGACCGGTCCCGTCGCGGAGATCGGCGGATTCTTCCGACCCGGAGTCGAAGTCGTAGATCCCAAGGATGGAGGGATCCTTGAAGTCTCCCATGTTGGAGACCTGGGTGATGGAGCCCGCGGGTGAAGCCGCGGTGATGGATCCGGCGAGTGACGCCGGGGTCGCCGATTCGGCGTCGTTGTTGAGGGCCGCGTCTTCTGCGGCCGCCGAGTTTTCGGCCACGTTGCTGTGGGACGAGTTGTACTCGGAGGCGAGGCGATGGATCGTGCAGACCTGACTCTCTGAGAGCCGGTCGCGTGGCGGCGACTCGCGGATGCGAGCCGAGTCCTCCGAGACGATGATGTCGGTGAGGCCGACGAAGAGGCTGATCGTGCCTACTGGCAAGATCATTCTGTGCGTGATGGGTCGCGCCGCCGGGACGTAGCTGCTCGGCAAGATCTGGAGAATCTCGCCGATCGCTATCATGCGGCCGGTGGCGACCGACTCGTTGATTGGCAGATTGGATCTGGCCGCAGAACACCGGCCAGACCGGCCAGGCCCCACGGTGGGCGCCACTTTCGTGGGAATGGTCACGACAGATGCTGCAATCGGCAGCGAGTAGTAGAACGAGGGGCAAGGGCGGCCAGCCATCTGCGGTGCGAGATGAGGGCGGAGACACAGGGTTTTACCCAGGTTCGCCCCCCCGGAGGGTAAAGACCTACTCCTGCTAGATTGTATTATGATGGTGTTACAATGGGGCGAGCTCGGCGGCTAGGCGGCGAGTCGCTTGGGTGTATGATGGAACGTGCCTCTACATGCCCTGTAGGGAGGTTTATATAGACTCACCTCCCCCTAGGGTTTACATATCTCAACCGAATCAGTTAAGGCTTCGGTACTCGTTTAACCTAATCCGACTGGGCCTATCTACTCGCCTGGGCCTTCAGCTTCGGTACTCGTATACCCCGGTAGGCATATCCCCATCACTCACTTTTACCGATGACTTAAGTAGATATGGGTATATCTATTTAATGAAACATAAAACTGAAACATTTGAAAAGTTTAAAGAATTTCAGAATGAAGTGGAAAACCATCATAACAGAAAGATTAAGTTTCTACGATCCGACCGTGCAGGTGAATATTTGAGTTATGATTTTCCCACGCATCTTAAAGCAAGCGGAATCGTTTCGCAACTCACGCCACCCGGAACACCACAGCGCAATGGTGTGTCTGAACGCCGGAATCGAACTCTATTAGATATGGTCCGATCAATGATGTCTCTTACTGATTTGCCGTTATCATTTTGGGGTTATGCATTAGAAACCGCTGCATTCACTTTAAATACGGCGCCATCTAAATCCGTTGAGACGACACCGTATGAACTGTGGTTTGGCGCTAAACCTAAGTTGTCGTGTCTTAAAGTTTGGGGATGCAAAGCTTACGTCAAGAAGTTGATGCCGGACAAGCTCGAACCCAAAGCGGAGAAATGCGTCTTCATAGGATACCCTAAGGAAACTATTGGGTATACCTTCTATCGCAGAACCGAAGGCAAAGTGTTTGTCGCAAAGAACGGATCCTTTCTTGAGAAGGAGTTTCTCTCGAAAGAACTGAGTGGGAGGAAAGTAGAGCTAGACGAGGTTGTTGAACCTTCTCTTGAGTTGGAGAGTAGCGCAACACCTGAAATTGTTCCAGTGCCGCCTGCACCAACAATAGAGGAAGCTAATGACAAGGATCATGAAGCTTCGGACGATGCTACTACTGAACGTCGCAGGTCGACAAGGTCACGTGCTCCTCCTGAGTGGTATGGAAACCATGTCTGTCTTGTTAGTAGACGACAGTGAACCTGCGAACTATGAGGAAGCGATGATGAGCCCAGACTCTGAGAAATGGCTAGAGGCCATGAAATCCGAATTGGGATCCATGAGCGAAAACCAAGTATGGACTTTGGTGGACCCTCCTAGCGACCGAAAGGCCGTTGAGTGCAAATGGATCTTCAAGAAGAAAACGGACGCGGATGGTAATGTTACCGTCTATAAAGCACGACTTGTCGCGAAAGGTTTTCGACAAGTTCAAGGTGTTGACTACGATGAGACTTTCTCTCCCGTAGCGATGTTTAAGTCCACTCGGATTTTATTAGAAATTGCTGCGTTTCATGATTATGAAATATGACAGACGGATGTCAAGACTGCGTTCCTCAATGGCAACATTGATGAAGAGTTGTATATGATGCAACCCGAAGGTTTTGTCGATCCTAAGGATGCTGATAAAGTGTGTAAACTTCAGCGTTCCATTTATGGACTGAAGCAAGCATCTCGGAGTTGGAACCTTCGTTTTGATCAAGTGATCAAGAGCTTTGGATTTGTTCCAAATTGCTACGAAGCTTGTATCTACAAGAAAGTGAGTGGGAGCTCAGTGACATTTCTGGTACTATATGTGGATGACATATTGATTATTGGAAATGACATAAACATGCTTAACGATGTGAAGAGTTATTTGAACAAATGTTTTTCAATGAAAGACCTAGGGGAAGCTGCTTATATATTGGGCATCAAAATCTATAGAGATAGACAAAGACGCCTGATAGCTTTAAGCCAGAGTACATACCTAGACAAAGTTCTGAAAAGGTTCAGAATGGATAAGGCAAAGAAAGGTTCAGTGCCTATGTTGTCAGGTAAGATATTGAGCAAGGCTCAGTGTCCAGCTACAGTAAATGATAGAGAAGCTATGAGCAAAGTGCCTTATGCCTCGGCCATAGGTTCTATCATGTATGCCATGCTGTGTACTAGACCGGATGTGTCCAATGCTCTTAGTTTGATGAGCAGATACCAAAGTGATCCAGGAGTGGAACACTGGACAGCCGTGAAGAACATCCTAAAGTATTTAAATAGGACTAAAGAAATGTTCTTAGTCTATGGAGGTGATGAACAGCTCGTCGTAAAGGGTTACGTCGATGCTAGTTTCGACACCGACAAGGATGATTCTAAATCTCAGACAGGATACGTTTATATTTTGAATGGAGGAGCTGTGAGCTGGAGAAGCTGCAAGCAAAGCGTGATCGCGGGATCTACAGTAGAAGTGGAATACATGGCTGCTGCAGAAGCGTCAAGTGAAGGAGTTTGGATCAGGAACTTCATCACTGAGCTTGGCGTGGTTCCAAGTGCCTTGGACCCACTGGAGATATTGTGTGACAACACTGGCGCCATAGCACTCGCTAAGGAACCAAGATATCATCCAAAAACCAAGCATATCAACCGCAAGTTTCATATAATCCGAGATTATATAGCAGATGGAGATCTGAAGATTAGCAAAGTACATATAGATCTGAATGTCGCAGATCCATTGACTAAACCTCTTCCACGTGCAAAACATGATCAGCACCTTAGTGCCATGGGTGTTAGATTGTTGCCAGATGTAAACTAGATTATTGACTCTAGTGCAAGTGGGAGACTGTTGGAATTATGCCCTAGAGGCAATAATAAAGATGTTATTATTATAATTCTTGTTCATGATAAAGTTTATATTCCATGCTAGAATTGTATTAAGCAGAAACTTTAATACTTGTGTGGTTTGTGAACAACACCATGTTCCTAGTATGCCTCTATGGACTAGCTCATTGATTAATGATGGTTAAGGTTTCCTGACCATAGACATGAGTTGTTGATTAATAATGAGATCATATCATTGGGAGAATGATATGATGGACAGACCCAAACTAAGCGGAACAATTAGATCGTGTCATCGTGTTCATCTTTGCGAAGCTTTTCTTATGTCAAATATTGTATTCCATAGACCATGAGATAATACAACTCCCCAGTATCGGAAGAAAGCTTTGAGGTCATCAAACATCATCCTATGAGAGGGTGATCATAAAGGTGTCACTCAGGTGATCGGAAAGTACCTGTTGGGTTGTGTGTATCGAGATGGGATTTGTCCCTCCCAAGTCAGAGAGATATACTTCGGGCCCACTCGGTAATCGATATCAACACCGCTTGCAAGCATGTGGTTAAGGAGTTAATCACAAAGTGATATCGGATTACAGAACGAGTAAAGTACTTGCTGTGAACGAGATTGAACTAGGTATGACGGTACCGACGATCAAATCTCGGGCAAGTAAAATATCGTGAGACGAAGGGAATATATATATGGGATTGAATGAATCCTGGCATCGTGGTTCATCCGATATGATCATCGATGAATGTGTGGGAGTCAATATGGGTTTCCAGACCCCGCTGTTGATTATTGATAGAAGATCATGTCTGCATGTTCTCGAACCCGAAGGGTCACACACTTAACGTGTCTTGATGCTAGGATGGATTGGATAATCGTTTATGAGTTTTTGTTCGGAGTCTCGGATGGGATCCGGGACATCACGAGAGGTTCCGGAATGGTCCGGAGAATAAGATTCATATAAGGCAATGCAGTTTTTGGAGTTCGGAATTGTTTCGGGTTAATCGGTATTGTACCGGAAGCTTCTAGAACCTTCCGGAGGGGGACCAACGTGGCCCCACCTGCCGGGAGGGGGAATGGGCCTATGAGGGAGTGTCCTGGCCGCATTGGGCCAGGGGCACAAGCCCCATAGTGTCACATCCCAAGATTTTCCAAATCTTGTTTATGTGAAAAATAAATAAACAAAATAAAAGATTGTTGAATTTTAGGGTGAAAAGAAACTTTTGTTTCTAAATGGAAACTTAAAAATCCCATCTTGAACAAACTTTGGTTAACATTTGAATCCAACTAAATTCAAATCAAGTGGAATGCATTCTTCATAAATGCATTTGGAAATTTAAACACTTGAGAAATAAACCAAAACCCTAAACCCTAATGGAATAAAATCATTTCCATGTTATATCTAAAACTATGGATTTGATCCATATAAAAACTTGTCAACAAAATGATCAAGAATGACAAATAGAAATATTATAAAACCATATAAATTGATTTCATTCAATTTGGAGCCATAGATAAAATCTTATGAATTTAATAAAATAAGGAAATAAAATTTCCAAAGCTAATAAAGAACCTATCTATAAATCCATACCAAATGGTGAGAAAATAAACCTAAAGATATTTAAAAGGATAAATAAATCTCAAATAAGATTTTACAAATTGGAGTCACCAAGTTTGGATCTATAAATAAAAAGATATCGATTTTATAAGATGAAGAAAGAAATATTAAATAAGAATATTTAAAGACCAAATTAAATCTTGGCCTAATCCATTAAGCAAATGGAATGAATATAATCCAAAACCCAAATAAAATAAATGGATAAATTTTTTTCCAAAATAAAATAAAATGGATTAAACCAAATCCCTATTTTAATAAAGACAAATCTCTAATAAGAATAATTATATAATTCATGAGAAAATAGTATTTTGGAATTTACCCAAGTGGATTAAAAGTTGTTTAATTAACTTAAATAAAATAAATCTTCCAAATAAAATTTAGGGAATTAAAACTATATTTAATTCCATTGGAATTAATACACATACCCAATTCAAATGATTTATGAATCATATTAAATACTTTCCAAATAATTCAAGATGAATTATTTGACATCCTATTAAACAAATAAAAACCTAATGAAAAGATTTGGAAAGTTTAAGAATTTAAGTGGTGTTTGAGAATATTATTAAATCTTAATTGATTAAAAACAAGGGCTTATTTGAATAATTAAAAGACCCCCAAAAGAATAAAGTTTTATTCAAAAATTGACTTCAGATTATATTACTAATCAGTATTTAAACCTACACAAATTTTGGTTGAGGTTTGAATTCAAATGGATGTTTGAAATAATTAAACAAAATCAAAACAGAATAAAAGAAAAGGAAAAAAGGAAAAACAATCAGAACAAAAAAAAGTAAAAGACTCGACCCAGTCAACAGGCCCACTAAGCCCAACTCGCAGCCCACCTACACCCCCTCTGCCGAAACGTTTTTCCACCCACCCTTGCACCCGCAGAGACACCGACAGATGGACCCCACCCCCACTCTCTCTCTCGCTGCCAGACGACCTCACTGCCACCTCACCTTCTTCCTCCCCGCGCGTAGACCACGCCCTTCTCCCCCTGTCGTTCCGCCGGTGGTTTATTCGCTTAATTGCTCGGTAATGGCGCAATAACCCAGCCCGCGATCCCGCCTACTTAACCGCCTGCGTCTCCTCTCCGTTTCCCCCTCAGTCCCCCACCCTAGAGCGCCCCCAGTCTGCTTAATTTCGCACTTCACCGTCTCTGTCTCCGGCGAGCTCCGCAAGAAATTCAGGCAGCCCCTCGTCGCCCCTCGCCTCCTCGAGAACACAAGCGTGAACCCCAGACCCTGGCGCATCTCCCCGTAGCGCCAACTCGTCCCCGTGCGCCCCAGAACCTCGGCAACGACGACGACCACCGCCGCCACCGTCTGTTTCCTCTCCGGCGAAGCCTCGGGTAAGAACCTGACCGCCCCTATCTTTCTCTTTCACGCGCGCATCCTCGCCACGTCTTTGCGCATCTAACCATACTCTCCTCTCCCTCTGGCATGCACCGAAGCCCCGTCCCCGTCGACAAGCAGAAGCTCCTGGCGCCACCCCTAACTCCGACGAGCGATTCTCATCGACCCCGTGCGCCCCCTCGCCAGCAAGTACCACCTTGAGCTTCCCCACGCCACGGCGAACTCGTTGAGCATCTCCCCTTCCTCCCTCGCTTCCTGTAATGTCGCCACCGTCGTCGTCTGACCGCTCCGTCGCCAGTCGCCGCCGCCAGCACCGCTGGTATATGGTCAAAGGTTGTGCGCCGTAGGATTTAGATCCAACACTCACGATAGAAACTAACCGAAGGGGTACGTTTGATTCTAAGCCACACGATCTGCCTTAGATCCAATGCACCAGAGAGCGCGATCCAGCCGAAGCGGTACCGGCGAATAGGAACAAGCCACGTGGCCTGTGACTGTTTTAAAAACCAGAAACTTTCCTATTAGATGTTCAAATTTGTAAAATCCATAACTTACAAACCACATGTCCAAATTTTGCAAATTTTATATCAATGGATTCATCAAAACAAGTACTTTCTGACCATGCACTTTGTTTAGTAAAATGTTGCTGTTAAATTGATTGTTTTTGCAGAAACTTATGTAAGCATGTTTAGGATATAAAAATTGTTCTAAAATGATTTTGGGGATAAAATCTTGGGAAAATGGTTTGTTTTGAACCTATTGACCATAGGAATCACTTTGTGGTTTCAAAAATATATTTGGTGAAGCAAAAGAATGAATCTTAGATTTAAACCATTTCTAGTCAAATAAAAATAATGTTTATTTATTAGAAATGCTTTTGGGAGAAAACCTTTGGAAAATGTTTTGGAATAAACTCTCTGGCCCCAAACACCAAGTTTTATGATTTGAAAATGTATTTGGTGAACCCTATAAAACTATTACTTTGCTAAAGACATTTTCAACCACATAAAATAATGACTTGGTTTAAAAATGGTTTATGAAGTGAAATCTTTTGCAAATGATTTTGCCACTTTATAAGATGATCATTAGGTGTTTTAAAATGTTTATAACCTATTAGAAACCACTTTTACAAATAAAACAATCTTTAGCATGCTTGCATGCATTGTTTTGTTTCTATCATTTTATGTGATGAATTGCTTGAATGGTAGATTGAAATATTGCTTGCTTGATTGAATTGTAGTGATTTGAAGTGTGCAAAGATCAAGGAGTGAACCTACACTCTCTACCAAAAAGGCAAGTGATGCTTCATACTTTTGTCCCATTATTTTCACTATGCATTAGTGATATTTCTAAGTAGGACTTGCATGGAATTTTGCTAAGTGTAAACTATGCCATGGGAAATCCTAGTAGATGAAACCTTACTAGAAATTTCCTAATTTAAGATTCCTATTACTATCATGCTTAGCTTAGCTAATAGAAAACAAGGGTGGAATATATATTCATGCTATGGAAAAATTCCTAAGTCTGAGGACTTGTGTTTTGTTTAATAAAACAACTAAGTGAATGAATCACCTGGGTGGAATGGAAGGAATGGTTTGTGTTGAGTGGTTACACAAGGCCAGGGGACTGGTGAACCTTGTGTATCACACTTGTGGATGGCCACCCAGGAACAAAGAGATTTGAGATGTCAAATGTTGAGAAGCTTCAAGTGTAGCCACTTGGCATTATGGGCTCTGCCTGGATCATATAGGTTGCAATAACTTAGCCAAATGGACAGTTGGTGGTAGGGGTTTGATAGGTTGGAACGCATCCATTCTGGTCTAAGGGAAGGCTTCTGAAAGATCTTGTCTTGGTGAAACCAAGTCTTGTGGGGAAAGTGCAACACCTCTGCAGAGTGTAAAAATCTAAGTACTTAGCCATGTCCCTGGTAAAGGACAATTTGAGCATCAAGACATGGAAGCTATCAAGAATCTCCTCATCCCAATTTCTAAGTTAAAATCTTGTGGGTGAACAATGGATTGAAGGATCACCAATTTCTATTGGGAGATGCCTTGGGAATGTTTTTGTCAAGCAAAAACTTAGTGTTTTCAAATGATAAGGAAAAACTATTTTGAGCAAAGCAAGCCTAAGCTCCACTTAGCCAAATGCATATAGATGATAGACTCCACTATACCACCATAGTATCACTTGCCAATACAATTCAAATGTATTGACCCTTGTGGCTGTAACTTGTTATGTTGCAGGTTTGTTTGATATTAGTGAAGTTTAATGATTAGGATTACAAGTCTACAACCAACATGTCTGCCTGTGGCACTTTGAAGATGAAGGACCCCATGCTATTGTTATATTCTGCTGCATTGTAATGAGATAGCCAAATGAGCTATGTAAGATGTAATAAATTATTTTATTCCTGGTTTATGACCTTTGTTTCTTGATATTACATCTTAACTATGGATGCTAGCTATTGATCCAGGGACTAGCATTGTAAACACAGGGATCTCTACCTTATTAAAGGTTGGGAACCTTACACATAGGGCCCAGCCGGCCAAGCCTAGGGCAAAACCCTAGGGGAGCTTCTAGAAGGGGGGAAACTTGCCCCCCACTCCTCCCTCCTTGGCCGCCGACCCTAGGGCTTGGGGGAGGGGCAAGGGCCAGCCGCCCACCCATCTATATAAATAGGGCTGGGGGCGCACCCTCCCAACACCTGCTCCACAACCCTAGCCGCCCTGCTGCCCCTCCTCTCTCTCTCCCTCCCGACTGCGCGTAGGCGAAGCCCTGCCATAGAAACTCTCCACCACTTGCACCGCGCCGTCGTGTTGTAGATCCAATCCATCTCTCCACCCAACTTGCTGGACCGAGGAAGGAGGAGACATCGAGGTGCCGCACGTGTGCATCTCTCGGAGGCATCGCCACTTGCGGTGTTAGATCGGATCGGATCGCGAGGAGGAGAAGCGAGTACGACTACATCACCCATGTTCCGTCGAACGTTCCGCTGTGCGAATCTTCAATGGTATGAAGATCTCATCTATCCCCCCTCGTTGTTTGCATCTCCTAGATTAGATCTTGGCTTTCCCGTTCGCATCCGTAGAATTTTTTTGATTTACTATTCTGCGAAACCCTTCAGACATATTGTTGATTGGAAATGATGTATCTTTTATTAACACAAGTTAAGAATTTCATCTCGATGAAAGACTTAGGCAAAACCCGAATATGTGGCATCAATATCTATATAGATAGATTGGGACGCTAGTATGGTTGTGCCAAATGTACATAGATGAGATATTGAATGAGTTCAATATGAAAATGACAAGAAAGATTCTTGCCACACAGAAAGGATTAAATCAAAATTCAAGTGTATCGACACTTGGTAAGTGAAACAAAGATTCAAGTATAGATTGATACTTGATGTATGAAATCACAAAGAGTATTTATATCAATCATACTGTGATATGTACAAATCCATATATGTCCTATGCTCTAAATGTTATGAGCATATACCAGAATGATTCATAAGATGATCATTGGACGATAGTAAGGATATTCTTATGATCTTTTGGAAGAACTAAGAATATATTATTTTTATAGATATGACAAATAGATGATTAGTTCATTGTAAAAGTACTACATTGATACTAGTTTTGTCACAAAGTACAAATTAAGTTTATCTCAATCTAAACTAAGGGTGGCACAATATAATGGAAAGTAAGTTCCATAATGGATTTGGATGAGTTCCAAAGTTAAGACATTGTGACAAATACTACAACAAAAGGCTAAGTATATGACTGCTATTATGGCATCAAAAGAGGACATTTGTGTTAAGTAGTGTGTTATCAAACTAGGTGTGGTTCACAGCGGGATAGTACCATGAAGATATATTGTACGCCAACATTATCAACATGTTTTAACCCCAAGGAACCAAAGGTCTCACCAAAGGACCAAATTTATACAAAGCCATCTCATTAGAGAATGAGTGATGCGTAGAGACGCAAAGACATGGAATTACACACGGACCTGAAAGAGTCGGATCCGAAGATCAGTTGACCACTAGCAATCATGTAAATACAACACCGGAAAGCCATAGGTGTTGAATACACAAAGATTTGAAACTAGATTATTGTCTCTAGTGCAAGTGGGAGACTGTTGGAGATATGCCCAAGAGGCAATAATAAAGAGGTTATTATCATATCTTCATGCTTATGATAAATGTTTACATACCATGTTATAATTGTATTAAACCGGAAACATTAATACTTGTGTGATTTGTAAACATAAAAGAGACCCTAGTAAAGCCTCTTGTTAAACTAGCTTGTTGGTTAATATATGATCATGGTTTCCTAATCATGAACATTGAGATGTTATTAACAACAAGATCATATCATTAGGAGAATGGTGTGATGGACATACTCCTATAGATAAGCGTAGAATAAAGATCAAGTCATTTCAATAGTTCGTTTGCTATAAGCTTTCTGATACATAGTAACCTAATTCCTTCGACCATGAGATCATGCTAATCACCATCACTGGAAGGATGCTTTGATGACATCAAACACCACACCGTAACTGGGTGGCTATAAAGGTGGCATTGAGTGTTCGGAAAGTATGTGTTGAGGCACATGGATCAAGAGTGGGATTTGTCCATCCATATGAAGGATAGATATACTCTGGGCCCTCTCGGTGGAATGTCATCCGATTAGCTTGCAAGCATGTGACTGGCTCACAAGGGATCACATATCATAGGAACGAGAAAAGAGTACTTATCGGTAAGGAGGTTGAACTAGGTATGCAGAGATACCGACGATCAAACCTCAGATAAGTAAACTATCGCGAGACAAAGGAAAATTTGTATCGTATGTAAGTGGTTCATTCGATCGCAAAGTAATCGTAGAAATATGTGGGAGCCATATGAATTTCCAGATTCCTCTATTGGTTATTGATCGGAGAAGTGTCTCAGTCATGTTCGCGTAATTCACGAACCGTAGGGAGACACACTTAAGGATTTGATGTTGTTTAGTAGATATGGAATGTAATTAGGGAGACCTAATGTTTTTCGGAGTCTCAGATGGGATCCGGGATATCACGAGGAGATCCGGAATGGTTCGGAGAATAAGATTCATATAAGGAAAGTCCAATTTCAGAGTTCGGGAATGATTCCGATGATTTCATCGGATAGGTTCTAGAAGGGTCTAGAAGGTTCACTAGACCGGAAGGGGAAGGGAACATGAATGTGTCATGGATAAGTGGAATGATTGGATCATGTCCTAGGTCACTTGGTTGGGCATTAATAAATCAAGATCCAAATTGAAAGTCAAAAGGCAAGTTTGAAAAGTCAAACTAGAACAATGTGTCCTGGTGGAGGAATGAAAGAATCCTTCTTTCCCTCCACCACAAGCCAACAAGGAGAGGGAGTTGGGGAAAGATTCAAACTCCCCTCTCCCAAGCTGCCCTCCCTCTCATAAATAGAGGGGAGGGGTGCCCTATGGCCACACAACACCAGCCCCTCCACACCTAGCCGCGTCGCCGCCCCCAGCGCCGCCACCGCTCGCCGCCGCCGCTGTGCCGCCTAGCGCCGCTGCCCTAGCCGCTGCCAGCCATGCCTCCTCCTCTCTGGCCCTCCAAAACCCTAGATCGCCGGAAACCCTAGATCCACCATAACCTGCTCCGGCTTAGGCGAAGCCCTACAAGATTTTCCCTCAACTTCCGACAACATGCCATCGTGCTGCCAGAATCGCGAGGGGAGAACTACAACCTCTGCTGCCTGCTAGAACAAGGGAGAGGAAGTTATTCATCAAGTACCGAACGTGTGACCGACTATGGAAGCGTTGTCGGAACACAGCGCCGGAAGGATCGTCTACGCGATCTTGAGATCAGCAAGTGTACGACTACATCACCCACGAGAATCTGCTCTCGTTAACCACTTTGGAATCTTCGAGGGTGAGTACTCTAATCGACTCGTTGCTACAATCTAGTAGATAGATCTTGTCTTGTTTGTGTGCATGCGGTAGAATTTTTTTGTTTTCCATGCTACTAACCCCTACAGTGGCCGCCTCAAACACCCCTCGGCCTCCCTCTTCGCCTATAAGTTGCCTTCTAACCTAAAAACTCAGGGGGGTCAACATTTTTCCAAAAAGAGTTCCACTGTGCCGCCACCACCAGAAACCGCGATTCGGAACGAGAAACTCCGTTTTGGCACCCTGTCGGGACGGGGAATTTGGAGAGGATCATCGCCATCATCATCACCAATGCCTCTCCATCAACCATCCATGTTTCCCTCATCCATGAGTGAGTAATCCCCTGCTGTAGGCTATGGGGATGGTAGGGATTGGATGAGTTCTATCATGTAATCGAATAAGATTGTTAGGGCATGGTGCCTAGTATCTCTATTAGTGCTATTTGACTTTGTTGCAACTTGTTGTGCTTAATGCTTGTCACTAGGGCCCGAGTGCCATGATCTCAGATCTGAACTTATTATTGAATCATTATGATATTATTTTTGTGATCTTATCTGCAAGTTGTGTACACATATCATTGTCTGGATCCAAAGGCCCCAAAGTGACAATAATTGGGACAACCGGAGGGGGTGGCTGTGGTGTGAGGATCACATGTGTTCACAGAGTGTTAATGCTTTGCTACGATGCTCTATTAAAAGGAGCACCTTAATTGCCAGTAGTTCCCTAGAGGCCCCGCTGGCACGGGCTGGTTGGACAGAAGATGTTATGCAAGTTCTCATTGCGAGCACATATGACTATATTTGGAGCACATGCCTAGGATTGTTTAGTACTTGGATGCTTGTTATTATTTATCTGCAATGCCCTAGATCTTGAAGTTACATGTTTAGACTCGTCCATGCAACACCCGTCCATCCATCCCTATGCCTACCGCACTTGAATCCCACTGTTTACCGTTACTGTTACTATTGCTACGGTTTCACTGCTGCTATTGCTTTGCTGTTACTACTACCAAACTGTTGCTACTAATAAACTTCTCTGAGCAAGAACTATTTCCAGGTGCAGCTGAACTGACAACTCAGTTGATAAGGCTTGCAAGTATTCTTTGGCTCCCTTTGTGTCGAATCAATAAATTGGGTAATACTACCCGCGAAGACTGTTCTGATCCCCTATACTTGTGGGTCATCAAGACTATTTTCTGGCGCCATTGCCGGGGAGCATAGCTTTATTTGTAAGTTCACTTGGATCTATTATTATTCACTGCTACTCCATTCATCATGGGGAAGTCTCGTGATGGAAAGTTTCCTATTTTACCATCCACTACAAGAAGAGTTACAGTTCTAAACACCTCTGCTGCTCTTGATTCACCATCTGTTATAAGTAAGCATGTTACACCACCACCACATACACATGCTACACACACTGCTACTACTGTTGAATCTGAAACTGCTTCTCATACTCATGATGTTACTTCTACTGTGCTTGATGCGAGTGGTTCATTAGGTCCTTTCCTAGATGCTACTATTGCTAGAACTATTTTGGGAAACACTGAAACTCCTAGTGAAGACACTATTACACCTGTTAGCTCACCTGAGTCTAGAGAGAGATATGATATTAGTGATGGTTACATTGAAATGACTGATGAATTTATTGAAGAGTACCAAAACACACATGGTGCTAGTGCTATTAGAAGTCTCCTTGAGATACGTACCATTATTCCTAAACTGTCTTCTGATCCTAAGTTTGCCACTTCCCCCATAGATATTATAGATAAATATTATGATTTATCTCTTGATTTATCCTATTTACATATTGTTGAGAAAGAACCTTTTTGTGGGACTGAAAAAGAGAGTGATGTGGCACATATGAATGAGCTTTCCACTATGAGTGCTTTATTCTCTGATGATTTTAAGATGCGCAAGTACTTTGTTACAAAGATCTTCCCTTTTTCACTAAAAGGAGAAGCTAAAGCTTGGTTTAATAGATTACCTCTTGGATCCATTGATAGCCTTGATTGCTTGATTGCTTCTTTCTTCTAGAAATATTTTCCTTCTAGTGCTAGACATGCTGCTTTACAGAAACTTTTTGATTTTAAACAGGGAGAATAAGAGAAATTGTCTGAGTCATGGACAAGGTTCTGTGCCTTGATTCATGCACATCCTGGATGTCCATTTCCTAAAAATGAGCTTCTTGATATTTATTATAATGGACTAACTGATGATTCTAGGACATACCTAGATAGTTTTGCTGATTGTGTTTTCAGGAAAAGAACTCCTACAGATGTTGAAGAATTAATGGCTAAAATAAGCAAGAATTATGATGATTGGACTTCAACTGAGCTAAATACACCTGAGCCTATTACTCCTAAACCAGTTGTGACTGAACCAGTTCCAACACCAAAGAAGAGGGGAGTGATTGCATTAAATGATGAAGTGATGAAAGAAGCTAAGAAATGTCTTAAGGAGAAAGGTATTAGAGCTGAAGATGTGAAGAATCTACCTCCTATATAAGAATTATGTAAGCCAATTCCCCACTTATCTACTATTGAGGTACACTCTCTCCACTTTAATGAAGGTGATATTCCCTATGGTAAACCTCCAGATCAATGCTTAGAGGAACTTGACGCCTTTATTGTTAAACAAGGTAATTTTAATAACCAAGCTCAGAATAATTTATTGGAAAACTCTAGAGCTATTAATGAGTTGAAAGATATTGTGGAAAGAACTGCTAATGATGTTAAAATGCTTTGTAAACACTTCAAAATGGTTCAAACTCAAATTGATCAACTTGCTAAGGTACAAAAAGATATGCTAGTTAATGCCTCAGGAGATAAACATGCTTATGGAATTAGAACTAGGAGTGGTATAGCCACTCAAGATCCTTTATACCCTGAAGGACACCCTAAAAGAAGAGCAGGATTCTCAACAAGTTGAAAACTGTGGTAGTCCTCATAAGAGAAAGAAAAAGAGTTGAGGAACCACGTGAACCTGCTATAGACCCTAATAGTATATATGTCTCTGATGCTGAAACTTAGAGTGGTAATGATCAAAATGATGCTCCTGATAAGGAGGAAGTTGAGGAAGAACCTGAGAAGCACACTAAGAACACTAGGTACACTAATGAAGATTTTATTGCTAATAAACATGGTAGTGAAAGAGAACCTTTGGTGTAGAAACCTATGCCTTTTCCCAATAAGAAACACAAGTCAAAGGAGGAAGAACACTATAGCAAGTTTTGTGAGCGGATAAAACCTTTATTTTTGCAAATTCCTTTAACTGATGCTATTAAGTTGCCTCCTTATTCAAAGTATATGAAGGATATTGTCTCTAATAAAAGGAAGATTCCTAATGACGAAATTTCTACTTTGCTTGCTAATTATTCCTTCAATGGTAAGGTTCCAAAAAACTTGGTGATCCAGGTATACCAACTATTCCTTGCTCTATTAAAAATAATTATGTTATAACTTCTTTATGTGATTTGGGAGCTGGAGTTAGTGTTATGCCATTTTCTCTCTACAAGAGACTCTAGCTAGAAAAGTTGATACCAACTGATATATCTTTGCAAATGGATGATAAGTCTACTACTATTCCTGTTGGTATATGTGAGGATGTTCCTATTCAAGTGGCTCATAATTTCTTGGTTCTAATTGATTTTGTTGTGCTTGAGATGCCTAAAGATGATAATATGTCTATTATTCTTGGGAGACCTTTTCTTAATACTGCGGGTGCTGTCATCAATTGTAATTAAGGAAAAGTAACTTTTAATATTAATGATAAAGAGCATACTGTCTATTTCCCCAAGAATATTTATAAGAGCTATTGCCTGAATTCCATTGAAAATATTGAGAGCATCAAAGTTGGGGAAATATATTATCCCATTCCACAAGAAAGTTTTGAAACTATTATGATTGGGACTATTGCTATCAAGTTTGAGGTAACATAATCACTTTGTGGAATGCAAAGTTTTGCTTCATATAATATTGTTATGGTAACAAGACTTGATCAACCTTGTTAAAAAAGGGATTTTAATGAACAAAATAATGCTTTCACAGTGGTTATACTTGCTCACTTTTATTTTCTCCTTCCTAGTCTTTGATCTTTATCTTGTTAGTCTTAGTTTTGCTAGTTATTTGCTTGTTAGAGTGTCTTAGAGCTTATGTAGTTTTAGTTTTGGTTTGCTTTTGCTTCTTCTAAAAAATATTTTTTCTGCGAGAAAATCAATTTTCATACCCTAAAAATTGGCCAAAATAAAGTTTCCCGAAAAATCCCAGAAAATTCATATTAATTTTTTCTCAAAAAAGGGGCAGAGGGACACCTGGAGTCGCCCAGGGGGACCCACCAGGCCAGCACACCCCCTGGTGGCGCGGCCAGCCCCAGGACGCACCTGGCCTAGGTGGGGCCCACGTGTGGCCCTCCAAGTTGCCTCCTTCCAGCCACTTCTTTCTCTCTACCGAAAAACACCGGAAATCTTTCTCAAGCTCGAGTTCCTGTGTTCTTGCTCCCGATTTTTGATCTCCTTTCTCAGCCCATCTTTACTGCTGATTTTTGGAGGGATTGCTCCTTGGTATGTGCCTCCTCCACTTGTCCAATTACTTTTTTTGATTGGTAGATTGTATCATGAGTATTTGGTACAATAGGTGTCAGGTTGTGTGAGCTTGCATGCTTGTGCTTGTTGGAGATATGCCCAAGAGGCAATAATAAAGTGGTTATTATCATATCTTCACACTTATGATAAATGTTTACATACCATGCTATAATTGTATTAACAGGAAACATTAATACTTGTGTGATTTGTAAACATAAAATAAGAGTCCCTAGTAAAGCCTCTTGTTAAACTAGCTTGTTGGTTAATATATGATCATGGTTTCCTGATCATGAACATAGAGATGTTATTAACAACAGGATCATATCATTAGGAGAATGATGTGATGGACATACTCCTATAGATAAGCGTAGCATAAAGATCAAGTCATTTCAATAGTTCAATTGCTATATGCTTTCTGATACATAGTAACCTAATTCCTTCGACCATGAGATCATGCATATCACCTTTTCCGGATGGATGCTTTGATGTCATCAAACACCACACCGTAACAGGGTGGCTATAAAGGTGGCATTGAGTATTCAGAAAGTATTGGTTGAAACACATGGATCAAGAGTGGGATTTGTCCATCCATATGACGGATAGATATACTCTGGGCCCTCTCGGTGAAATGTCATCCAATTAGCTTGCAAGCATGTGACTGGCTCACAAGGGATCACATATCACGGGAACGAGAAAAGAGTACTTATCAGTAACAAGGTTGAACTAGGTATGCAGAGATACCGACGATCATAACCTCGGATAAGTAAACTATCGTGAGACAAAGGGAAATTGGTATCATATGTAAGTGGTTCATTCGATCGCAAAGTAATCGTAGAAATATGTGGGAGCCATATGAATTTCCAGATTCCTCTATTGGTTATTGATCGGAGAAGTGTCTCGATCATGTCCGCATAATTCACGAACCGCAGGGAGACACACTTAAGGATTCGACGTTGTTTGAGTAGTTATGGTATTATGAGAAAGAGACCGAATGTTGTTCAGAGTCTCGGATGGGATCCGGGATATCACGAGGTTATCCGGAATGGTCCGGAGAATAAGATTCATATAAGGAAAGTCCCGTTTCGGAGTTTGGAAATGTTTCCGGTGTTTTCATCGGGAATGTTCTAGAAGGTTCCGGAATGTCCGGCACTCCGGGAAAGGGGAGGGTACATGAATGTGTCATTACATATTGGAATGATTGCATCATGTACTAAGTGTTCTTGCTGTTCCAAATAAAGTATTAAATTGAATCCTAAAACAGAAAAGTCAAATGGCCAGTTTGAAAGTCAAACGGCTAAAACAAGAAACTGTGGGAAACAAGCAAGAGGTGGTTGAAACCGACTTGGGGGAGGAGTCTCCTCTCCAAGCCGGCGCGCCACCCAAGGACGACTTGGGGAGGGACTCCCCTCCCCTTGGCCGCACCTCCCACCTATAAGAGGAGGGGCAGGGCCTCCTCCTCTAGACACACAAGTTCCTATCCTCTAATCTCCGGTTTAGAGCCGTTTTGGTTTAGAGCTTCTAATTTCCCTAGCCTTCGGTTTAGAGCCTTCTAATTGGTGTGTCTAATCCCTAGACCACTAATAGCTCTCTCTCATACTCGCTCCGGCTTAAGGCGAAGCCCTGCGAGATCTCCCCTCTACTTCCGGTACCACGCCGTTGTGCTGCCGGAATCGCGAGGAGAGTGCTACAACCTCCGCTGCCTGCTGGAACAAGGGAGAGGAAGGTCTTCGTCAAGTACCGAACGTGTGACCGACTGCGGGAGCACTGCCGGAACGTGGCGCCAGAAGGATCGTCTACGCGATCTTGAGATCGGAAAGAGTACGACTACATCACCCACGAGAATCTGCTCTCGTTAACCGCTTTGGAATCTTCGAGGGTAAGTTATTCCATCGACTCGTTGCTACAATCTAGTAGATAGATCTTGGCTTGTTTGTTTGTATGCGATAGAAATTTTTTGTTTTCCATGCTACGAACCCCTACAGTGGTATCAGAGCCGTGTCTATATGTAGATCTGTTGCACGAGTAGAACACAATGGTCATTGTGGGCGTTGATGCTTTTATTGTTGATTGCTTCTTGTGTACTTTGCATCTTGCGGTATGTTGGGATGAAGCGGCCCGGGCTAACCTTACATGACATCGTTCATGAGACTTGCTCCACGCTTGACATGCAACTTGTATTGCATAAGTGGCTTTGCGGGTGCCTGTTTCTCCTAGCATAGTTAAGATCCAATTTACAACGGGTGATTAACAATACTAGTATCAATGTTGTGGTTCTTGTTCGTAAGTTAGAACGACACTTATTGAAAGCCCCAAACCACGTAAAATATGCAAAGAAATTAGAGGCGTCTAACTTTGTTTTGCAGGGGTGTGCAGTGATGTGATATGGCCATGATTGTGATTATATATGATGTATGCAATGTTCCTTATTGTAAGTTGGCAACCGGCAGGAGCCATATGGTTGTCTTTAATTTCTGTTAAGACCCGCGTGTCTATTCAAAGTAGTTGTAATAGTTGAAGCCGGTGGACGACAACCATGGAGAGGCGTCATTGACCTTGATGCAATGCCTGTGATGATGGAGATCATGTTCGTGCTAGAAGATGGAGATCGGAAGCACAAAGAAGAAAGGCCATATCATATCACATATTATGAATTGCATGTGATGTTAATCCTTTATGCATCTTGTATTGCTTAGTAGACGACGGTAGCATTATAAGATGATCCCTCATGCACATGAATTTCAAGTCATAAAGTGTTCACCCTTAGTTAGCACCGTTGCTAAAGCTTGTTGTTTCGAAGCACCACGTGATGATCGGGTGTGTTAGATTCCGCAAGTGTATACAACGTGAGCAAGCCAGATTTGCTCATGCAGAAGCTAAGGTTTGATCTTGACGAGCCTAGCATGTACAGACATGGCCTCAGGAATACGGATTACCGAAAGGTAGAGCATGAGTCATTGTCACATCCCAAGATTTTCCAAATCCTGTAATGTGAAAATAAATAAATAAAACAAAAACTTTGTTTGATTTTCAAGGCCAGAAGAAACTTTTTGAATCTAAATGGAACCTCAAACCCATTTGAATCAAATAAAGTCCTAAAGGGATTTAAAAAGATAAACATTTTAAATAAATGAAAACAAAATATTTTGGAAATACTATTTTTGATCATTAAAATAAAAGGATTTGGTTTTCAATTAAAATAAAAGTTTTATAGATAAAGATTGTTTTATAGAGCCAAATTAAACCTTGGCCAAGACTTTGAATAAAACAATTTGTTTTGATAAAAATAGTAAAGGTTTATTTAAATAAAATGATGAGGATTTAATATCCAATTTTTATTTAAGTAAAGGCTTTTCCCATTTAAATAAACACCAAAACTTATTATTTTGTTTTAAATAGGTTTTCCAAGTATTTTATATTCTCTAATAAAACCTAATAAAGTGTTTTGTCTTTATTTTAGATTTTAAAATAAACATTCTCAATAAAACAAACCCTAGTTGAATTAATAATGAAAGTCTATTTTATTAAATTAATAATGGACTCTAAAATAAAATGATATTTTGTATTAGAACAAGATTTTCAAATGAATTGTATTTTCAAATAAAACCTACTAATTTGATTTTGAAAACATTTGGATTTCTAATGAAGATTTTATTAATTAAAACAAACCCTAATTTATTAAATAACTAAAGATCCATTTTATTTAATCAATAAATGAGTCTTAAAATAAATAAAAATATTATTTTATTTTGGACTTTGGACTTTGTTGATAAACAGAACCAAAAACACAATGCAAAGTTTAATGATTGTTTGAATTGTTGAATTATTTGAATGCTTGAATAATTGTTTGAAATAACAAATCAGGAAATAGAAATGGAAAAAGAAAAAGGATTAGACAGAAAAAAAACAGAACAAAACGAGCAGCCCAACCATCTAGCCCAGCTCCAGCCCATCTAGCCCACCTCCTCTCCCGAACCGTTTTTCTTCACCACAGAAAGAACCCGATGAACCACTGACATGTGGACCTTCCCCCTCTTCCCTTTTCCCACTGACCGACCGGCCCCACTCCGCTAGTCATCTTCTTCGCCGCGACTCCCTCCTTCCCCTCACCGCGCGGCAGTTTCTTCCCGTTGATAGCTCCATCAATCCGCGTTAATCCGTGCATTAAACCTCGCCACGACCACGCCCTTTTAATCGCCTCGCTCTCTCCTCCGTTTTCCCCCAGACACCGCCTCCCCTCTGCCTCCAGGCCGCCCCAATTTCCCTCTGTACCGCTGCTACTCCGACGACCCTCCTCGCCAATTCCGGCCAAGACTCGCCGCCCCTCTCCTCCCCGACCAAGCTCACAGCATCCCCACTCTCAGGTGCATCTGCTAGTGCATCCAACTCGACCGCGGGTACCCTGTAACCTCGCCTTCGACAACGGCCGCCGTCGCCACCGTCTGCTTCATCTCCGGCGAGTACCCCAGGTAGTTCCGTCCGCCCTTTTTCCCTCTCACTCACGCACGCATCCTCGCCAGGACTGTGCGCATCTGACCCTGTCTTCCGTTTGCCCTGGTACGCGCTGTAGCCTCGTCCTCGACGACGCCTGAGCAAGCCCGACGCTAACGACGTCTCCGACGAGCAATCGCCGCCGTCCCCGTGCGCCCCCTTCCCAACGACGAGCACCTTGAGCTTCAGAGCGTCACCGCGATCACTGTAAGCACCCTCACCTCCTTCCTTGTTTCCTGTTTCGCTAGCGCCGCCGCCAACTGGCCGCTCTGCCGCTCACCGTTGTTATCGCGCCGCCAGTTCGTGACTGTTTGATAGGAGCCGTCCGATAACAATCGAGTGGATGAGATAGAATGACTTAAACGCGAAGGGGTACTCAATCTGGGCCACTCGATCTAACTAGATCTAACATTCCACAGAGCCGATCCGGCCGAACCGGTATCGACCAGTAAGAACACGCCGCGTGTCACCTAATTCGTTATAAAAGAAATTTGAAAACAGATTTAATTGCAAACTTCAAACCCTTATATCTTTGGATCCACACGTCCAAATTTTTCAAATTTTATGTCGTTGGATTCAGGAGAACAAGCCCTAGCTAACCATGGCCTTAGTTTTGAAAATAGTATCTGTTAGCTTGATTGAATTTGCAGAAACATTTGTGTACTTGTTTAGAGTATAAAAATTGTTTAAAATTATTTTTAGGATTAAAAACCCTTGCAAAATGGAATTATGTGACCATACTGACCCTAGGACCCAACCCATAGTGTTAAAAATGATTTTGGTGAAATTTAAGTTGAATTATTTAACCTAGCCATTTTCTAGCCAAATAAACTCATTGATTTGATTATGGAAATGTTTTTGTAAAGAAAACTTTGGGAAAATGTTATGGACCAAACTTACTGATCCAAAACACCAAGCCTTGCCAAAGGCAACTTACTTGGTGAAAAACATAAAGTTTTGCTTTGAAAAGAATAATTTTCACTACATAAAATGTTGAATGGATTTTAAAATATACTTTGAGCAAAACCCTCTAACTAATGACTTTGCCATTTTGGTAAATGACCAATGTGGACCTTACAAAGTTTATAAACCTATTAGAGATCAACCTTTCAATAGAACCCTCTGCTGCATGAGATAGAATCCATACTTTGTGTGTGTGAAATGTTGTTTGTATAATGGTTTGGAATGCTACTTGATACTATGATTGCTTGATTGACTTGTAGTGAAATTAGCAAAGAGTGAGTCTAGCAAGATCAAGAAGTAAACTCTCATTCCCTACCAAAAAGGCAAGTTACACTATCATACAAAAGTCCTACTATTTTTATTATACTTAGTGGATTTTGAAAATATGCATGAAAAGATATTTCTGTACTTATGCTATGCTAAATCCTAATAGGATTCCCTATACACTCCTTAGTGAAAATATTGAAGTTGTACATGCTTAGCCATGCTATATGCTATAATTTGAAAAAGAGATACATGTTGAGATTTTACAAAGGTTGAGAAAAGGACTTGTGTTTTACATAATAAAACAAGGACTCAATGAACCACCTAGGTGGAGGATACTTTAAGTTTTGGAGAAGGTGGCAACAAAAGGGAACCATGTCTATGGCAACCACTTTGTGTTGTGCTCCAAAAGAAAACCACCTAGGAAACTTAGAGATCAAACATGCTTCTCCAATTGTGGCTTTCGTGTGCAACCACATGCTATTATGGCTCTGGCTTAGTCAATTACATTAGGAAGACCCATACATTGTCTTTAGTTACTGGACATGGGGATCTGGAATGCTTCATGGGGGTTGAAGACAAAGCTAGCAATGATGTATGGGAGGACCTTTTGGAAAGACTTCGTCACATTCTCAATCTGCCAGTACTCCATCTTGGTGAGCACTAATCCAGTAGGCCACTGGTGGCAAAAGGATGGGATTGTGACATGTGGGTAAAGTGTACTCCTTCTGCAGAAGTAAACAAAAATCTAAGTACTTAGCTGTGTCCCCGGTTATGGACAATACTGAGCAACTAAAGTTTGAACTATGGGAGATCTCGACATTCCAACTTCTAATATAAAAACTTGATGCCCTTGTGTGTCTACCAAGGAATTCAAAGAGATTTTGTAAAACTTGTTGCACTTGGGGTTACCAAGGTGCTCAAGAGCATGATGTACTTGGGGTTACCAAGGAACTCATGGATTTTGATAAAACTTGTTGCACTTGGGGTTACCAAGGTGCTCAAGAGATTTTGACAAGGATTTGAACACTTGAGTTTCTACCAAGGAGTTCAAGGAACTTGCAAAAGAAATTGACAAAGGACTTTAAAACCCTTTTTGAAAAGATAGGATAAAACAATGCTTTATGCAAATAAGCCTTAAACTCTACTTAGCCAAATATGCATATAATGATAGGATCCACTCTTATTATACATAAAAGTGAAGCTTGCCAATACAATTCAAAATGTATTGACCCTTGTGGCTGTAAATTGAAATGTTGCAGGTTGATTGTTTTTAAATGAAGATTGTTTGATTGACTAGGACTACAAAGTCTACAACCAACATCTGCCTGTGGCACTTTGAAGATGAAGGACCCATGCTTATAGTTATTCCGCTGCAATGTAATGTAATAGCCATATGAGCTATGAAAGATGTAATAAAACTATGTTATTCCTGGTTATAAAGTTATATTATGACCTTTGTTTCTTGATATTACATCTTAACTGTGGATGCTAGCTATTGATCCAGGGACTAGCATTGTAAAACACAGGAGGAACCTAACTTATTGGGTTGGGACCCCTACAGATGGTATCAGAGCATTGTGTTGCCTGTAGGATTTGTAACCCTAGGATTGGACAAAAACCCTTAGAAAAATAGGAGTTGTATTTTGTCCCAAAACTTATTTACAAAAACACTTGTAAACTCTTTCCTCAACCATTTTGGTTTTAACTCTACACCTCTTCTACTTCAACTTGATGGAAAAACCTACCCATGACCAAAGACTTCATCATATGCAAAGGATTTCTTCAACATCTTCAACTCTAATGACTTCAACATCTTCAACTCTAATGACTTCAACATCTTCAGCTTATTCCCAAGGATTTCCAACTTGGAAACTACTAAGGACCACAAGTGGAACAAGGAAATCTTACCCAAGATTTAGAGACTAAGGGAATGCAAAATAAGAAGGAGCCATCAACAACTTTGAAGTATTGTAACCAAGAGTTTATCTCAAGGAAACCATGATCTCATACAAGAAGAAACAACCAAGAAGAATGGAAAGATCACAAGTGAACCATGTAGATGGACCACCATTTATAGTTAAGTCAAACACACCAACTTATGTGGTGTAACAAAAATATTTTGTTGCCAAAAAAAATGTGCTTGAACTTTGTTGTTTGAGTGAAAAGTTGTTTGTGATTGCATGCACATTGTTTGTGTGAAATGTGATGTGTGTAATTAGAAATATTCCCTTAGAAATATCTTGCCTATTCTAAACTCCCTTCAAAACCCAAACAGATGACTACTCCAAAGGACTCCAAGGTTGATGACACCAACACCAACCAAGCTGATAGCATGAAAGAGCTCATAGCAACCCAACACCAGTTGAATCAACTGACAGCTCGTTCATAGTCAACAATAGTGATAAAGATCCAGCTCTACAAAGGTTTTTGGAGGAACAATCCCAACTGATGCTTAAGGTGACTAATCAAATGATTAGCATGGAAGAAATCTATCCTAGAAGAGTGTATGATAACAAGGATGACAAGAATGTTATTCTAGATGGAGCCCCAGCTTGCATTATTTGTGGAGACAAGGATCATACTTCCAAGGAGCATGAAGGACAATGCCCCAATTGTGAAGAAGATCATCCTGTTGGACAATGTCCCACCTCTCAAGCTACTTGCTACCTGTGTGAAGGAAGTGATCATACTCCAGGTCTATGTCCTATCTATGCCATGGTGGAACAAAGGAAACAAGAAGGATCCAAGTCTACCAAAGGAAAAGGACCACTTCTACATCCAAACAAGACAACCCAATTCAAAGGATCAAAGAAAATCAAGAAGCCCAAGCAAGACATGAGCCTTGTACAATGTCGTAAATGTAAGGAAATGGGACACTACTCCAGTGGATGCCCAGAGAACAAGAAGAAAAAAGAGATTGATCAAGTGTGGTGCAACAACTGCAAAGAACCAGGCCACTATGTAGCAACTTGCCCACAAGAGCAACGCAAAGAACTCAAGGACATTCATTGTTTCAACTGCAAGAATCCAGGACATTATGCAAGCAACTGTCCAGAAAGGATGAAAAACAAGTTGAACAAGCCTATGGAGAAGCTCAACCTTGGCCCATGAGTCAAGTGTAGAAATAAAGCAAAAGTTTGCTTAGAGAAGTTTTCCAGGACCCAAGAAGGCCAATATGTAATTTTTGTTTGAAAATTTTTAAGGGTGGTAGTACCCTAGTTGTTTCGAACTTGCTTGTAACCCTGCCTTCCCAAATCTCGGGACGAGATTTATTTTAAGGGTGGTAGCCTGTCACATCCCAAGATTTTCCAAATCCTGTAATGTGAAAATAAATAAATAAAACAAAAACTTTGTTTGATTTTCAAGGCCAGAAGAAACTTTTTGAATCTAAATGGAACCTCAAACCCATTTGAATCAAATAAAGTCCTAAAGGGATTTAAAAAGATAAACATTTTAAATAAAGGAAAACAAAATATTTTGGAAATACTATTTTTGATCATTAAAATAAAATGATTTGGTTTTCAATTAAAATAAAAGTTTTATAGATAAAGATTGTTTTATAGAGCCAAATTAAACCTTGGCCAAGACTTTGAATAAAACAATTTGTTTTGATAAAAATAGTAAAGGTTTATTTAAATAAAATGATGAGGATTTAATATCCAATTTTTATTTAAGTAAAGGCTTTTCCCATTTAAATAAACACCAAAACTTATTATTTTGTTTTAAATAGGTTTTCCAAGTATTTTATATTCTCTAATAAAACCTAATAAAGTGTTTTGTCTTTATTTTAGATTTTAAAATAAACATTCTCAATAAAACAAACCCTAGTTGAATTAATAATGAAAGTCTATTTTATTAAATTAATAATGGACTCTAAAATAAAATGATATTTTGTATTAGAACAAGATTTTCAAATGAATTGTATTTTCAAATAAAACCTACTGATTTGATTTTGAAAACATTTGGATTTCTAATGAAGATTTTATTAATTAAAACAAACCCTAATTTATTAAATAACTAAAGATCCATTTTATTTAATCAATAAATGAGTCTTAAAATAAATAAAAATATTATTTTTTTTTGGACTTTGGACTTTGTTGATGAACAGAACCAAAAACACAATGCAAAGTTTAATGATTGTTTGAATTGTTGAATTATTTGAATGCTTGAATAATTGTTTGAAATAACAAATCAGGAAATAGAAATGGAAAAAGAAAAAGGATTAGACAGAAAAAAATAGAACAAAACGAGCAGCCCAACCATCTGGCCCAGCTCCAGCCCATCTAGCCCACCTCCTCTCCCGAACCGTTTTTCTTCACCACAGAAAGAACCCGCTGAACCACTGACATGTGGACCTTCCCCCTCTTCCCTTTTCCCACTGACCGACCGGCCCCACTTCGCTAGTCATCTTCTTCACCGCGATTCCCTCCTTCCCCTCACCGCGCGGCAGTTTCTTCCCGTTGATAGCTCCATCAATCCGCGTTAATCCGTGCATTAAACCTCGCCGCGACCACGCCCTTTTAATCGCCTCGCTCTCTCCTCCGTTTTCCCCCAGACACCGCCTCCCCTCTGCCTCCAGGCCGCCCCAATTTCCCTCTGTACCGCTGCTACTCCGACGACCCTCCTCGCCAATTCCGGCCAAGACTCGCCGCCCCTCTCCTCCCCGACCAAGCTCACAGCATCCCCACTCTCAGGCGCATCTGCTAGTGCATCCAACTCGACCGCGGGTACCCTGTAACCTCGCCTTCGACAACGGCCGCCGTCGCCACCGTCTGCTTCATCTCCGGCGAGTACCCCAGGTAGTTCCGTCCGCCCTTTTTCCCTCTCACTCACGCACGCATCCTCGCCAGGACTGTGCGCATCTGACCCTGTCTTCTGTTTGCCCTGGTACGCGCTGTAGCTTCGTCCTCGACGACGCCTGAGGAAGCCCGACGCTAACGACGTCTCCGACGAGCAATCGCCGCCGTCCCCGTGCGCCCCCTTCCCAACGACGAGCACCTTGAGCTTCAGAGCGTCACCGCGATCACTGTAAGCACCCTCACCTCCTTCCTCGTTTCCTGTTTCGCTAGCGCCGCCGCCAACTGGCCGCTCCGCCGCTCGCCGTTGTTATCGCGCCGCCAGTTCGTGACTGTTTGATAGGAGCCGTCCGATAACAATCGAGTGGATGAGATAGAATGACTTAAACGCGAAGGGGTACTCAATCTGGGCCACTCGATCTAACTAGATCTAACGTTCCACAGAGCCGATCCGGCCGAACCGGTATCGACCAGTAAGAACACGCCGCGTGTCACCTAATTCGTTTTAAAAGAAATTTGAAAACAGATTTAATTGCAAACTTCAAACGCTTATATCTTTGGATCCACACGTCCAAATTTTTCAAATTTTATGTCGTTGGATTCAGGAGAACAAGCCCTAGCTAACCATGGCCTTAGTTTTGAAAATAGTATCTGTTAGCTTGATTGAATTTGCAGAAACATTTGTGTACTTGTTTAGAGTATAAAAATTGTTTAAAATTGTTTTTAGGATTAAAAACCCTTGCAAAATGGAATTATGTGACCATACTGACCCTAGGAACCAACCCATAGTGTTAAAAATGATTTTGGTGAAATTTAAGTTGAATTATTTAACCTAGCCATTTTCTAGCCAAATAAACTCATTGATTTGATTATGGAAATGTTTTTGTAAAGAAAACTTTGGGAAAATGTTATGGACCAAACTTATTGATCCAAAACACCAAGCCTTGCCAAAGGCAACTTACTTGGTGAAAAACATAAAGTTTTGCTTTGAAAAGAATAATTTTCACTACATAAAATGTTGAATGGATTTTAAAATATACTTTGAGCAAAACCCTCTAACTAATGACTTTGCCATTTTGGTAAATGACCAATGTGGACCTTACAAAGTTTATAAACCTATTAGAGATCAACCTTGCAATAGAACCCTCTTCTGCATGAGATAGAATCCATACTTTGTGTGTGTGAAATGTTGTTTGTATAATGGTTTGGAATGCTACTTG
The DNA here is from genome assembly GCA_916181665.1 of Avena sativa. NCBI lineage: Eukaryota > Viridiplantae > Streptophyta > Magnoliopsida > Poales > Poaceae > Avena > Avena sativa. Next base: position 32,869,149 of record OV702285.1, on the reverse strand, counting down.
ATACTATGATTGCTTGATTGACTTGTAGTGAAATTAGCAAAGAGTGAGTCTAGCAAGATCAAGAAGTAAACTCTCATTCCCTACCAAAAAGGCAAGTTACACTATCATACAAAAGTCCTACTATTTTTATTATACTTAGTGGATTTTGAAAATATGCATGAAAAGATATTTCTGTACTTATGCTATGCTAAATCCTAATAGGATTCCCTATACACTCCTTAGTGAAAATATTGAAGTTGTACATGCTTAGCCATGCTATATTCTATAATTTGAAAAAGAGATACATGTTGAGATTTTACAAAGGTTGAGAAAAGGACTTGTGTTTTACATAATAAAACAAGGACTCAATGAACCACCTAGGTGGAGGATACTTTAAGTTTTGGAGAAGGTGGCAACAAAAGGGAACCATGTCTATGGCAACCACTTTGTGTTGTGCTCCAAAAGAAAACCACCTAGGAAACTTAGAGATCAAACATGCTTCTCCAATTGTGGCTTTCGTATGCAACCACATGCTATTATGGCTCTGGCTTAGTCAATTACATTAGGAAGACCCATACATTGTCTTTAGTTACTGGACATGGGGATCTGGAATGCTTCATGGGGGCTGAAGACAAAGCTAGCAATGATGTATGGGAGGACCTTTTGGAAAGACTTCGTCACATTCTCAACCTGCCAGTACTCCATCTTGGTGAGCACTAATCCAGTAGGCCACTGGTGGCAAAAGGATGGGATTGTGACATGTGGGTAAAGTGTACTCCTTCTGCTGAAGTAAACACAAATCTAAGTACTTAGCCGTGTCCCCGGTTATGGACAATACTGAGCAACTAAAGTTTGAACTATGGGAGATCTCAACATTCCAACTTCTAATATAAAAACTTGATGCCCGTGTGTGTCTACCAAGGAATTCAAAGAGATTTTGTAAAACTTGTTGCACTTGGGGTTACCAAGGTGCTCAAGAGCATGATGTACTTGGGGTTACCAAGGAACTCATGGATTTTGATAAAACTTGTTGCACTTGGGGTTACCAAGGTGCTCAAGAGATTTTGACAAGGATTTGAACACTTGAGTTTCTACCAAGGAGTTCAAGGAACTTGGAAAAGAAATTGACAAAGGACTTTAAAACCCTTTTTGAAAAGATAGGATAAAACAATGCTTTATGCAAATAAGCCTTAAACTCTACTTAGCCAAATATGCATATAATGATAGGATCCACTCTTATTATACATAAAAGTGAAGCTTGCCAATACAATTCAAAATGTATTGACCCTTGTGGCTGTAACTTGAAATGTTGCAGGTTGATTGTTTTTAAATGAAGATTGTTTGATTGACTAGGACTACAAAGTCTACAACCAACATCTGCCTGTGGCACTTTGAAGATGAAGGACCCATGCTTATAGTTATTCCGCTGCAATGTAATGTAATAGCCATATGAGCTATGAAAGATGTAATAAAACTATGTTATTCCTGGTTATAAAGTTATATTATGACCTTTGTTTCTTGATATTACATCTTAACTGTGGATGCTAGCTATTGATCCAGGGACTAGCATTGTAAAACACAGGAGGAACCTAACTTATTGGGTTGGGACTCCTACAGTCATATAGTAGATATGATGAACATGTTGATTGTTCGCCATTGAAGCTATATCAACTCTCGTGATGATCGGTTTTGATGTGGTGGATTTGGTTCGTGTGATCACTAAAACAATGTGAGGGATATTGTTTTGAGTGGGAGTTCACCTAGATTAATTTAATTATTAATTAGAACTCAATTTATCATAAACTAAATCAAAGTGAATTTGCATAGTTGTTGTAGTTATTGGCATCCGTTTACCACCTTGCGCTTAGTTATAATTGAGATGATAGAACTATAGAATTCTGGTTAGTTACTTTACGAACTGGTATCGTATTGTTTTGAAGTGTTAATCTAAAGTTTAAAAGTCCTATTGCAAACTTTCAGTAAGTTCCGGTTACTCCATGAAGTTTAATAATTAGTATTAAATCAAGAGTAACAATTCCAAGTGTTAGTATATAAGTATCATGTTTGGCTCCATGATTCTTGATATTCAAAGGATTCTCTTAATATCAAGGTTATCTAGGATCTGAAAGAGTTGTTTCAGAAACCATGATGTGTGGAAGATATTGTGATATCTGAAACGAAGTTTTGGTTACAACATGATAGAGTATAATATAGCAAAGTTCATGTTCTCATATTTTGATGAGAATTTGCAAAAGGTTGGAGACACTTGTTGTCCTAATCCACCAAAAGGTTTTGGATAGCAACATTATACTCACGATTCATCTTTATAAGCTAAAAGTAGCTTGATCATGGATAATTCCATGATAAGGGTGAATATTTGATGTAGGTAAAATATTTACTACACCAAGAGATTACTAAAGAAAGGAATTTGAAAGAACACCAAACATTTGATGATGGTGATCTACTTCAAAGTGCAAGTCCAAAGACATTGGTATTTAACTATACATGTTTTGGACTATGTGTCATATGTATGACTCCACTATTGATGTTGATAGATTCTTTCAAACAGAAAAGGAAATATTGAAAGAAAATCTCATAAGTATATGGCAGAAAGGAAAAGACTAGAATTGTTCAGCTTAAGTATATAGATGATATACATGTTATGGCTATATTCTTTGCTTATTAAACAATGTGGTTCTCAAGTATTTGATACTGAATTTGTTGGTGTGAATCGTCATACGAAACAACACAATTCATGAACTACAATGGCCTAAGTAACTAGCAAAAGAATATGTGATGATGTTCATCGAGAACAAATAAAGGGTTATTGTGTTGCTCGTTAAACATCAAAGCTTGCCTTCAAGATTTGTTTTATCAGGTATTATGAGAACAAAAGGGTTGTTCAAATAATTTCCGTAATTCATAAAAGATGGATGATTCACAAATCTCGTTGGAGAAATCACATCCATAAAACTAGTGCTAAAAATGTCGAAAGACAAATTGATTGAAATATCACTTAGGAAGTGATATCGCCGTTTAAATTATATTGGAAAGAAAACATGAAGAAACTCCATGTGGATGGAATTTTGGAGTCTTTTGATTTTGATCAAATAACGCTTGTGAAACTTTCCTAGAGATAATTAAAACTTCGTTCATAGGCCAAAAGGGAACGAATGACTAGCTTATTTGAACTTGTACATATTGTTGTACAAAGTCCATTATGTGTAGTCAAGAGCGATGAATTTCAACTTCATATGCTTTCTCCGAAAATTTGAGTGAATATATGAATATTTACTTAATAAGGATAAAGTATGAAACACTTGAAAAGTTCAAAGACTTTCAAGATGAAGTGCAAAATCATTGTAACAAGAATATGAATAGTGTATGATAAGATCATAAAGGAAGATATTTAAGTTACAAGTTTAGCATAATACCTAAGATTTAAGGAATCGTTCCATGGATTTGCATTTCCGAAACACCATAAGAGTATGGAACATTCGAGATATGTAATTAAACCTTGTTTAACATGGTTAGATCAAAGGTATAATTCATAAAACTGCCATTATATTTTAAAGATTAAAAGCTTTAGAGATTACCGTTTTTCCACTGAAAAGAGCTCCATCATAATCCGTTGAAATGACACCATATAAAGTTATGGTTTGGGATAAAACCCAAGTTGTCCTTTCTTAAACATTGGTATGCTATGCATAAGAAAGATGTTTGCAACCAAAGTCAGATGAACCTGTCTTTGTATGTTATTTCGAATAACTGTTAAGTACTCCTCCATAACATCGGAGACAAAAGTGTTTTGTCACTTAAAACGTCAAGTTTCTTTGAGAAGGAATTTTTCGTGAAAAGTTAAGTGGGAGGACAATAGAACTTTGATAAGGTTAAAAGAACCTTAGCTATATGTGCAGAGTTGCGCAGCGCCGAAAAGTGTTCCGGAGGCAGCAACAATGCTCATGGCTCACGTACCTCAAAGGTTGTGGTCACAGAGATCCAAGTTCCTATTGAAACAAGTAGGTCGGATGAACAATCAAATACCAAGATTTGAGAGTTAAATCATTATTTAACAATAATGATCCGACTACATGCAAAGAAGCGATGATGAGCCCTGACTCCGTCAAATGGCTTGAAGCCATAAAATCCGTGATAGTTCCATGCACGAGAAATCGAGTTTTGAACTTGAATGACCCGCGAGAAAGGTGTAAGACCTTACAGTTGTGTTTGGATCTATAAAGAAATAGACATGGATGTTTCACATCTATGAAGTAGTCGACATATTGGGAAAGAGTTCACAAAATGTTCAAAGGTTGACTATGACAAGATTTGATCTTTCATAGTGATATTTAGTCTAGACGGATTAATGTAGCAACCACTACATATAATTTGTTATATGGTAGTTGAATAAACAAAACAAGTTCTTCTAATAGAATCGTTACCTAGGACATGTGCATAACACGGTCCATAGGGTTTTGTTAATTCAAAGGATGCTAAAAGCATATGCAAACTTCAATGGTTAAAGTGAGCATCGCGGAGTTGGAATCTTCACTGTGATGAAACTGTTAAAGGAGTTTAAAAGTTCATTAGAGACGATGAAGATGCTTGCATTTGCAAGAAATTAAGTGGGAGCGCTAAGACATGTTTCTAATACATTATGTGGAAGACATATTGTTGATTGGAAATAATGTATCTTTTATTAACACATATTAAGAATTTCATCCCGATGAAAGACTTAGGCAAAACCCAAATATTTGGCATCAATAGACGCTAATATGGTTGTGCCAGAAGTACATAGACAAGATATTGAATGAGTTCAATATAGAAACTACAAGAGAGGTTCTTGTCGCACAGAAAGGATTGAATGAGTTCAATGTTGATGATATATTCAAGTGTATTGACATTTGGTAAAGTGAAACAAATAATCAAGTATAGATTGATACTTGATGTATGAACTCACAAAGAGTATTTATATCAATCATACTGTGATATGTACAAATCCAGATATGTCCTATGCTCTAAATATTGTGAGCATATACCAGAATGATTCGTAAGATGATCATTGGACAATAGTAAGGATATTCTTATGATCTTTTGGAAGAACTAAGAGTATAATATTTGTAGAAGTGACAAATAGATGGTTAGTTCATTGTAAAAGTACTACATTGATACTAGCTTTGTCACAAAGTACAAATTAAGTTTATCTCAATCTAAACTAAGGGTGGCACAATATAATGGAAAGTGAGTTCCATAATGGATTTGGATGAGTTCCAAAGTTAACACATTGTGACAGATACTACAACAAAAGGCTAAAGTATATGACTGCTATTTTAGCAGCAAAAGAGGGCATTTGTGTCAAGTAGTTTGTTATCAAACTAGGTGTAGTTCACAGTGGGATAATACTATGAAGATATATTGTGCGACAATATTATCAACATGTTTTAACCCCAAAGAGCTAAAGGTCACACCGAAAGACCAAATTTATACAAAGCCATCTCATTAGAGAATGAGTGATGCGTAGAGACGCAAAGACATGCAATTACACACGGACCTGGAAGTGTCAGATCCGGAGATCAGTTGACCACTAGCAATCGTGTACATACAACACCGGAAAGCCATAGGTGTTGAATACACAAAGGTTTGAAACTAGATTATTGACTCTAGTGCAAGTGGGAGACTGTTGGAGATATGCCCAAGAGGCAATAATAAAGTGGTTATTATCATATCTTCACACTTATGATAAATGTTTACATACCATGCTATAATTGTATTAACAGGAAACATTAATACTTGTGTGATTTGTAAACATAAAATAAGAGTCCCTAGTAAAGCCTCTTGTTAAACTAGCTTGTTGGTTAATATATGATCATGGTTTCCTGATCATGAACATAGAGATGTTATTAACAACAGGATCATATCATTAGGAGAATGATGTGATGGACATACTCCTATAGATAAGCGTAGCATAAAGATCAAGTCATTTCAATAGTTCAATTGCTATATGCTTTCTGATACATAGTAACCTAATTCCTTCGACCATGAGATCATGCATATCACCTTTTCCGGATGGATACTTTGATGTCATCAAACACCACACCGTAACAGGGTGGCTATAAAGGTGGCATTGAGTATTCAGAAAGTATTGGTTGAAACACATGGATCAAGAGTGGGATTTGTCCATCCATATGACGGATAGATATACTCTGGGCCCTCTCGGTGAAATGTCATCCAATTAGCTTGCAAGCATGTGACTGGCTCACAAGGGATCACATATCACGGGAACGAGAAAAGAGTACTTATCAGTAACGAGGTTGAACTAGGTATGCAGAGATACCGACGATCATAACCTCGGATAAGTAAACTATCGTGAGACAAAGGGAAATTGGTATCATATGTAAGTGGTTCATTCGATCGCAAAGTAATCGTAGAAATATGTGGGAGCCATATGAATTTCCAGATTCCTCTATTGTTTATTGATCGGAGAAGTGTCTCGATCATGTCCGCATAATTCACGAACCGCAGGGAGACACACTTAAGGATTCGACGTTGTTTGAGTAGTTATGGTATTATGAGAAAGAGACCGAATGTTGTTCGGAGTCTCGGATGGGATCCGGGATATCACGAGGTGATCCGGAATGGTCCGGAGAATAAGATTCATATAAGGAAAGTCCCGTTTCGGAGTTCGGAAATGTTTCCGGTGTTTTCATCGGGAATGTTCTAGAAGGTTCCGGAATGTCCGGCACTCCGGGAAAGGGGAGGGGTACATGAATGTGTCATTACATATTGGAATGATTGCATCATGTACTAAGTGTTCTTGCTGTTCCAAATAAAGGATTAAATTGAATCCTAAAACAGAAAAGTCAAATGGCCAGTTTGAAAGTCAAACGGCTAAAACAAGAAACTGTGGGAAACAAGCAAGAGGTGGTTGAAACCGACTTGGGGGAGGAGTCTCCTCTCCAAGCCGGCGCGCCACCCAAGGCCGACTTGGGGAGGGACTCCCCTCCCCTTGGCCGCACCTCCCACCTATAAGAGGAGGGGCAGGGCCTCCTCCTCTAGACACACAAGTTCCTATCCTCTAATCTCCGGTTTAGAGCCGTTTTGGTTTAGAGCTTCTAATTGCCCTAGACTTCGGTTTAGAGCCTTCTAATTGGTGTGTCTAATCCCTAGACCACTAATAGCTCTCTCTCATACTCCACCATACTCGCTCCGGCTTAAGGCGAAGCCCTGCGAGATCTCCCCTCTACTTCCGGTACCACGTCGTTATGCTGCCGGAATCGCGAGGAGAGTGCTACAACCTCCGCTGCCTGCTGGAACAAGGGAGAGGAAGGTCTTCGTCGAGTACCGAACGTGTGACCGACTGCGGGAGCACTGCCGGAACGTGGCGCCGGAAGGATCGTCTACGCGATCTTGAGATCGGAAAGAGTACGACTACATCACCCACGAGAATCTGCTCTCGTTAACCGCTTTGGAATCTTCGAGGGTAAGTTATTCCATCGACTCGTTGCTACAATCTAGTAGATAGATCTTGGCTTGTTTGTTTGTATGCGATAGAAAATTTTTGTTTTCCATGCTACGAACCCCTACAGTTCTATGCTTAGATATTTCATTTTAATGTATGTTTAGCCCTCTAGCAAGTTCCTATAGTAGTTCCTCATCATTTATCAACTTGGAAATCACTTGGTTTGATTTTTGTCTAAATTTTTTAGAAAGGAAGATGAGTGCATACCCACTGAATCAATATGATTTGATGGTACCTGAGCCAATGAAGGTCCATCACGAGGAAGAAGTTTTCCCTTCCATATATCCATGCCCTGGATTTATGAGAGCCGCGGGGATCTTCCAGGACTTCCAAACTATGATTACTAATGCATGGTTGGAGCACTTTGTTAAAGAGGAACCATTTCAATATGTTAAGCTAACCATGGTTGTGGTGCAGGACTTTCGGTTTATTTGGTCCTCGTCTAACCCCATGGTCCATTGTAAAATCTACAATATAGCTGTTGACCTGCCTTTTGCTGATTTCTGTGCAGCTATTAGAGTGCCACATTGGGGATCTTGTGAGAAGATCAAGGAGAGGCCTAAGCCACTTATGGATTTATATGCTAGAATTTGCCAAGGTTGCGACTTCTCAAAGGAAAGTGGTAAAATTCGGAACATTCAGTTCACATCCATTAGATATTTTGCCTATTTCATTACCAAGTGTGTTCTTGCTAGAAAGACTGCTAGAAAGTTATCTTCATTTGGTCTAGCTTTTATCTCAGCTGCTTTGAATAGGGATTGATCTTATAACCTGGGTGCCTTGATAGCTTACTGTCTTACCACCAACCGCGAGAGGGGCGGAATTTGTGGAGGCCTCAATGCCTCTCGTTTGCTAGCTTTTCATGGTTTAGAGCCTCACCATTCAGATTATCGGTTCCCCATAGAGAGACTTGATCTCAATTCCATGGTTCAGCATAATTTTGTTTCTTCTTGGGCTTATGTGAGAGATTTACCGTATGAGATATCCTTTGTCGAGCGTGGTTGGAGAGGGGGTAGGACGGAGAAAGTAGTCTATTTGCTTGTACCTGCTTTGTTTATTTTGATAACAGGCAAGGATGGTCGCTTACAGAGGAAGAATTTGACACATACATAGCGGATCTCTCCCATTAGGAGGAGAATGTTGGAGAGGGTGCCAAAGATTATTCGGTTTAGCACACCGACATGGGGGAGTCTTCATACCAGCAACCCTCCTATGATTGGAACGCGTCTTCTTCTTCTTCATCGTGAGGGCCTAATTACGATCATTCCTATGATGACCCACCATCTTGGGGTTACTACCCGCGCTATTGAGCTCCACTTAGACCAAAAGCCTAAGCTTGGGGGGAGGTACACCAACATCACACTCATCTATATATCATGTTTCGTCGGTTCTTTGTATATCCATGTTTCGCTTTCTTTTTGGTTTTTGTTTCTTCTTTCTCAAAACACAAAAAGACCAAAAATATTTTTGTTGTTTCTCTTGGTTTGTTTCTTTGCTTTTTAGCTTTGGTGTTTGTTTTTTCTTTGTGTGCTTGCTTTAAAAAAATAGAAAACACCAAAAATATTTGTTGTTCCTCTTTGGTTTTATGAAGTTATTTGCAGGGTTCAGCAGTCCTCGGTGGAGTTTGGTTTCATGTTATTATTCAAGCCACCCAAGTGAAGGGCAATAATGAAGATTAAGACAACTTGAGGTGTGGTAAGATGCTAGTAACGAACTCTATTTGTTTTCATTTTTGTACATATACTGCGGTGACCTAGCACACCACTGTAGAGGTCCCAACCCAATAAGGTAGAGTCCTCCTGTGTTTTACAATGCTAGTCCCTGGATCAATAGCTAGCATCCACAGTTAAGATGTAATATCAAGATACAAAGGTCATAATATAAGTTTTATAACCAGGAATAACATAAGTTTATTACATCAAACATAGCTCATTTGGCTATTACATTACATTTGCAGCGGAATAACTATAAGTATGGGTCCATCATCTTCAAAGTGCCACAGGCAGATGTTGGTTGTAGATTTTGTAGTCCTAGTCAATCAAACAATCTTCATTTTTGAAACAATCAACCTGCAACATTACAAGTTACAGCCACAAGGGTCAATACATTTTGAATTGTATTGGCAAGCTTCACTTTTATGTATAATGAGAGTGGATCCTATCATTATATGCATATTTGGCTAACTAGAGTTTAAGGCTTATTTGCAGAAAGCAATATTTTATCCTATCTTTTCAAAAGGGTTTTAAAGTCTTTTGTCAAATTTCTTTTCCAAGTTCCTTGAACTCCTTGGTAGAAACTCAAGTGTTCAAATCCTTGTCAAAATCTCTTGAGCACCTTGGTAACCCCAAGTGCAACAAGTTTTATCAAAACTCATGAGTTCCTTGGTAAAGCCCCAAGTACTTCATGTTCTTGAGCACCTTGGTAACCCCAAGTGCAACAAGCTTTAGTAAATCTCTTTGAATTCCTTGGTAGACACACAAGGGCATCAAGTTTTTATATTAGAAGTTGGAATGTCGAGATCTCCCATAGTTCAAACTTTAGTTGCTCAGTATTGTCCATAACCGGGGACACGGCTAAGTACTTAGATTTTATTTACTTCTGCAGAAGGAGTACACTTTACCCACATGACACAATCCCATCTTGTTGCCACCAGTGGCCTACTGGATTAGTGCTCACCAAGATGGAGTACTGGCAGATTGAGAATGTGACGAAGTCTTTCCAAAAGGTCCTCCCATACATCATTGCTAGCTTTGTCTTCAGCCCCCATGAAGCATTCCAGATCCCCATGTCCAGTAACTAAAGACAATGTATGGGTCTTCCTAATGTAATTGACTAAGCCAGAGCCATAATAGCATGTGGTTGTACACGAAAGCCACAATTGGAGAAACATGTTTGATCTCTAAGTTTCCTAGGTGGTTTTCTTTTGGAGCACAACACAAAGTGATTGCCATAGACATGGTTCCCTTTTGTTGTCACCTTCTCCAAAACTTAAAGTAGCCTCCACCTAGGTGGTTCATTGAGTCCTTGTTTTATTATGTAAAACACAAGTCCTTTTCTCAACCTTTGTAAATCTCAACATGTATCTCTTTTTCAAAATATAGCATATAGCATGGCTAAGCATGTACAACTTCAATATTTTCACTAAGGAGTGTATAGGGAATCCTATTAGGATTTAGCATAGCATAAGTACAGAAATATCTTTTCATGCATATTTTCAAAATCCACTAAGTGTAATGAAAGTAGTAGGACTTTTGTATGATAGTGTAACTTGCCTTTTTGTTTAGGGAATGATAGTCACTTCTTGATGTCTCTCACTTTGCTAATTTTACTACAATCAAACAAGCATAGTATCAAGTAGCATTCCACCATTCAAACAATAATTCACATACACAAAGAAATGGTTCCTAAGTCTTGTAAAAAGAGGGTTCTATTGCAAAGTTGGTCTCTACTAGGTTTATAAAATTTGTAAGGTCCACTTTGGTCATTTACCAAAATGGCAAAGTCATTTGCAATTGGGTTTAATTCTAAGACTATTTTAAAATTCTTTCATCATTTTATGTGGTGAAAATTATTCTTATCCAAGCAAAACTTTGGGTTTTGCACCAAGTAAGTTGCTCTTGGCAAGGCTTGGTGTTTTTGGGGTCAGTAAGTTTTGTCCATAACACTTTTCCAAAGTTCCTTGCACAAACTTTTCCATAATAAAATCAATGAGTTTTATTTGGCTAAAAATGACTAAGTTAACTAATTCAACTTAAATTTCAGCAAAATCATTTTTAACAATATGGGTTGGTTCCTAGGGTTAGTAAGGTCACAACAAACCATTTTGCAAAGGTTTTAATCCAAAAAATCATTTTTAAACAATTTTTATACTCTAAACAAGTACACAAATGTTTCTGTAATTTCAAACAAGCTAACTGATACTATTTTCAAAACTAAGGCCATGATTAGCTAGGGCTTGTTCTCCTGATTTCATTGATATAAAATTTGTAATTTTTGGACGTGTGGATCAAAAGTTATGAGGGTTTGAAGTTTGCAAAAGTTTCTGTTTTTCAAATCTGTTTTAAATCCAATAGGTGACACGCGGCGTGTTTTAACTGGACGATACCGGTTCGGCCGGATCGAGCGATACTGTCTGTTGGATTAAGTTAGATCGTATGGTCCAGATCACGTACCCCTTCGCGGTTAAGCGATCTATCGGGAGCGTTGGATCGTGATCCTACGGCGCTAACGTGCTCGACCATTTGCGAGCGGCGTCGGCGGTGGCTAGCGGCGGCGACGGTCAGATAGTGGCGGCGCTGGCGAAACAGGAAATGAGGAAGAGGTTGGCAGGGCTTACCAGGCTCGCAGAGACCTGTTGATGCTCGTGGTGGGGTTGGCTACTCGAGGGGCGCAAGGGTTTGCTGCTAATTGCTCGTCGGAGAAGCTGCGGGCGGCGGTGCTCTCTGGTTGCTGTCGAGGACGATGCTGCAGATCACCAGGAGGTAAACAAAACGTATGGTCAGGAGCGCAAGGACACAGCGAAGGTGTATGCGTGAACGAGAAGGCGCGGGGCGGTCTGGTTCACCTGGGAGACGTCGCCGGAGAAGAAACAGACACGGCGGCGCTCTGTGCTTGTCGATGGCGAGGATTGGGGGCGCCCTAAGAAAAACGGGAAGTGCCGTTAGGTTCGTATGAGCTTGGAGATCATATTCGTGTTCTCAGGGAAGAGAGGGGTGACCGGAATCTACCTGTGGAGCTCGTCGGAAAAAGGGGCAGACGGTGGCGACGGTGGTCGTCGTGGCTGTCGATGCTCTGGATCGCTCGGGGGTAAGCTGGTGCTACGGGGATGACCTCCAGGAGGTGGGGATCACGAGAGGATGGTCGAGGAGGCAAGGGGCGGCGAGGCTTCGTCTGAATTGCTCGAGGAGGGTCGTCGGAGTAGCAGCGGTACAGAGGGAAATTGGGGCGGCCTGGAGGCAGAGGGGAGGCGGTGTCTGGGGAAAAACGGAGGAGAGAGGGGGCGATTAAAACGGCATGGTCGTGGCGAGGTTTAATGCACGGATTAACGCTGATTGATGGAGCTATCAACGAGAAGAAACGACAGCGAGGTGAGGGGAGAAGGGCCGCGCGGGGAAGAAGGAGAACAGTGCAAAGGGGGTCCAGCGGTCAGTGGGAATAGAAGAAAGGACGGGGTCCACTTGTCAGCTGCTTAGTGGGTCGGAACATGGGTGCCAATCGTTTTCCTCGCGGGGTGAGGAACTGGGCTGTTTCTGGGCTTGTTGGGCTGCCTAGGCTAGATGGTTGGGCTGCTTATTTTTTTCTGTCTGCTTTGCTTTATTCTTTTCTATTTTATTTTCTGATTTGATTATTCAAACACTTGATTCAAACAACCAATTAAATTCAAACCAACATCACACTTCACAACTTTTGAACTTGGTTCTGTTCAGTAACAAATACCAAAATTCTAAAAGAAAATAATATTTTAAATTCTTTTTAGGTTTTATTTATTAATTAAATAAAATGGCTATGGTTTATTAATAAAATAGGGTTTGATATTAATAAAATCCCCATTTAATCCAAATATTTTCAAAACCAAAACAGTAGGTTTTATTTGAAAGTATAAAATACTTGAATTACTTGTTTAAAATAAAATATCATTTTATTTTAGAGTCCATTATCAATTAAATATAACAGACTTTCATTAATAACTCAAATAGGATTTATTTTATTTGAGATATTTATTTTGAAATCTACAATAAAGACAAAACACTTTAATAGATTTTAATTGTAAATATCCATTATTTGGGAAAACTTTATTTTAAATATTTTAATAAGTTTTGATGTTTAAATTTTTAATTTTTAAATTGGTAAAACCTTTTATCTAAATAAAGTTGGAAATTAAATCCTTATTATTTTATTTAAACAATCCTTTATTATTTTATTTAAACCTTTTCTATTTTATTTAAATAAAGGTTTTAATCTCAAAAGCTTGGCCAAGGTTTTAATTTGGCTTTATAAAATAATCTTTATTTATAAATCCATCTTTTCTTTTGAATACCAAATCTTTTATTAAGAGATCAAAATAGCATTTTAAATGTTTTTATTTTCCTTTAATAAAAGTTTATCTTTTTAAATCTCTTTAGGATTTATTTAATTCAAATTGGTTTGAGGTTCCATTTGAATTCAAAAAGTTTCTTCTGGCCATGAAAATCAAACAAAGTTTTATTTTATTAATTTACTTTCACATTACAAGATTTGGAAAATCTTGGGATGTGACAACCACTTCATGATGTAGTACACTATAGTCGTTGACATAACACCAATGAAACACCGTTCACTAGTATTACATCCCTCAGAGTGGTACAACAAAAACACAGCAGGTCCAAGACATGACTATAGGTTACAACTCGACTCTTTACAAAAGATCTAGAGAACACTCTAGGTTAAAGAGAGAGAGAAATAAACATCTTACAGAGAAGAATAAGAAATAATCAACTCATAACTATTATGCTAATAAGATTAGCATCTAACTATTTGGCTTGCATTGCTGCTATTGAAATAATCTACAGAAGTAGGTTCTATGGCTAGAGATTATATTCCTATCTAATCAGTAACTTTGTATTCTCTTGAGTTGTGATGACCCACAAGTATAGGGGGTGTATCGTAGTACTTTCGATAAAAAGGAGTGTCGATCCCAACGAGGAGCAGAAGGTGTTGACTAGTGGTATGGAGCAGGAACTCTCTGCAAATACTTAGCAAACGGATTTTTAGTGGTTTTCTGATAAAGCAACAAAACAAAGTGCAAGTAACAAAGAACAAACGCAGCAAGTGGCCCAATCCTTTCTTAGCAAAGGACAAGCCGGTGGAAATACTTATAAGGACCAAACGTTCTCGACGACACATGGGAATTCTGTCAAGTGCTTTCGCTTCAAATAACTGAGTACTCTTCTTTGGTGTTGTAAGTGTTGTGTGGGTGAACCTGTGCTACTGTACCGACCTTACTTGGACTAATACATACTTGTGATTAAACCCCCTCAAAACATCCGTAACTATAGGAAAGTAATTAAGATATAAATCTAACCACAGCCTTAAACTCTGAGATCCTACACTCTGTTGGAGATATGCCCAAGTGGCAATAATAAAGTGGTTATTATCATATCTTCATGCTTATGATAAATGTTTACATACCATGCTATAATTGTATTAACCGGAAACATTAATACTTGTGTGATTTGTAAACATAAAAGAGTACCTAGTAAAGCCTCTTGTTAAACTAGCTTGTTGGTTAATATATGATCGTGGTTTCCTGATCATGAACATAGAGATGTTATTAACAACGGGGTCATATCATTAGGAGAATGATGTGATGGACATACTCCTATAGTTAAGCGTAGCATAAAGATCAAGTCATTTAATATAGTTCATTTGCTATAAGCTTTCTGATACATAGTAACCTAATTCCTTTGACCATGAGATCATGCTAATTACCATCACTGGAAGGATGCTTTGATGACATCAAACACCACACCATAACTAGGTGGGTATAAAGGTGGCATTGAGTGTTCGGAAAGTATGTGTTGATGCACATGGATCAAGAGTGGGATTTGTCCATCCATATGACAGATAGATATACTCTGGGCCCTCTTGGTGGAATGTCATCCAATTAGCTTGCAAGCATGTGACTGGATCACAAGGGATCACATATCACGAGAACAAGAAAAGAGTACTTATCGGTAACGAGGTTGAACTATGTATGCAGAGATACCGATGATCAAACCTTGGATAAGTAAACTATCACGAGACAAAGGGAAATTGGTATCGTATGTAAGTGGTTCATTCGATCGCAAAGTAATCGTAGAAATATGTGGGAGCCATATGAATTTCCAGATTCCCCTATTGGTTATTGATCGGAGAAGTGTCTCGGTCATGTGCGCATAATTCACGAACCGTATGGAGACACACTTAAGGATTCGATGTTGTTTAGTAGATATGGAATGTATGTAGGGAAACCGAATGTTGTTCGGAGTCTCGGATGGGATCCGGGATATCACGAGGAGATCCAGAATGGTACGAAGAATAATATTCATATAAGGAAAGTCCGATTCCGGAGTTCGGGAATGATTTCGATGTTTTCATCGAAGAGGTTCTAGAAGGGTCTAGAAGGTTCACCGGACCGGAAGGGGAATGGTCCATGAATGTGTCATGGGTAAGTGGAATGATTGGATCATGTCCTAGGTCACTTGGTTGGGAATTTGCGAGAGAGAATTAAAGCTCTAAATTGAAAGTTAAAAGGGAGGTTTGAAAAGTCAAACTGGAACAATAGTTTCCTAGTGGAAGAAGGAAAGAGTCCTTCCTTTTATCCAACTTGGGTTTGGGTATGGATTCAAACTCCCCTCTCCCAAGGCTGCCCCCTCTCATAAATAGAGGGGGCTGCCCCAAGACCACAACACCAATCCCTCCCCACCTGTGCGCCGCCGCCGCCCACGCCGACATTGCCGCACGCCGCCCTGCACCGCCAGCGGCCCGTCGTCGTCGCCCTAGACGCTGCCGACACCTCTTCCTCCTCTCCGGCCTTCTAAACCCTAGATCGCTGGAAACCGTAAATCCACCATAACTCACATCGGCTTAGGCGAAGCCCTGCGGGATCTTCCCTCTACTTCTAACACCATGCCGCCGTGCTGCCGGAATCGCGAGGGGAGAACTACAACCTCCGCTGCCTGCTAGAACAAGGGAGAGAAAGTTCTTCATCAAGTACCAAACGTGTGACCGACTGCGGAAGCGCTTCCGGAAGGATCGTCTACGCGATCTTGAGATCGGCAAGTGTACGACTACATCACCCACGAGAATATGCTCTCGTTAACCGCTTTGGAATCTTTGAGGGTGAGTACTCTAATCGACTCATTGCTTCAATCTAGTAGATAGATCTTGGCTTGTTTGTATGCAAGCGGTAGAAATTTTTTGTTTTCCATGCTACGGACCCCTACAGTGGTATAAGAGCCGTGTCTATATGTAGATCTGTTGCACGAGTAGAACACAATGGTCGTTGTGGGCGTTGATGCTTTTGTTGTCGATTGCTTCTTGTGTACTTGGCATCTTGCGGGATGGTGGGATGAAGCGGCCCGGGATAACCTTACATGACATCGTTCATGAGACTTGCTCCACGCTTGACATGCAACTTGTATTGGATAAGTGGCTTTGCGGGTGCCTGTTTCTCCCAACATAGTGAAGATTCAATTTACAACGGGTAATTGACAATACTAGTATCAACGTTGTGGTTCTTGTTTGTAAGTTAGAACGACACTTATTGTAAGCCCCAAACCATGTAAAACATGCAAAGAAAATTAGTGGCGTCTAACTTTGTTTTGCAGGGTGTGCTGTGATGTGATATGGCCATGATTGTGATTATATATGATGTATGCAATGTTACTTATTGTAAGTCGGCAACCGGCAAGAGCCATATGGTTGTCTTTTAATTTCGTTAAAACCTGCGTGTCTATTATTCAAAGTAGTCGTGATAGTTGATGCTGGTGGATGACAACCATGGAGCGACGTCATTGACCTTGACGCAATGCCGGTGATGATGGAGTTCATGTTCATGCTTGAAGATGGAGATTGGAAGCACAAGAAGAAAGGCCATATCATATCACATATTATGAATTGCATGTGATGTTAATCCTTTGATGCATCTTGTATTGCTTAGTTCACGACGGTAGCATTATAAGATGACCTCTCACAAAATATCAAGTTATTAAGTGTTCATCCTTAGTAAGCACCGTTGCTAAAGCTCGTTGTTTCGAAGCACCACATGATGATCGGGTGTGTTAGATTCTGCGAGTGTATACAACGGGAGCAAGCCAGATTTGCTCATGCGGAAGCTAAGGTTTGATCTTGACGAGCCTAGCATGTACAAACATGGTCTTGGAACACGGATCACCAAAAGGTAAAGCATGAGTCATATAGTAGATATGATGAACATGTTGATTGTTCGCATTTGAAGCTACATCATATCTCGTGATGATTGCTTTTGATGTGGTGGATTTGGTTCATATAATCACTAAAACAATGTGAGGGATATTGGTTTGAGTGAGAGTTCAACAGCAATATGATTAAAAGTTGAACACTATTTATCATAAATTAAATCAAAGTGAATGTGCATAATTGTTGTAGTCATTGGCATCCGTTTACCACCTTGTGTTTAGTTATAATTGAGATAATAGAACTATAAAATTCTGGTTAGTTACTTTACGAACTGGTATCGTATTGTTTTGAAGTGTTAATCTAAAGTTTAAAAGTCCCATTGCAAACTTTCAGTAAGTTTCGATTGCTCCATGAAGTTTAATAGTTCGTATTAAATCAAGAGTAACAATTCCAGTGTTAGTATATAAGTATCATGTTTGTCTCCATGATTCTTGATATTCAAAACATCGTTTTAATATCAAGGTAATCTAGGAGTTGAAAGAGTTGTTTTAGAAACCATCATGTGTGGAAGATATTGCGATATCTTAAATGATGTTTTGGTCACAACATGATAGAGTATAATATGGCAAAGTTTATGTTCTCATATTTGATGAGAATTTACAAAAGGTTGGAGACACTAGTTGTCCTAATCCTCCAAAAGGTATTGGAGAGCAACATTATACTCGCGATTCACCGTAATAAGCTAAAGTAGCTTGATCATGAATATTTCCATGATAAGGATGAATATTTGATGCAGGTAAAATGTTTGCTACACTAAAAGATTACTAAAGGATGGAATTTGAAAGAACACCAAACATTTGATGATGGTGATCTACTTCAAAGTGCAAGCCCAAAGACATTGGTATTTAACTATACACGCTTTGGACTATGTGTCATGTGTATGGCTCCACTATTGATATTGATAGATTCTTTCAAACAGAAAAGGAAATACTGAAAGAGAATCTCATAAATATGTGGCAGAAAATAAAAGACTAGAATTGTTCAGCTTAGGTATATAGAGGATATACGTGTTATGGCTGTATTCTTTTCTTGTTAAACAATGTGGTTCTTAAGTATTGGATATTGAATTTGGTCGTGTGAATCATCATACAAAACAACACAATTCATGAACTCCAATGGCCTAGGTAACTAGCAAGAGAATATGTGATGATGTTCATCGAGAACAAATAAAGTATTGATGTGTTTCTCATTGACATAAAAGCTTGCCTTCAAGATTTGTTTTATCAATTATTATGAGAACAAAAGCGGTGTTCACATAATTGCCGCAATCCATAAAAGATGGATGATTTACAAATATCGTTGGATAAATCACATCCATAAAATAAATGCTAAAAATGTCGAAAGACAATTGATTGAAAGATCACTTAGGAAGTGACATCGCCGTTTAAATTATATTGGAAAGAAAAACATGAAGAAACTCCATGTGGATGGAATTTTGGAGTCTTTTGATTTTTGATCAAATGACGCTTGTGAAACTTTCCTAGTGATAATTAAAACTCCGTTCATAGGCTAAAAGGGAACGAATGACTAGATTATTGAAATTTGTACATATTTGATGTATGAAGTCCATTACGTGTAGTCAAGAGCGATGGATTTCAACTTCATATGCTTTCTCCGAAAATTTGAGTGAATATATGAATATTTACTTAATGAGGATGAAGTGTGAAACATTTGAAAAGTTCAAATACTTTCAAGATGAAGTGCAAAATCAATGTAACAATAAAATAAAGAATTTATGATAGGATCATAAAGGAAGACATTTGAGTTACAAGTTTAGCATAATACCTTAGATTTGAGGGATCGTTCCGTGGATTTTCATTTCCCGAAACACCGTAAGAGTATGGAGCATTCGAGATATGTAATGAAACCTTGTATGACATGGTAAGATCAAAGGTGTAAATTAAAAAACTGCCATTATATTTTAAGATTAAATCTTTAGAGACTAGCGTTTTTCCACTAAAAGAGCTCCATCATAATCCGTTGAAATGACATCATATAAAGTTATGGTTTGGGATAAAACCCAAGTTGTCCTTTCTTAAACATTGGTATGCATGAGTAAAATGTTTACAAACAAAGTCGGATGAGCATGTCTTTGTAGGTTATTTCAGATAATCATTGGGTACTCCTCCATAACACCAAATACAAAAATGTTTGTCGCTTAGAACGTCAAGTTTGTTTGAGAAAGGAATTTTTCGTGAAAAGTTAAGTGGGGGGACAATAGAACTTTGATAAGGTTAAAAGAACCTTAGCTATATGTGCAAAGTTGTGCAGCGCCGAAAAGTATTCCAGAGGCAGCAACAATGCTCATGGCTCACGTGCCTCAAAGGTTGTGGTCACGGAGGTCTAAGTTCCTATTGAACCAAGTAGGTCGGGTAAACAATCAAATACCAAGATTTGAGAGTTAAATCATTATTTGACAATAATGATCCGATTACATGCAAAGAAGCGATGATGGGCCCTGACTCCGTCAAATGGTTTGAAGCCATAAAATCCGTGATAGTTCCATATACGAGAGATCAAGCTTTGAACTTGAAAGATCCTCTGAAAAGGTGCAAGACCCTACAATCATATTTGGATCTATAAAGAAATAGACATGGAAAGTGTTCACGACAATATTCAAATAGTTGACTATGACAAGATCCGATCTTTCATTAAGCGATATTTAGTCTAGACGGATTAATGTAGCAACCACTACATATAATTTTGTTATGTGGTAGTTGAATAAACAAAACAAGTTATTCTAATAGAATGGTTACCTAGGACGTGTGCATGACACGGTCTGAAGGGTTTTGTTAATTCAAAGGATGCTAAAAGCATATGCAAACTTCAATGGTTGAAATAAGCATCGCGGAGTTGGAATCTTCACTATGATGAAACTATTAAAAGAGTTTAATTTCATCGGAGACGATGAAGATGCTTGCATTTGCAAGAAATTAAGTGGGAGCGCTAAGACATGTTTCTAATACATTATGTGGAAGACATATTTTTGATTGTAAATGATGTATCTTTTTATTGACACGGGTTAAGAATTTCATCTCGATGAAAGGCTTAGACAGAACCCGAATATTTGGCATCAATGTCGATATGGATAAATTGTGACGCCAATATGGTTGTGCCATAAGTACATAGATGAGATATTGAATGAGTTCAATATAGAAACTACAAGAAAGGTTCTTGTTGCACAGGAAGGATTGAATAAAGATATAAGTATTTTTGATACTTGATAGATAAAATCACAAAGAGTATTTTATCAATCATGCTGTGATGTGTACAAATCCAGATATGTCATATGCTCTAAATGTTATGAGCGTATACTAGAATGATTCATCAGATGATTATTGGACGATAGTAAAGATATTCTTATGATCTTTTAGAAGAACTAAGAATATAATATTTTGTAGAAGTGACAAATAGATAGTTAGTTCATTGTAAAAGTATTACATTGATACTAGTTTTGTAACAAAGTATAAATTAATTTTATCTCAATCTAAAGTAAGGGTGGCACAATATGATGGAAAGTAAGTTCCATAATGGATTTGGATGAGTTTCAAAGTTAAGACATTGTGACAGATACTACAACAAAAGGCTAGGTATATGACTGCTATTATAGCAGCAAAAGAGGGCATTTGTATCCAGTAGTTTGTTATCAAACTAGGTGTGGTTCACAGCGGGATAGTACTATGAAGATATATTGTACAACAATATTATCAGCATGTTTTAACCCCAAGGAACTAAATGTAAGGTTCCCAACCTTTAATAAGGTAGATATCCCTGTGTTTACAATGCTAGTCCCTGGATCAATAGCTAGCATCCACAGTTAAGATGTAATATCAAGAAACATAGGTCATAATACAACTTAATAACCAGGAATAAAATAATTTATTACATCTTACATAGATCATTTGGCTATCTCATTACAATGCAGCAGAATATAATAATAGCATGGGGTCCTTCATCTTCAAAGTACCACAGGCAGACATGTTGGTTGTAGACTTGTAATCCTAATCATTAAACTTCACTAATAACAATCAAACCTGCAACATAACAAGTTACAGCCATAAGGGTCAATACATTTTGAATTGTATTGGCAAGTGATACTATGGTAGTATAGTGGAGTCTATCATCTATATGCATTTGGCTGAGTGGAGTTTAGGCTTGCATTGCTCAAAATAGACTTTCCTTATCATTTGAAAACACTAAGTTTTTGCTTTGACAAAATCACCCAAGGAACCACCAATAGAAATTGGTGAACCTTAAACCCTTGTTCAACCACAAGTTTTTAAATTAGAAATTTTGATGAGGAGATTCTTGATATCTTCCATGTCTTGATGCTCAAAATTGTCCTTTGCCAGGGACATGGCTAAGTACTTAGATTTTTCACTCTACAGAGGTGGTGCACTTTCCCCACAAGACTTGGTTTCACCAAGACAAGATCTTTCAGAAGCCTTCCCTTAGACCAAAATGGACGCGTTCCAACCTATCAAACCCCTACCACCAACTATCCATTTGGCTAAGTTATTGCAACCTATATGATCCAGGCAGAGCCCATAATGCCAAGTGGCTGCACTTGAAGCTTCTCAACATTTGACATCTCAAATCTCTTTGTTCCTGGGTGGCCATCCACAAGTGAGATGCACAAGGTTCACCAGTCCCCTGGCCTTGTGTAACCACTCAACACAAACCATTCCTTCCATTCCAACCAGGTGATTCATTCACTTAGTTGTTTTATTAAACAAAACACAAGTCCTCAGACTTAGAAATTTTCCATAGCATGAATATATATTCCTCCCTTGTTTTCTATTAGCTAAGCTAAGCATGATAGTAGTAGGTATCTTAACTTAGGAAAATTCTACTAAGGTTTCATCTACTAGGATTTCCCATAGCATAGTTTATACTTAGCAAAATACCATGCAAGTCCTACTTAGAAACATCACTAATGCATAGTGAAAATAATGGGACAAAAGTATGAAGCATCACTTGCCTTTTTGGTAGAGAGTATAAGTTCACTTCCTTGTTCTTTGCAATGTTCACTCACTTCAAATCAGTACAATTCAATCAAGCAACAATATTTCAATCTACCATTCAAGCAATTCATCACATAAAATGATAGAAACAAAACAATGCATGCAACCATGCAAAAGGTTGTTTTATTTGTAAAAGTGGTTTCTAGTAGGTTATAAACATTTGGTAACTCCTATTGGTCATTTTATAAAGTGGCAAAACCATTTGCAAAAGTTTTTACTTCAAAAACCATTTTTAAACCATGTCATTATTTTATGTGGTGAAGAAATTCTTTTATTAAGGCAACTTTCTATAGGGTTCACAAAATATGTTTTCAAACCAGAAAACCTTGTGTTTAGGGTCATAGAGTTTAAATCAAAACATTTCCCAAAGGTTTTCCTCCAAAATCATTTTTAACAATTAAACCTTATTTTTATTTGACTAGAAATGGTTTAAATCAAGGATTTATTCTTTTGCTTCACTAAATACATTTTTGAAACCATAATTTGTTTCCTATGGTCAGTAGGTTCAAAACACACCATTTGCCAAAGATTTTATCCTCAAAAACATTTTGGAATAAATTTTATAACCTAAACATGCATACACAAGTTTCTGCAAAAACAAACATTTTAACAAAAGATTTTTCTAAACAAAGTGCATGGTTGGCTAGGGCTTGTTTTTCTGAATCCATTGATATAAAGTTTGCAAAATTTGGACGTGTAGATTAAAAGTTATAGATTTTACAAATTCTAGCATCTAACAGATCAAATCTGTTTTAATTCAAACGAGCATAGCCACGTGTCTTATTTCTATTCGCCGATACCGCTTCGCTCGGATCAGCAACGTGGACCGTAGGATCTAAAGCGAATCGTGCGGTGCAGAGGTGCTACTTACCCCTTCGCTCTCGTTCTATCGCATCCATTAGATCAAAATCCAACGGCGCGCAGCACACTTGCCAACTAGTGGTTGCGCGGCGGCGCGGCTCTGGCAATGACCTTGCCGGCGATACAGGAAGCTAGGGAGAGAGGGGAAGGGATCACGAGTTTGCCGAAGCTTGGGGAAGCTCAAGGTGGTACTGGCTGGCAAGGGGGCGCACGAGGTGGTCGACAATTGCTCGTCGGAGATGCTCCTGGCGTCGGGCTCCTCTGTTCGTCGTCGGAGACGAAGGTACGGGTCACGCCAGACCAAACAAACCATGTAGTTAGATGCGTACGGGATAGGCGAGTACGTGAGCATCGGTCAGAGGGGATGGGGCGGTCAGAAGTTACTAGGGGGTGTCGCCGGAGTGGAGGCAGACGGTGGAGGAGCTCTGTTCGTCGAGGTTGCCGACGCTACAGGGGACGCACGGCCAAGCGGGCGACACTGGGAGGTGTGCCAGGAGGTCGGGAGTATGTGAGCTTGGTCGAGGAGGCAAGGGGTGATGCGGGGCTGCCGGAATTCGCTCGTGAAGCTCGTCGGAGCAGTGGCAAAGCAAAGTGAATTAGGGGCAGCCTGGTGGCTCACTGGCAGCGGAGTTTGAGGGGAAAGGAAGAGGAGAGGGAGGTGATTAAGAGGGCGTGGTTGCAGGGAGAATTCACTGGGCCATTTACGCGTATTGATTTGAGCAATCAACGGCAGGAAACGGTCAGGCGAGTTCATCACGGGGAGGAAGAAGCTGACGTGGTCGCGTGGCCCGTTTGTTAGTGAGTGAAAGAGAGGGGAAGGTGGGTCCTGGCGTTCAGTGACCGTGCGGGTTCGAATGTGGGTGCGAATCGTTTTCTGCGGAGTGAGGAAAATGGGATTGTTGGGCAAGTGGACAGTTGGGCTGGGTCTTTCTCTTTTTTTTGTTCTGTTTGTTTTTCCTTTTTCTCATTTAATTTTTCTGTTTTGATTTTGAATAAGCAATTCAAAAATTCATTTGAATTCAAACCTTTGCCAAAATTTGTGTAGGTTCTAATACTGATTAATAAGACATTCTGATATCATTTTTAGAATAATTTATTTATTCTTTTTAAGGTCTTTTAATTATTCAAAATAGGCTCTAGTTTCAAATCAAATAAGATTTAATAATATTATCAAACACCATTTAAATTCTTTAAACTTTCTAAATCCTTTTAGTAGGTTTTTATTTGTTTATTTGGGTTCAAATAATTTCATCTTGAATTATTTGGAAAGTATTTAATATGATTCATAATTCATTTGAATTGGGTTTTCATTTTAATTCCAATGGAATTAAATATAGTTTTAATTCCCTAAAGTTTATTTGGAATATTTCTTTAATCTTAAATAAGTTGAATTAAACAACTTTTATTTCACTTGGGTAATTTCCAAAATACTATTTTCTCATGAATTATATAATAATTCTTATTAGAGATTTGTCTTTATTAAAACAGGGATAGAATGGTTAATGCCTTTTTATTTTATTCTGGAAATTCTTTATCCTTCTATTTTATTTGGATTGGGATTATAATTCATTCCATTTGCTTATGGATTAGGCCAAGGTTTGATTTGGTCTTTAAATATTCTTTTTTTAATATTTCTTTCTTCATCTTATAAAATCCATATCTTTTTATTTAGAGATCCAAACTTGGTGATTCCAATTTGTAAAGTCTTATTTGAGATTTATTTATCCTTATAAATATCTTTAGGATTAATTTCTCACCACTTGGTATGGATTTTAGATAAGTGCTTTATTAGCTTTGGAAATTACTTTTCCTTCTCTTATTTAAATTCATAAGATTTTATTTATGGTTCCAAATTAAGTGAAACCAATTTATATGGTTTTATATTATTTCTATTTGTCTTTATTGATCATTTGTAAATGTTTGTTGACAAATTTTTATATGGATCAAATCCATAAGCTTGGGGATAACTTGGAAATGATTTTCTTCCATTGGGGTTTAGGGTTTGGATTTATTTTCCAAGTGTTTAAATTTCCAGATACATTCATTGAGGAATGCAATTCACTTGATTTGGATTTTGTTAAATTCAAACTTTAAAGTTTGTTCAAGAAGGGATTTTAAGTTTCCATTTAGAAACAAAAAGTTTCTTTTCACCCTAAAGTTCAACAATAATTTATTTTGTTTATTTTATTTTTCACATTACAAGATTTGGAAAATCTTGGGATGTGACACTAAAGGTCTCACCAAAGGACCAAATTTATACAAAGCCATCTCATTAGAGAATGAGTGATGCGTAGAGACGCAAAGACATGCAATTACACACGGACCTGAAAGTGTCAGATCCGGAGATCAGTTGACCACTAGCAATCGTGTAAATACAACACCGGAAAGCCATAGGTGTTGAATGCACAAAGGTTTGAAACTAGATTATTGACTCTAGTGCAAGTGGGAGACTGTTGGAGATATGCCCAAGAGGCAATAATAAAGTGGTTATTATCATATCTTCATGCTTATGAAGTGGTCAGAGAACACCTGGCAAACAGTTTCACAAAAAGCCTTTTGTAGAAGTTTTTCAACAGGAGCACTCTTTGCTCAAAAAGGTTTTTCAATGAAGGCTTTCAAAGTAATACTCAATAGATAATAGTTTTGTCCAAACAAGGAAGATAAAGAACATGATTGAGTAAATCACCATATGAATGCTTGCAACACAACAACTCAAGTGCTTGCTGGAGATAGAGAGGAAGTAGGTCTACTGACTCAACTTGGAAATAGGAGAAATGTCCCTTCATAGAGGGAAGCAGGGATTACAAGTCATAAAGAGCTTCCAAAAGATTATGGTACTTACTAACCTTGAGCCCTAATTGCCCCTATCATAGGCATCTTGAGATTATTAAGGTTAAAGTGCACAAAGATGGAGTATATGCTTGACGAAATATAAAAAGGCAATCTCATGTCCCTTGAATATGAGGGCCACTCCTCATGCTACTCAACTTTGGTCACTGGTAAGTTCTTGTCATTGTAAGTACATGCGTACCATAGAGAACCGCCAACGGGGTACCCCTTGCACATGGTACAGGAGCTATCCCATAACCAAAATTACAAGGCAAGCAGACAATGAGCATCTCAACGATCTTTTTATTTACTATATGCATAGCTTTTTATTGAGGATGCTTCATAGATAACTCACTATGGTGATGCTGCAAGTTTCCACCATGATTAGGCATGGCTTAGGCTAGCGGCCCAGGCGTTTCTCTAACACAAAATACAAACTCCATGGACTTACAAGTTCCCTCTTTATTTCACACCGTTGACATCCATAGACAAAAGAGCATGATATCAACTGAGTACAAAGTACCGGTGCAATGTTGAAAACGTTCCCCATGACAACACGGTTCTGCTAATTCCAACGTATAGATGCAAGCATATACAACTTTGATGACACAATGGTTCAAGTCTATTAGGGGCAAAGAAATAAGGTGTGCCATCAAGTTCGTGAGAGCTTTACTAACTAGTTTTCACATAACAAAATACTTTTTAATTCAAAAGGTAGATGAAGCTTGAGAATTTGCTTGGAATGGCAAAAGCTACTAGGTAGATATGGTGGACACAAGTGGCAAAGATTTTGGTTCAAAGGGATTGGATGTAGGGTTCGCAACATAGAAAACAAAAAATTTCCTACGATGTGAACTATATACCAAGATCTATCTACTAGATACAAACAACGGGCGGATGTATATCCGTAGAGAACATACCCTTGAAGACCGACAAAGCTTAACGAGTTCAACTCGTGGTTGATGTAGACGATCTCTTGCCGATCTCAAGATCGAGAGGAAGTCCTAGCGCCGCAAATCAGCAGCACATCCGTGCTCGCACACACGTTCGAGGCACCGAGCAACCTCCGCCTCCTCGCTCCAGCGATGCAGCGGAAGCACAACTCTTTCTTGCCGAATAGCCACCGAGAACATGTATCTCGCTAGTCCGAGACCATGGGGGATAAATTCTAGAGGGGGAGAGAGATCCTTCATGAGGAGGTGTGAGAGACAAGTGAGGAGGGGGCCTCCTTTTATAGGAGGAGGGGGGAACCCCAAGGGGGTGGCCGACGCATGGGGGCTGACCCCTTGCCCTCCCCTCTTCATGTGGGTGGACACTCCACTCACAAATCTCCTTTAAATTCCCTCCACTCAAAAGTCCACTCAAATTCCCATTAAATTTCCACCAAATTTAATGCAAACTCTCATTAAATAAAACTCTTTTATTTTATTCAGAATTTTGTCAATTACTTTAATGACAAACATTCACAAATAACCCCTTGCTAGAATTCTATTTCACATGCATAACCACTTTATGTAATTTCACCCGAAAACCTGTTTCGGTATCTAGTGAAATAAATTCCTGCGCTTGTTCATTCTTTCGGCATGAAACATTTGCTCCAATTGGATGTCGGTGTCTCTTAAGTGTGTCACCCTACGGTTCGTGAATAATGCGAACATGATCGAGACCCCTCTCGGATCAATAATCAGAAGCGGGATCTGGAGACCCATACTGACTCCCACACATTCAACGATGACTTTCTTGTGATCGTCGGAACCTTTTACGCTAGTATCTTAATCCCTTTGTTTCACGATATATTACATGTCCGAGATTCGATCATCGGTATCTCCATACCTAGTTTGATCTCGTTACCGACATGCACTCTTTTCTCGTTCCTGTGATATAACATTCTAGTGATCAAATCACTTGCTTGCAAGCTAATCAATATGATATCACCGAGAGGGCCCAGAGTATATCTATCCGTCATCGGGATGAACAAATTCCACTCTCGATCCATGAGCCTCAACATAACACTTTATTAGTTCTGAATCCATCTTTATAATCACCCTGTTACGGTGTGACGTTTGATGTTATCAAGAAACTCTTCCGGTGTTAGTGATTGACATGATCTCATGGTCTAAGGATTAGGATCACTTCGTAAGTTGTTATAGCAATATAAACTCAATGACTTTGATCGTAATGCTATACTTCGGATGAATGTTCATCACACCATTACACTAATGTTGTGATCCCGTTATTAACAACATCCAATGTCCATGATCAGGAAACCTTGATCATCTTGTTAATCAACGAGCTAGTTTATGAGAGAGGCATAACTAGGAACTTTCTGTTTGTTTATTAAACACACATGTATTAACGTTTCCGTATTAATACAATTATAGCATGCAAAATAAACATCTATCATATACTTGGAATACACATAATAAACACTTTATTATTGCCTCTCAGGGCATATTCCCTTCAGTCTCCCACTTGCACTAGAGACAATAATCTAGTTACATAGTGATAAATCTAACACCCATTGAGTTCTGGTGTTGATCATGTTTTGCTCTAGGGAGAGTTTTAGTCAACGGATCTGCTACATTGAGATCCGTATGTACTTTACAAATCTTTATATCTCCATCCTTGACATGCTCGCGGATGGAGTGAAACCGGCGCTTAATATGCTTGGAATGCTTGTGAGACCTTGGCTCTTTGGCATTGGCAATGGCACCATTGTTGTCACAATAGATCACCATTGGGTCCAACGCGTTTGCCACCACTCCTAGTTCGGATATGAACTCCTTCATCCAAACTGCTTCCTGAGCCGTTTCTGAAGCAGCAACATATTCGGCCTCCGTTGTTGATCCCGCTACCACATGAGAAATACATATCCGGATTGAGACTTAGAGTCATCCGGATCGATGTCAAAGCTAGCGTCGACATAACACTTAGCGACGAGCTCTTCTTCACCTCCGTATACAAGAAACATATCCTTAGTTCTTCGTAAGTACTTAAGGATATTCTTAACCGCTATCCAGTGTTCCGAACCTGGATCCGATTGGTACCTACTAGTCAAACTAATAGCATGTGCCACATCCGGTCTTGTACATAGCATGGCGTACATTATAGAGCCTATGGCTAAAGCATAGGGGACTTTGTCCATTATCTCTCTTTCTTCCGCCGAAGCCGGACTTTGAGTCTTACTCAATGTCTTGCCTTGCAACATAGGTAAGAACCCCTTCTTACTTCCGTCCATTTTAAACTTCTTTAAAATCATATCAAGGTATGTACTTTGCGATAGCCCTATTAGGCGCCTAGATCTATCTCTATAGATCTTTATGCCTAATATGTATGACGCTTCACCTAGGTCCTTCATTGAAAATTTGCTGTTTAGATAACTTTTAACACTGTTTAAAAGATCTATATCATTTTCGATCAATAATATGTCATCCACATATAATATCAGAAATGCCACATTTCTCCCACTCACTTTCTTGTAAATACAAGCTTCTCCATAAGTTTGGACAAATCCAAACTCTTTGATCACCTCATCAAAGCGGATATTCCAACTTCGTGATGCTTGCTTCAATCCATAGATGGATCGCTGAAGCTTGCACACCTTGTTAGCATCCTTAGGATCGACAAAACCCTTTGGTTGTATCATATACAACTCTTCTTCAATATTACCATTGAGAAACGCGGTTTTGACATCCATCTGCCATATCTCATAATCCAAATATGCAGCAATTGCTAACATAATCCTAACTGACTTTAGCATCGCTACGGGAGAGAAAGTCTCATCGTAGTCAACTCCTTGAATTTGTCGAAACCCTTTTGCGACAAGTCGAGCTTTATAGACGGTCACATTACCATCAGCATCAGTTTTCCTTTTGAAAATCCATTTGTTCTCCACGGCCTTTCGGTCGTGAGGTAATTCCACCAAGTTCCAAACTTGATTTTCATACATGGATTCCATCTCGGATTTCATGGCTTCTAACCATTTGTTGGAATCCGGGCTCATCATCGCTTCTTCATACGTCGCAGGGTCATCATTTTCATCAACCATGAAATTCAAGACAGGATTTCCGTACAGCTCGGGAGCTGCACGCGTGCTGTTTGACCTGCGAGGTTCGGTAGTACTCTCTTTCGGAGTTTCACGATCATTATCATTAGTTCCCTCTTCAACAGGTGGATCCAACTCCGGAACAACTTCCGGCGCTGCGCTAGTCGCCATACTTTGAAGAGAAGGTTCCACAACCTCTTCGAGTTCTACCTTCCGACTACTCACACCTTTCGCGAGAAACTCTTTCTCTAGAAAGGATCCATTCTTGGCAACAAAAACCTTGCCCTCGGATCTGTGATAGAAGGAATACCCAATAGTTTCTTTAGGGTATCCTATGAAGACTCATTTTTCCGCTTTGGGTTCGAGTTTATCCGGTTGAAGTTTCTTCACATAAACATCGCATCCCCAAACTTTAAGAAATGACAGCTTAGGTTTGTTTCCAAACCACAATTCATACGGTGTCTTTTCAACGGATTTAGATGGTGCCCGATTTAAAGTGAATGCAGCAGTTTCTAGTGCATAACCCCAAAATGACAACGGCAAGTCCGTCAGAGACATCATAGATCGAACCATATCTAATAAAGTACGATTACGACGTTCCGACACACCATTTCGCTGTGGTGTTCCGGCAGGTGTGAGTTGTGAAACAATTCCACACTCTTTCATGTGAGTGCTAAACTCGTAACTTAGATACTCACCTCCACGGTCGGACCGTAGAAATTTGATCTTTCTATTACGATGATTTTCCACTTCATTCTGAAATTCCTTGAACTTTTCAAAGGTTTCAGACTTGTGTTTCATCAAGTAGATATAACCGTATCTACTCAAATCATCCGTGAAAATAACAAAATAACGATATCCACCTCGCGCCGACACACTCATTGGACCACATACATCAGAATGTATGATTTCCAATAAATTTGTCGCCCGTTCCATTGAACCGGAAAACGGCGTTCTAGTCATCTTGCCCATAAGGCATGGCTCACATGTATCAAATGATTCATAATCAAGTGATTCCAAAAGTCCATCCGAATGGAGCTTCTTCATGCGTTTAACGCCAATATGACCTAGACGGCAGTGCCACATATATGCGGATATATCATCATTAAGTTTAATCCTTTTAGCATCAACATTATGAATATGTGTAACATTATCATCGAGATCTAATAGAAATAAACCATTCATCATCGGTGCATGACCATAAAAGATTTCATTCATATAAATGGAACAACCATTGTTCTCGGTTTTAAATGAATAACCACTTCGCATCAAACACGATCCAGATACAATGTTCATGCTCAGTGCAGGCACCAGATAACATTTATTCAAGTTTATAACTAATCCCGACGGTAAGTGGAGAGGCAGCGTTCCGACGGCGATCACATCAACGCTTGATCCATTGCCGACACGCATCTTGACCTCACCCCTTGCTAGCGGTCGCTTGTTCCGCAACCCCTGATTCGAGTTACAAATATTAGCAACTGAACCGGTATCAAATACCCAGGTGCTACTGCGAGCACTAGTCAAGTACACATCAATAACATGTATATCATATATACCTTTGTTTGCCTTGCCGGCCTTCTTGTCTGCCAGATACTTGGGGCAGTTGCGCTTCCAGTGGCCAGTCCCCTTACAATAGTAGCACTCGGAATCAGACTTAGGTCCAACTCGGGGTTTCTTTTCAGGCGCGGCAACAGGCTTGCCGCCCTTACTTCCCTTCCGTTTTCCCTTCTTGTCTTTCTTGAAACCAGTGTTCCTATTGATCATCAACACTTGATGTTCCTTTTTGATCTCCACTTCTGCAGTTTTAAGCATTGACAGAAGATCGGGGAGAGACTTCTTCATGCCTTGCATATTATAGTTCATCACGAAGCTCTTATAGCTAGGTGGCAGAGACTGCAGAACACGATGGATGCCTAAGTCAATGGGAATCGATATTCCCAAGGACACAAGCTTATCGGCGTAACCCGACATCTTGAGTACATGCTCACTAACGGAGCTGTGCTCTTCCATCATGCAGCTAAAGAACTTTTCTGAAGCGTTGTAGCTCTCTACAACAGCATGTGTGTCAAAAATCATTTTCAACTCACCCATTGTATCAAATGCATTGCCGTTTTCGAAACGCTTTCGAAGTTCCGGCTCTAGCCCATACAATATGCCGCAATGAACTAAGTTGTGGTCCTCCTGACGAGTCTGATAGACATTCTTCTCCTCGTCAGGGGCATCATCAAAATGTGGGGGGCCTAACGGCGCTTCTAGCACATATTGCTTTTGTGCAGCAGAGAGGAGAATCCTCAAATTCATGGCCCATTCGGTAAAGTTGCTACCGTTCGTTGCTAGTTTCTCTTTCTCCATGAACACATTGAAATTAAAAGCAGGTGGTGCCATCTACAACAGAATTTGTAAAGTTTAAACTAAGTGTATGATAGATTGAGTTCAACTAATCTATATTACGAATGAACTCCCACTCAAAAACGACATCCCTCGTGCCTTTTTGGTGATTACATGAACCAAATCCACTACACCAAGTCCGATCATCACGTGAGTCGGTATAGCTTCAAAGGCGAGCATCAAATGGGCATCATATCAACTATATGACTCATGCTTAACCTTTCGGTCCGTGTTCCGAGGCCATGTCTGTACATGCTAGGCTCGCCAAGTTAGAACCTTAGTATTCGCGTGTGTAACTGTTTTACACCCGAAATATGGTCGTGGATCCAAGAACACCCGATCATCACGTGATGTCTTGGAGCGACGAAAACATAATCGGTGCATACTAAAGGAAGAACACATTCTTATCTTGATATTTAAATGAGGGATCATCTTATTATGCTAACAAAGCGCTAAACAAGCAATATAAGATGCTATCAAACATCATATGTTTATTAGTGAAATTATATGGTTCCCGCAGATGATCTCTATCATGTGCATCGTGGTATGATCACTATCATACCTATATGTGTAAATCCAAGGTCTATGGATTTTACACGCTATGTGTGTTGTAAGAGTATCATCTCATACTTCTACTTACAACACTACCATATCATAACACTAGCCCAGCAACAATCTAAACTAGACGCCTCTATTTTATCCATTGCAAGTTTTACGTGGCTTAGGGCTTTCGAGATAGAACCGTTCTTACCTACGAACATGAACCACAACGAGGATAATCAAATTGTTGACAACTCGCTTGCAAAATAGATATTGACTATAGTAGGAGAGACAGACACCCGCTAGCCACTTATGCAAACTAGTTGCATGTCAAGCGTGGAACAGGTCTCATGTGCGAGGACATGTAAAGTTTGTCCGGGCCGCTTCATCCCACTATGCCACCAATATCCAAAATTATAACAAAGGAGCAACAACATGATCATCATCGCCCACATACTCATATGTGTACTACCCGTGAAAAGTATCTACGCATAGATCCGGCTCTGATACCACTGTAGGGTTCGCAGCATAGAAAACAAAAATTTTCCTACGATGTGAACTATATACCAAGATCTATCTACTAGATACAAACAACGGGCGGATGTATATCCGTAGAGAACATACCCTTGAAGACCGACAAAGCTTAACGAGTTCAACTCGTGGTTGATGTAGACGATCTCTTGCCGATCTCAAGATCGAGAGGAAGTCCTAGCGCCGCAAATCAGCAGCGCATCCGTGCTCGCACACACGTTCGAGGCACCGAGCAACCTCCGCCTCCTCGCTCCAGCGATGCAGCGGAAGCACAACTCTTTCTTGCCGAATAGCCACCGGGAACATGTATCTCGCTAGTCCGAGACCATGGGGGATAAATTCTAGAGGGGAAGAGAGATCCTTCACGAGGAGGTGTGAGAGACAAGTGAGGAGGGGGGCTCCTTTTATAGGAGGAGGGGGGAACCCCAAGGGGGTGGCCGGCGCATGGGGGCTGCCCCCTTGCGCTCCCCTCTTCATGTGGGTGGACACTCCACTCACAAATCTCCTTTAAATTCCCTCCACTCAAAAGTCCACTCAAATTCCCATTAAATTTCCACCAAATTTAATGCAAACTCTCATTAAATAAAACTCTTTTATTTTATTCAGAATTTTGTCAATTACTTTAATGACAAACATTCACAAATAACCCCTTGCTAGAATTCTATTTCACATGCATAACCACTTTATGCAATTTCACCCGAAAACCTGTTTCGGTATCTAGTGAAATAAATTCCTGCGCTTGTTCATTCTTTCGGCATGAAACATTTGCTCCAATTGGATGTCGGTGTCTCTTAAGTGTGTCACCCTACGGTTCGTGAATAATGCGGACATGATCGAGACCCCTCTCGGATCAATAATCAGAAGCGGGATCTGGAGACCCATACTGACTCCCACACATTCAACGATGACTTTCTTGTGATCGTCGGAACCTTTTACGCTAGTATCTTAATACCTTTGTTTCATGATATATTACATGTCCGAGATTCGATCATCGGTATCTCCATACCTAGTTTGATCTCGTTACCGACATGCACTCTTTTCTCGTTCCTGTGATATAACATTCTAGTGATCAAATCACTTGCTTGCAAGCTAATCAATGTGATATCACCGAGAGGGCCCAGAGTATATCTATCCGTCATCGGGATGAACAAATTCCACTCTCGATCCATGAGCCTTAACATAACACTTTATTAGTTCTGAATCCATCTTTATAATCACCCTGTTACGGTGTGACGTTTGATGTTATCAAGAAACTCTTCCGGTGTTAGTGATTGACATGATCTCATGGTCTAAGGATTAGGATCACTTCGTAAGTTGTTATAGCAATATAAACTCAATGACTTTGATCGTAATGCTATACTTCGGATGAATGTTCATCACACCATTACACTAATGTTGTGATCCCGTTATTAACAACATCCAATGTCCATGATCAGGAAACCTTGATCATCTTGTTAATCAACGAGCTAGTTTATGAGAGAGGCATAACTAGGAAATTTCTGTTTGTTTATTAAACACACATGTATTAACGTTTCCGTATTAATACAATTATAGCATGCAAAATAAACATCTATCATATACTTGGAATACACATAATAAACACTTTATTATTGCCTCTCAGGGCATATTCCCTTCATTGGAAACGTGAGAAGTATGCCTTCTCAAAATAGGTTTTTGGCTAGCAAGGCTGGGTAGCAAGCAAGAGGGTTGAAAGAAACAAGCAAACATACGAGTAATAAAGCCAAACATGCAATCTTCCTTGAAGACACAAAATATCTTAAATAAATAATACTAAGCTTATGAGCCAACAAGAAAGAAAACAAATGATACAAAATACCTGCAAGCTTTTTCTTCTCTTTTTCTTTCAAACCTCAAAAAGTATTGCTACTGACCAGAACTCGGTTTTCCAAAACCAATTTAGATCCACTTGATGCTCCCGAAGTGATGCCAATACTGATCAACAAGATCCATCATATAATAGAGATTGCAAACTAAAATAAGAAGTGCAAAAAGTAAAAGATGAAACTTCTCATTAATATTCCAATAAAGGCACTCACACCAAGGGATACATAGATAATCAACTAAAGGAGAGATACTTCCACATGTAAACCAAACTATAAGATAACCTCTCTACCAAAGATATGAATCCACTAAAAAGGTAAAAGATAAAAGATAATGATAGTGATACCGTGGCACTCCCCCAAGCTTGGAACAAGCCAAGGGGATGCCAAACCTGATGACGAATTACTCCTTCGGTGGTGGTGGTGTTCTCTTGATAAGCTCTTCAATCAGCTTCCTCAAATCCTCCATATCGAAGGTCAGAGTACGAATCAACTCCGAATTATGCTCAATGCAGCTCATGATCAATTCGGAATGAGGATCCCAGTCCTTGTTATTCTTTCTCCACTCTTCCTTCTTAGATTGTTCCTTCCCTGCATGGTTAGAACGAGTGGTACGAGGAGGAGATGACCGTGGAGAGAGGATATGACGCGGAGGTTTCCCTCCTGTAGACATCCCTGCTGTCCTCTTAAGCTTGGTAGGTTTTGCCACCAATCCAATGCTCGCGACGGTAGTGCGGGTGTCCAGTTGTTTGTGCTCCTCCATGTCTCCTTCATAACCTACCAAAATTTCCTCCTCCTTGGTTTGCGAGGATCGTCTTCCTCGGGCTTCTTGCCTTTGTCGTTGGCAGAGACCATGGTGCTCTAAACTTGAGAATTTTTCCTGACAGAAACAGATCGAGATGAAAACACGACGAGAACACGATGCACTAACCTCGGGGGATCCGGGGGGTTATATATTACGAAGTTTCAATGCATAAGGAAGGGTTTGACACAAAAACGAGGCGGATTCGAAGCTCGGGTGTGGCACACCCCCTCCAGGCACGGCTAGGCAGGGGCCCGCGCCTGGGTGGGTTTGTCCACCCCGGACTCCGTTTCTCTTCTGTTCCGTCTTGTAACTTCCCTTATGTATTAAAAACATCAAAAATATAAAAAGATAGGGGTTTCACGAACCTTCTGTTTTCACCACTTTTACCTATTCGAAGACGAACTCTGCAGACTCCTTTTCTCCTTCTAGCATTTTCCTTTCCTCACAAGGCAATACACAAACTTCAATGGCAACATTAGTGTAAGCAAAACAACAAACCTTTAGGTCCACACCTCAACTGAAATTTATCAAAACAAAAGCTTCTATAAGAGGCAAATGCAAGTGATAACAAAAATCTGTCAAAACAGACCAGCAGGTAAAGATTGATTTTTTCGAAAACCTTCTATTGCTCAAATCAAAAAGTGCAGAACTAATGAAAGTTGGGTAACAACTTGGAGAACAAGATCAGAAAAATACATATCCATCCGACGGACTGAGCTCCCTCACAAATTTTTACGGTGCATCACAAAAATCTGTCCCGGGACAGCTACTTTTCACAACTCCTCTACTTCACTAAAGTAGTTGAACTTGACACAAAATCCAAAACAAAAAAGATAAGGAGCGGTTATTATAGAAGTAATAACTTCCAAGACTCACCAAACTCTTGGGTTATCTCCCAACAAGTACTTTTCTTTAATGTCTTTAAGTTAGGCTTGATACTTTCAAAGATGCTCACAAAGGAGATATAAATTTGAAGTGAAAGAGAGCATCAAGAAGCAAATAACCAACACATTTGAGTCTAACCCACTTCCTATGCATGGGGGTATCATGAAAAAACGAATTGTTGAAAAAAAAGCCACTAGCATAGGAAGACAAAACAAATGCAACTTCAAAGGTTTCAACATAAAACAGGGAAACCTAACATTATTGGGATGCATAAAACCATGTTTCCCTCTCTCATAATAACTTCCAGTAGCACCTTAAATAAAGTTGACAATATAACTGTCAATGGCAACAACTTTATCATTAGAATGAGCATACTTACAGTCACCAAAAAGAGGTCCAAGGTCATAAACTGGATCAATAGAAGCAAGTTGTTCCATCCTGAAATCTTTATTAGGCAAGCTATTTTCAGAAGGAGCTTTAGCAAATTTGGAAAAGTTAAACTCATAAGAATCTCCATCAAACTTAGTTAAAACTTCCTCCTTTTTACAATCTATAATAGCTCCACAAGTGTTCAAGAAAGGTCAACCAAAAATGATAGGACACGTTTTGCTAGCTGCTGAATTAAGCACTAGAAAATCAGCAGGATACTTAATCTTACCGCAAAGAACCTCCACATCTCTTACAATACCAATAGGGCAAATGGTTTCCTTATTTGCAAGGTGAATAACCACATCAATGTCCTCAAGCTCACAAGGACCAATCTCATGCATAATTTCCGTGTAAATCTTATAAGGAATAGCACTAGAACTAGCACCAATATCACATAAACCATAGTAGCAATGATCACCAATTTTAACAGAAAGCATAGGAACACTAGCTTTTATAGCCTTACTAGGATGAGAGATAATATTAGAAGCGTCTTTACAGAAGACAATGTTCTCATCCTCTATATTTCTAGTGACAGGGTATTTCACAATAGCTACCACAGGTTCAATATTAAAATGCTCATCAGGCTCCACGGTTTTCTTTGCACTTTTGTTATTTTCATTAATAATCATAGAATACTCCTTTATCTTAGCTGGGAAAGGTATTTTCTCAACATGAGGTTCGGGCACAATATGATTATTAGTACAAACTTCAGTACTTCTAACAGGAACATGATTAACAACATCTTTATAAGGAGTATGGTACTTATTCCACTTTTTCTTGGGAATTTCTATGTAAGAGGCAAAGGCCTTAAAACAGTTGGCAATACTTTGGGAATCAAGACCAAACTCATTGCTAATATCACGGAATTCATCAGTTCCCATAAAAGATTTAATGCATTCATAATCATAGTTTATACCTGACTTTCTTCCTTTGTCATTCTCCCAAGCTTCAGTGTTTTCTTGAATACGGTCTAAGAGATCCCATTTAGCTTCTTCCTTCATACGTGTGAATGATCCAGCACAAGAATCTAGGGGTGGAATCGAGCCGAGCCGAGCCGGCTCGTAGCTCGGCTCGGCCAGGCTTGGGAAAACTCGAGCCAAGACAGGCTCGGCTTGGTGCTACAAATTTTTCAAAAAACAGGCTCAAGGCTCGCTCGGCAAAGCTTGTGGCTCGCTCGTATGGCTCGTCGAGCCGATACCCTGCACGTACGAGAGACAGCGCCGCACGCGTGTAATTCCCCACCCTATCGCTGGCTCACTCCCTCTCAGTCTCCATCTCCCCATCGCGCTGCGCTGCCACCACTGCCGCCGGCCGTCACCCCTGCCGTCCGCCATCACCGCCCTCATCTCCTCCTCCTCCAGTTCTCCTCCCATGGCCCCTCCCCTACCACTTGCCCCTCCCGGACTAGGGGTCATCGCAGATGCACGACATCACCTAATTAGGCTTAGCAGAGGCTGCCGCCCGCAGGACCTCTGGCGCCCGCCGTAAGAGACGGGATCTCGTCTCCACCGGCCACCAGTCAACCACCAACGGCTGTAGTTGAATTCTCGGCTCCACAAGTATCTAATTTCTGGCATTTTTTTCTAGTAATCGTTAGGAGGAGATTGTGATTATCTCTCTGTTTACCTCTGTACATTAGCTACTGTCGCTAGTTTGCCTCTCTTCTATACATTAGCTTAGCTACGTCTGTACTGATTGTGTTGTTGTAATTTTTTTGTACACCATTATAATTGATGCAAAACATAGAGTAACTAGTGATTTTTAGTCTTTACTTGCTGAAACTATTTATATGATACCTCATTTGGTGTGTTTAATGTTGGAACTATTTATAAAATATCAAACTAATGTAAAAATATAGTGAATAGTTATTTTGTTTTGTTTGTGTTGTGCAGATTCCACATGGCAATTAACAAACTAACATGAGAAGGCAATGACAATGGTCGAGGGAGATGAAATCATGGAGATGGTTCTTTTGTGGATGAAGTTGATGTTTTGATTTATCACTTGTCGTTTGATTGAGCTACATCTCATGTTCTATGTGTTGAACTAAGTTCTTTTATGGTTGAAGTTCACATTCTATTTGTCTATTGTGACGCAAGACACTATCTATTGGACGGTTTTGTCGTGAACTTGTAATGTTGCTACTGTTATCATTAATTGTTATTGGTGCTTAGTGAAACCTTCTATACTATGTTATTGAGTGAAACATTTTATACTATGTTATTGATGTATTCATGTTGAAGTGTTATTTATAATTGTAAATTTTATACTTTTGGCATAGGTCATTGCCAAAATTTTAAATTTCATCGAGCCTTCGAGCCGGCTTGCGAGCTTCACCGAGATGGCTTGTCGAGCCTCGAGCCTGAGTTGCAGGGTTTGGGCTTGGCTTGTACAACCTCCGAGCCGAGCCGATCCCGAGCCAAACCTTGTCAAGCCCGAACCGAGCCTCGAGCCTCGAGCTTCACATCCACCCCTACAAGAAGCGTCTAGTAAATCTTTATCATGAAGAGAAAGCCTAGCATAAAAGTTATTGATAATAATATTGTTAGGGAGTTCATGAATAGGACATTTAAGCATTAGTAACCTCAATCTCCCACAAGCTTGAGTTGTACTCTCTCCATCACGAGGCCAAAAGTTATATATCAGATTTCTATCCTTATGAATCTCACTGGGAGGATAAAATTTAGAATAAAAGAGAGATGTCATTTCCTCCCATTCCATGGATTGTCCATTCTTCAGCAGCTTATACCATTCTTCAGCTCTCCCTTTCAAGGATATGGAGAGTAACTTCTTCTTCACATGTTTTGTTGTGATACCTGCACACTTAAATAACCCGTATAATTCATGGATAGAAAGCAAGTGATCACCAGGATGGACAGTTTCATCCCCTAAATAATAATTATCCATAACATGATCAACAATACTTGTAGGTATCTTAAAAGGATCTATCTCAACAGGTGGTGGTTCATATACTACCCTAGCAGTGGTAGTAGTTTTCCCAAACAGAAAACCAAGTGGGTTATCCATATTGGAAATAGAGTAACAAGCAGTATCAAAAGAAATACTCACAGTAGAAGTTTCCTTTACTAGTTCCACTCTTCAATAGCGCTTCACTCCCCGACAATGGCACCAGAAAAGAGTCTTGATGACCCACAAGTATAGGGGGTGTATCGTAGTACTTTCGATAAATAGGAGTGTTGATCCCAACGAGGAGCAGAAGGTATTGACTAGTGGTATGGAGCAGGAATTCTCTGCAAATACTTAGCAAACGGATTTTTAGTGGTTTTCTGATAAAGCAACAAAACAAAGTGCAAGTAACAAAGAACAAATGCAGCAAGTGGCCCAATCCTTTCTTAGCAAAGGACAAGCTGGTTGAAATACTTATAAGGACCAAACGTTCTCGAGGACACATGGGAATTCTGTCAAGTGCTATCACTTCAAATAACTGAGTACTCTTCTTTGGTGTTGTAAGTGTTGTGTGGGTGAACCTGTGCTAATGTACCGACCTTACTTGGACTAATACATACTTGTGATTAAACCCCCTGCAAACATCCGTAACTACAGGAAAGTAATTAAGATATAAATCTAACCATAGCCTCAAACTCTGAGATCCTACACTCCCTTGTGCAAAGGTGTCCTAACGGGGGTTCAGGTTTCTGTCACTCCGA
The DNA here is from genome assembly GCA_916181665.1 of Avena sativa. Lineage (NCBI taxonomy): Eukaryota > Viridiplantae > Streptophyta > Magnoliopsida > Poales > Poaceae > Avena > Avena sativa. Next base: position 32,827,845 of record OV702285.1, on the reverse strand, counting down.
CAACCCCACAATTAGTAGACAAATACACAATGCATTCCCCTAGGCCCATAAATGGTGAAGTATCATGTAGTCGATGTTCACATGACACCACTAGAAGAATAGCACCACAACTTAAATACTAAACCATTGAATAGTAACTCAACACAAATCCACTAATAACAACATGACTCCTCCCGTGTCCTCAAGAACTAAACGAACTACTCATGAGACATCATATGGATCAAGATCAAAGATGATATGTTAATGGATAACAATCTGAACATAAACAATAATCCAATGGTTCCACTCACAAGCATCAACTACAATAGTAATTAACACCGGGAAAGTTTCCCCTAAGAACTAAAGCAATATCCAACACAATTGTTACAGCGGGACGGAGTGGTGATGATGGTGCTGGTGGAGATGATGGTGTGGATGATGCTGATGATGATCCCGATGAAGCCTAGCTTGATGATGGTGTTGATGTCGATGATATCCCCTCTCCAGGAAGGAATTCCCCTGGTAGAAATCTGTCTGCCGGAGAGATCTTTCTCCCTCGCTGTTTTCCGCCCCGTAGAGGCAGAGGAAATCTATCTATGTCGCTCCACTAGCCTTAGGGTTCCGTAGGGAAGATATAGGCGAAGGGTAGGAGTCGGGAGCCGGGCAGGTGGGCCACACCTGCCCTAGGCACGGCCTAGGGTGGGCCCGTGCCTAGGGGGTGTGGGCCCCCTGCGGCCCTTCTTCGTCCCTCCTTCTGGCTTCCTCTGTCTTCTAGAAAAATATAATTTTCCCATATTTTTATAGTATGTTCTGATCTTTGCGAAATTGGATCAAACGCCTTGTTTTCCATCAGAATCCAGACTCCGGCAGTCCATCCTCTAAGAATCATCCAACATGCATAAACAGATGAAAAGCCATAAGTAATACCTCATAATAAGACAAATATCAATGAATAGAGGTAGATTATGATATAGAGTGGTGATGCAAATTGGGCGTATCAAGTTGATGTAAATGTTGACCTCCTTTACTTCATTGAAGAGCTTTAGCTTTTGATGATGATTCCTGGAGCATAACTTGATGTAGACGTCATCTTAATGGCTTCAGAATCTAGCAAGGGTTAAGAAGATACGTTGAGTACGAGCATACTCAGCAAGTTCACTACAAATGAGTGTTTGATGCACTATATTTATGGCCACAGACCATAGGTCGTAGGCAATACAAGTTTTCGTAAATATTTATTCAAATGTGGCTTTTATTCTGAAAAGCTATGTCCATCAGCCTTCACGGGTTTACCAGAACTTTCATGGAGTTCCTTTCCCGCCATGTTCGTAGCTCCTTCCCGGAACAGGGAGTAACAAGTTACAGTTCTTACACTCGGCAGAGGTGCGTTACTTTTCCCATGAGAGATAAACTCCTTGTTGCACAACCGGGCATCTTACCCGTCCACAATTCCATGTTGTGGGGCCCAGTAGATGATCCAAGCCAATCACTTCCCTCTCCGTGATCCCATATGTCTGCACGATCCTTCGGGGCTGGCTCATCTCTGTTAAGCCCCCTTTCGGGCAGGCTAAAACCCTAATGAGTTCCCGAAGACTCTATGAGCCGGTGACGCCCCTGGAAAGTACCATATAGGTCCGGCTATACCGCTGGCATCCACTCATAGATAATCTAGACACCAAAAACGTGGGTCCTAAGGGTGCCCTGTAGGGTTCGCAGCATAGAAAACAAAAAATTTCCTACGATGTGAACTATGTACCAAGATCTATCTATTAGATACAAACAACGGGCGGATATATATCCGTAGAGAACATACCCTTGAAGACCGACAAAGCTTAACGAGTTCAACTCGTGGTTGATGTAGACGATCTCTTGCCGATCTCAAGATCGAGAGGAAGTCCTAGCGCCGCAAATCAGCAGCGCATCCGTGCTCGCACACACATTCGAGGCACCGAGCAACCTCCGCCTCCTCTCTCCAGCGATGCAGCGGAAGCACAACTCTTTCTTGCCGAATAGCCACCGGGAACATGTATCTCGCTAGTCCGAGACCATGGGGGATAAATTCTAGAGGGGGAGAGAGATCCTTCACGAGGAGGTGTGAGTGAGAAGTGAGAGGAGGGGCTCCTTTTATAGGAGGAGGGGGGAACCCCAAGGGGGTGTCCGGCGCATGGGGGCTTCCCCCTTGCCCTCCCCTCTTCATGTGGGTGGACACTCCACTCACAAAAATCCATTAATATGCCTCCACTCAAAATCCCACTCAAACTTGCCATTAAATTTCCACCAAATTTAATGCAAACTCTCATTAAATAAAACTCTTTTATTTTATTCAGAATTTTGTCAATTACTTTAATGACAAACATTCACAAATAACCCCTTGCTATAATTCTATTTCACATGCATAACCACTTTATACAATTTCACCCGAAAACCTGTTTCGGTATCTAGTGAAATAAATTCCTGCGCTTGTTCATTCTTTCGGCATGAAACTTTTGCTCCAGTTGGATGTCGGTGTCTCTTAAGTGTGTCACCCTACGGTTCGTGAATAATGCGGACATGATCGAGACCCCTCTCGGATCAATAATCAGAAGCGGGATCTGGAGACCCATACTGACTCCCACACATTCAACGATGACTTTCTTGTGATCGTCGGAACCTTTTATGCTAGTATCTTAATCCCTTTGTTTCACGATATATTACATGTCCGAGATTCGATCATCGGTATATCCATACCTACTTTGATCTCGTTACTGACATGCACTCTTTTCTCGTTCCCGTGATATAACATTCTAGTGATCAAATCACTTGCTTGCAAGCTAATCAATGTGATATCAACGAGAGGGCCCAGAGTATATCTATCCGTCATCGGGATGAACAAATTCCACTCTCGATCCATGAGCCGCCTCAACATAACACTTTATTAGTTCTAAATCCATCTTTATAATCACCCTGTTACGGTGTGACGTTTGATGTTATCAAGAAACTCTTCCAGTGTTAGTGATTGACATGATCTCATGGTCTAAGGATTAGGATCACTTCGTAAGTTGTTATAGCAATATAAACTCAATGACTTTGATCGTAATGCTATACTTCGGATGAATGTTCATCACACCATTACACTAATGTTGTGATCCCGTTATTAACAACATCCAATGTCCATGATCAGGAAACCTTGATCATCTTGTTAATCAACGAGCTAGTTTATGAGAGAGGCATAACTAGGAACTTTCTGTTTGTTTATTAAACACACATGTATTAATGTTTCCGTATTAATACAATTATAGCATGCAAAATAAACATCTATCATATACTTGGAATACACATAATAAACACTTTATTATTGCCTCTCAGGGCATATTCCCTTCAGTCTCCCACTTGCACTAGAGACAATAATCTAGTTACATAGTGATAAATCTAACACCCATTGAGTTCTGGTGTTGATCATGTTTTGCTCTAGGGAGAGTTTTAGTCAACGGATCTGCTACATTGAGATCCGTATGTACTTTACAAATCTTTATATCTCCATCCTTGACATGCTCGCGGATGGAGTGAAACCGGCGCTTAATATGCTTGGAATGCTTGTGAGACCTTGGCTCTTTGGCATTGCCAATGGCACCATTGTTGTCACAATAGATCACCATTGGGTCCAACGCGTTTGCAACCACTCCTAGTTTGGATATGAACTCCTTCATCCAAAATGCTTCCTGAGCCGCTTCTGAAGCAGCAACATATTGGGCCTCCGTTGTTGATCCCGCTACCACAGGTTGTTTGGAGCTCCTCCAACTAACCGCTCCGCCATTCATGAGAAATATGTATCCGGATTGAGACTTAGAGTCATCCGGATCGGTGTCAAAGCTAGCGTCAACATAACACTTAGCGACGAGCTCTTCTTCACCTCCGTATACAAGAAACATATCCTTAGTTCTTCGTAAGTACTTAAGGATATTCTTGACCGCTATCCAGTGTTCCAAAACTGGATCCGATTGGTACCTACTAGTCAAACTAATAGCATGTGCCACATCCGGTCTTGTACATAGCATGGCGTACATTATAGAGCCTATGGCTGAAGCATAGGGGACTTTGTCCATTATCTCTCTGTCTTCCGCTGAAGCCGGACTTTGAGTCTTACTCAATGTCTTGCCTTGCAACATAGGTAAGAACCCCTTCTTACTTCTGTCCATTTTAAACTTCTTTAAAATCTTCTCAAGGTATGTACTTTGCGATATCCTATTAGGCGCCTAGATCTATCTCTATAGATCTTTATGCCTAATATGTATGACGCTTCACCTAGGTCCTTCATTGAAAATTTGCTGTTTAGATAACTTTTAACACTGTTTAAAAGATCTACATCATTTCCGATCAATAATATGTCATCCACATATAATATCAGAAATGCCACATTGCTCCCACTCACTTTCTTGTAAATACAAGATTCTCCATAAGTTTGGACAAATCCAAACTCTTTGATCACCTCATAAAAGCGGAGGTTCCAACTTCGTGATGCTTGCTTCAATCCATAGATGGATCGCTGAAGCTTGAACACCTTGTTAGCATCCTTAGGATCGACAAAACCATTTGGTTGTATCATATACAACTCTTCTTAAATATTACCATTGAGAAACGCGGTTTTGACATCCATCTGCCATATCTCATAATTGAAATATGCAGCAATTGCTAACATAATCCTAACTGACTTTAGCATCGCTACGAGAGAGAATGTCTCATCGTAGTCAACTCCTTGAATTTGTCGAAACCCCTTTGCGACATGTCGAGCTTTATAGACGGTCACATTACCATCAGCATCAGTTTTCCTTTTGAAAATCCATTTGTTCTCCATGGCCTTTCGGTCGTGAGGTAATTACACCAAGTTCCAAACTTGATTTTCATACATGGATTCCATCTCGGATTTCATGGCTTCTAACCATTTGTTGGAATCCGGTCTCATCATCGCTTCTTCATACGTCGCAGGGTCATCATTTTCATCAACCATGAAATTCATGACAGGATTTCCGTACAGCTCGGGAGCTGCACGCGTCATGCTTGACCTGCGAGGTTCGGTAGTACTCTCTTTTGGAGTTTCATGATCATTATCATTAGTTCCCTCTTCAACAGGTGGAGCCAACTCCGGAACAACTTCCGGCGCTACGCTACTCGCCATACTTTGAAGAGAAGGTTCAATAACCTCTTCGAGTTCTACCTTCCGACTACTCACACCTTTCGCGAGAAACTCTTTCTCTAGAAAGGATCCATTCTTGGCAACAAAAACCTTGCCCTCGGATCTGTGATAGAAGGAATACCCAATAGTTTCCTTAGGGTAACCTATGAAGACGCATTTTTCCGCTTTGGGTTCGAGTTTATCCGGTTGAAGTTTCTTCACATAAACATCGCATCCCCAAACTTTAAGAAATGACAGCTTAGGTTTGTTTCCAAACCGCAATTCATACGGTGTCTTTTCAACGGATTTAGATGGTGCCTGATTTAAAGTGAATGCAGCAGTTTCTAGTGCATAACCCCAAAATGACAACGGCAAGTCCGTCAGAGACATCATAGATCGAACCATATCTAATAAAGTACGATTACGACATTCTGACACACCATTTCGCTGTGGTGTTCCGGCAGGCATGAGTTGTGAAACAATTCCACACTATTTCATGTGAGTGCTAAACTCGTAACTTAGATACTCACCTCCATGGTCGGACCGTAGAAATTTGATCTTTCTATTACGATGATTTTCCACTTCATTCTGAAATTCCTTGAACTTTTCAAAGGTTTCAGACTTGTGTTTCATCAAGTAGATATAACCATACCTACTCAAATCATCCGTGAAAGTAACAAAATAACGATATCCACCTCGCGCCGACACACTCATTGGACCACATACATCAGAATGTATGATCTCCAATAAATCTGTCGCCCGTTCCATTGAACCGGAAAACGGCGTTCTAGTCATCTTGCCCATAAGGCATGGCTCACATGTATCAAATGATTCAAAATCAAGTGATTCCAAAAGTCCATCCGAATGGAGCTTCTTCATGCGTTTAACGCCAATATGACCTAGACGGCAGTGCCACATATATGCGGATATATCATCATTAAGTTTAATCCTTTTAGCATCAACATTATGAATATGTGTAACATTATCATCGAGATCTAATAGAAATAAACCATTCATCATCGGTGCATGACCATAAAAGATTTCATTCATATAAATGGAACAACCATTGTTCTCGGATTTAAATGAATAACCACTTCGCATCAAACACGATCAAGATACAATGTTCATGCTCAGTGCAGGCACCAGATAACAATTATTCAAGTTTATAACTAATCCCGACGGCAAATGGAGGGGCAGCTTTCCGACGGCGATCACATCAACGCTTGATCCATTGCCGACACGCATCTTGACGTCACCCCTTTCTAGTGGTCGCTTGTTCCGTAGCCCCTGATTCGAGTTACAAATATTAGCAACTGAACCGGTATCAAATACCCAGGTGCTACTGCGAGTACTAGTCAAGTACACATCAATAACATGTATATCATATATACCTTTGTTTGCCTTGCCGGCCTTCTTGTCTGCCAAATACTTGGGGCAGTTGCGCTTCCAGTGGCCAGTCCCCTTACAATAGTAGCACTCGGTATCAGACTTAGGTCCAACTCGGGGTTTCTTTTCAGGCACGGCAACAGGCTTGCCGCCCTTACTTCCCTTCCGTTTCCCTTCTTGTCTTTCTTGAAACCAGTGTTCCTATTGATCATCAACACTTGATGTTCCTTTTTGATCTCCACTTCTGCAGTTTTAAGCATTGACAGAAGCTCGAGGAGAGACTTCTTCATGCCTTGCATATTATAGTTCATCACAAAGCTCTTCTAGCTAGGTGGCAGAGACTGCAGAACACGATGGATGCCTAAGTCAATGGGAATCGTTATTCCCAAGGACACAAGCTTATCGGCGTAACCCGACATCTTGAGTACATGCTCACTAATGGAGCTGTGCTCTTCCATCATGCAGCTAAAGAACTTTTCTGAAGCGTTGTAGCTCTCTACAGCAGCATGTGTGTCGAAAATCATTTTCAACTCACCCATTGTATCAAATGCATTGCCGTTTTCGAAACACTTTAGAAGTTCCGGCTTTAGCCCATACAATATGCCGCAATGAACTAAGTTGTGGTCCTCCTGACGAGTCTGATAGACATTCTTCTCCTCGTTAGGGGCATCCTCTAAAGGTGGGGGGCCTAGTGGCGCTTCTAGCACGTATTGCTTTGTGCAGCAGAGAGGAGAATCCTCAAATTCATGGCCCATTCGGTAAAGTTGCTACCATTCGTTGCTAGTTTCTCTTTCTCCATGAACACATTGAAATTAAAAGCAGGTGGTGCCATCTACAACAGAATTTGTAAAGTTTAGACTAAGTGTATGATAGATTGAGTTCAACTAATCCATATTATGAATGAACTCCCACTCAAAAACGACATCCCTCGTGCCTTTTTGGTGATTACATGAACCAAATCCACTATACCAAGTCCGATCATCACGTGAGTCGGTATAGATTCAAAGGCGAGCATCAAATGGGCATCATATCAACTATATGACTCATGCTTAACCTTTCGGTCCGTGTTCCGAGGCCATGTCTGTACATGCTAGGCTCGCCAAGTTAGAACCTTAGTATTCGCGTGTGTAACTGTTTTACACCCGAAATATGGTCGTGGATCCAAGAACACCCGATCATCACGTGATGTCTTGGAGCGACGAAAACATAATCGGTGCATACTAAAGGAAGAACACATTCTTATCTTGATATTTAAATGAGGGATCATCTTATTATGCTAACAAAGCACTAAACAAGCAATATAAGATGCTATCAAACATCACATGTTTATTAGTGAAATGATATGGTTCCCGTAGATGATCTCTATCATATGCATCGTGATATGATCACTATCATACCTATATGTGTAAGTCCAAGGTCTATGGAGATTACACGTTATGTATGTTGTAAGAGTATCATCTCATACTTCTACTTACAACATCACCATATCATAACACTAGCCCAGCAACAATCTAAACTAGACGCCTCTAATTTATCCATTGCAACTTTTACGTGGCTTAGGGCTTTCGAGATAGAACCGTTCTTACCTACAAACATGAACCACAACGAGGATAACCAAATTGTTGACAACTCGTTGCAATAGATATTGACTATAGTAGGAGAGACAGACACCCGCTAGCCACTTATGCAAACTAGTTGCATGTCAAGCGTGGAACATGTCTCATGTGCGAGGACATGTAAAGTTTGCCCGGGCCGCTTCATCCCACTATGCCACCAATATCCAAAATTACAACTAAGGAGCAACAACATGATCATCATCGCCCACATACTAATATGTGTACTACCCGTGTAAAGCACCTATGCATAAACCTGGCTCTGATACCACTGTAGGGTTCGCAACATAGAAAACAAAAATTTTCCTACGATGTGAACTATGTACCAAGATCTATCTATTAGATACAAACAACGGGAGGATGTATATCCATAGAGAACATACCCTTGAAGACCGACAAAGCTTAACGAGTTCAACTCGTGGTTGATGTAGACGATCTCTTGCCGATCTCAAGATCGAGAGGAAGTCCTAGCGCCGCAAATCAGCAACGCATCCGTGCTCGCACACACGTTCGAGGCACCGAGAAATCTCCACCTCCTCTCTCCAGCGATGCAGCGGAAGCACAACTCTTTCTTGCCGAATAGCCACCGGGAACATGTATCTCGCTAGTCCGAGACCATGGGGGATAAATTCTAGAGGGGGAGAGAGATCCTTCACGAGGAGGTGTGAGTGAGAAGTGAGAGGAGGGGCTCATTTTATAGGAGGAGGGGGGAACCCCAAGGGGGTGGCCGGCGCATGGGGGATGCCCCCTTGCCCTCCCCTCTTCATGTGGGTGGACACTCCACTCACAAAAATCCATTCATATACCTCCACTCAAACTTGCCATTAAATTTCCACCAAATTTAATGCAAACTCTCATTAAATAAAACTCTTTTATTTTATTCAGAATTTTGTCAATTACTTTAATGACAAACATTCAGGCAAGGAACATCTATCATATACTTGGAATACACATAATAAACACTTTATTATTGCCTCTCAGGGCATATTCCCTTCATGCCCACCCATATGTTGGATCCGCACAAGGAATCACAACGTCACGTTAAGGTCGTCTTGACTCCATACGAAAGGAAAAGTATACAACTAACTTCTCAGTCCCATTTCTAATCTCATGGTTAACGCGTAATATACGGCGCAAAAATCACTGGCAATATTGGTTGTTAAGTCCTATATAATATATTCCTTGACCACCAGAACTTTCATAATAGGTTATTACCTCATGGTAAATAACCTATAATCATATTATTATGAAAATAGTGTTTTCTGACCTTTTTGGAATGCAGGTGATGACAACACTGGATTTGCAAAATACTTTACAGAAAATAATCAAAGGACATGAGCAAGTGTGAACTTGTCTTTTGTGATTGCAAGATTATGCACTCATGGTCTTCGAGACAATATAAGGTCCAATATCTGAAATTAGCATCATTGGTCCGGTAAGGACTAATGTTTAAAGAAGCAGGATGCTATTATGTATAAATAATGTAATGCAATTTGGTAAACTCGAATTCCCGGAATAAAGGTGTTCTTGGGTTTGGTTACAGGAAATGGTTTCTTTGTAATGCATTATACTTTTAGATAAGCTTCATAATTGTGCTTCTTATTAAGGGTTGTGAGGGTGTGTGAAAAAATGTGCATTTATAATATCACGCAGCAATAAGATACACAAATGTGGAATGTTACGCAAGGATGCTTATATAAGAGTTCTTTTATCTTCAAATTTTACTTTAGAAGTAATGATATTTATAAGGAACTTAAGTGTCAACAATCCTAAATATACAAGTAAAGTATAAAGTAATGTGATTATGATTAATTGTCATTTGTTGACTATGATAAAAGTCCTTGGTTTTAATTCTTAAGAATTGGAGAAATTATTATAAGATTTGTTGTTTGAAGTGGAAAAAAGGATAACCTTCGAAGAAAAGGTTTCTTTTCTAAGGTTTAAACAATTTTGTTGGTTAATAGAATATGGTCAATGTATCTTGGTGTTTACTTGGTTAGTTTGGTATTGGAATGCATTAGATCTTAATTGAAAAGACCAAAGTAAACTATAAAACACATAATAAAGTCTTTATCATAATATTTAAAGTCTTGTAGACTAAAGTTAACTTTAAGGACATAGATGGACTTAAGATGTAATGCTTATACTATTTGGATTTTGTTTTCTCATAATGTTTCTTTAAAGCTAACTAAGAGTGGTACTACTTCTATTTGAATAGTGGTTTCTTAATATTGTAATGGAATAGAAATAGTTATCTCCTTATAAAAGTGTGTTTATGATTTGTAATCAAGGAAATAATATTACTTAACTACTTATGTATTCACTATAGTGTTTTGGTATGTTGATAAACTTGTGGTTGAAGTAAAGGAATAAGTTTTATTTAGCCACAATTTATTCTGGAAGATTTAATATTTGATAAGGATTCTTTTTAAAAGATATTCTACACTTATGGTAGAATTATAATTCAATAAGATTGTATTTAAAATGTGTTGAATCATTTTGTTTTCATATTATCAATATTTAAGAGTAATACTATTTATTAGACTTCAATTGGCTAATTTTAGAAATATTAGCAAATTTTATTTACCCTTATATGGATTATCAATTAAGGAAATTGGATTTAAATTCAAGTTATTACAGTATTAAGTTTTTATTTACTTAGAAATAATAATGTTATATTTTTTAACATGTAAATATTATTTTTGTGGTCATTTTGGTATATTACATTTATTTTTGTGACTTATAAATAATAAGATATGATTTTTATAAGTTTATTACTCTATAAATGCTTAATAAATAATAAGTACTTAATTAGGTGATATAATAATATATGATTATGGTTTTAATTTATAGTTATTATTTTTCTAAGAATTTTGGTATATTATTTATATTTTTAGCATTTAACATTATTAAATCATGAACTATGAAAGTATTATTACTTATAAAATATTTATTAAATAAAATTTATTTAAATAGTTGGCATGTTAATGTTTGATAATAAAGTTAAATTCTAGATTTTATTTTTCTAAACACTTTCATATATTACATATATTTTTTTGAATTATAAAACAAAAGTTATTGAATTTACAATGTTTAATCATGTTATTAAATTTCTGGATAATATTTATATTAGAATTAATACTGTTTTATCTTTTTCCTAAATAGGAAATAACTTTTCAGACTTAGACTGGTTCTAGCCTAAGTCACAGACATGTGGGCCAGTGGCCACGTTGGCGTGGACTGGTCAAATGGGTGGACTAGGTCAAAGGGTGACGTCGGCATGGCATCAAGATGACGTTACATGAACTGATCCTCTCAGGTCGAGATCAAATCCATTGATTTGGTTCGCGCGCGAGGTTGTGGTTAGGATTATCGAAAAGAGGGCGACGCAAGGAACTCAGTAGTGGCGCCGCCGCTCTGTTTTGGTCGCCGGAGGACGGCCGGCGACGAGCTTACACGGCGGTGCTTGCAGTCGATCAAGGCGGTGTCGGTTTAGGAAGAAAACAATGCATTGGAGCATAAGGTATACACAGTGACTCACCAGGAACGCGACGATGTGATTGGCGAGTCGCGGGGTGACCGGAATCGATGGTGGAGACGGTGGCGGTGATCATCAGACTTGAGCAAGATGGGGTCGATTCTGAGTGCGCCATCTCGATTCCTTCCTTGTGGAGTTAGATCACGTCACGGCGGAGCTCGGAGAATCTTCGGTTGGCTTTGGGGCGGCCTCTATCGGCGACAGCAATCAACTCCTGCGAGCTAGGGTTTTGGTGAGGAAGAGAGATAGGTCTAGAGAGCGAGATAGAAGATAAGATTGGTATGAGAGGATAGAGGAGGACGCAGCGGTCTTATCTACTCCTCTCAGGGTCGGAGGCAAACATCACGGCGGTCTATTCGTGCTGACGACGGCGGACGGCATCGGCGGGGCGCACGCAGCTGCCTGTGTGTGTGAGGATGACGACGACGACAGTTTTGCAGAAAAACCCCTAGCAGTTTTTCTGACTCAACCGGCAGTCCCTCCTTGTTGTCCCACCCGTCAGTCACTGTTTAAGGAGAGTTGGGCTGGTTGTTGGCCTAAGTGGGCTGCAACGAAGTGCACTAGGCGGCAGACTGGTAAAATACAACATGGGTTTCTTGTCCTATTACTTTGGGAAGACATTTTCTTAGAACTGTTGGTGACATCATTTATATGAAAGAAGGCACCATTAAATATCAATTTCCATTCAATAAAGGTATTGAACACTTCCCTATAAGGAGAGAGAAGTTTCTTTTTTCTCATCCTTTGAAAGCAAGGGTTGATGTTAATGCTTCTTCATTTGAAAATACTTGATTTCTTGCTTCTTGTGCCTAACTTAAAGGCGTTAAAGAAAAGTACTTGTTGAGAGATAACCCAAGAGTTTCCTTGAGTCTTGTAAGTTATTAATTTTGTAATGACCTCTCCTTATCCTTTTTGTTTGCTTTTTGTGCCAAGAATGACCTCTAATGAGAGGGATGTAAGATTTGGGGAGTTGCTGTCCCGAAATAGATTTCTGTCCTCCACCATAAAATTTCATGAGGAGTCTCTATAAGTCGGATTGAGCTAAAAATTTACTAATAAATCCCCCAGTATGTTAGCTAACTTTCGTTAGTTCAATATTTTTTTATTTGAGCAACAGAAGGTCTTCGAAAAAATAGGTTTCTACCTGCTGGTCTGTTTTGATAGATTTTTGCCATTATTTGCATTTGCTTCTTATTGATTCCTTTTTGGGTTCTTTTTGGGAAATTGAAGGAGTTCTATAGTAGCTTGTGTTTTTAGTGAAAATTTTGTTGTTCTAAATCTAAACCGAAAGGTCTATTATCTTTTGAAAACACTAATGTTGCTAATGAAGATTGTGTAAAGTTTTGTATGAAGGAAAAATTTAAGGTGTAGAGAGAGAATGATGTAATGAAATGAAGAATGGACAAAAGCTCAAGCTTAGAGATGCCACCCCGGTGTCACCCCAAGAAAAATCCAAGAGGTACAAAGCGTCAAAGCTGGGCATCCCCTTCTTCATCAATAAAAAGCTCAGGTCTTTCTAGACACTTCGTTTTTATTGTTTCATGCACTGTTCTTTTGTTCTTGGAGCGTCTTAGTTTTCATTTGCGTTGCTTAGTTTGTTTAGTTTGCTTGAATAAAGTAGGTTGGACCCCCGCTCTTCCTATATTGTTTCAAATAAGTTGATTGGTGTTGGAAAGAAGTAGAAAGTTCTTGCTTGAGTAGTACAAGAGGAGCTTGCTTTGAATGTAATTTAGACTTTAGCATGTCATGCTAGGTGTTGTTTTGACCTTATGCTTAGTGATTATTACTATAGAATGACTTGCTCCAAACAATTGGGATTGCTTAGTGTGTCTTGAAAGAATCATGCGTTGTTTTAGCATATAAAAGCATAGTATTGTGGTATTCTCCTTTGATGCTTTGTTTGAGTTGACTTGGCACATGCTCACACCATGTTATGACTATGAACAAGTCACCATAGCCTCTATGATCATTTAGTCCTTGACTTGTAGTACCACTTCATGCTTTGATTAGTAATGTTTTGTCGCTCTGCATGATTATGGCAATTATTGCTCTCTTAGTTGGTCGCTCCCAGTCTTTTGCTAGCCTTCACTTGTATGAGTAAGCTCTACTCATGCATCCAACTCCAAGAAACTATGTTATTACAAAGTGTCCACTATAAATTCCTATGCATGGTGTGTTACACCATTCCAAGTATATTCTTGTTTTCAGCTATCTTCCAATTAAAAAAGTATTTTGTTATGTGAAAACTTAGTGATTAAAGCTCTCACGAACTTGATGGCACACTTTATATTCCTTGCCCCTAATAAACTTGAACCATTGTGTCATCTAAGTTGTATATGCTTGCACTTATATGTTGGAATTAGTAGAACCATGTTTTCATGGGTAACGTTTTCATAATTGCACTTGTACTTTGTACACAGTTGATATCATGCTCTTTTTTCTATGGATATCGCCGGTGTGAAATAAAAAGGGAGCTTGTAAGTCCATGGAGTTATGTATTTTGTGTTAGAGAAACGCCTGAGCCGCTAGCCTAAGCCATGCCTAATCATGGTGGAAACTTGCAGCATCACCATAATGAGTAATCTGTGAAGTATCCTCAATAAAAACCTATGGAAATAGCAAATAAAAAGATCGCTGAGATGCTCATTGTCTGCTTGCCTTGTCATTTTGGTTATGGGATAGCTCCTGTACCATGTGCAAGGGGTACCCCATTGGCGGTTCTCTATGATACACATGTACTTACTATGACAAGAACTTACAGGTGACCAAAGTTGAGTAGCATGAGGAGCGGCCCTCGTATTCAAGGGACATGAGATTGCCAACTTATACTTTGTCAAGCATATACTCCATAGTTTGTTCACTTTAACCTTAATCACTTCAAGATGCTTATGATAGGGGCAATAATGGCTGAAAGCTAACAAGTACCATAATTTTTGGAAGCTCTTTTTGAAACTTGAAATCCCTGCTTCCCTTTATGAAGGGCCTTTCTTCCACTATTATATTGAGTCTCCACCTTCTACCTTTAGGCACCAGTTAAGAGAGCATAGTTGCCATTCTTAGTTCTATGTGTAGTGTCCCAAAACTTATTGATTGATGCATATTGTTGATATTGCTTGTTCTTGTGCTATTTGTATCTAGTCACTCTTATGAACTTTGAAGGTGTCCTATGCATCTATTTTCTACTCCATGAGGGACAAACTGAATGCCACTATGCCATGTTTTCTGTATGTGAAACAAACAAACGTTTTTCAATGCATGTTATTCATGATCTTTGTTTGTAGCCTTTCATGTTGCATGCATAGTTACTTTGTATTATTGTTAGAACTCCATCTTCATGCTCATGTTTAGAGTTCTTTGATCCTAGCTTTCAATGCTTGCAAATGGTTTGATCTTGGTTTTGATGGTGCATGTCACCTCAAAAATTATTCTTTTATCACTTACCTACTTGAGGACGAGCAGGAGTTAAGCTTGGGGATGCTTGATACGTCGGAAAAATATCTATAATTTTTTATGTTCCCTACTTGTTTAGTATCTACTTTGCTTTGCTTTGTCCACATTTTATGGTGCTTTTTATATGTTTTCTGGTACTAACCTATTAACAAGTTGCCACAGTGCCAGTTGCCTGTTTTCTGCTATTTTTGGTTCCAGAAAAGCTAGTAAGGAAATATTCTCAGAATTGGACGAGACAAAAGCCAAAGTCAATATTTCACCGAGGAGAACACGGAGTCCAGAGGAGAGACGGAGGGGCGCCACAGGGCGACTGCACCCCCCAGGCGTGACCTAGGGTGGGCTCGCGCCTGGGCAGGGTGTGGCCCCACTGGCCGCCTCCTAGCCTCGCCTCTTGGCCTATAAGAAGCCCCCGATGCCTAAACCCTAAGCACCCGATCAATATTCCATGAAACCGTCTGTAGCCGCCGCCACCATCGTCCCTAGATCGGGGGGATCTGAAACTCTTCCTAGCACCCTGCCGGAGGGGAGATCATCCCGGAGGCTTTCTTCTTCATCTTGCCAGCCTCTGGTATGAAGCGTGAGTAGTTCCACTTTGGACTATGGGTCCATGTAGTAGCTAGATGGTTGTATCTCCTCCTTGTGCTTTCATGTCTAGATCTTGTGAGCTCCGTTCATGATCAAGATCTCATCTATTTGTAATCATGCATGTTGTGTTTGCAGGGATCTGATGGATATTGAGATTACTACGTCAGATTGATTAATGGTTTTGTCTTATTGATTCTATCATTTCTGTGTTTTTTGTGATCTTGCATGCTCTCCGTTGTTAGTAGATATCTTGGCCGAGTAGTTGCTAGTGACTCCAAGAGGGGGTATTTATGCTCGATAGTGGGTTCATGTCTCTATTTAAGCAAGGGAAGTGACAGAAATCTCTAAGGTTGTAGATGTGTTGTTGCCACTAGGGAGAAAACAACGGTCTCTTCTTCATGGAACAAGTGGATTGTTTACCTTACACACTTTGCTTAAAGCAGTTGTCTGTTGCTTGCAACTTAATACTGGAGGGGGTTCAGATGATAACCCAAAGGTGGACTTCTAGTCATAGATGCAATTGGATGGCGGTCTATGTATCTTGTTGTATTGCCCAATCGAATCTCATAGGATCTTTATGTCTAGTATTGCATTGTTATGCCTTGCTCAGTCTTGTCAATTGCCCTGATATAATTTGTTTACCCATCATGCCATGTTTTTTTATCTAAGGAGAACACATCTAGTGAACTATGGACCCCGGTCCAATCTTTACCATTGATACATCTTCCACTGTTACTGTTTACTTGTTGCAAACCATCATCACCTTCCACACCATACAATTAATCCTTTGTTACAGCAACCGGTGAGATTGACAACCTCACTGTTAGTTGGGGCAAAGTCTTGATTTTGTGTTGTGCAGGTTTCCATGTTGCTTGCAACACCTTTGAGACGTTTCCTTCCTCCTACTAGTTAGATAACCTTGGTTTCTTACTGAGGGAAGACTTGCTGCTATGCTGCATCATACCTTGCTCTTGGGGTTTCCTGACGAAGCGCTCCACGTTGACCACGTGCCATCAGTATTCAACACCTATGGCTTTCCGGTGTTGTATGTACACGATTGCAAGTGGTCAACTGATCTTCGGATCTAACACTTTCAGGTTTGTGTGTAATTACATGTCTTTGCGTCTCTACGCATCACTCATTCTCTAATGAGATGACTTTGTATAAATTTAGTCCTTTGGTGAGACCTTTAGTTCCTTGGGGTTAAAACATGTTGATAATATTGTTGTACAATATATATTCATAGTACTATCCCGCTGTGAATCACACCTAGTTTGATAACAAACTACTTGACACAAATGCCCTCTTTTGATGCTATAATAGCAGTCATATACTTAGCCTTTTGTTGTAGTATCTGTCACAATGTCTTAATTTTGGATCTCATCCAAATCCATTATGGAACTTCCTTTCCATTATATTGTACCACCCATAGTTTAAATTGAGATAAACTTAATTTGTACATTGTGACAAAATCAGTATCAATGTAATACTTCACAATGAACTATCTATCTATTTGTCACCTCTACAAAATAACATATTCTTAGTTCTTCCAAAAGATCATAAGGATATCCTTACTATTGTCCAATGATCATCTTTATGAATCATTCTGGTATATGCTCATAACATTTTGAGTATAGGACATATTTGGATGTGTACATATCATAGTATGATTGGAAAAAATACTCTTTGTGATTTCATTCATCAAGTATCAAAATAATTGAATCTTTGTTTCACTTACCAAGTGTCAATACACTTGAATTTCGATTTAATCCTTTCTGTGTGGCAAGAATCTTTCTTGTCATTTCCATATTGAACTCTTTCAATATCTCATCTATGTACATTTGGCACAACCATATTGACGTCTCAATCTATCCATAGATATTGATGCCAAACATTCGGGTTTTGCCTAAGTCTTTCATCGAGATGAAATTCTTAACCCGTGTCAATAAAATATACATCATTTCCAATCAACATGTCTTTCACATAATGTATTAGAAATATGTCTTAGTGCTCCCACTTAATTTCTTGCAAATGCAAGTGATACGTTGCAAACATATTTATAATTTTTGATGCTCCATGATTGTTTTGCACCAATTTCTTTATGTTTTGTCTATGCTTTGTGGCATTTTTATGCATTTTCTGGAACTAACATATTAACAAGATGCCATAGTGCTAGTTCATGTTTCTGCTACTGTTCTATTCCAGGGTTTTACCAAAGGAAATATTCTCGGAATTGGATGAAACAAAAGTCGAAGTTCCTATTTTTTCCGACACGACACAGAGCCCGACGAAGAGGGGGAGACGCACCCCAGGGCGACCACACCTAGGCCAGGCATGGCCAGGGGGCGCACCGCCCTAGGGTGTGGGCCCCGTGGCGCTCCACCGACCTTGCCCCTTCGCCTATATAAACCTCCCAAGACGAAAACCCTAGAAACCCGATCAGAATTCCACAAAAAAGTACGTAGCCACCGCCACCATCATCCCTAGATCGGGAGGGATCTGAAGCTCTTCCCGGCATCCTACGAGAGAGGGGAGATCATCCCGAAGGCCTTTTTCATCACCATGCCTGCCTCCGGAGTGATGAGTGAGTAGTTCATCCTTGGACTATGGGTCCATAGCAGTAGCTAGATGGTTATTTCTCCTATTTGTGCTCCCATGTTTAGATCTTGTGAGCTGCCTATCATGATCAAGATCATCTTAATGTAATGTTACATGTTGTGTTTGCGGGGATACGATGGATATTGAGTACTATGTCAGATTGATTATTGTTCTATCATGTCTATGTTACTTGTGATCTTGCATGCTCTCCGTTGCTAGTAGCTACTTTGGCCAAGTACTTGCTTATGACTCCAAGAGGGAGTATTTATGCTCGATAGTGGTTTCATGCCTCAAGTAATCTAGGAAAGTGACAGAAATCTCTAAGGTTGTAGATGTACCGTTGCTACTAGGGAGAAAACAACAATCCTTTGTCCATGGGGCAATTGCATTGTTTACTTTACACACTTTGCTTAAAGCAATTATCTGTTGCTTGCAAATTAATACTGGAGGGGGTTCGGATGGTAACCTGAAGGTGGATTATTAGTCATAGATGAAGTTGGATTACGGTCTATGTATTATGTTGTAATGCCCAATCAAATCTCATAGGAGTCAATATGTCTAGTATATGCATTGTTATGCTTTCTCAATCTATCAATTGCCCTACTGTAATTTGTTCATCCAACATGCTATCTATCTTATGGAGAACACCTTTAGTGAACTGTGGACCCCGGTCCATTCTTTATCATTGACATAACATCTACTGTTTACCGTTACTATTTACTCTCTACAAGCAATCATTCTTTCCATACTATATATTTAATCCTTTGTTTTCAGCAAACCGGTGAGATTGACAACCTCACTGTAAGTTGGAGCAAAGTATTGTGGATTGTGTTGTGCAGGTTCCAAGTTGCTAGAAACACCTTGAAATTGTTTCCTTACTCCTACTGGTTCGATAACCTTGGTTTCATAACTGAGAGAAAACTTGTTGCTATGCTCATCATACCTTCCTTTTGGGGTTCCCAACGAGCTCTACATATTTGAGCCATCAATAGGGTTGTGCAACAACTTCGTGGTGTTCCTTCTTGTCATACTTTGGCTTATCTTTTATCTTCTCATATGGACATTGATCAGCAAAATGACCACTTCATGGCAATTACAACCTTTTCTTTGGATTGATGAAGTTGTTACCTTTTTTAATGCGGAGCCACCATACATCATGGCAAATAATGCCATGTCATCGTCCTCAAACTCACTTCACTTGACATAGTCATCTCTTGGACATCTTCAACTTGATTGGCCTTCAAGCAAGACAAGGTCGGCTTTCTTCATTGAACAGAACATGGCCTTTGTTTGCTTCACACTCTTTGTCATATCTCCATGCGTGATGGAGCATGAATATCTTCGGGACTCATTCTCTTCAAAGGATCCAAGAATTGAACTGGAAAAAATCCTATTCGATAAAAATTCAGGAATTGTAGAACATTGTGATCGTGTGTTTGAGTATGTACAAATTTTCATTGCTAGTTTGTGTGGCATGCACGGACGGTAGAAATCGAGCATGAGTGAACTGGGAGGAGGCTCAAAGGAAATGGTCAGAGAGGAAAAAAAAGGAACACTGCATTGTGAACGCGTAGTGTGTTTTGAGTTCAAACTGGAAAACAAATCAAAATCCGAACTGGCTTGGAGGAGGAACCCATTCCATCTATTATATATTTATATACTAAAAGCAATATACGGATGTTTTTCGAGACGCTACGTTAATTCATATCATCAAAATTACTATGATGATTAGATCTGGATCAGGATTTAATGTAACATTATTAGTTGCGTAACATCTTTGACACGATATATGTTATCAAGTGCACATGTCACGTGGACCCCGTAATTAAACAATCTGATTTCAAAACGTATTTCCCATCTAAAAGTTGTAGCCAATATAACACACCTATTTCAACGTGTTGAGTCCACCACGTCCGCTTGACGTGATGACACACTTCAAATATATGAAAGTAAAATCTAGACACGTACATGCAGATAACACCTGATAAAGATTTGGTCAACCTTGTGAAGAGTATCCACCCCGGACTCAGCTTTGTCCTTAAAACAAAATGTGTCTTACAACGTGATTTTTTTTGTTCAATAGCATGAAGTATATCTCTACTGGACTCTAGGTGTCTCCTTTAAAACAAAAGGCCCGTTAAAATATCCGCACTAGCTAGCTAAAACATGCGAGTACTTTTATATTAGCTCCTGTCTAAATTATTTGACTTTGGTTCATTTAAATATAAATATATCTAGCATTAAAATGTGTGTAGATAAGTCTCCTTTAGAAAAAAAGGACAATCAAAATATCCACACTAGCTAGCTAGAACATGTCGCCAAACGAGTATATTTTGTACTCGCACCGATTCAAATTAATTGACTTTGGTTCGTTTCGATATGAATATATAGCATTAAAATGTGTCTAGATACATCTATAGACAAATCTAAGTCAATTAATTTGAATCGGAGGGAGTAGAAAATTGAGTACCAATGTGCCAATTACTACGATAGCACGGCCAATAAAATAATGCAGTCTCTAAATAAAAATCGAGAAAACGATGACATGATCACATCATGCTACCGACAGTTTTGGATATGAACAATCAAGATCAATATGATACCATTAACAGAAGATTACGATTATAGATTTTCTTTTAAGGAATAAAAAATATATTATGTGTTAGGTGGATTTTCGTGAGCTTTCAGAACTATGCAATTTCTCCTTTTGATTCATGGAGAGTAAGAGCGAGAGAGCAAATTATTTGAGTGGTATATTTATCAATATAATTTAATTATCGTCTCACTCGAGGTTTCTACCATGTAGATAATTAATAATTTACGTGGAAGGATCAAATCATATGCATATAGTTATTAATTAATTTCAGATAGTATCTCAGTCTCATAAATTTATTTAAAATAGTGGTGGCTGATGATTCTGTAGCACTAAAAGTAAGATTTCAGTTGAGTTTCACATTTACGGATGAGTTTAATTCGCTTCACAAAAGGCTACGTAGAAAATTTATATTGAAAACATATGAAATTCCTGAGGAACAATACACTAAAAGTTGTGTACCCACACTATTGAGCATAGGCATATGAGTACATGAAGGAGAGTTTATTTGCGAAAATTTGAGGGTGTGCTGGTCATGAATTAGTTCAAATTTTCCTGTTATATTTTACAAAATATAGATCCAATTATATAGGCAATAATTTATCTCAGCACAAGCCTAATGTTTGTTGTGTAGAAAATAGGAATGTGCAACAAGGTTGTTATGTGTAAAGTGCCAGATGCTTAGAATCAAATGTTTATGCTGGCGGCCAAAGTATTTCGAGAATTCCATTATTCTGAATATACTTATAAAAATCAAATTTTAATCTTGGAGATGATGTCTCTGTCTATGACATGACATATTTAGAATAAATAGAGAATGTTTTCTTTTATAGTTGAGGGAGTAATGAGGAAAACAATTGGTTCACACAAATTACTACAGAAATTCTCACTTATTGGTCCCCTCCCATTATACAAGCAACTAATATTTTGGCTATCCAATTGAAGTTTTATTTAAATAATAAAATGGTTATGCAAGAAACCGATTTAATTATCAGCGTGTCATGCGTTACCACATATGATGAATACAGAAAAATAGAGAATTCTTCTAGACAACATCATGGTAGACCAAAATAGTTAGCCAGCTACCACAACCAATAATTTTTCATGAAACCTATTGAAGATATTGTTGAGAAATAGAGCAATTTACCAAGCGAATTATTCATAATAAACGCTAGATAAAACATGACTAGAATAATAAGCAATATACTAATCATGTTAAATAGCGAATACATATTAAGGCATATAGTCAAACAAACAGCAAGGCATAAAACTTTGGATAGGATCAGAACAAGATTGAGACAGAAGATGTACACGGCAGTAGCAGAAGTGGAACCGCTGGCGTTGGAACCATCGTTGGCCATGTCGTCGAGGAAGAGGGTGCTGATGTCGGGGAAGACGTCGCTATCTGTGAGGGAGTCCGTGACGAAGCCAGTAGTCGCGCTGATAGCGCTCCCCAAAAACCTTATCGCTCTTCTCCCGTACAGGACTCGAAGCAACGGGGTCTCGGAGGCCTACTGTCCCGGCTCGCGGTGCACGCCGTAAGACGGGATGGGGAAGATGGAGGTAGCGCAGTGCTCTGGAACTGGAGGCGCAGGGATGTGTGGCAGTGTAACTGAGAGGAGGCGCGACCTCTCTCTTATAGGCGCAGAGGGGAAGGCAGACAGTGCAGAAGATGAAACGAATGGACGGAAGATGAAGCGAACAGGCGGCAGGCCACCGGACAGCCTCCACTCAATTCGTATTCATTTAACTCGTATTAAAAGTCCATTCAAAGCAAACGTTTTAGCTTCTGTACATCTGTTCATATACCATTCATGCGTGGCAAAATAAAGCTCGGCTCGGCGAGATTCCCGCAACCCGCGGCGCGCGCGCGCGCGACGTGGCGAGGCGTGGCGAGGCGAGCGAGGAGGAGGAGCGCGCGTGTGGAACTCTCTCCTTCTCCTTCTCATCCTTTTACCAAGTGGTAGGAGAGCTCACCTTATAAGCTGGTCCAACTTTCACTCAACTAGCAATGTGGGACTAAACATTTGTCCCAGCTCTTGCCTTGCATGAATGGACCACATGGGCCTCTAGGATTTTCAGGAGTTATTGAAATGGAAAGTGGGCTAGACTATTTGGGCCAAAATTCTAACAATCCCCCACCAGATCCCAGAGGCACATGTAATCTGCCTTTGGTTCCAAAACACTGTTTATATACCGGTACTATAGTGGAGACTGTTAAGTTGAACTTCCACCTAGAATTCTATGCTACACTAGGTTGCGACTTGTACAGTGGACTATGCCTTGAACTGCAAGTTTGCTGCAATCTAGCTTCACACGAAGTCTTGACCGATACTGGGCTACCGTGGGACTTCCCCGCGGGTGGAGCTTATACGTCATACTCCATGACCTTTCATGAGTTTATTAGGGAGCACCCTACTCTCATAGACTGCGACGTTTTAACAGTCAGACTCATATAGGTGTGTTCTTCAAAAGATGTTCTGCAGGACAACATCTTTGCTTAGGATAAGCCACTTAGAACACATTAAGATAATAAATCAACCTGCCATGCAGAATAGGAAAGTATTGCATCTATATGGAGTGGTGTTTATTAAAGTAGGGATACTTTCCTCTCAGCTAACCAACAGCTTGTTTCCCAATTCTAATTCACGGGATCTCCGATCACATAGAGTGGTTTACTACTGTGGAAAGCTCAAATTGTGGGTCTCATACCCATCTCCTTCGATGCATTTTCTATCACGTTGCGTGATAGACCCTTTGTGAAGGGATCTGCCAAATTTTTAGATGTTTGGATATAATCCAATGCAATAACTCCGGAGTTTCTCATTTTCCTGACAGATTTCAGTCTCTTCACATGTCTTGAGGACTTCATATTATCCTTAGAACTGTTCACCTTAATAATCACAGTTTGATTATCACAGTTCATTGGAATTGCGGGTATAGGTTTTTCAACCACAGGTAAGTCCATCAAGAGTTCACGAAGCCACTCTGCTTCAACAGTGGCCGTGTCTAGTGCTGTGAGTTCTGCTTCCATAGTTGACCTCGTTAAGATGGTCTGCTTGCAAGACTTCCAAGAAACAGCGCCACCACCAAGTGTGAAAACATATCCACTCGTGGCCTTTATCTCGTCAGCATCAGATATCCAATTTGAATCACTATAACCCTCTAGTACCCTTGGATACCCGGTATAGTGTATGCCATAGCTCGCAGTGCCTTTTAGATATAGCATAACTCTCTCAAGAGCATGCCAGTGATCATCTCCTGGATTTGAGACAAATCGACTGAGTTTGCTTACAGCAAAGGCGATGTCAGGTCTCGTGGCACTAGCTAAATACATAAGCGAGCCAATGATTTGAGAGTATCTTAGTTGGTCTCTAGCATTTCCTCGATTCTTTCGAAGCAACACACTAGGATCATACGGTGTAGGAGAAAAATTGACGTCGCTATACCGGAAACGACTCAAGATCTTTTCCACATAGTGGGACTGAAGCAATGTAATCCCACCATCATCATCTCTCAATAGCTTGATGTTCAGGATGACATCAGCTACTCCCAGATCCTTCATCTCAAAGGAACGAGATAAGAAATCTTTGACCTCCTTAATTGCATTAAGGTTGGTTCCGAAAATCAGTATGTCATCAACATACAAACAAAGGATGACTCCCTCACCCCCACCATGGCGATAGTATACGCACTTGTCAGCTTCGTTTACAACAAAGCCTGCAGCGGTTAAGGTTTTATCAAATTTTTCGTGCCACTGCTTAGGTGCTTGTTTAAGACCATACAAAGACTTCAGTAGCTTGCACACTTTTCTTTCTTGACCATTTACTACAAAACCATCTGGTTGATCCATATAAATTTCCTCATCCAACTCTCCATTTAGGAAAGCCGTCTTAACGTCCATTTGATGAACGAGAAGACCGTGTGAGGCAGCCAGAGAAAGTAGTACTCGAATAGTGGTCAACCTTGCTACAGGTGAGTAAGTGTCAAAGAAGTCTTCACCTTCCTTTTGGGTATAACCCTTGGCCACAAGCCTTGCCTTGTACTTCTCAATAGTACCATCAGGCCTTAGTTTCTTCTTAAACACCCATTTACATCCTACAGGTTTGCACCCATAAGGACGATCAGTGATCTCCCATGTTTCATTAGCTAAGATAGAATTCATCTCACTATGAACAGCTTCCTTCCAGTAGTCAGCATCAGGAGATGCATAAGCTTCTGAAATGGAAGTGGGAGTGTCATCCACAAGGTACACAATGAAATCATCACCAAAAGACTTTGCGGTCCTTTGTCTCTTGATCCTTTTAGGAATTTCATTATCATCCTCCTTAGGACTTTCAGAGTGTTCAATCGGAATGGTAGGTTCAGAGAATATAGCAAATTCCTGATTAGATGAACTAGGTATCTCCGGATTTGATGAGTTAGGTTTATCCTTCATTGGAAAGATATCTTCAAAGAAAGTCGCATCAGTCGACTCCATGATTGTACCGACATGAATGTCAGGTACTTCAGATTTTACTATCAAGAATCTATAACCAATGCTATGAAAAGCATAGCCCAGAAAAACACAATCAATGGTTTTTGGTCCAAGCTTGCGCTTCTTGGGGATTGGTACATTAACCTTTGCCAAACAACCCCAAGTACGTAAGTAAGAGAGTTTTAATCTTTTCTTCTCCCATTCTTCGAATGGAGTAATTTCTTTGTTCTTTGTGGGAACTCGGTTTAGGACATGACACGCGGTCAATAATGCCTCCCCCCACCATTCCTTAGAAAGACCCGATGTGTCTAACATGGCGTTAACCAAATCTGTTAGAGTAAGGTTCTTTCTTTCGGCTACTCCATTTGACTGGGGTGAGTAGGGAGGCGTCCTCTCATGAATTATGCCATGTTCCGCACAAAAGAAATCAAACTCGTTGGAAAAATACTCTCCACCACGATCAGACCTAAGCCTCTTAATCTTTCGATCAAGTTGATTTTCTGCCTCAGCTTTATAGATTTTGAAGAAACTCAAAGCCTCATCTTTTTATTTCAGAAGATACACATGACAATATCTCGTAGAGTCATCGATCAAAGTCATGAAATATTTCTTTTCACCTTTTGTCAACACACCATTCATCTCACAAAGATCAGAATGTATGAGCTCTAGTGGTGTTAAATTTCTCACTTCTGCAGTCGTATGTGACTTGCGAGGTTGTTTAGCTTGCACGTAGACTTGGCACTTAGATCCCTTAACAGTTGAGAAATCAGGGATTAAATTCATTTTGGCTAGCCGCGTCATACAACCAAAATTAATATGACAAAGACGAGAGTGCCAGACATTTGATTCAAAATTTGTGTAAATATGATTAACAACTTTATTACAAATGTCTGACAGAGATAAGCGGAACAAGCCTCCGCATTCATACCCTTTACCAATAAAGGTTCCATACTTCGAAATTACAAATTTATTGGACTCGAATACAATCTTGTAGCCATCTCGACACAGAAGAGATCCGCTAACAAGATTTTTATTTATTGAGGGAACATGATGCACGTTCTTCAGGCGCACAGTCTTTCCCGAAGTGAACTTCAGATCGACCGTACCAACACCATGAACAGAAGCATGCGAGCCGTTCCCATCAGCACGGTTTGAGTCCCTCTGACCTGATATGAAGAAAACATGGAAATATCAGAACAGACATGTACATTAGCGCCCGTGTCAATCCACCAATCAGGAGAATGACATAATGAAAGAACAGTAGGTAATATACCATACCCAACATCTTTCATCTCAACGTCGCCCATGACAACATTAGCAGTCTTGCTGCTCTTCCCATGCTGGCGCTTGTCAAAGCGGTTGGGACAAGCAGGAGCCCAATGATTAGGATCACCGCACACATGACAAGCACCTTTCCTCTTATCAGTCTTCTTCTTGAAGCTGGTGGACTATGAGGCCTTGTTCTTTCCATCGAACTTTCCTTTGTCATCAAACTTGCCTTTGTTCTTGAACTTGTGAGGCTGGAAGTTCCTTTTCTGTACCAGTTTGGCATTAGAACCTCCCTCGGTACCTCGATCACGTGTGTCTTTTGCTCTCGCCTTCTCTTCCACATCAAGAGTCCCAATGAGAACTGTCACGGAGAACTCTTGTCTCTTGTGCTTCAGAGAAGTAGCAAAATTCCTCCATGACTGGGGAAGTTTGGCAATGATGCCTCCGGCAACAAACTTGTCCGGTAACACACAAGTGAAGTGCTCAAGTTCCCTGGCAAGTGACTGTATCTCATGAGCCTGCTCCACAATGGAGCGGTCATCAATCATCTTATAGTCATAGAATTGTTCCATGACATACAGTTCACTGCCAGCATCAGAGACTCCAAATTTTCTCTCGAGCGCATCCTACATATCTTTGCCATTGCTAAATGGCAGATATGAATCGACAATATTGTCGCCAAGGATGCTGATCAAGGCAGCCTTGAAAGTGGTATCAAGTTTTTGGAACGCCTCTTCCTGAGCGGGATTAAGTTCCCCCTCAGGTGCGCCATAGATGGCGTTATAGCAGCTCATGGTCTGAAACCAGAGCACTGCTCTCGCACGCCATCGTTTGTAATTCACACCTTCAAACACAGGTGGCTTCATAGAAGCAACAAAGCCACTTGGGGCAAATTGCCTGAAATAAGGTTTTTGGATTGTTGAGAAATAGAGCAATTTACCAAGCGAATTATTCATAATAAACGCTAGATAAAACATGACTAGAATAATAAGCAATATACTAATCATGTTAAATAGCGAATACATATTAAGGCATATAGTCAAACAAACTGCAAGGCATAAAACTTTGGATAGGAGAAGTGGAACCGCTGGCGTTGGAACCATCGTTGGCCATGTCGTCTAGGAAGAGGGTGCTGATGTCGGGGAAGACGTCGCTATCTGTGAGGGAGTCCGTGACGAAGCCAGTAGTCGCGCTGATAGCGCTCCCCAAAAACCTTATCGCCCTTCTCCCGTACAGGACTCGAAGCAGCGGGGTCTCGGAGGCCTACTGTCCCGGCTCGCGGTGCACGCCGCAAGACGGGATGGGAAAGATGGAGGTAGCGCAGTGCTCTGGAACTAGAGGCGCAGGGATGTGTGGCAGTGTAACTGAGAGGAGGCGCGACCTCTCTCTCTTATAGGCGCAGAGGGGAAGGCAGACAGTGCAGAAGATGAAACGAATGGACGGAAGATGAAGCGTATTAAAAGTCCATTCAAAGCAAACGTTTCAGCTTCTGTACATCTGTTCATATACCATTCATGCGTGGCAAAATAAATCTCGGCTCGATTCCCGCAACCCGCGGCGCGCGCGCGTCGTGACGAGGCGAGGCGAGGCGTGGCGTGGCGAGGCGAGCGAGGAGGAGGAGCGCGCGTGTGGAACTCTCTCCTTCTCCTTCTCATCCTTTTACCAAGTGGTAGGAGAGCTCACCTTATAAGCTGGTCCAACTTCCACTCAACTAGCAATGTGGGACTAAACATTTGTCCCAGCTCTTGCCTTGCATGAATGGGCCACATGGGCCTCTAGGATTTTCAGGAATTATTGAAATGGAAAATGGGCTAGACTATTTGGGCCAAAATTCCAACAGATATATCTTTAAACCAGTGGACAACCACTAATTGATCTTAGTAACTATACATAAAAATTATCAAGAGAGAAATCATTATTTACACATAAACATATAAATAGATAAAAAAAGGTGGCCACAATATGAGTTTTAACCATAAACTAAAGTAACATTGAATAAAAACAACATTTTGCCTTGCAATATAAATTTTATTATATGTCCTTATCTAATAAAAAAACGTGAAAACTCCACATGGTCATTTTTAAGTTTATTTCTATGGAAACATTAGCTATTTTCCCCAAAAATAAAATTTGTTAAAAGTATCTCTCACACAAGTGATATTGTATTTATCATGACTATAGAAATATATTAATTATTGTCGCATGATATAAGTTTCTATTAAAAGATAAAATGTTTTTAGATATATTCAGATGTTGAATGCGAGGGCTACCCTCCTAGTTTCTAAGTAAAATAAAAACGAAGCAAATCGCAAGGACAAGGCCTGTTCAGGTCACACTTTGTCACTTCCCAAAACCGTCCTCGTGTCCCAGCGAGCCGTTCGGGACCTGCGCCGCCAGCCGTTCGGGCGGAGGGCATCAATCCCGTTCGCCGCCGCCGTTCCCAACCCCCGAGGTGGCGTCTAAGGTTTGCTCCGCTGCTCGTTCTTTTTTGGATATTCGATCTATTAAAGGGAAACCTGGGACCTCAATCGAGCTGTCTCCCCCATCTGTAGATGAGAAAGAAGCAGAATCAGGAGGAGGAGCAGGAGCCCTTGGGGAGCCTCCCTGAAGGCCCCCTCGTCGAGATCCTGTCGCGGGTGCCCTACAGGTCGCTTTGCCGCTTCAAGTGCGTGTCCAAGCCCTGGCTTGCCCTCTGCTCAGCCCCCGACATCCGCAAGCGATCGCCGCAGACCCTGTCCGGCTTCTTCTGCGATTATTACATGCGTGGCTTCTGCAATTTGTCCGGGAGAGGTCTGCCTATGGTCGACCCCATTCTCCCTTTCTTGCGCAAGAGCTACGAATTTGTCGTCTTCCAACATTGCTGCGGCGGCCTTGTCCTCTGCACATGCTGGAAATCACTTATTTTGGAAGCAGATGAGTACAATCTTGTTGTGTGCAATCCTGCGACTGAGAACTGGACTGAACTGCCTCATTATCCTATAGCATCGCCATACGAAGCCGTACACTATTTGGGTTTCGACCCGGCCATGCCTTCCCATTTTGTGGTGTTCACGCACCTCTGGAAACTTGAAGAAATGGCAATCTACTCGTCAGACACTGGACGATGGAGGAACTAGCCGAATGGTTAATAAACCAGGTGTGAGGATAATAATCCTAGGACAGCTGGCAGAACACTGGGTTGTTACTTCATACGCTGCTAGATAATCTTGCAATTAATAAGTCCATGAGATGCGTTCTTCTATGTATGTGCGTAATATCAAGATCTTTTATGCTCGAAGAATTTGATGGAGAATCAATAATGATCTAATTATGTTCCTACTTTAAGCTTGCGAGCCATCATGTGACGGACATGTCAGGATGATGTTAAAGAAAAGACTGTCTAATTCTTAGTTAGGTGGTCACTACGAACGCGACAAGGTGCCGAGGCTCAGGATGTCATTCAATCTCAATTTCAAGCTTATACAATTAGAACTATCTCAGTTACAACTTTACTTACAACTAAAATATCTCAGTTGCAATTCCACATGCAACTAAAAATCTCAATTGTAATTTCACTTGCAACTCACATGACACACGAGTCGTGATACAATTCCAATGGATTAGGATCTGACTGAGCTCTAACTTAATTCTTAGTCAACCGAGAATTAGCAAAATCGTAAAGAAAAGACATTGCGTATGTATTATGGGGATTGAAGAACTTCACTGAGGTCAAGATAGGCATCAAAAGCATGAAGATATGATTGAAGCTTGAGGGTTCATCCATTGATGATGGTTTATGGAGATAACTTCAAAAGAGCATGGTAGATCTTTGAAGATAGGTAGTGTTCAAGCGGCTTGGTGTTCTCAATCATTTTTTGTGAACTAAATAATTTCCATGTGTTTGTAAGTGTGTGAGGGTTAGGTTCACTTCATGGTGCTGCATTGGAAGAATGATCGCACCAAAAGCTCAAGTAGATATGGCATCGAGTGTGATGTTCATCAAGGAGCACCAATGGTTGTCATAATATTTGAAAGGCGCTTCATACATGGATGATCATAAAAGGAAGATTGTGGTATTTATCTTGCAAGGATGGGTCTCAAGCAAAGCACCAAGGAGATGAGCACTAAGAGCTGATATCATCAAGGCATACAAGTTCAAGAAGGCATTATCTGAATACATATACTTGAAGCCTGAAGGCTCATTTACTGAAGATGGGTACAAGAAGACGATCTTAAAGTTAAGACTTCTAATAAAGATTACAAGGGATCCATTTGAAGTCTTCACCAAGCAACCATGATCAAGAGATAGATAAAAGATGATCTTGGTGATCCAGCTCAGATAGAAGCACAAGGAAAAAGTGTGCCTATATAGGTTTTCTAAGTTTTTTCGGTCTCAAGGTATGGGATGGGAGACCGGGTTATGGTATAGATAGCCTTACTACCAAAGAAAAGCTATCATGCGATTAGCTTGGTCACACCATATGTTGAGTGCTCAAACCTTTGCACAATTTGCATTTCTTTTGTGTTCTCATTGTATCTAGAGTGCTAGAACTTGAGGTTCTAGTAGGTTTAGAGGTTCGTGGTTGTTAGCGCTAGGTTCCAAGTTTCAACTTTCTTCTTGTTGAATTTCTTGTTTAGTAGGTTTGGGAGTTCCAAGCTATGAGTGCTCGAGAAGGTATAAGCATGGCTTCGCTTCTTTGTGAACCCATGGTTTTCGTTGGTATGATGATCATGAGCCGAGAGTCCATGAGGGCTCTAGTTTATGAAGCTAGTTCCTTAATCCTTAGTGGTTTTCTTCAAATAAGGGTGGTCTGGATGGTCCTAGGAGTTTTCTCTAAGAGGCCATTCTATGGCGGTGTGACTGACCCTTGTGTGGAGGCTTCTACCCTCGTTCGTTAGCATTTTCACCGCTGGTTCCCTTGCTGTCGTGGTGGTGGCACGGCAGATGCCATGGGTAGGCTAAAGTTTGGGGCCAATGGATGCTAGAGGGATCTGGAGAGGGAAGATGTAGTTGATTCTACACACAGATGACTAACGTAAAGATCTTTATTACTCATCTCTTGGGATACAAGTGCTCCTTGAGCTGTTTACAATAGGAGAAGATGAACTTTTACC
The DNA here is from genome assembly GCA_916181665.1 of Avena sativa. Classification (NCBI taxonomy): domain Eukaryota; kingdom Viridiplantae; phylum Streptophyta; class Magnoliopsida; order Poales; family Poaceae; genus Avena; species Avena sativa. The sequence continues at coordinate 32,796,114 of OV702285.1, read as the reverse complement.
AGCCTAACGGTACCAAATGAGCCTCTGCCCTTCTCAGAGTCCAAGCCTCTCCTTATAAAGGGGAGTCTGGGCTCCTCTAGGGCTGACGTGGCAAGCATATTTGAAGAATATGCTTGTCTTAATATAGTAACTCGGCGGCCTCCTTTCCGTGTCGCCCTTCTAATGACGGCAAGGTTTCAGAGAACCCCACCTGCATGCCTCGGGCTCCAGGACTGTCACCTCCGTGACCTCCTTCTGCCCTTCTGCCGCTCTACGCCTTGTCCTTTGTGTTTGGCTCCGCTCAGATTCTTCCTAGCTCGTGGCTAGGGTTTGACCATTGGCACTTCCTTCTCCTGCAAGCTTTATGTCATTCGGCACTGCCTCGCTTGACTCGGCTTGGCCTTCACCTGCATTCAGATTATTCGGGCTTACCCGGCCGACTTAAACGGTACGTCGGCCGGGTAACGCATTGCTCTTCTCATAAGAGTCCTGCTCTTGCTTACCTCGGCCGACCTTTACAGGATTCGGCCGATTTAGACAATAACTCGGAAACTGGACGGGGAACTTCCTTTCGTCTTTCCCCGTCCTGACCCTATCCGAGGTCACCTCCCCAACATTAGTCCCCGAAGCTGGTATGGTCCTGCCTATAACCTCGGCCGGTCCATATCAGTTTCCCAATACTCGTGTATCCTTGTTTCCGAGTTACCTTTCCGCCGTTTGAGGTATCCGTGTATCTTCTTGCGTACGCCTCATCCTACGTGTAACACTTATCATTATTTCTCTAGTTTTCTGTTCCTCTACAGTGCCCGCTGACGGGCTACAGTAATTACTGCGCCTGTCGCGTCGGCGCTGCAACGCCTCGCGCACCGTTTCTATCAGGGGTCCTGATCGTCTTTTGCATCGTGTGGTCATTGGTGCGGTTCCACTCAGCGGCGTGCGATTATGCCGCACACACGATCTATACAGTTAGCGTCCGCACACACGATCCCACTACCGCTTAGGCCGCGCGGTTATAAAGAGGGGCACGGGGTTGGGGGATTTACTTTCCTCCTCCGCTTACCGTTGCCCTTCTTCCTCCTCTTGCTCTTGCGCCTGTTCGTGCTCTTGCCGCCGCGCGCCCATCGGAATCTTCGACGGCGAGGCCCCAGTCGCTCTACTCCGTCGCGTCGCCGGTGAGTTCTTCTGGTCCTATTGCCTAGATTTTCCCTCTAGACGCGTCTACCGCTCTCTAGATTTCCCGCGGCGGTTCCTTTCTCGTTCCGCCGCCGTTTTCGCCTAGGACCACAACGGGGCCTTGCAGTTCTAAGCTTTGCTCCACCGCTAGTTCCTCCTCGGTAGACTCCTCCGGCGACCCTATGTCAAGCTCTGTTAGTGGCGCGCTCATCGAGGATGATGATGCAGCGTCTGGTCCAGAGCGGGATCCTGGCAAGGTTCCACCACCACCCGCCGAGAGATCGAGTGGCTGATCAGAACCCGCCGGATTCCTGCCGAGGTAGCTTGTCGCTTACCCAGCAGCGAATCTTCTCCCGTTCTAAAAGAGGGCGAGTACGTCGTCTTTATGTCTCATTTCGCTCGCGGGTTTGGTCTTCCTCTTAGCGATTTTGCTAGGGAACTCCTAGAGTACTTCGGCCTGCAGCCGCATCATCTTCCGGCTAACGCCATTGCTTCTCTGTCCGCTTTTATCTCGGCCTCGGAAGGATACTTCGGCCTCTGGCCGTCCGTGCATGTATGGTCCAAGTTCTTCCAGATTAGATCCAATGTCGTTCCAGACAAATCTCTTCAACCTTCCGAGAAACTGCTTACCCAGTGTGGAGCCGCGTCCATCACACCTCGGAGTAAATCCGAGTTTCCTCGTGTCGCTGGTCTCGAGTCATGCAAGAAATGGCATAGATCATTTTTCTATGTCAAGAATTCTGGGAAGAAAGACAAGATTCGGCTCCCTGACTTCTCCATCGCCCCCCTTCCAAGAAGAACTGGACTTATAATCCCAGGAAGAGCCATGCCCTGGCCAAGGCCTTCGAGATTCGGCTAAAGGAGCTGATCCGCGCCGGGTTACATGGCGAGGATCTGATGACTACCTTCGTCAGCAGCCGGATCTGCCCTTTTCAGCAACACACGCATAAGCTCTGCTATATGAGCGGACCCCTTGATCCCAATCGAGTCTCAACGGTTGAGCTCGATAACTATCTTATTTTCAAGCGTGTCCGAGCTATCTTTAAGACGGAGATGCCGGAGGATTGGACCTAGGGACTGAAGCCGTTCACCCGCGAGCATCCTCCTTCTGAGGTAGGTTCACGCAGTTGTGTTTTGCTTTTTAATCGTGTCTGTGATTTCTCTTACTAATTTCTCTGTCTCTTTTCCTGCAGAGGTTTGAGGAGCAGAAGATCGAGGATGCCGAGGTTTTGTCCCTCCCGTGGACCTCAGATCGGAACACCCCGGATAGCGGGGAGCCTGACTCGGAGGAGTTCGTTCCCAAGTCGGACCTTGCTCCGGCTCGTGTCCGTGGCAAGACCCCGCCCCACGAGGAGGAAGGTGATTCGGACGAGGTCCAAGTTCTTGAGGTAGTCGCCGCAATGCCAATTTCTTATGCATTTCCTGTAGGGGTTCGTAGCATGGAAAACAAAAAATTTCTACCGCATGCAAACAAACAAGCCAAGATCTATCTACTAGATAGTAGCAACGAGTCGATAGAGGAACTCACCCTCAAAGATTCCAAAGTGGTTAACGAGAGCAGATTCTCGTGGATGATGTAGTCATACACTCCCGATCTCAAGATCACGTAGACGATCCTTTCGGCGCTGCGTTCCGGCAGCGCTCCCGCAGTCGGTCACACGTTCGGTACTCGACGAAGACCTTCCTCTCCCTTGTTCCAGCAGGCAGCGGAGGTTGTAGCACTCTCCTCGCGATTCCGGCAGCACGACGGCGTGGTACCGGAAGTAGAGGGGAGATCTCGCAGGGCTTCGCCTTAAGCCGGAGCGAGTATGGTGGACTATGAGAGAGCCTTGGTGATCTAGGGTTTAGACACACCAATTAGAAGGGGCTAAACCAGCGGCTAGGGCAATTAGAAGCTCTAACTCGGCGGCTTGGGAGAAATCCCTAGGCTGTGGCTAGGGTTTAGGTTTAGAGGGAGGCAACTTGTGTGTCTAGGAGGGGAGCCCTGCCCCTCCTTTTATAGGTGGAGGGAGGCGCGCCTGGGGAGGGGAGTCCCTCCCCAACTCGGACCCAAGGTGGGCCGGCGGTGGGAGGAGGAACTCCTCCCCCAAGTCGGTTTCAAACCTCCTTCTCCTCTTTCCCAAAACTAGCCGTTTGACTTTCAAACTAGTCGTTTGACTTTTCAAACTAGGATTTGAATAAACCCTCTATTTTGGTATAGCGATGACACCTAGTACATGATGCAATCATATCAACTTGATATAACACATTCATGTACCATTTCCCCTCCGGAGTGCCGGACATTCCGGAACCTTCTAGAACATTCCCGATGAAAACACCGGAATCATTCCCCAACTCCGAAATAGGACTTTCCTTATATGAATCTTATTCTCCGGACCATTCCGAATCTCCTCGTGATATCCCGGATCCCATCCGAGACTCCGAACAACATTTGGTCTCTTACTCATCATTCCATAACTACTCAAACAACGTCGAATCCTTAAGTGTGTCTCCCTACAGTTCGTGAATTATGCGGACATGATCGAGACACTTCTCCGAACAAATAACCAATAGAGGAATCTGGAAATTCATATGGCTCCCACATATTTCTACGATTACTTTGCGATCGAATGAACCACTTACATACGATACCAATTTCCCTTTGTCTCACGATAGTTTACTTATCCGAGGTTTTGATCGTCGGTATCTCTGCATACCTAGTTCAACCTCGTTACCGATAAGTACTCTTTTCTCGTTCCCGTGATATGTGATCCCTTGTGAGCCAATCACATGCTTGCAAGCTAATTGGATGACATTACACCGAGAGGGCCCAGAGTATATCTATCCGTCATATGGATGGACAAATCCCATTCTTGATCCATGTGTCTCAACCAATACTTTCCGAACACTCAATGCCACCTTTATAGCCACCCAGTTACGGTGTGGTGTTTGATGTCATCAAAGCATCCATCCGGTAAAGGTGATATGCATGATCTCATGGTCGAAGGAATTAGGTTACTATGTATCAGAAAGCATATAGCAATTGAACTATTAAAATGACTTGATCTTTATGCTACGCTTATCTATAGGAGTATGTCCATCACATCACTCTCCTAATGATATGACCCTGTTGTTAATAACATCTCTATGTTCATGATCAGGAAACCATGATCATATATTAACCAACAAGCTAGTTTAACAAGAGGCTTTACTAGGGACTCTTTTATGTTTACAAATCACACAAGTATTAATGTTTCCTGATAATACAATTATAGCATGGTATGTAAACATTTATCATAAGTATGAAGATATGATAATAACCACTTTATTATTGCCTCTTGGGCATATCTCCAACAGTCTCCCACTTGCACTAGAGTCAATAATCTAGTTTCAAACCTTTGTGTATTCAACACCTATGGCTTTCCGGTGTTGTATGTACACGATTGCTAGTGGTCAACTGATCTTCGGATCTGACACTTCCAGGTCCGTGTGTAATTGCATGTCTTTGCGTCTCTACGCATCACTCATTCTCTAATGAGATGGCTTCGTACAAATTTGGTCCTTTGGTGTGACCTTTAGTTCTTTGGGGTTAAAAACATGTTGATAATATTGTCGTACAATATATCTTCATAGTATTATCCCACTGTGAACTACACCTAGTTTGATAACAAACTACTTGACACAAATGCCCTCTTTTGCTACTATAATAGCAGTTATATACTTAGCCTTTTGTTGTAGTATCTGTCACAATGTCTTAACTTTGGAACTCATCCAAATCCATTATGGAACTTACTTTCCATTATATTGTGCCACCCTTAGTTTAAATTGAGATAAACTTAATTTGTACTTTGTGATAAAACTAGTATCAATGTAGTACCTTTACAATGAACTAACCATCTATTTATCACTTCTACAAATAATATACTCTTAGTTCTTTCAAAAAGATCATAAGAATATCCTTACTATTGTCCAATGATCATCTTATGAATCATTCTGTTATATGCTCATAACATTTAGAGCATAGGACATATCTGGATTTGTACATATCACAGTATGATTGATATAAATATTCTTTGTGATTTCATACATCAAGTATCAATCTATACTTGAATCTTTGTTTCACTTACCAAGTGTCAATACACTTGAATATATCATCAATACTGAACCCATTCAATCCTTTCAGTGTGACAAGAACCTTTCTTGTAGTTTCTATATTGAACTCATTCAATATCTCATCTATGTACTTCTGGCACAACCATATTGGCGTCTATTGATGCCAATTATTTGGGTTTTGCCTAAGTCTTTCATCGAGATGAAATTCTTATCCTGTGTTAATAAAAAGATACATCACTTCCAATCAACAATATGTCTTCTACATAATGTATTAGAAATATGTCTTAGCGCTCCCACTTAATTTCTTGCAAATGCAAGCATCTTCATTGTCTCTGATAAATTTAAACTCTTTTAACAATTTCATCATTGTGAAGATTCCAACTCCGCTATGCTTACTTCAACCATTGAAGTTTGCATATGCTTTTAGCATCCTTTGAATTAACAAAACCCTATGGACCGTGTTATACACATGTCCTAGGTAACAATTCTATTAGAAGAACTTGTTTTGTTTATTCAACTACCATATAACAAAATTATATGTAGTGGTTGCTACACTAATCCGTCTAGACTAAATATCACTATGAAAGATCAAATCTTATCATAGTCAACCTTTGAACATTGTTGTGAACTTTTTCCCAACATGTCGACTATTTCATAGATGTAAAACATCCATGTCTATTTCTTTATAGATCCAAACACAACTGTAAGGTCTTACACCTTTCTCGAGGGTCCTTCAAGTTAAAAACTTGATTTCTCGTGTATGGAACTATCACGGATTTTATGGCTTCAGGCCATTTTACGGAGTCAGGGCCCATCATCGCTTCTTTGCATGTAGTACGTTCATTATTCTCAAATAATGATTCAACCCTCAAATCTTGGTATTTGATTGTTTACTCGACCTACTTGGTTCAATAGAAAACTTTGACCTTCGTAACCACAACCTTTGAGGCACGTGAGCCATGAGCATTGTTGCTGCCTCCAGAACACTTTTCGGTGCTGCGCAACTCTGCACATATAGCTAAGGTTCTTTTAACCTTATCCAAGTTCCATTGTCCTCCCACTTAACTTTTCACGAAAAATTCCTTCTCAAAAAAACTTGACGTTCTAAGCGACAAACACTCTTGTCTCCGGTGTTATGGAGGAATACTTTAACAAAGACAGGTTCATCCGATTTTGGTTGCAAACATCTTTCTTATGCATAGCATACCAATGTTTAAGAAAGGACAACGTGGGTTTTATCCCAAACCATAACTTTATATGGTGTCATTTCAACGGATTATGATGGAGCTCTTTTCAGTGGAAAGACGGTAGTCTCTAAAGCTTTTAATCTTTAAAATATAATGGCAGTTTTATGAATTATACCTTTGATCTTACCATTTCAAACAAGGTTTAATTACATATCTCGAACGCTCCATACTCTTATGGTGTTTCAGGAAAATGCAAATCCACGGAACGATTCCTTAAATCTTAGGTATTATGCTAAACTTGTAACTCAAATATCTTCCTTTATGATCTTATCATAAACTATTTATATTCTTGTTATAATGATTTTGCACTTCATCTTGAAAGTCTTTGAACTTTTCAAATATTTCACACTTCATCCTTATTAAGTAAATATTCATATATTCACTCAAATTTTCGAAGAAAGCATATGAAGTTGAAATCCATCGCTCTTTACTACACATAATGGACTTCGTACAACAATATGTACAAGTTCCAATAAGCTAGTCATTCGTTCCCTTTTGGCCTACGAACGAAGTTTTAATTATCTCTGGGAAAGTTTCACAAGCGTCATGTGATCAAAAATCAAAAGACTCCAAAATTCCATCCACATGGAGTTTCTTCATGTTTTTTTTCAATATAATTTAAACGGCGATGTCACTTCCTAAGTGATCTTTCAATCAATTTGTCTTTCGACATTTTTAGCACTAGTTTTATGGATGTGATTTCTCCAACGAGATTTGTGAATCATCCATCTTTTATGGATTACGGCAATTATTTGAACAACCCTTTTGTTCTCATAATACCTGATAAAACAAATCTTGAAGGCAAGCTTTGACGTTTAACGAGCAACACAATAACCTTTTATTTGTTCTCGATGAACATCATCACATATTCTTTTGTTAGTTACTTAGGCCATTGTAGTTCATGAATTGTGTTGTTTCGTATGACGATTCACACCAACAAATTCAGTATCAAATACTTAAGAACCACATTGTTTAATAAGCAAAGAATATAGCCATAACATGTATATCATCTATATACTTAAACTGAACAATTCTTAGTCTTTTCTTTTCTGCCATATATTTATGAGATTCTCTTTCAGTATTTATTTTCTGTTTGAAAGAATCTATCAACATCAATAGTGAAGTCATACATATGACACATAGTCCAAAGCGTGTATAGTTAAATACCAATGTCTTTGGACTTGCACTTTGAAGTAGATTACCATCATCAAATATTTGGTGTTCTTTCAAATTCCTTTCTTTAGTAATCTCTTGGTGTAGTAAACATTTTACCTACATCAAATATTCACCCTTATCATGGAATCGTCCATGATCAAGCTACTTTTAGCTTATAACGATGAATTACGAGTATAATGTTGCTATCAAAAACCTTTTGGAGGATTAGGACAACAAGTGTCTCCAACCCTTTGCAAATTCTCATCAAATATGAGAACATGACTTTAGCCATATTATACTCTATCATGTTGCAACCAAAACTTCGTTTCAGATATCACAATATCTTCCACACATCATGGTTTCTGAAACAACTCTTTCAGATCCTAGATAACCTTGATATTAAGACAATCCTTTGAATATCAAGAATCATGGAGACAAACATGATACTCATACACTAACTCTTGGAATTGTCACTCTTGTTTTAATACCAATTATTAAACTTCATGGAGTAACCGGAACTTACTGAAAGTTTGCAATAGGACTTTTAAACTTTAGATTAACACTTCAAAACAATACGATACCAGTTCGTAAAGTAACTAACCAGAATTCTATAGTTCTATCATCTCAATTAAAACTAAGCGCAAGGTGGTAAACGGATGCCAATGACTACAACAATTATGCAAATTCATTTTGATTTAATTTATGATAAATAGTGTTCAACTTTTAATCATATTGTCGTTGAACTCCCACTCAAAACAATATCCCTCACATTGTTTTAGTGATCACACGAACCAAATCCACCACATCAAAACCGATCATCACGAGAGTTGATGTAACTTCAATGGCGAACAATCAACATGTTCATCATATCTAATATATGACTCATGCTTTACCTTTCGGTGATCCGTGTTCCGAGACCATGTCTGTACATGCTAGGCTCGTCAAGATCAACCTTAGCTTCCGCATGAGCAAATCTGGCTTGCTCACGTTGTATACACTCGCAGAATCTAACACACCCGATCATCACGTGGTGCTTCGAAACAACGAGCTTTAGCAATGGTGCTTACTAAGGATGAACACTTTAAAACTTGAAATTTGTGTGCTTGAGGGATCATCTTATAATGCTACCGTCGTGAACTAAGCAATACAAGATGCATAAAAAGGATTAACATCACATGCAATTTATAATATGTGATATGATATGGCCTTTCTTCTTGTGCTTCCGATCTCCATCTTCAAGCACGAACATGATCTCCATCATCACCGGCATTGCATCAAGGTCAATGACGCTGCTCCATGGTTGTCGCCCACCAGCTTCAACTATTATAACTACTTTGAATAGACACGCGGGTCTTAACAGAATTTAAAGACAACCATATGGCTCCTGCCGGTTGCCGACTTACAATAAGGAACATTGCATACATCATATATAATCACAATCATGGCCATATCACATCACTGCACACCCCTGCAAAACAAAGTTAGACGCCTCTACTTTCTTTGCATATTTTACGTGGTTTGGGGCTTTCAATAAGTGTCATTCTAACTTACGAACAAGAACCACAACATTGATACTAGTATTGTTAATCACCCGTTGTAAATTGGATCTTAACTATGCTAGGAGAAACAGGCACCCGCAAATCCACTTATGCAATACAAGTTGCATGTCAAGCGTGGAGCAAGTCTCATGAACGATGTCATGTAAGGTTAGCCCGGGCCGCTTCATCCCAACATACCGCAAGATGCAAAGTACACAAGAAGCAATCGACAATAAAAGCATCAACGCCCACAATGACCATTGTGTTCTACTCGTGCAAACAGATCTACATATAGACACGGCTCTGATACCACTTTACGGGTTCGTAGCATGGAAAACAAAAAATTTCTACCGCATGCAAACAAACAAGCCAAGATCTATCTACTAGATAGTAGCAACGAGTCGATAGAGGAACTCACCCTCGAAGATTCCAAAGTGGTTAACGAGAGCATATTCTCGTGGATGATGTAGTCGTACACTCCCGATCTCAAGATCGCGTAGACGATCCTTTCGGCGCTGCGTTCCGGCAGCGCTCCCGCAGTCGGTCACACGTTCGGTACTTGACGAAGACCTTCCTCTCCCTTGTTCCAGCAGGCAGCGGAGGTTGTAGCACTCTCCTCGCGATTCCGGCAGCACGACGGCGTGGTACCGGAAGTAGAGGGGAGATCTCGCAGGGTTTTGCCTTAAGCCGGAGCGAGTATGGTGGACTATGAGAGAGCCTTGGTGATCTAGGGTTTAGACACACCAATTAGAAGGGGCCAAACCAGCGGCTAGGGCAATTAGAAGCTCTAACTCGGCGGCTTGGGAGAAATCCCTAGGCTGTGGCTAGGGTTTAGGTTTAGAGGGAGGCAACTTGTGTGTCTAGGAGAGGAGCCCTGCCCCTCCTTTTATAGGTGTAGGGAGGCGCGCCTGGGGAGGGGAGTCCCTCCCCAACTCGGACCCAAGGTGGGCCGGCGGTGGGAGGAGGAACTCCTCCCCCAAGTCGGTTTCAAACCTCCTTCTCCTCTTTCCCAAAACTAGTTGTTTGACTTTCAAACTAGCCGTTTGACTTTTCAAACTAGGATTTGAATAAACCCTCTATTTTGGTACAGCGATGACACCTAGTACATGATGCAATCATATCAACTTGATATAACACATTCATGTACCCTTTCCCCTCTGGAGTGCCGGACATTCCGGAACCTTCTAGAACATTCCCGATGAAAACACCGGAATCATTCCCCAACTCCGAAACAGGACTTTCCTTATATGAATCTTATTCTCCGGACCATTCCGGATCTCCTCGTGATATCCCGGATCCCATCCGAGACTCCGAACAACATTTGGTCTCTTACTCATCATTCCATAACTACTCAAACAACGTCGAATCCTTCAGTGTGTCTCCCTACGGTTCGTGAATTATGCGGACATGATCGAGACACTTCTCCGAACAATAACCAATAGAGGAATCTGGAAATTCATATGGCTCCCACATATTTCTACGATTACTTTGCGATCGAATGAACCACTTACATACGATACCAATTTCCCTTTGTCTCACGATAGTTTACTTATCCGAGGTTTTGATCGTCGGTATCTCTGCATACCTAGTTCAACCTCGTTACCGATAAGTACTCTTTTCTCGTTCCCGTGATATGTGATCCCTTGTGAGCCAGTCACATGCTTGCAAGCTAATTGGATGACATTACACCGAGAGGGCCCAGAGTATATCTATCCATCATATGGATGGACAAATCCCATTCTTGATCCATGTGTCTCAACCAATACTTTCCGAACACTCAATGCCACCTTTATAGCCACCCAGTTACGGTGTGGTGTTTGATGTCATCAAAGCATCCATCCGGTAAAGGTGATATGCATGATCTCATGGTCGAAGGAATTAGGTTACTATGTATCAGAAAGCATATAGCAATTGAACTATTAAAATGACTTGATCTTTATGCTACGCTTATCTATAGGAGTATGTCCATCACATCATTCTCCTAATGATATGACCCTGTTGTTAATAACATCTCTATGTTCATGATCAGGAAACCATGATCATATATTAACCAACAAGCTAGTTTAACAAGAGGCTTTACTAGGGACTCTTTTATGTTTACAAATCACACAAGTATTAATGTTTCCTGTTAATACAATTATAGCATGGTATGTAAACATTTATCATAAGTATGAAGATATGATAATAACCACTTTATTATTGCCTCTTGGGCATATCTCCAACATTTCTGGCTTCTACTTTCTTAGCTAATCAGGCCGGTCAGGTTCACAACATCGAGCCTCTCGCCTCCCGACCTCCTGTTACCTCGAGGAAGCGTACCGCTCCAGCTGGTGCCTCGGAAGCTGCTCCCAAGAAACGAACGAAGAAGTTAGCCCAGCACCCTCCGAAGCGTAAAACTATGCCCGGGGTTACTGGGTGAGTAGCTTTTCATTTGTATTTCTTGTTTCTCTCTTTCTTCCTTTTGACCTGACCCTTTGTGTCTTTGCAGAGCTCCTCTTTCTGTTAAGCCCAGTGGTCCTAGCATGACGAGTCATACGACTTGGCCGCCTTCTCCTCCGCCTCCTGAAGATACTAGAGTTCCTAGTCCTGCTCGCGTAGACTCTCCTCCCGCTCCGAATCAGACGTCATCTCGCCAGGATGCGCCTGAGGTCTCTCCTGTTGATGCCAACACAACTTGGAAAGTAGATATTTCTACTGAGCCTGCTGCCTCCTCCGTGAATCCCGAAGTTTCCCCTGAGATCCCTTCGACCCCCACAGTCTTTACTGCGACTCCGACTCCGGCCGAGGATACCACTATCTCGGCACCCTCAGAAACCGTAATCCCTCCGGCCCCCAAAGATGCCACTCCAAGTGCCGAGGTAAAGGCTCCTGCCGACGCCTCTTCTAAGGCAAGAAAGGTCGTCGTCACCAAACCTCCCTCATCTCAAAAAGGGCTTGCCAGTTCTTCTCAGCCTACAATTGCTGATGCGCTGCGCAAGGGGGTTTCTTCTACCAAGACTATTGTTACCCCGGCCGCGGATACACAACTCGCTCTTCACAAGAGTCCCGTGGCGGCGGTGGCTACACAACACGTCCGAGGTAAATTCCTGACTCGTACGGAGAGTGGGAACAGCCTTGGCTCGTTGGTTGAGTATGCCAACAATTGGAACGTTGTTGATCAGCTCGAGGGCAATCCAAGAAGTCAGCCATTTCAACTCTCCGATATCAGCAGTCGCTTACATCTGGCTGCCAAGATCGTTCTTGATAGCGACAAGATGAATGAGGTAATTGTTTTTATCGTCGTTTTATTAGTCATTCGAATGATATTATATATACTCTAGTCCCCAAAGCTTGCAACCAAATAATTTGTTATTCGTTTGGAAGTTTTATTAGGCTTTGCCTGGTTCAGTTTTGTCTTAGTGTTCGAATATCCAGCCACCTAGATCCGAGTTAAGCTTTGCTTGATTCGGATCTGTCTGAGCTTCGAATATCCAGCCACCTAGATCCGAGTTAAGCTTTGCTTGATTTGGATCTGTCTGAGCTTCGAATATCCAGCCACCTAGATCTAAGTTAAGCTTTGCTTGATTCGGATCTGTTTGAGCTTCGAATATCCAGCCACCTAGATCCGAGTTAAGCTTTGCTTGATTCGGATCTGTCTGAGCTTCGAATATCCAGTCACCTAGATCCGAGTTAAGCTTTGCTTGATTCGGATTTGTCTGAGCTTCGAATATCCAGCCACATAGATCCGAGTTAAGTTTTGCTTGATTTGGATCTGTCTGAGCTTCGAATATCCAGCCACCTAGATCCGAGGTAAGTTTTGCTTGATTCGGATCTGTCTGAGCTTCGAATATCCAGCCACCTAGATCCGAGTTAAGCTTTGCTTGATTCGGATCTTTCTTAGGTTCAAATATCTTATTGCTATTTATTTTTTTGCTTAGGTTGCGCATGACCGGCGGACCGCCGAATTCCAAAGGCTGCTCTTCACACATAAAAAATTGCAAGATAAGTATGAGAAGGTCATTCCCGTGGTGAAGAAAGTGAAGGGAATATGCCCTGAGAGGCAATAATAAAGTGTTTATTATGTGTATTCCAAGTATATGATAGATGTTTATTTTGCATGCTATAATTGTATTAATACGGAAACGTTAATACATGTGTGTTTAATAAACAAACAGAAAGTTCCTAGTTATGCCTCTCTCGTAAACTAGCCCGTTGATTAACAAGATGATCAAGGTTTCCTGATCATGGACATTGGATGTTGTTAATAATGGGATCACAACATTAGTGTAATGGTGTGATGAACATTCATCCGAAGTATAGCATTACGATCAAAGTCATTGAGTTTATATTGCTATAACAACTTACGAAGTGATCCTAATCCTTAGACCATGAGATCATGTCAATCACTAACACCGGAAGAGTTTCTTGATAACATCAAACGTCACACCGTAACAGGGTGATTATAAAGATGGATTCAGAACTAATAAAGTGTTATGTTGAGTCTCATGGATCGAGAGTGGAATTTGTTCATCCCGATGACGGATAGATAAACTCTGGGCCCTCTCGGTGATATCACATTGATTAGCTTGCAAGCAAGTGATTTGATCACTAGAATGTTATATCACAGGAACGAGAAAATAGTGCATGTCGGTAACGAGATCAGACTAGGTATGGAGATACCGATGATCGAATCTCGGACATGTAATATATCGTGAAACAAAGGGATTAAGATACTAGCGTAAAAGGTTCCGACGATCACAAGAAAGTCATCGTTGAATGTGTGGGAGTCAGTATGGGTCTCCAGATCCCGCTTCTGATTATTGATCCGAGAGGGGTCTCGATCATGTCCGCATTATTCACGAACCGTAGGGTGACACACTTAAGAGACACCGACATCCAATTGGAGCAAATGTTTCATGCCGAAAGAATGAACAAGCGCAGGAATTTATTTCACTAGATACCGAAACAGGTTTTCGGGTGAAATTGCATAAAGTGGTTATGCATGTGAAATAGAATTCTAGCACGGGGTTATTTGTGAATGTTTGTCATTAAAGTAATTGACAAAAATTCTGAATAAAATAAAAGAGTTTTATTTAATGAGAGTTTGCATTAAATTTGGTGGAAATTTAATGGGAATTTGAGTGGACTTTTGAGTGGAGGGATTTTAAAGGGCATTTAGTGAGTGGAGTGTCCACCCACATGAATGAAGGAGGGGAGGGGGCAGCCCCCATGGCCGGTGGCCACCCCCTTGGGTGCCCCCCTCCTCTTATAAAAGGAGCCCCCCTCCTCACTTGTCTCTCACACCTCCTCGTGAAGGATCTCTCTCCCGCTCTAGAATTTATCCCCCATGGTCTCGGACTAGCGAGATACATGTTCCCGGTGGCTATTCGGCAAGAAAGGGTTGTGCTTCCGCTGCATCGCTGGAGCGAGGAGGCGGAGGTTGCTCGGTGCCTCGAACGTGTGTGCGAGCACGGATGCGCTGCTGATTTGCGGCGCTAGGACTTCCTCTCGATCTTGAGATCGGCAAGAGATCGTCTACATCAACCACGAGTTGAACTCGTTAAGCTTTGTCGGTCTTCAAGGGTATGTTCTCTACGGATATACGTCCGCCCGTTGTTTGTATCTAGTAGATAGATCTTGGTATATAGTTCACATCGTAGGAAAATTTTTGTTTTCTATGTTGCGAACCCTACAGTGGTATCAGAGCCGGATCTATGCGTAGATACTTTACACGGGTAGTACACATATGAGTATGTGGGCGATGATGATCATGTTGTTGCTCCTTTGTTGTAATTTTGGATATTGGTGGCATAGTGGGATGAAGCGGCCCGGACAAACTTTACATGTCCTCGCACATGAGACCTGTTCCACGCTTGACATGCAACTAGTTTGCATAAGTGGCTAGCGGGTGTCTGTCTCTCCTACTATAGTCAATATCTATTTTGCAAGCGAGTTGTCAACAATTTGATTATCCTCGTTGTGGTTGATGTTCGTAGGTAAGAACGGTTCTATCTCGAAAGCCCTAAGCCACGTAAAACTTGCAATGGATAAATTAGAGGCGTCTAGTTTAGATTGTTGCTGGGCTAGTGTTATGATATGGTAGTGTTGTAAGTAGAAGTATGAGATGATACTCTTACAACACACATAGCGTGTAAAATCCATAGACCTTGGATTTACACATATAGGTATGATAGTGATCATACCACGATGCACATGATAGAGATCATCTGCGGGAACCATATAATTTCACTAATAAACATATGATGTTTGATAGCATCTTATATTGCTTGTTTAGCGCTTTGTTAGCATAATAAGATGATCCCTCATTTAAATATCAAGATAAGAATGTGTTCTTCCTTTAGTATGCACCGATTATGTTTTCATCGCTCCAAGACATCACGTGATGATTGGGTGTTCTTGGATCCACGACCATATTTCGGGTGTAAAACAGTTACACACGCGAATACTAAGGTTCTAACTTGGCGAGCCTAGCATGTATAGACATGGCCTCGGAACACGGACCGATAGTTTAAGCATGAGTCATATAGTTGATATGATGCCCATTTGATGCTCGCCTTTGAAGCTATACCGACTCACGTGATGATCGGACTTGGTGTAGTGGATTTGGTTCATGTAATCACCAAAAAGGCATGAGGGATGTCGTTTTTGAGTGGGAGTTCATTCGTAATATAGATTAGTTGAACTCAATCTATCATACACTTAGTCTAAACTTTACAAATTCTGTTGTAGATGGCACCAGCTGCTTTTAATTTCAATATGTTCATGGAGAAAGAGAAACTAGCAACGAACGGTAGCAACTTTACCGAATGGGCCATGAATTTGAGGATTCTCCTCTCTGCTGCACAAAAGCAATATGTGCTAGAAGCGCCGTTAGGCCCCCCACCTTTTGATGATGCCCCTGACGAGGAGAAGAATGTCTATCAGACTCGTCAGGAGGACCACAACTTAGTCCATTGCGGCATATTGTATGGGCTAGAGCCGGAACTTCGAAAGCGTTTCGAAAACGGCAATGCATTTGATACAATGGGTGAGTTGAAAATGATTTTCGACACACATGCTGCTATAGAGAGCTATAACGCTTCAAAAAAGTTCTTTAGCTGCATGATGGAAGAGCACAGCTCCGTTAGTGAGCATGTACTCAAGATGTCGGGTTATGCCGATAAGCTTGTGTCCTTGGGAATATCGATTCCCATTGACTTAGGCATCCATCATGTTCTGCAGTCTCTGCCACCTAGCTATAAGAGCTTCGTGATGAACTATAATATGCAAGGCATGAAGAAGTCTCTCCCCGAGCTTCTGTCAATGCTTAAAACTGCAGAAGTGGAGATCAAAAAGGAACATCAAGTGTTGATGATCAATAGGAACACTGGTTTCAAGAAAGACAAGAAGGGAAAACGGAAGGGAAGTAAGGGCGGCAAGCCTGTTGCCGCGCCTGAAAAGAAACCCCGAGTTGGACCTAAGTCTGATTCCGAGTGCTACTATTGTAAGGGGACTGGCCACTGGAAGCGCAACTGCCCCAAGTATCTGGCAGACAAGAAGGCCGGCAAGGCAAACAAAGGTATATATGATATACATGTTATTGATGTGTACTTGACTAGTGCTCGCAGTAGCACCTGGGTATTTGATACCGGTTCAGTTGCTAATATTTGTAACTCGAATCAGGGGTTGCGGAACAAGCGACCGCTAGCAAGGGGTGAGGTTAAGATGCGTGTCGGCAATGGATCAAGCGTTGATGTGATCGCCGTCGGAACAATGCCTCTCCACTTACCGTCGGGATTAGTTATAAACTTGAATAAATGTTATCTGGTGCCTGCACTGAGCATGAACATTGTATCTGGATCGTGTTTGATGCGAAGTGGTTATTCATTTAAATCCGAGAACAATGGTTGTTCCATTTATATGAATGAAATCTTTTATGGTCATGCACCGATGATGAATGGTTTATTTCTATTAGATATCGATGATAATGTTACACATATTCATAATGTTGATGCTAAAAGGATTAAACTTAATGATGATATATCCGCATATATGTGGCACTGCCGTCTAGGTCATATTGGCGTTAAACGCATGAAGAAGCTCCATTCGGATGGACTTTTGGAATCATTTGATTATGAATCATTTGATACATGTGAGCCATGCCTTATGGGCAAGATGACTAGAACACCGTTTTCCGGTTCAATGGAACGGGCGACAGATTTATTGGAAATCATACATTCTGATGTATGTGGTCCAATGAGTGTGTCGGCGCGAGGTGGATATCGTTATTTTGTTACTTTCACGGATGATTTGAGTAGATACGGTTATATCTACTTGATGAAACACAAGTCTGAAACCTTTGAAAAGTTCAAGGAATTTCAGAATGAAGTGGAAAATCATCGTAATAGAAAGATCAAATTTCTACGGTCCGACCGTGGAGGTGAGTATCTAAGTTACGAGTTTAGCACTCACATGAAAGAGTGTGGAATTGTTTCACAACTCACACCTGCCGGAACACCACAGCGAAATGGTGTGTCGGAACGTCGTAATCGTACTTTATTAGATATGGTTCGATCTATGATGTCTCTGACGGACTTGCCGTTGTCATTTTGGGGTTATGCACTAGAAACTGCTGCATTCACTTTAAATCGGGCACCATCTAAATCCGTTGAAAAGACACCGTATGAATTGTGGTTTGGAAACAAACCTAAGCTGTCATTTCTTAAAGTTTGGGGATGCGATGTTTATGTGAAGAAACTTCAACCGGATAAACTCGAACCCAAAGCGGAAAAATGCATCTTCATAGGATACCCTAAAGAAACTATTGGGTATTCCTTCTATCACAGATCCGAGGGCAAGGTTTTTGTTGCCAAGAATGGATCCTTTCTAGAGAAAGAGTTTCTCGCGAAAGGTGTGAGTAGTCGGAAGGTAGAACTCGAAGAGGTTGTGGAACCTTCTCTTCAAAGTATGGCGAGTAGCGCAGCGCCAGAAGTTGTTCCGGAGTTGGCTCCACCTGTTGAAGAGGGAACTAATGATAATGATCATGAAACTCCAAAAGAGAGTACTACCGAACCTCGCAGGTCAAACAGGACGCGTGCAGCTCCCGAGCTGTACGAAAATCCTGTCATGAATTTCATGGTTGATGAAAATGATGACCCTGCGACGTATGAAGAAGCGATGATGAGCCCGGATTCCAACAAATGGTTAGAAGCCATGAAATCCGAGATGGAATCCATGTATGAAAATCAAGTTTGGAACTTGGTGGAATTACCTCACGACCGAAAGGCCGTGGAGAACAAATGGATTTTCAAAAGGAAAACTGATGCTGATGGTAATGTGACCGTCTATAAAGCTCGACTTGTCGCAAAGGGGTTTCGACAAATTCAAGGAGTTGACTACGATGAGAGTTTCTCTCCCGTAGCGATGCTAAAGTCAGTTAGGATTATGTTAGCAATTGCTGCATATTTCGATTATGAGATATGGCAGATGGATGTCAAAACCGCGTTTCTCAATGGTAATATTGAAGAAGAGTTGTATATGATACAACCAAAGGGTTTTGTCGATCCTAAGGATGCTAACAAGGTGTGCAAGCTTCAGCGATCCATCTATGGATTGAAGCAAGCATCACGAAGTTGGAATCTCCGCTTTGATGAGGTGATCAAAGAGTTTGGATTTGTCCAAACTTATGGAGAAGCTTGTATTTACAAGAAAGTGAGTGGGAGCAATGTGGCATTTCTGATATTATATGTGGATGACATATTATTGATCGGAAATGATATAGATCTTTTAAACAGTGTTAAAAGTTATCTAAACAGCAAATTTTCAATGAAGGACCTAGGTGAAGCGTCATACATATTAGGCATAAAGATCTATAGAGATAGATCTAGGCGCCTAATAGGGCTATCGCAAAGTACATACCTTGATAAGATTTTAAAGAAGTTTAAAATGGACGGAAGTAAGAAGGGGTTCTTACCTATGTTGCAAGGCAAGACATTGAGTAAGACTCAAAGTCCGGCTTCGGCGGAAGAAAGAGAGATAATGGACAAAGTCCCCTATGCTTCAGCCATAGGCTCTATAATGTACGCCATGCTATGTACAAGACCGGATGTGGCACATGCTATTAGTTTGACTAGTAGGTACCAATCGGATCCAGGTTCGGAACACTGGATAGCGGTCAAGAATATCCTTAAGTACTTACGAAGAACTAAGGATATGTTTCTTGTATACGGAGGTGAAGAAGAGCTCGTCGCTAAGTGTTATGTCGACGCTAGCTTTGACACCGATCCGGATGACTCTAAGTCTCAATCCGGATACGTATTTCTCATGAATGGCGGAGCGGTTAGTTGGAGGAGCTCCAAACAACCTATGGTAGCGGGATCAACAACGGAGGCCGAATATGCTGCTGCTTCGGAAGCGGCTCAGGAAGCAGTTTGGATGAAGGAGTTCATATCCGAACTAGGAGTGGTGGCAAACGCGTTGGACCCAATGGTGATCTATTGTGACAACAATGGTGCCATTGCCAATGCCAAAGAGCCAAGGTCTCACAAGCATTCCAAGCATATTAAGCGCCGGTTTCACTCCATCCGCGAGCATGTCAAGGATGGAGATATAAAGATTTGTAAAGTACATACGGATCTCAATGTAGCAGATCCGTTGACTAAAACTCTCCCTAGAGCAAAACATGATCAACACCAGAACTCAATGGGTGTTAGATTTATCACTATGTAACTAGATTATTGTCTCTAGTGCAAGTGGGAGACTGAAGGGAATATGCCCTGAGAGGCAATAATAAAGTGTTTATTATGTGTATTCCAAGTATATGATAGATGTTTATTTTGCATGCTATAATTGTATTAATACGGAAACGTTAATACATGTGTGTTCAATAAACAAACAGAAAGTTCCTAGTTATGCCTCTCTCATAAACTAGCTCGTTGATTAACAAGATGATCAAGGTTTCCTGATCATGGACATTGGATGTTGTTAATAATGGGATCACAACATTAGTGTAATGGTGTGATGAACATTCATCCGAAGTATAGCATTACGATCAAAGTCATTGAGTTTATATTGCTATAACAACTTACGAAGTGATCCTAATCCTTAGACCATGAGATCATGTCAATCACTAACACCGGAAGAGTTTCTTGATAACATCAAACGTCACACCGTAACAGGGTGATTATAAAGATGGATTCAGAACTAATAAAGTGTTATGTTGAGGCTCATGGATCGAGAGTGGAATTTGTTCATCCCGATGACGGATATATATACTCTGGGCCCTCTCGGTGATATCACATTGATTAGCTTGCAAGCAAGTGATTTGATCACTAGAATGTTATATCACAGGAACGAGAAAAGAGTGCATGTCGGTAACGAGATCAAACTAGGTATGGAGATACCGATGATCGAATCTCGGACATGTAATATATCGTGAAACAAAGGGATTAAGATACTAGCGTAAAAGGTTCCGACGATCACAAGAAAGTCATCGTTGAATGTGTGGGAGTCAGTATGGGTCTCCAGATCCCACTTCTGATTCTTGATCCGAGAGGGGTCTCGATCATGTCCGCATTATTCACGAACCGTAGGGTGACACACTTAAGAGACACCGACATCCAATTGGAGCAAATGTTTCATGCCGAAAGAATGAACAAGCGCAGGAATTTATTTCACTAGATACCGAAACAGGTTTTCGGGTGAAATTGCATAAAGTGGTGTCACATCCCAAAATTCTTCTAATTTTGGAATGTGAAATAAATAAATAAGATTGATTGATTGTTTGACTATGTTGAAAAATTCTCAAAGAGAAGAAACTTTTTGAATAGAAAATCCTCTCAACCTTGAATTCAAAATCCTATATTCTTTTGTTATGACCTAAGTAGCCATATAGGCAAAAGGGCATGGATTGATTATGGATTGTAGAATTGGTGTGCAAGATTTCAAAATGAAAATCATGAAGCGTTCATAAGCATTTCATCCATGCAAAGTTCTCACAAACTAAATCCAAATCCTGGTATCTAAATCCTATAGTTGATTCGCCCAAATGTTCCTAAAGGAATTAAATTGACTTATTAAAACCCACTGATGCTAAGGCATAAATTATTGATAATTATAGCCTAAAGAGATCCAATTAATACTACAAAATTTTAGAAACAAAATTGAGCTCATTTGGAGCTAGTATGAAAAAGTTTTGGAACAAATACAAACACATAAAGATATAAATAAAATGAAATATACAAGGATTTATAAATTCACTACTTCCAAACTAGTAAAAAGATTACAAATTAGATCCTATAATGATCTATTTGATTTTAGAAAAATTTAGAAACAAGAATCGTGTCATTTGGAGTTTGTATGCAAAAGATATGAGGGAAACAAGTATTAAAAAAAACCCTCAACGGGCCGGCCCAGCCGGGCCGACCAAACCGGACCAGGCCACACGCGCGCGTACAGAGTCGATCGGTTTGCTCCAAAAAACGTGCGAAAACTGATTTTCTATACCTATCTCTATTCAAACTCCTATAACTTTTTATCTACAACTCCGAATCGACATCCGTTTGTTTCTGCTTGTTCTCTACTCCAAGGCCTATCTATAAACTATCTCAAACCTCCATATAAACTCGTGGAGGCACAGCTGTACGAGTTTTTCCTCTCGAAATCCCGAATCTACATATGCCCGAATCTTGTTTCGCTTTTTAACCCATCTAGACTTCGTCGTTTGCTTTCGGTCAAAAAACGAAAGTTGAAGATCGCGTTGAAATCTTTCAATCCCGACAACTCACCTCTTTTCATCCACCACAGCCGGAGAATTTCGTATCGCAATATTTCAGATCTTACGGTGTAAATCCAAGATGTACTCGCGCTCGTTTCTTCAAATCCAAATTCCTTTGGTGAGAAGGTAGGAATAATGATTCCCCACAACTTTCATGTTCTGAGTTTTTCGATTTGACCTACGGATTTGTCTCTCTAACACAGATCTATTTCTTATCTATTCTGAGCTAAAATCGGGTCAATCTCTTCTTCTAGCCACCGGATCCTATCCAGACGGTCGAGATCCAATCAAACCGGTGCGTGCCATGTCGTCATCCCGGTCATCTTCCTCATCAACGCCACGTCAACGTAAGGTCAACATCTAGTCCCAGTCAGCATGCAAAGTCAACCTATCCAGTCAGCGGAATATTCCCTGGAATATTCCGTTCGAATTTAAAATTGCATATTATAGATCTAACTTGTAAAATTTATTAGAAATTCATACCATGTCCAAAAATTGCGTATAATATATCAAATTGAAGATAATTTCACGTAGAATCATCTTATTGGAATAGATCCAACTTTTACTGTACGTGGTTACTGCAGTAATTTAATTAGTTTTAATGGTCTTTTAGGTTAATAAATTCATAAGAAATTATCTGTAACTCCGAAAAATATGAATAATATATCCAATTGAAGCTACTGTAATGTACTTTAATAATATCTGGTTGGATTTAGCCTTTGCCGTCTATTTAACCCGTCGCAATTTAATTAGTTTTAATGGCTTTATAAATCATTAAATTCATTAAAAATTAATTGCTTGTCACAAAAATATAAATGATATACCGTTGGAAAGCTGGTTCCATGTAAATCATGAATATGCAATTAGTTCAGCCTTTTACTGTAAGGTTTTGCCGTGAAGAGTTAAATGGTTTAATGGCCTATTTAGAGTAATAAATTCATAAGAAAATAAATACTATTCAGAAAATTACAAATAATATGTCCCTGAAATCACAATTCCGTGGAGATTACAGATATAATTTTAGTTTGATTTTTAGACAACAGAAACTATATGAATCATTTAAAACCATTAAATACTATTTAAATCATACAAAAAGATCTATAACTCCGATTAGGGTGAATCCAAGTGCTAAGGTTTTCTATTGACATTAGCTATACAGAGAAATTGCATGACAAATTATTTGGTACTGTTAAAACAGAAATTCATACAGAAATATTTAAACCCATTGAAATAGTGTTTTAATAATAGGAAAATATCTATAACTCCTTTGTAGGTGATTCAAATTGCCACTATCTCTAAATTGCATTATCTATCCAGTAGCATATAGTTCACAATTTAATACGACATAAACATCTTTAGTTCAATTAAAGTGGTATACACTATATTAAATCGATACAACTTTAGTAATAAAAGCTTTAGTGCATTAAATGACTTTCCACATGCATCATGTAATCTAACCATGTTCAGAACACTAAATGCAACCATTGTGACTCGTTAAATTGTCATGCATGTATCTATTCATCATTGTTTTCTTATAATGTTGCACTGTTGCATGTTTGCAATGTTTTAAATGGTGTTTGTTGTGTTTGCTTCAAACGTTAGATTGCGAGGAGTGCAACTACTGTGATTGCAACTACTATGATTACAAGTATTGTGGTTATGACGAGTGCCACCATTATATCTATGAGTATTGTGAGGATTATATATAATCGACTATATCTACAACAAAGGCAAGTGGTGCTATCTTGGTCATAAATGTCCTACTGTTTTCCTATGCATTGTAGATGTTTTTGTAGAATTGCATATGTAGGAATTGATGTTTATATGCTATGTCCCATATTATTCCCTAGTATTCCTTGTTTATGAGGCATCGTATTGGTAGATTGCTTAGCTATGCTATTTAGACGAGGAAGGGAATCACATCATGAAAAGTTATATGTTTTGAAAGGATTATGTTTTGCTAACTGACAAACCAACATGTTTTAATGAACCACCTGGGCGGAATGGCATTGATTGGGTCATCGAGTGTGGATTTTGGTGGGGAATGCCACCCAGGACACTGAGAAATGATTGGTTTCTTTGTTTGGAAGCTTCCGTGTGCAACCATGTGCCAATAATGAAATGGGCGGTTGGTTGGACTTAGTAGGTTGTGGTAACTCGAACCCGCGTATCCAGAGATGTAGAATTTTGGTAGGTTGGAACGGTGCGCGTCGGTATTGAGGAGCTACTTTCCGAACAGTCTCTTCTTGGTCTTCTCCCTATCATCACCCAAAATGAGAGTGATGGTACGAGCTGGGCTGGCCAAGTCACATGGGTAAAGTGTACTAACCTCTGCAGAGTGTATAATCTAATCGATTAGCCGTGTCCCCGGTTATGGACAATTTGAGCGACCCGATACTGATGCTATGATATTTCTCACTCATCCCAATTTCTTAATTACTAAAACTTGATGGATGAACATGGGTTTAGGAGCATACGAAAGCTGAACTGTCTTGTATCTACATGGGTTTATGCTGGTATGTCCTTAGAAGATTGTTTTTGAAGAAAGAAAAGTATTTTTAAAGTAGGGAAAAGTTGTATTGCTTTATGCAAATAAGCCTGAACTCCACTTGGCCAAATAAGCATGTAGTTGATAGATCTGTTGTTAACCACTTTAGCCTACTTGCCATACATTCAATGTATTGACCATTCGTGGCTGCAACGTTTCATGTTGCAGGTTATATCGTATCTGAGTGATCGTTCATAGGTCGCGAGACTCCACTCAACAATTGTTCGCTTGTGGCACATTTGAAGGATGGAGATCTACCTTATATTCGTTTTCCGCTGTGTACTTGGATAAATAATGTAAATTCTGGATCATATTCGTTGTATTTATGATGCATAGTTATATTTGGTATCATTTTGTACTGTGTGTGCCAGTGAACCGATCCAGGGATTGGCACTATACACATGAACTCAGCCTTATCAGGCGAGGGTGTTACAAGTGGTTATGCAGGTGAAATAGAATTCTAGCAAGGGGTTATTTGTGAATGTTTGTCATTAAAGTAATTGACAAAATTCTGAATAAAATAAAAGAGTTTTATTTAATGAGAGTTTGCATTAAATTTGGTGGAAATTTAATGGGAATTTGAGTGGACTTTTGAGTGGAGGGAATTTAAAGGAGATTTGTGAGTGGAGTGTCCACCCACATGGAGAGGGGAGGGCAAGGGGGCAGCCCCATGCGCCGGCCACCCCCTTGGGGTTCCCCCCTCCTCCTATAAAAGGAGCCCCCCTCCTCACTTGTCTCTCACACCTCCTCGTGAAGGATCTCTCTCCCCCTCTAGAATTTATCCCCCATGGTCTCGGACTAGCGAGATACATGTTCCCGGTGGCTATTCGGCAAGAAAGAGTTGTGCTTCCGCTGCATCGCTGGAGCGAGGAGGCGGAGGTTGCTCGGTGCCTCGAACGTGTGTGCGAGCACGGATGCGCTGCTGATTTGCGGCGCTAGGACTTCCTCTCGATCTTGAGATCGGCAAGAGATCGTCTACATCAACCACGAGTTGAACTCATTAAGCTTTGTCGGTCTTCAAGGGTATGTTCTCTACGGATATACATCCGCCCGTTGTTTGTATCTAGTAGATAGATCTTGGTATATAGTTCACATCGTAGGAAAAATTTTGTTTTCTATGCTGCGAACCCTACAGAAAGCTGGTAAGTTAACAAACTTTCGCATTATCCCTAAAGTTCTTATTGTTTTGGACGTGAGTCGTTAGCTCATTTTGCTGGTGAATAGGTAATATCAACAATCTTAATATCCGTCTTGAGAAGAAAGTCAAGGCCCTGGAAGGTTAGTTACTCCTTTCTTTACAGATTTCTATTTGAAATGTGCACCGGGTTTCTTTTAACCCTTTTGGCTTCGGTATAGCCGAGTTACAAACTTTTGCAGCGTCACATCAAGAATGCATACCCATGCCTGATATGATGCTGCATTTTTTAGAACAAGCCGCTACTCACTCGGCGCAGCTGAAAGATAAATATGACGAGATAATTCGCTTGCGCGCCGAGGTGGAGTCCCTCACGCTTTCTTAGAAATCTGAGTTAGAGAAAGTTGACTAGGAGTTCTCCGAGGAGAAGAATCGGCTAGCTCTACAATTGCAGAAAAATAAAGAACTCCTCGAGGCTGCCGAACTAAAGGCACGGGCGATGAGCGAGGAGATCACTCGCTTTGAGAAAACCAAGGGTGATTAGGCTCAAGATCTTCAGAGAATGCTGAGCTATATTCATCGTAAGCCTCTGACCATGGCTGAGTTATCTTTTTCTCTTTCTTAGTGTTGACCGATGTATTTTTTATTTTGCGTAGACCATTTTCCAGAATCTAAGCCTGTAAGCTCTAGAGCGGTGGTTAATTCTCGTGTACGCCGAGGTGTCCCCGCAGATGCGAGCCCAGAATACTCGATGGAAGACTACTTGGTTGTTGTTGGCACTGCCATTGGTCCGATGAGGATTATGGGCGGGGACTTGGTGCAGGCAGCCATCCGGGCCTACCATGTTCTCTGGCCGAATACTTCTAGGACTCCTGATATTGATGAGATCAAGCTACTGGTGGAAAGATTGATGGCATCCCAGAACCAATTAAATCTCTAGAGGGAATCCGCTGGACGAGCTGGTGCTGATATGGCGCTCACAGTCGTTATGTCATGGTACGAGGATATTTCCCTCGATACCTTGATAAATTTGTGCACTGGCTCCCGTTGGGTTGAGGATCTAGAATTCGTCACTCGTCGACAAGCTCGTGCCTTCCAGCTTGTTGAGTATGCGGACGTGCATAACTGGATTGAAGGGCCGAGTTTCCTTTCTAACCCGGCGGATGAGGTCGAAGTTGAAGATGCCTCTGATGATAATTCAGCCGACCAGGACGAGGCTGAGGGCGACTCGGATACTTCTGGTGATTCCAGCTCAAGCTCGGATGGCAATGGCGACGCGCGATCCTCCTCCAAAGGGACTGGGCATTCTCAAGCTCAAGCTGATGTTTCTCAACCGCCCCGGGCTTCCCCCGAAGTCGCTCCTAGTTCTGTGGAGGGCGAATCAACTTCGTCCGAGGTGCCGTCTACCTCGGAGCGCCCAGTACCTGACCAAGTCGCTGCCCCTTAGGTTTAAAAAACTCTAAGTCGTTTCTTATCCCCGGTATGCCGGGCGTATGATGTGTGTGAAACAATTGTCCGACTTTCTGTGTGGTATGAACCTCTTTTGCCTTTTGCCGCTGAGGCACACATGGTTGTGATCGTTATTATTCTGTTTAAACTGATCATGTTTGTTTAAATCTTTGCTTTGGTGGCCTTCAATTTCTTAAGTTCGGATTGTGTGTTTGCCTTTGTCCTACCGTAGTTCGGCGTCTAATATTGCCTGACCTTGATAAATTTGACAACTCAACCATTGTGTTCTTGAATTTTATCCAAGTTGTAAATCTCAAAGGCCATATTTGGGGAGAGCGAACTAATATCGCTCTGGGTGCCGAAGTTTGATACACATTTTTGTAACAAGGAACAATTGTGGGGCAATTCCCTAATCACTGCTCTAAAAATCGAGACTTAACACATCACTAAAAATGCGAAATAATATTGGGCAGTCCTCGAGTCATTGCTCGAGGTGTCGAGGTTTAATACATAACCCAAACTCAAAAACAAAATATGGCAGTCCCCGAGTCATTGCTCAAGGTGCCAAGTTTTAATACATAACCCAAATTCAGAAACAATATAGGACAGTCCCCGAGTCACTGCTCAAGGTGCCGAGGTTTAATACATATCCCAAACTTAGAAACAAAATATAGGACAGTCCCCGAGTCACTGCTCAAGGTGTCGAGGTTTAATACATATCCCAAACTTAGAAACAAAATATGGCAGTCCCCGAGTTATTGCTCAAGGTGACGAGGTTTAATACATAAACCAAACTCAGAAACAACATAGGACAGTCCCCGAGTCACTGCTCAAGGTGCCAAGGTTTAATACATAACCCAAATTCAGAAACAATATAGGGCAGTCCCCGAGTCACTGCTCAAGGTGCCGAGGTTTATGAAGGGAATATGCCCGAGAGGCAATAATAAAGTGGTTATTATCGTATTCCTTGTTTATGATAAATGTTTATTTTGCATGCTATAATTGTATTAATACGGAAACGTTAATACATGTGTGTTTAATAAACAAACAGAAAGTTCCTAGTTATGCCTCTCTCATAAACTAGCTCGTTGATTAACAAGATGATCAAGGTTTCCTGATCATGGACATTGGATGTTGTTAATAACGGGGTCACAACATTAGTGTAATGGTGTGATGAACATTCATCCGAAGTATAGCATTACGATCAAAGTCATTGAGTTTATATTGCTATAACAACTTACGAAGTGATCCTAATCCTTAGACCATGAGATCATGTCAATCACTAACACCGGAAGAGTTTCTTGATAACATCAAATGTCACACCGTAACAGGGTGATTATAAAGATGGATTCAGAACTAATAAAGTGTTATGTTGAGGCTCATGGATCGAGAGTGGAATTTGTTCATCCCGATGACGGATAGATATACTCTGGGCCCTCTCGGTGATATCACATTGATTAGCTTGCAAGCAAGTGATTTGATCACTAGAATGTTATATCATGGGAACGAGAAAAGAGTACATGTCAGTAACGAGATCAAACTAGGTATGGAGATACCGATGATCGAATCTCGGACATGTAATATATCGCGAAACAAAAGGATTAAGATACTAGCGTAAAAGGTTCCGACGATCACAAGAAAGTCATCGTTGAATGTGTGGGAGTCAGTATGGGTCTCCAGATCCCGCTTCTGATTATTGATCTGAGAGGGGTCTTGATCATGTCCGCATTATTCGCGAACCATAGGGTGACACACTTAAGAGACACCGACATCCATTTGGAGCAAAAGTTTCATGCCGAAAAGAATAACAAGCGCAGGAATTTATTTCACTAGATACCGAAACGGGTTTTTGGGTGAAATTGCAGAAAGTGTTTCTGCATGTGAAATGAAATACTAGCAAGGGGTTATATGTGAATGTTTGTCATTAAAGTAATTGACAAAATTCTGAATAAATAAAAGGAGTTTTATTTAATGAGAGTTTGCATTAAATTTGGTGGAAATTTAATGGGAATTTGAGTGGGTTTTTGAGTGGAGGGAATTGAAAGGCTTTTGTGTGAGTGGAGTGTCCACCCACATGAATGAAAGGAGGGGAGGGGGCAGCCCCATGGCTGGGCGCATGGCCCCTTGGGTGCCCCCCTCTCCCTATAAAAGGAGCCACCCTCCCTCCTTCTCACTCACACCTCCTCGTGAAGGATCTCTCTCCCCCTCTAGAATTTATTCCCCATGGTCTCGGACTAGCGAGATACATGTTCCCGGTGGCTATTCGGCAAGAAAGAGTTGTGCTTCCGCTGCATCGCTGGAGCGAGGAGGCGGAGGTTGCTCGGTGCCTCGAACGTGTGTGCGAGCACGGATGCGCTGCTGTTTTGCGGCACTAGGACTTCCTCTCGATCTTGAGATCGGCAAGAGATCGTCTACATCAACCATGAGTTTGGACTCGTTAAGCTTTGTCGGTCTTCAAGGGTATGTTATCTACGGATATACATCCGCCCGTTGTTTGTATCTAGTAGATAGATCTTGGTACATAGTTTTTCCCATCGTAGGAAAATTTTTGTTTTCTATGCTGCGAACCCTACAGTGGTATCAGAGCCAGGTTCTATGCGTAGATGCTTTGCACGGGTAGTACACATATGAGTATGTGGGCGATGATGATCATTTTATTGCTTCTTAGTAGTACTTTGGATATTGGTGGCATAGTGGGATGAAGCGGCCCGGACAAACTTTACATGTCCTCGCACATGAGACCTGTTCCACGCTTGACATGCAACTAGTTTTGCATAAGTGGCTAGCGGGTGTCTGTCTCTCCTACTATAGTCAATATCTAATTTGCAACCAGTTGTCAACAATTTGGTTATCCTCGTTGTGGTTCATGTTCGTAGGTAAGAATGGTTCTATCTTCGAAAGCCCTAAGCCACGTAAAATTTGCAATGGATAAATTAGAGGCGTCTAGCTTAGATTGTTGCTGGGCTAGTGTTATGATATGGTGATGTTGTAAGTATAAGTATGAGATGATACTCTTACAACATACATAACGTGTAAACTCCATGGACCTTGGATTTACACATAAAGGTATGATAGTGATCATACCACGGTGCACATGATAGAGATCATATGCGAGAACCATATCATTCCACTAATAAGCATGTGATGTTTGATAGCATCTTATATTGCTTGTTTGGCATTTTATTAGCATAATAAGATGATCCCTCATTTAGATATCAAGATCAAAATGTGTTCTTCCTTAAGTATGCACCGACAATGTTTCGTCGCTTCAAGACATCACGTGATGATCGGGTGTACTTGAATCCACGATCATATCTCGGGTGTAAGACAGTTACACACGCGAATACTAAGGTTCTTACTTGGCGAGCCTAGCATGTACAGACATGGCCTCGGAACACGGACCGAAAGGTTAAGCATGAGTCATATGTTTTGATATGATGACCATATGGATGCTCTCCTTTGAAGCTACGCCGACTCACGTGATGATCGGACTTGGTGTAGTGGATTTGGTTCATGTAATCACCAAAAAGACACGAGGGGTGTCGTTTTTGAGTGGGAGTTCATTTCTAATTTAGATTAGTAGAACTCAATTTATCATAAATTAAATCAAAGTGAATTTTCATAATTTGTTGTAGTCATTGGCATTCGTTCACCACCTTATGCATAGTTGTAATTGAGATAATAGAACTATAGAATTCCGGATATTTACTTTATGAAATGGTATCGTATTGTGTTGAGTGTCAATCAAAGTTTAAAGTCCTATTGCAAACTTTCAGCAAACTCTATTTACTCTGTGAAATTTAATAATTGGTATTAAATCGAGAGTAACAATTCCAGTGTTAGTATCTTAAGTATCATGTTTGCCTCCACGATTCTTGATTGTTTTAATATCAAGTTTATCTAGGAGCTAAAAGAATTGTTTCAGAAACCATCATGTGTGGCAGATATAACGATATCTGAAACAATGTTTTGGTTGCAATATGATAGAGTATAATATGTGTTCTCATATAGGATGAGAATTTACAAAGGTTGGAGATGCTAGACATCCTAATCATCCAAAAAGGGTTTTGGAAAGCAACATTATACTCACGATTCACCTTTATAAGCTACAGTAGCTTGATCATGAAAGTCGTCATGATAAGGATGAATAGAAGATGTATGTAAAGTGTTTACTACACTAAAAGATTACTAAAGAATGGATTTTGAAAGAATACCGATCATTTTGATGATGGTGATCTACTTCAAAGTGCAAGTCCAAAGGTATTATTATTTGAATATACACACTTTGGACTATGTGTCATGTATATGGCGCCACTTTTGATGTTGATAGATTCTTTTAAAAGGAAAAGGAAATGCTGAAAGAGAATCTATAAAATATATTTGGCAGAAAAGAAAAGATTGGAAATATCCAATTTAGGTATATGGATGATATACATGTTATGGTTGTATTCTTTGCTTGTTAAACAATGTGGTTCTTGGGTATTGGATACCGAATTGGTTGGTATGAAATTTCATACAGAACGACGCAATTCATGAACCACAATGGCCTAAGTGACTAGCAAGAGAATATGTGATGATGTTCATCGAAAACAAACAAACCGTTGTTTGTATTTCTCGTTGACATCAAAGCTTGACTTCAAGATTTGTTTTAATAATTGTTATTTGAATCGGGTATTATGAGAACAAAGGTTGTTCAAATAATTACCGTATTCCATATAAGATGGATGATTTACAAAATCTAGTTGGAGAAATCACATCCATAAAACCTAATGCTAAAATGTTGCAAGACAAATGATTGAAAGATCACTTGCGAAGTGACATCGCCGTTTAAATTATATTGGAAAGAAAACATGAAGAAACTCCATTTTTATGGAATTTTGGAGTCTTTGATTTGATCAAGTGACGCTTGTGAGACTTTCCTCGGGATAATTAAAACTTCGTTCAAAGGCCAAAGAAGAACGAACGACTAAAATATTGGAATTTATACATATCGATGTATGTAGTCCATTATTTATAGTCATAAGCGATGGGTTTCAACTTCATATACTTCCTCCGGAAATTTGAGTGAATGTTCACTTAATGAGAATGAAGTATGAAATATTTGAAAATGTTTCAATGACTTTCAAGATGAAGTGGAAAATCATTGTAACAAGAAAAGAAATGGTTTATGATTTTATCATAAGGGATTTGTTTGAGTTACAAGTGTAACAAGAAAATAAATGAATTATGATTTTATCATAAAGGGATTTATTTGAGTTGCAAGTTTAGCAAAACACCTAGATTTACATCTCCCGAAACACCATAGGAATATGGAGTGTTTGAGATTTGTAATGAAACCTTGTTTGACATGATTGGATCAAATGTGTTATTTATAAAACTGCCGTTGTGTTTTAAAAGATTAAAGATTTAGAGACTACCGCTTTTACACTGAAAAGAGCTCCATCTTGATCCGGTGAAATGACACCATGGAAGTTATGGTTTGGGGTAAAACCCAAGTTGTCATTTCTTAAATTTTGGTATGCTAAACATAAGTAAGATGTTTACAACCGAAGTCGGATGAGCATGTCTTTGTAGGTTATTTCGAATAATAATTGGTTATTCCTCCATAACACCAAGGACAAAAGGGTTTGTCGCTTGAAACGTGAAGTTTCTTGAAAAAGGAATTTTTTCGTAAAACTTAAGTGGGAGGACAATAGAACTTTGATAAGGTTAACGAACCTTAGCTAAATATGCTGAGTTGCGCAGCGCCGGAAAATGTTCCGGAGGCAGCCAGAATGCTCATGGATTACGTGCCTCAAATGTTGCGGTCACGGAGATCTAAGTTCCTATTGAACCAAGTCGGTCGAATAAACAATCAAATACTAAGATTTGAGAGTAAATCATTATTGTTTGACAATGATGAACCGACTATATGCAAAGAAGCGATGATGGGCCCTGACTCCGTCAAATGGCTTGAAGCCATAAAATCCGTGATAAGTCCATACACGATAAATCAAGTTTTGAACTTGGAAGACCCTCCGGAAAGGTGTAAAAACCTATCGGTCGTATTTGGATCTATAAAGAAACAGACATGGATGTTTCACATCTATGAAATAGTCGACATGTCGTAAAGTATTTTATGACAATGTTCAAGGAGTTGACTATGACAAGATTTGATCTTTCATAGCGATATTTAGTCTGGACGGATTAAAGTAGCAACCACTACATATAATTTGGTATATGGTAGATGAATAAACAAAACAAAGTTCTTCTAATAGAATGGTTACCTAGGACGTGTACATGACACGATCCAAAGGGTTTTGTTAATTCAAAGTATGCTAAAAAGGGGCATGCAAAATTCAATTGTTGAAGTAAGCATCGCGGAGTTGGAATCTTCACCGTGATGAAAAAGAGTTTTCATCAGGAGACGATGAAGATACTTGCATTTGCAAGAAATTAAGTGGGAGCGCTAAGACATATTTCTAATACATTATGTGGAGGACATCTTGTTGATTAGAAATAATGTATATTTTATTGACAAAGGTTAAGAATTTCATTTTGATGAAATACTTAGGCAAAACCCGAATATTTAGCGTGAATGTCTATAGTGGATAGACTGTAACGCCAATATGGTTGTGCCAAACGTACATATGTGAGATATTGAAGGAGTTCAATATAGAATCAACAAGAAACGGTTCTTGTCGCATGGAAAGGAATTGAATCAAGATTCAAGTGTATCGACACTTGATAAGTGAAACAAGATTCAAGTGCTTTGACACTTGATGAGTAAAATCACAAGAATGTCTTGATCAATCATACCATGATATGTACACATCCAGATATGTCCTATGCTCTAAGTGTTGTGAGTATATACCAGAATGAATCATAAAATGATCAATTAACGATAGTGAGGATATTCTTATGATCTTTTGGAAGAACTAAGAATATATTTGTGTAGAGGTGACAAACAATTACAAATAGTTCATTGTAAAGCGTTACATTGATACTAGTTTTGTCACAAGATACAAATTAAGTTTATCTCAATTTAAACTATGGGTGGCACAATGTAATGGAAAGGATATTCCATGATGGATTTGGAAGAGTTCCAAAGTTAAGACATTGTGACGGATACTACAACAAAAGGCTAAGTATATGACTGCTATAGTAGCAGCAAAGGAGGGAATTTGTTTCAAGTAGTTTGTTATCAAACTAAGGTGTGGTTCGCAACGGGCTAACACTAAAGATATATTGTATGACAATAGTATCGACATGATTTAACCCCAAGGAACTAAAGGTCTCACCGAAAGACCAAATTTATACAATGCCATCTCAGTGGAGAATGAGTGATGCGTGAAGACGCAAAGACATGCAAATACACACGGACCTGAGCGTCAGATCCGTAGATTATGTTAACCACTTGCAATTGCGTATATGGAACACCGGAAAGCCATAGGTGTTCAATACGCAGAGTTTTCAAACTAGATTATTGTCTCTAGTGCAAGTGGGAGACTGAAGGGAATATGCCCGAGAGGCAATAATAAAGTGGTTATTATCGTATTCCTTGTTTATGATAAATGTTTATTTTGCATGCTATAATTGTATTAATACGGAAACGTTAATACATGTGTGTTTAATAAACAAACAGAAAGTTCCTAGTTATGCCTCTCTCATAAACTAGCTCGTTGATTAACAAGATGATCAAGGTTTCCTGATCATGGACATTGGATGTTGTTAATAACGGGGTCACAACATTAGTGTAATGGTGTGATGAACATTCATCCGAAGTATAGCATTACGATCAAAGTCATTGAGTTTATATTGCTATAACAACTTACAAAGTGATCCTAATCCTTAGACCATGAGATCATGTCAATCACTAACACCGGAAGAGTTTCTTGATAACATCAAACGTCACACCGTAACAGGGTGATTATAAAGATGGATTCAGAACTAATAAAGTGTTATGTTGAGGCTCATGGATCGAGAGTGGAATTTGTTCATCCCGATGACGGATAGATATACTCTGGGCCCTCTCGGTGATATCACATTGATTAGCTTGCAAGCAAGTGATTTGATCACTAGAATGTTATATCACGGGAACGAGAAAAGAGTACATGTCAGTAACGAGATCAAACTAGGTATGGAGATACCGATGATCGAATCTCGGACATGTAATATATCACGAAACAAAAGGATTAAGATACTAGCGTAAAAGGTTCCGACGATCACAAGAAAGTCATCGTTGAATGTGTGGGAGTCAGTATGGGTCTCCAGATCCCGCTTCTGATTATTGATCCGAGAGGGGTCTCGATCATGTCCGCATTATTCGCGAACCGTAGGGTGACACACTTAAGAGACACCGACATCCATTTGGAGCAAAAGTTTCATGCCGAAAAGAATAACAAGCGCAGGAATTTATTTCACTAGATACCGAAACGGGTTTTCGGGTGAAATTGCAGAAAGTGTTTCTGCATGTGAAATGAAATACTAGCAAGGGGTTATATGTGAATGTTTGTCATTAAAGTAATTGACAAAATTCTGAATAAATAAAAGGATTTTTATTTAATGAGAGTTTGCATTAAATTTGGTGGAAATTTAATGGGAATTTGAGTGGGTTTTTGAGTGGAGGGAATTGAAAGGCTTTTGTGTGATTGGAGTGTCCACCCACATGAATGAAAGGAGGGGAGGGGGCAGCCCCATGGCTGGGCGCATGGCCCCTTGGGTGCCCCCTCTCCCTATAAAAGGAGCCACCCTCCCTCTCTCTCACTCACACCTCCTCGTGAAGGATCTCTCTCCCCCTCTAGAATTTATTCCCCATGGTCTCGGACTAGCGAGATACATGTTCCCGGTGGCTATTCGGCAAGAAAGAGTTGTGCTTCCGCTTCATCGCTGGAGCGAGGAGGCGGAGGTTGCTCGATGCCTCGAACGTGTGTGCGAGCACGGATGCGCTGTTGTTTTGCGGCGCTAGGACTTCCTCTCGATCTTGAGATCGGCAAGAGATCGTCTACATCAACCACGAGTTTGGAATCGTTAATCTTTGTCGGTCTTCAAGGGTATGTTATCTACGGATATACATCCGCCTGTTGTTTGTATCTAGTAGATAGATCTTGGTACATAGTTGTTCCCATCGTAGGAAAATTTTTGTTTTCTATGCTGCGAACCCTACAGTTTAATATATAGTTGATACTTCGTCCTGAAGCGTCACTTTACAACGTGTCATAGATGACTACTACGAGTAAAATGGACGAAGTAAAGCTACGTTCCATGGTCTTTTCGATTATTCGCTGGCTTTGTTTGCCTTGTCCTTTTCTGGTGACTGAGCATCAATTAGGTAATACGCATCATTGTGCAATTCTTTGCTCACGATGAACGGTCCTTCCCATGGGGGTGATAGTTTGTGCATGCCGGCTGTGCGTTGCACTAACCGAAGAACCAAATCTCCTTCTTTAAACACTCTTGGATTTACTTTCTTGCTGTGATATCGTCGCAAGTCCTGCTGATAAATAGCTGATCTTGATAGTGCCAACTCTCTGGCTTCTTCTAGCAGATCGACATCATCTTGCCGAGCTATCTCATTTACCTCAGCGGTTGTATACTGGGTAACCCTTGGCGAGTCATGTATTATGTCGGATGGAAGCATGGCTTCTGCCCCATATACCAGAAAAAATGGTGTATACCCTGTTGACCTGTTTGGGGTAGTTCTGAGGCTCCATAGTACCGCTGGTAGTTCCTCAATCCAACACCCTGCCGACCTTTGCAGTGGTTCGACGAGTCGTGGTTTTATTCTGGACAATACTAGTCCATTAGATCTTTCTACCTGCCCATTAGATGATGGGTGAGCCACCGAGGCGACATCTAGTCTTATATGTTTTGCTTGATAGAATCTAGCGAAGGCTCCTTCGGCAAAGTTTGTACCATTGTCTGTAATAACACTGTGTGGGTAACCATATCTCAAGATAATATCTTTGAGGAATTTTACTGCTGTGGGCCCATCACACTTCTTTATTGGTTTCACTTCAATCCATTTTGTGAATTTGTCGACCATGACTAGGATGTGGGTCATCCCGCCCCGGGCCGGCTTGAATGGTCCCACCATATCTAAGCACCATACAGAAAATGGCCAAGTAATTGGTATCGTTTTTAACTCGGACGATGGCATATGTATCCTACTGGCATATCTCTGGCAAACATTACATTTTTCCACCAGTTCTTTGGCCTCTTTCAACGCTGTTGGCCAATAAAATCCATGCCTGAATGCTTTGGCCACTAAAGCTCTGGACGAGGCGTGATGCCCGCATTCTCCTTGATGTATATCTAGGAGGATTTCCTGGCCTTCCGCCGAGTCCACACATCTTTGCAACACGCTTGTGACGCTCCTTTTATACAGCTCATTGTTTATGATTGTATAAGCTTTAGCTCTTCTCACTGTCTGTCTTGCAAATACCTTGTCATTCGGCAAAATCGCATCTTTAAGGAAAGAAAATATGGGTTGTGCCCATGTTGGTATGATTTTTTCTGGGGTAATCTCACTATCTATTTCCATATTTTCCGCCGACATAACTACCTCGGATTTTTCCATATCCATCCGTGCATCGGCCGGGTTCATTTTTGGAAATTCCGGGTTACATTCCTTGTCAATTTCCATCGGCATACTATCTTCTCTTGATTTTTCCAGAATAAAGATGGATTCGGACTCTGGTGATGGTGTTATTGATGGTTTTCTCAGGTACTCTAGGGTGATACCTGGGGGAATTGATTGCCTGGTTGATCCGAGTTTTGACAATGTGTCTGCGGCGTCGTTTTCTGCCCGAGGTATATGATGAAATTCACATCCATCGAAGTATCCACTGAGTTTTTGCACATGAAACCTATATAAGGCCATATTGGCATCTAGTGCATCCCAATTGCCTAATACTTGTTGTACTACTAGATCTGAATCTCCGTAGCATAAGATTCGGCATATCCCAATCTCTTTTGCCACCTTCAATCCATGGACGAGTGCTTCATATTCGGCTACATTGTTTGATGCGGCAAAATGTATTTGCAGCACATATTTCAGCTGATCTCTTTTTGGCGAGGTTAACACTATTCCTGCCCCCAAAATGTTTCTCAGTTTGGAACCGTCGAAGTGCATCGTCCAATAATTCGGATCTGGTAATGGTGGCTCATATTGTACCTCGGCCCAATCCACGAAGAAGTCGGCCACAGCCTGAGATTTGATTGCATCTCGCCTATCGAATTGTGGAGCATAAGGTGACAATTCAATTGCCCATTTTGCTATTTGGCCACTTGCATCTTTGTTGCTCAATATGTCGGCTATGGGTGCTTCACAGATCACTTTGATGGGGTGCTCTTCGAAGTAATGTTTAAGTTTCTTCGCTGACATGTATACCCCATATGCCATCTTCTAATAATGTGGGTAATCATGGGGTGCTCTTTGGTGGAAACTTGCAAAATTACCCACATTATTAGAAGATGGCATATGGGGTATACATGTCAGCGAAGAAACTTAAACATTGCTTCGAAGAGCACCCCATCAAAGTGATCTGTGAAGCACCCCATCAACGTGGTTCTCGTGGTTCGCTGACAATGGGAGAAGTAGAAGATGACATATCTTACTGCCCACCGCAAGTTTCCACTTGCTATTTTTACAGCAGTGGCATAATCAATCAACCAATCCTGTGGTTTGGTGCTCCCGTTGTATGTTTTCGTGCCTCTTGCCAGCTGAATGTTCGGCACTGGCGGCTCGCCCATGATCCGTGGTCCGAAACATGCCGGACCCGATGGACCCAGCTCTTCTAACAACTCGGATCGGTACAGCCGGTCCAGTTTTACTCTTGCATCACTTGACGGCAAATCTCTGTACATAATTCTTTCCTGCATTCCATAGTGGTTATTTCCACCATGAACCGCATATTCCATCTCGGAATAACCATAATTATACCTCTCATTCACCTGATTGTGGTGAGTTGGTCTCACTTCTCTTTCCTGCCGAGGTTCATATCTCGGTTGAGGATTGGGCGGCGGCTCTCTCCTTCCTTCTGCCGGGACATTATTCTCGTGATTTCCTCTTCCGAGGTCTCCATTACCTCGGCTTCCGTTGCCTTTGTCGGCACGGCCGGGGTTTCTTTCGCCACTGTTACCTCGGCTTCCATTGCCTCTGTTTTCATTTGCTTTTCCGGCTACTGCCAGATCATATGGAACAATTTGCTTATTTCTTTTTCCCGAAGTTACCGCTCTGTCTTTCCGCGCATTGTTTCCAGGCGAGGATGCTGCTGCCACAGATAGGGCAGGTGCTGCACCAGCCGAATGAACCATTCGCGAGGCACCAGGCCTTGCCGGGTCTGCCCTGAGCATTTCTTCATTCTGCTGGTTCGCGATGCGCACCAGCTCATTCACTCTTTCTTGCTGCTTCTGCCGGGCTTCGCCGGTCAGTCCTTCTAACTCTAGTGTAGCGGCATTTGCCGCTCTTAGGTTCTTTGCCGGGGTGCTATACCTCGGCAAGCCTAGATCGACTAAATCTCCCTTATGAGTCTCATGCTCTTTGTTGATATCATCCATGAGGTTCTTTCCTCTCAATCTTAATTCATCAACCCGCTCGGGGGCGACATCAAGCTTATTTGCCCGAGCATATTCTCGCAGGGTCATGTTTAAGGACTCCCGCAATGCCGACACCTTTTTTGCCTCTACCAGTACTTTTTGCCTGGTTTCTTCTAATTCTGCCTGAGCATTAGCCGGATCAAGTATCGGCGCTACAGGTGTAGTCAGATTATCTATAGTTGTCTGGAGAACATTCTCTGGTCTTTCCAGAGGTGGCCCTCTTACCCTTGGTGCCTTTGGGGTCGTCTCCTGCACCTCGGCTGGGTTGGCTGCTGAAGGATTTACCTCGGTGGGCGGTGGAGCTGCCTGCTTCGTGGCCACCTGCACACCCGTCGTCGGATCCTTGCTTGATCCGGCGCCCGCTGCTCCCGCCTGCACCCCGGCTGCGACCATCACCTCGACGCTGCTGACGGGGCGCTCTCCGCGCGGTCCATTTGCAGCGCTAAGGGGAGGCTCTCCTGCAACAATAACTTGGTGAGGATAAACGCCGGAGGTGTCGACGCCGACGTAGATCTGGTGCATGCCCAAGTTGATGAAGACGCCGTTGCGCGGAGGGTTTTTTCCCCTGAAGCTGCTTGCGTTATCGCTGACATAGTCACAGAGATCAATTCTCCGGACTAAGCCAGAGACAACGCGCTCGCCAGTGTGGATGAAGTTTCCCGTCCGGATCATGACTCCAGCTAGCACCGCTGCTGGCCCCACGGTGGGCGCCAACTGTCGTGGTGGTGGCACGGCAGATGCCATGGGTAGGCTAAAGTTTGGGGCCAATGGATGCTAGAGGGATCTGGGGAGGGAAGATGTAGTTGATTTTACACACAGATGACTAACGTAAAGATCTTTATTACTTCTCTCTTGGGCTACAAGTGCTCCTTAAGCTGTTTACAAGAGGAGAAGATGAACTTTTACCAGCCTAACGGTACCAAATGAGCATCTGCCCTTCTCAGAGTCCAAGCCTCTCCTTATAAAGGGGGGTCTGGGATCCTCTAGGGTTGACGTGGAATATGCTTGTCCCAGTATAGTAACTCGGCGGCCTCCTTTTCGTGTCGCCCTTTTAATGACGGCAAGGTTTCAGAGAGCCCCACATGCATGCCTCGGGCTCCAGGACTGTTACCTCCGTGACCTCCTTCTGCCCTTCTGCCGCTCTGCGCCTTGTCCTTTGTGTTTGGCTCCGCTCAGATTCTTCCTAGCTCGCGGCTAGGGTTTGACCATTGGCACTTCCTTCTCCTGCAAGCTTTATGTCATTCGGCCCTGCCTCGCTTGACTCGGCTTGGCCTTCACCTGCATTAAGATTATTCGGGCTGACCCGGCCGACTTAAACGGTACGTCGGCCGGGTAACGCCTTGCTCTTCTCATAAGAGTCCTGCTCTTGCTTACCTCGGCCGACCTTTAAAGGATTCGACCGATTTAGACAATAACTCGGAAACTGGACGGGGAACTTCCTTTCGTCTTTCCCCGTCCTGACCCTATCTGGGGTCACCTCCCCAACACTTGCCCTTCGCTGGCTCTAGGACAGCTCGAGGGGCGGTGGGTGAACCTCAGATCAAATGACCAGTCCCCGTAGGGTTTTTGAGTTATTCGCTTCTGGTGTAGGGTCATCAACGACGATGAGAATAAAGATCCTTTAGTATGCCCCCAAATTGGTGTTCTTTCCCGGAGGAGTGTCGATGTGTTGGAGTTTGGAGTCAATAAGCGGTGTTCAGTGAAAAGCGATGATGTCGCAGCGTATTGGTATCCTCGAGTTCCGACTCCGCCTGATGAAGCTCATCCAAATACGACTTAGTCGGCGTACTTACGAGTTTGGTGTCTTCCATCTTCATTTATATCTCCCGTCCCTCCTAAATACTAGCTTTTCTGAGGTGACCTCTCAAGATTATGGTCGTGCGGCATCTTCCTGACCACTGCTTCTACAAGCATATGGGTTTTTTTAAGCTTTCTTCAAAGTGAGCTTTGTTGCGTCGAAGGATGTAGAAGTAACATGGTACTGAACTTTTTAAATAAAAACTTGTAAATTTTTTATAAGAATGTTCAAGGGCTGGTTTCTGGGAAAAAAACTTGGGTTTCGTGAAAATAACCTCATGCGCGGTGGGGCGTAGCCGGCGGGTGGGACCGCCTGTGCCCTATTTTCAGAAAATAAAAATGAACAGCAGGTCTCAATCTCTCAATTAACCTCAGCAGGCAGCAGCCGAGAAAATTGCAGAAAGCTACCACAATTCGGGCTGTCAAAACGAGTCAGTACCAACATTCTTAATTTTTGCTTGTCAGTACCAATTTTGAGTCACAGCGTTGCAAATCACACTAATTTTCATCTAACAACATTTTAACATGTTTCCTGACAAGTGGGACCCATATAACAGAGCGGACTAGTCAACAAAAATTGCCACGGTGGAGGATGAGCTGAGCTGGATGTTGGGCCCACTTGTCAGACCGCGTCACTCCTCTCCACCGAGGCAGCGGCTGCCGTCTGGTACTGTTCATCCCCTTCTTCCTCACCCCACGCTGTTGGCGTCACTCGGGATCTTCCTGAGAGTCTCCTCCACGCTGCTGGCGTTGCCGCTGCGCACGTCCTCCTCGGAGATGAACACTGAGTAGCTCTTATGGTCGTCGGGGAGGTGCCACCTGAACTGTCTGTACGCGGAGTCCAGGTGGAAGAACACCGACACGCAGCCGGCTAGGATGGCGTCGAACACCGACCGCCTCGTGTACGTGTCGCCCGGCGGCTGCAGGCAGAAGCGCGCCGTCTGGAAAACTCGCATGAAGGTGCTCGGGACGAGGCAACGCCTCTCGCCCTTCCGGCACTGCACCAGGTTGCAGGAGCTGGAGGCGTTGCACTCCCTGATGAGGTTGTGCCGGATGGAGTTCGGGTCCCCGGGGCGCTCGCCGCCCGCGAAGGTGAAGAGCCAGTCGCGCTTCATGTCGCGCATCCTCTACTGCCACTGGAGCACGTCGGCGTCCTTGGCCGGGTGGAAGTATGTCGGGTAGGGCACGGCGAAGTCGAAGTCCGTCTAGGGCGCCTTCTCGACGAAGATCACCGTCATGTTCTGCACCGCCGGTAAACGGAGCAGCTTGTTGCCCCACTCGGAGTCGCTGTCCGTCTGCCTCTGGTGGTACCAGGCCGTCCTCCCGGAGATGAAGAAGTGGTCGCGGCCGCCCATGGCGCGCCACTCGGGCCGCCGCGTGAGCCAGTCGACGAGCGCGAGCGGCGCGGCGTCCTTGGCCATGGCGTTGTTCCTCCAGAGGTGCTCAACGACGTCGAATCCGGCGTAGTAGGGCACGAAGACGGCGGCGGCGCGCGCGGAGTCGTTGGTGAGGCACGCGTACTGCCGGACGCAGCTGTGGAAGATGACGTCGAGGCCGAAGTGGTCGGTGGTGTACCCGCCGCGCCAACTCCTTCAAGCGATGCCCAGGCGACGAGATCGAGCTCCAGATCAGCAGCTCCCCGCGCTCGCCGCGGACCGACGGCCTCGGGAGCCCGCTGTCCGACGCCACGGAGGCCTCCTCCTCGTCTTCCGGCGCCGGCGGCATCCACCACCATCAGAACCATCACCAGCAGCAGCTCCGGTTCCGCGGGTGGCGGCGGCGGGGCCTGATTTGCGCGTTGAGTTGGCCGGATCAGGGGTGAGGAAGAAGGGGATGAACAGTACCAGCCGGCAGTCTGACAAGTGGGCGTAACATC
This sequence comes from Avena sativa, assembly GCA_916181665.1. Taxonomy (NCBI): domain Eukaryota; kingdom Viridiplantae; phylum Streptophyta; class Magnoliopsida; order Poales; family Poaceae; genus Avena; species Avena sativa. The sequence continues at coordinate 32,752,792 of OV702285.1, read as the reverse complement.
CAGCTTAGCTCATCCTCCACCGTGGTAATTTTTGTTGACTAGTCCGCTCTGTTATATGTGTCCCACTTGTCAGGAAACATGTTAAAATGCGGTTAAATGAAAATTAGTGTGGTTTGCAACGCTGTGACTCAAAATTGGTACTGACAAGCAAAAATTAAAAATGTTGGTACTGACTTGTTCTGATAGCCCGAAGCTTTCTGCAATTTTCTCGGCAGCAGCCCACAGAAGGTCTGAATACTCCAGATCGATCTCATATTGGTACGCTCAAATCCCTAATTTTCTCTGCACCCTCTCAAATTCGGCGGCCGGAGAGGAATCCAGGGGACGCGCCCGCGCGGCGGCGTTGAGCACTCTAGGCGGGTACGCGGTTTAGCTGCTGCGGACGCGGACGAGCGGCGTTGGACGCCGCCGGCGGCGGCGCAACACGCTCTGGGAGTGAGTGTCCGGCCGTCTGGTCGTGGGAGTGGGCGCCTGGCCATCTGGGCGAGCATCGAGCTGGAGCAGCAGCACGCCTGCCTAGCCTAGGTAAGCTGCACTGAAGCAAGCTGCATATTTATGTTCATGCCTCGGTTAGTCTGTTAGCCTCTATAGTTATATCAATGTACTAGTTTTTTTATTGTTGAATTGTGTGATTTTTGTTATTGAGTTGTCAAAAGTGGCTACGCTGTGCAAACTTTTTGACAAAATGTGTGATGACGATTATTTTTGCTGGAGCCTGCAAACTTCCTGGCTATGCCAATAGTTGTGGTCGAGTGAGAAAGATCATCTGGTTACAAGATCAGGAGCTGGCTGACCCAATAATTGCAGTTTTGTGATACCAAGTTACTTCGAAATTACTTGATCCAAATAACCATGGTTGACAAGCTACTTTTCATACAGTATTTCAGAGTGGCGTCCATTCCATTTCTCAAGGGAAAGAAGGGAGGGGAAATCGCAAGGCCTATTCCAGTCACATTCACTAGCTCGCTTCCACATTCCAAACCATCCTTCGAGTACCGGCGAACCACAGGGACCTGCGCCACCAGCCCTGGACGGTCGAGTGGAGGGGGCCTCAAGGAACTGATACGCAACAAGGACATTCCCATGGCTCAATTACGTTCACCGCTGCTGTTCCGCACCCCCGAGATATCGTCTGAGGTTTGCTTCCCTCCTCTTCCTTCTTCAAATCTTCGATCCAACAAATGGAACCGGGAACCTGAATTGTGCAATCTCTCCCATTTGTAGATGAGAAAGAAGCAGAAGCAGGAGGACGAGCAGGAGCAGCAGCCGTGGGGGAGCCTCCCCGAGGGGCCACTCTTTGAGATCCTGTCGCGGGTGCCCTACATGTCGCTCTGCCGCTTCAAGTGCGTGTCCAAGCCCTGGCTTGCCCTCTGTTCTGACCCCGACATCCGGAAGAGGTCGCCGCAGACCCTGTCTGGTTTCATCCACTTGAGCACAAATGGCGTCCAGTTTCGCAATTTATCCGGGAAAGGCCCGCCTATGTTTGACCCCTATCTCCCTTTCTTGTGCAAAAGCTATATCAATTTCATCCCCAAACACTACTGTGGCGGCCTTGTCCTTTGCAGATGCTGGAAATCATGCCATTCCAAGAACAATGAGTACAATCTTGTTGTGTGCAATCCTGCGACTGAGAAGTGGATTGAGCTGCCTCCTTGTACTATAGATTGGCCAAATGCACCCGAAGAATATTTGGGTTTCGACCCAGCTGTCCCCTCCCGTTTCGTGGTATTCGCGATGAACCTTTGGGAATTCATAGAAGTGATGATCTACTCATCAGACACTGGACGATGGACTACACTGCAGAGTGGTTGGATTGACGGGACTTTTCCTGTTGGTCATTTAGATTGTGTCTTCCTGAACGGCACTATGCATTTGATGACCACTGAACCTTCAGTAGCCACAGTGTAAAGGATTTATGCACTAGCCAATTATCCCAAAGGACCGATCTGATGGAAAGAGGCTAGGCATTATATTTATATTTAACACTCCCCCTCACGTCTAGGCTATTTTAGTCCTTAGCGTGGATAGGAATAGGCCACAGAATCTTTTTTTCTTTTTTTTTTTAATTCTGCAAGAGTAGGGTCTTGAACTCAAGACCTCTTGGCTCTGATACCAAGAAAATTTATGCACTAGCCAATTATCTCAAAAGACCGATCTGATGGAAGAGGCTAGGCATTATATTTATATTTAACACAGTGGACACAGAGGGGAAGGTTTGGAAGGAAATTGATTTTCCAAGCAATGTGCCCGAAAACTATGACACTTCTTCCATTGAACAGTCTCAGGGATGCTTGTATGCTTGGTATATAGATACTAGTAACGTTTGTCAACTCTCTGTTTCGGCTCACGATGATTATGGTACTGCAAAGTGGATCTTGAAGCATACTGTTAACATTTTGGAGCTGTTTGGAAGGCATTCTCGTGAAGAAGACGAGTCATATACTATTGTTGCAATTCATCCAGATCGTAATTTGATTTTTCTTTCTGATGGGAAGGAGAAGACTATCTCGTATGATATGGATAACCGGGAAGTGCATGTGATCGGCACTTCTGACGAATTCTTGGAGGTTCAACCTTATATTCCATGTTTTGCTGAATGGTCGTCAGATGCTCACTGAAAGTCCGTGCAGGTTCACATACTTATCATGGAACCTTCATAAAATTCGGTTGTTGGATATGGGTAGTGGCATAGATATCTGTGGCATGCCTTTTTGTCGCTTTGAACAATGTTGGTTAGCCATGTATAATATGTACTCCCTCCGTTTAGAAATATAAGATGTTTTAGATTTGTGAAGGAGATGTATCTAGACACCTTTTAGTGTATAGGTTCAGACGAATCTAGACACTGTGGTTAATGCTTGGTTGTATTCACCAACCTAAACATCTTATATTTCCAAACGGAGGGAGTAGCACCAAGCAACCTTCCAGTGGGTAATGCTTGGTTGTATAAATGAACCTAGATATTTAATATATCTATGTGGTTACTTGGTAGCTCTTGATATGGGGTGAATGTGAGATTACATATCTATGTTTAAATTGTATGGTTTTTTACCTGTCCATTTCCATTTATTTCTTGCAAAGTATATGCATCTTTTGTGTACGACATGTCACCGGTTGTTAAATTTTGATTACTCCCTTCTTTTATCCACATGTTGAAGATTTGAAATTCTCATCTCTTCTGCAGCAATATTTTATTGTGGATTATCTCTTCTGTTGCTGCATGGTAAAGAAATGTTAGTGTCCTTATGAAACCTTCATGTTATTCCACCGACGATGCCAAACAATATGAAGCTTAACATACCTAGAGAACATAATTCTTTCATCTTTTTTTTTGATTTGGGGAAGAACTTTTCGAGGGGAAGAAAATAACATGATTCCCCAGTGCGTTCTAATGCTTGTTTTGGTTGAGCTGTCTGATCATTCTCCTACCTGAATTTTGACTGACTTACATTCTTAGGTTGCGGTCCGAGTAAATCTGTATTTGAGCATCTTTCGATTTTGTTGACCATAATGGTAGCTTACAAGATTTTCTTGTCCGTAACCTAGCATTCCAAATTTTCTACTGAGCTCCTGAATAAGCAAATTGAATAATTTTCTTATTGTTAATTGTTATCAAGTGGTTCTCCTGTTGTCTGTCTACTAAAATCGGTGTGCATTTTCACTCTAGTGTGGCTTATTTTCTAGACTTGTAAGTTAAATGAAAAGAAAAGGAAGGAATCATAGCTAAGTCTGATCCTGAATTTTTTTGATCCGAGCGTGACTTTCATTGAGACTGCTAATTATAAACCAAGTTACACAGACTTCGATGTGTACTTGTTTCATAGCTATTCAATAGCTAGATGGCTGTCATGTAAAGGCATGTACAATGGGGACTCTTAGGATGGGCGCTTGGATCTAATTCCTGGCGGATTAGCACTGTAGAATCCCAGACTCTAGTTTAGCGTCGGCGCAAAACATAGCGACGAGCGCTTGGTCCCTGTATAAGGTGAACCGCAGAGGCAGAAGGGCGAAAGACAGCTACGGTTTTGCGTCCTGGTTAGCGCCCAGTGTTGGAGGTATGGACTCTTATACATTCAGATTCTAGGATTTTTTTCTTCACTTTTTTTCCTTAAGCACCCAAGGAGACGCCTCTGCACTTGACATGCCCTAAGCGTTTTTCCTAGATAAATACTGGTGAATTGCCTTGATAGCTGATATAATCAGTATTTGTACTATTTCGCAAAAAAAAATCAGTATTTGTACTGTCTCTACAAATAATGCCCAAGTTGTATCTGAAGTGTTAAGCACCAGCAAAATACAGATACTTGCAGGCTCTATATCAAGCTCAAAAAGGCCTAATGCCATTCAGTTTCCTGCATATTCTCGAAAACTAACTGATGTGTACCTAAATACGCGTTCTGAGTTTTCTAGTGTAGTGCCGATCTATAAGGATAGCACTGTGACCAGATAAACTGATACATATATTAGGTTTGACTTGAAGCTAACATAACATTCTCTGTAAATGCATAGTCACTTCACAACACCATTGTAGCTCTGCTATCATTAAAAACCTCAACTGAGTCTGCAATTTCCCCACAATGCAAACATGCCACTATTGCACATACTCAACTGAAAAATACCTGCTCTTGCTTAGTGCTAGCCAAAATCCAATCCCTAGAGAAACCTTTTTTTTTGTGTGTGGAAGAGAAAGTGTGTTTATTACCACCAGGTTCTGCATCATTCAGGATGATTAGACACGCCAGCAGTTCCCACACGAAACTGTACGCAATATATTACCATTTCCTCTATGGTTGGATCTCCACTACCGCTTGGACCTGAGACAAAAAGTCGCCCGTAGCATGCTAAGTGCAGCACCATCACACTAGTGACTTCACCATTGCAGCCAATAGCCATTTTCACAATGTGCTACAACAATAGTTGTTAAACAGGTGAAGATCGGTGTATGCGCAGCCGCACCATTATCACGGCGATTTGGCGTTCCAGGAACCGATAACCATCACTTTTTAACCATCTATAAGAGCAGTCCAAGAACACATAAACCATGCAGGCAGTCCAATACAGTGTAGTAAGCAAGCAAGACTGTAAGAGGATATACATGGAGTACTCTCACTGCAGGTTGCTCCTTGTGTGCTCAGTTCTTGCGCTGTGCCTCTGCAGCCGAGGCACGAGGGGCGACGAGTTAACCATCGATTTCTATGACGACACGTGCCCCGGGTTGTACAGCATCGTCCAGCAGCATGTGTTTGCTGCCATGGGGGATGAGCGGAGGATGGGAGCCTCCCTGCTCAGGCTCCATTTCCATGACTGCTTTGTCAATGTACCTAATGCTTCTTCTGAACTTGCTGTGGTTGTTTGTTGCACTTGCACTGTTGTGTTGCAGTTACTGAATATTTTTGTTGTTATGATGTATCCAGGGGTGTGATGGTTCAATATTGCTGGATGGTGACGACGGCGAGAAATTTGCCCAGCCCAACCAGAACTCCGTCAGAGGGTATGAGGTCATCGATGCGATCAAGGCCGACCTCGAGAGCATGTGCCCCGGAGTGGTGTCCTGTGCCGACGTTGTAGCCCTTGCAGCTAGCTACGGAGTACTCTTTGTGAGCATCTTACGCCTTATAGTCCAAAATTTTCAGATTCATTCAGTTTGCCAGACTGTATGTAGTAACTGTGAACTGAAACTTTTCAGAGTGGAGGGCCTTACTATGATGTTCTTCTGGGGAGAAGGGACGGTCTGGTGGCGAACCAGGAAGGAGCTGACAACGGCCTTCCCTCGCCGTTCGAGCCCATCAGCTCGATCGTACAGAAGTTTGCTGATGTCGGCCTCGACACCACAGATGTCGTGGTGTTGTCAGGTACTACGTACGGCAGTTGGCTCATTGATCACAAAACTTATCTTTCTCAATCGAGGTTCAGAACTAGTAGATTTCAATCCTGTGATAGTTGCCTGAAATTGTCAGGGTGTGACCCTGCTGCTTAACTGGGAGTAGAAGCAAAGCCACCGTTGTCAGTTCTGAAACCACATTTCTGAACCGTGAAAAAATGGCAGGTGCCCACACGATCGGGCAAGCCCGGTGCGCGCTGTTCAGCGACCGCCTGACGTCCACCACGTCCTCGGCGGACCCGACGCTGGACTCCACCATGGCTGATGTCCTGCAGAGCCTCTGCGCCGGCGGCGACGGCAACCAGACCACCGCGCTGGACATGAGCTCCGCGGACGCGTTCGACAAGGGCTACTACCAGAACCTGCTGACCAGTAGGGGCCTCCTGTCCTCTGACCAGGGCCTCTTCTCCGGCGACGAGGACGTCGTTGCCAGCACCACCAGGGCGCTGGTGCAGAAGTACAGTGACGACGGCGAGCAGTTCTTCTCGGACTTCGGCGCGTCCATGGTGAAGATGGGGAGCATCGGCGCCTTGACGAGGGATGAAGGCGAGATCCGCTGCAACTGCAGGGTTGCCAACTGAGCAACGGCGAGCAGAGTCCATCAACAGAATGCTACTAATACTACGGAGTAGATGAAAATGTATGGGTGGCTAGGAGAATGAAACCGGTTAATAAGGCATGAGCGAGGATCCAATCCCAGGACGGCTAGCTAAACCACAAAACCTGGGTGTTCCATACTGCTAGATGATCTTGCAATTAATCAAGTCCACCAAAGGAATTCTTGTTCAGTATTGTGAGATCTTTCATTTTCAATGAAGAAGGTGAAAAGTCAATAATGGCAATCTAATTATGTTCCTGGTTAGTACTATTTTTTTTTCAGATGGTTTTGATAGTATTTTTTTGATTCGGTTGTTCACCACATATTCCATGTGGCGATGGCCATGATGATTGATTTGACCCCATTCAATTCTTGTCACATCATGCAGGTTTGATCTCAGCGGTCTCTACAGTTTGACTTTGGTTTGATCATGGCCATGTGGGCAGGAGAATTAAAATAATCGCCAACAACCAATCATAGCTCAACTAGGTTTATATATTCCTGTACATGTGGTAGTAGAAACGATGGATAATGTTACTTAATAATTTCTGTCAGGAAGAAGACTGACGTCTCTTGCATAACCACCACGAGACAGTGCATCAACCAAAAACGTAATCTCTCTTTTTTGTGGGTACTCCTGAAGTTCCAAATATGAGAAGCATTTCGACGGGCCACTTAATTTAGTAGGGTAAAGTATACCGCTGGCAGATGAGCGTGACGGTACTATGTAAGATAGTACCACATCGGACAAAAGGTGAGCTGGAGTAGAGATGATTAACATGAAAGCAGCAGTCTCTACTGATAGATCATATATAGATCCAAGCATATTCCTGATGACTATAGCTAGTGAAGAACAATGCCACCAGGTGCTGATGCCCAGTTGGTCGAGCTCTTTCCCTCTTATCCCTGACTAGTACACAGCCCACATACTTAATTTTCGGATATATGCATGCATCACACTCCCTATTTCCGCATATGTGGGTACATTCATCTTCTTGCAAGGAAAAGCTAGCTAGACAGGTACGTGGGTGTTTAATTATCTAGCGTTAATATATCTTGTGGTGTCGTGCACCGGGCACACGCATACAAGTTGCACGAAAGGGACGGCGGAGACACTGTATCCGTAAAACGAAATTGTCCCCCCCCCCCCCCCCCCCCCCCGGAAGATGCGTAGAAGCACCTCTCGTGAAAGTGTCAATTTCGAGAATATGAACTTTGGCTTTTGTTCCCCCGGAAAATATGAACTTTGGCTTTGTCCCGTCCAATTCCGAGAATATTCATTTTTTAGCTTTCTGGAATAAAAAACAACAGAAAACGGGCAACTGGCACTGTGGCATCTTGTCAATAGGTTAGTTCTAGAAAGTGTATAAAAATACCTCAAAGTGTAGACAAAACATAGCAAAGTGATAAACAAGCATGGAACATCAAAAATTACAATGTATCATCTATAAGCAGTAGATAAGGGCATGTACAATGGTCTTATCTTAGGATTTGTTTAGAAGGGATCTACTCCACTTCACTTAGGACATCTCCGCCGGAGCGACCCAAACGGTCACCCCAAACTGTCTGTTTGGGTCATGCCCCGGTCAGTATGGATAGGGGATTCGACCTGTCCGGCTAGCCACGTCAAGCGGCGCGACCCATTTGTCCGCGCTGGCCAGGGCTGGCCAGGAATTCATATGTTTGCAAATATTGTCATATAATTAATTTTTAGGATACAAATAAATTAGACTAGGTAATCAAATTGAAATAGTGCTTACATATAGATAGTTCAGTCTCACATGGTTCCATGAAAAATAACTAAACCGTTAATTAAATTACATAAAACAAATAGAGGATTAATCATTGAGATTTCTCGCATGATCCCATATATGCTCAACCAAATCCAGTTGAAGCCGTTCATGGGTTTGCCCGTGACACAAATTTTCATGCACTCGCATGAAATCTTCCTAAGAGCTATAGACCTGGCTCTGGCTCAACTAACTGACCCTGAAAGTCCCAGTCTTGGTCCAAGATGTCGTCATCACGCTCGTCCTCGACGATCATGTTATGCATGATGACACAAGCAGTCATCACATCCCACATCCTTTCTGCGCTCTAGGTTCTAGAAGGGTACCGAAAAATAGCCCACCTTGACTGAAGCACACCAAATGCTCGCTCCACATACTTCCTAGCAGCCTCTTGCTCTTTCGCAAACCTCTTGCACTTCTCATCTCCAGGATTGCGGATTGTCTTCACAAAGGTGGCCCAGGAGGGGTAGATACCGTCAGCAAGATAGTAACCCATATCATATGGATTGCCATTGATCTAATAAGAAACCTGTGAGGCATTGCCTTCTGCCAGGCTAGCAAACACCGGAGACCGCTGCAGCATATTGATGTCATTGTTTGATCCAGCCATGCCAAAAAAGGAGTGCCAAATCCAGAGATCCTGTGATGCAACGGCCTCTAGTATGACAGTGCACCCCTCTGCATGACCTTTGAACTACCCTTGCCAACCAAATGGATAGTTCTTCCACTGTCAATGCATGTCGTTGATGCTGCCAAGCATACCGGGAAACCCCCTTTTCTCATTGATGGACAAAAGACGGGCAGTGTCTTTGATGTTTGGCTCTCTCAGGTAACTTTGTCAAACACCGCAATAACCGCGCTGCAAAACCGGTACATAGCCTCATGGCATGTTGACTCGCTCATGCGCATGTAGTCGTCAAGGAGCTCGCCGGGGACTCCATATGCAAGCTGTCGAATGGCTGCAGGACATTTTTGGTAAGAGGAGAAACAAATCTTACTGGTGCAATCGTACCTGGCCTCGAAGTAGCTATCGTACTCCGTGATGACCCACAAGTATAGGGGATCGCAATAGTCTTCGAGGATTGTATAACCCAATTTATTGATTCGACACAAGGGGAGCCAAAGAATATTTATTAGCCTTAACAACTGAGTTGTCAATTCAGTTGCACCTGGAAATAGTCTTGCTCACAGTAGTTTATCAGTAACAACAGTTTTGTAGTAGCAATAGCAAAATAACAGCAGCAGTAAAACAAAGGCAGTAGTAACAATAGTAGCAAACAACAGGATTTAAGTGCGGTAAGCATAGGGATGGATGGACGGGCGTTGCATGGACAAGACTATTCATGCAATATCAAGATCTAGGGAATTTGTAGATAAATAAGATAAAGCATCCAAGTACTAAATAATTATAGACATGTGTTCCATATATAGTCATACATGCTCGCAATAAGAACTTGCACAATATCTTTTGTCTTGCCAGCCCGTTGCAGCGGGGCCTCAAGGAAATCTACTGGCAATTAAGGTACTTCTTTTAATAGAGTACCGAAGCAAAGCATTAACACTCCGTGAACACATGTGATCCTCATATCACAGCCATCCCCTCCGGCTGTCCCAATTTCTGTCACTTCGGGGCCTTTGGTTCTGGACAATGTGATGGGTTTCGCGACATAGTAAATCAAAATTTTCTACGGATGCGAACAGAGGGAAAGCCAAGATCTAATCTAGGAGATGCAAACAACGAGAGAGATTGGATTAGATCTTCATACCCTTGAAGATTCGCACAGCGGAACGTTCGTCGGAACGTGGGTGATGTAGTCGTACTCGCTTCTCCTCCTCGCGATCCGATCCGATCTAGCACCACAAGTGGCGGTGCCTCCGTGAGATGCACACGTGCAGCACCTCGACGTCTCCTCCTTCCTCGGACCAGCAAGTATGGTGGAGAGATGGATTGGATCTACAACACGACGGCGTGGTGTATATGGTGGAGAATTTCTGCAGCAGGGCTTCGCTTACAAGCAGTCGGGAGGGAGAGAGGAGGGCAGCATGGCAGCTAGGGTTGGAGGGGAAGGTGTGAGGGGTTGGTGCGCCCCCACCCCTCTTTATATAGAGGGGGGGCGCAGCCCTAGCCCCTCTCCCAAGCCCAAACCGGCGGCCCCAAAGGATAAGGAGTGGGGGGCAAGGAAACCCCCCCCCCCCTTCTAGAAGGTCTATCTCGAGTTTAAACATCTCTTGGCCGGCTGGGCCCTATGGGGCCTTGTGCCCCTAGCCCAATGCGGCCAGGGCACTCCCTCATAGGCCCATGCCCCCTCCCGGAAGGTGGGGCCACGTTGGTCCCCTTCCGGAAGGTTCTAGAAGCTTCCGGTACAATACCGATTAACCCGGAACAATTCCGAACTCCAAAAACTGCACTGCCTTATATGAATCTTATTCTCCGGACCACTCAGGAACCTCTCGTGATGTCCCGGATCCCATACGAGACTCTGAACAAAAACTCATAAACCAATTATCCAATCTATCCTAGCGTCGAGACACGTTAAGTGTGTGACCCTACAGGTTCAAGAATATGCAGACATGATCTTCTATCAATACTCAACAGCGGGGTCTGGAAACCCATATTGACTCCCACACATTCATCGATGATCATATCGGATGAACCACGATGCCAGGATTCAATCAATCCCATATATATATTCCCTTCGTCTCGCGATATTTTACTTGCCCGAGATTCGATCGTCGGTACCGTCATACCTAGTTCAATCTCGTTCACAGCAAGTACTTTACTCGTTCCGTAATCCGATATCACTTTGTGATTAACTCCTTAACCACATGCTTGCAAGCGGTGTTGATATCGATTACCGAGTGGGCCCGAAGTATATCTCTCCAATTTGGGAGGGAAAAATCCCATCTCGATACATACAACCCAACAGATACTTTCCGATCACCTGAGAGACACCTTTATGATCACCCTCTCATAGGATGACGTTTGATGACCTCAAAGCTTTCTTCCGATACCAGGGAGTTGTATTATCTCATGGTCTAAGGAATACAATATTTGACATAAGAAAAGCTTCGCAAAGACGAACACGATGACACGATCTAATTGCTTCGCTTAGTTTGGGTCTGTCCACCATATCATTCTCCCAATGATATGATCTCATTATTAATTGACAACTCATGTCCATGGTTAGGAAACCTTAACCATCATTAATCAATGAGCTAGTCCATAGAGGCATACTAGGGACACGGTGTTGTTCACAAACCACACAAGTATTAAAGTTTCCGCTTAATATAATTCTAGCATGGAATATAAACATTATCATGAACAAGAATTATAATAATAACATCTTTATTATTGCGTCTAGGGCATAATTCCAACAGTCTCCCACTTGCACTAGAGTCAATAATCTAGTTTACATTTGGCAACAATCTCACACCCATGGCACTGAGGTGCTGATCATGTTTTACACGTGGAAGAGGTTTAGTCAATGGATCTGCGACATTCAGATCTATATGTACTTTGCTAATCTTCAGATCTCCATCTGCTATATAATCTCGGATTATATGAAACTTGCGGTTGATATGCTTGGTCTTTGGATGATATATTGGTTCCTTAGCGAGTGCTATGGCGCCAGTGTTGTCACACAATATCTCCAGTGGGTCCAATGCACTTGGAACCAGCCAAGCTCAGTGATGAAGTTCCTGATCCAAACTCCTTCACTTGACGCTTCTGCAGCAGCCATGTATTCCGCTTCTACTGTAGATCCCGCGATCACGCTTTGCTTGCAGCTTCTCCAGCTCACAGCTCCTCCATTCAAAATATACACGTATCCTGTCTGAGATTTAGAATCATCCTTCTCGGTGTCAAAACTAGCATCGACGTAACCTTTTACGACAAGCTGTTCATCACCCCCATAGACTAAGAACATTTCTTTAGTCCTATTTAGGTACTTTAGGATGTTCTTTACGGCTGTCCAGTGTTCCACTCTTGGATCACTTTGATATCTGCTCGTCAAACTAAGAGCATTGGACACATCCGGTCTAGTACACAGCATGGCATACATGATAGAACCTATGGCCGAGGCATAAGGCACTTTTCTCATAGCTTCCCTATCATTTACCGTAGCTGGACACTGAGCCTTGCTCAATATCTTACCTGACAACATAGGCACTGAACCTTTCTTTGCCTTATCCATTCTGAACCTTTTCAGAACTTTGTCTAGGTATGTACTCTGGCTTAAAGCTATCAGGCGTTTTTGTCTATCTCTATAGATCTTGATGCCCAATATATAAGCAGCTTCACCTAGGTCTTTCATTGAAAAACACTTGTTCAAATAACTCTTCACATCGTTAAGCATGTTGATGTCATTTCCAATAATCAATATGTCATCCACATATAACCAGAAACGTCACCGAGCTCTGTGGCATCCCGCAAAAACCACTACTAGAAAATCGCTTGGTATTTTGTTTTGTGCATCATCATGACATCATCATGCATATTATTTTTACTTGAAACTATGTTGCGAAAGACTATTGTTTTCTGAAACTAGCCCTCCTTCTATTTCAAATTAAACCCCCGGATGTTTCCGGATATTTTGTTTGTCTAAAACTAATTACAAAATCATTTACTAAAATTAAAATAAACAATATTTCTTTTAAAATAAAACTGTTTTGATCGGGGGAGGCAGCCCGGCCCGAAAAGCCAGGCCGCCTACCACCCCGATCGGCCCAACCCAATCTCACCAAACCCTAATCTATTCCTACCCAATCCTAGTCTACCCAAACCCCCTCCACCTCACCCCACCCAATCCTCTCTCGCCACCTCACCCTCATCCCTCCTCCCCACCACTCAACCGCTGCCACCTCATCCCCACTCCCTCCCTCTCCCCAACAGCACACACGCACTCACCACCCCGACCCCCTTTCCTCTCCCCTGCGGACCCACTCCCCCTGGCCCCACCTCCTGCCCCACTCGCCCGCACGCTCCCGCACCGTCCTCTCCTCCTCCCGCCTCTCTCCTATCTTCTCCACCACCCCCCCTCTCCGGCTCGCCTCTGCCGACCCCGGCCCGCGCCTCCTTGTCGCCGGTCGCCCCACCGCGCCCCGGCGCCCTTCCTCCTCCTTCGCCTCTCCCGGCCGGCCTCGCCCCTCGTCGCCCGTGCTCCGCCGCCGATCCCCGCCTCGCCGCCGCCCCTCCCCGTTCCTCTCTGCCTCGCGAGAACCCCGCTGCCAGGGCTCCTCCCTTCCGGGCGCCCGCCGCCTCCTGCGCCTCCCTCTGCTTCTCCCTGTGCCGCGTCGCTCGCCGCCGTGCTCGGCTCCGGCCGGCCTCGCCGTCCTCGCCTGCTGTGCCGCCTCCCTCCGGCGCCGCGGCGACCTCGCCCGTCCTCCGTCGGCCGCCACCAGCGCTCGAGAACGCCGGCCTCCTCCTCCCGCCGCTCGGGCTCCTCCCCGTCGCCCCGGCACCGCCCCTCCCTGCCTGGTCGCCTCGCCGATGGAACCCCGCGCGACCTCCCGCGCCTGGCCGCCGCCTTCCTCCCCTCTGGCGCCCTCTGCAGCGCGCTGCCGGGCCTCTCCGCGTCGTCCTGCTCCCGGCCGCCCTGCAACCGTCCGAGACCGAGCGCCTCTGCCCCGCCACCTGTACCACCCGTTGCCAACCATCAAGGTCCCGATGTCGACCTTGTGCCTCTCTACACGCGTGTCTGTCATGTGCTTGTGTGCTCATGGGGGCTCGGGAACGTTTGTTTCTCTGTTGATCCGTGAAAGTTTCGGTAACAAGATGTGTTAAGATCTCCTCGCTAACAAGACCGGCTTGATGCCGAGGATATCGAAGGTTGTACATGGAGCCACTCGAAGGCCACCGACATCGGAACCCGAGATCTTCGACATGGACCCTCAAGATCTTCTTCCCCGAACGCCAAGTTCTCCCTCTCGGATCCGAAGACGCCGAGACCCGGGACACCAAGATCTCCGCCATGAAACGACAAGACCGACGACACGACCCGACGACCGCGGATGCGACAAGATCGTCTCTCGGACGCCAAGTTCTGCAACCCGAACGCCAAGACCGACCCGATACACAGACCCGACAAGATCTTCGCGATGACCCAACCGACCCTGACCAGGGCGAGTCCGAAGCGCCCCCGACGCCACACCCAGTCCTTCTTCCCGGAACGCCAAGCTCTTCATCTTGTATCCGACCTTCGAAGACCGATTCCGTCGAATCGTTTCCCCGTCGAACCCTGAGACCAACCCCGAACCCCGAACCCTCCGGAACCCCCAAGATCTTCCGAACCCAGATGTGTGACCCTTATCCGAGAACCCTATTTTATAAATTGTCAACTATATAAATTGATGCATATTAAATTGCCATGCTGCACACATATTATCATGTGGTTTGGGGGCTGTATGCCGATTCATCTCATAATTAAATATGGGGCCCATATGCGGGCAAATCTAGTCTTATATTGGCCTCATTTAAATTTGTGTAGCGAACCGGTAACTTATCTTGCCCTGTTATTACAACATTTAATTTGCGGGGTAGATAAATAACTTGAACCGTTTAATTAATGTCGGGTCCCCGGTTCCGCTTAATATGGCCTAATTGCATCGCACCTTGCCATGTCATACATCATACATGCATCATGCCCGATCTTCTGCCGTAGTATTAAATAGTGTATCCGGTGTTTCCTCTAGTGCTTTGCTTCTTCACGGACTAGGCCGATGAGTGGATGTGAGCTTCGCCCCGATCTTCGGATGAACCTTCGACAATGTTTTTCAGGCGAGCATCTCCCCCTTTCTACCTATCTTACTTTTATAGTATTTATTCCCTCCTGTTGATCTATTGCTATCTGTGTTGCGTTGCTCTACTTTTCGTACCCGTGATATCCCTTGCAGCCTTATATTGCCTTGGACACATCCTATTACCTGTTGATTGGTAGATAGTTGGACTTGCGTGTCGTAGTCGCTTGCTCAAGTGCTGTTGCGTGTCGTCAAGTACCACAGTTGTTGGAGTATTGCCGCATGTTTAGTGTTGGAGATGATCATGGATTTAATTATCGTTTACTTTAATTACTGTTTAACAACTAAAATTGAAGTAGATAAATGCAGAGGCACCGGTGGGTGATAGACAATATTTGGTTTCCGACCGCTCACTGGTGTCCCGTAGGACCCCGAGTTCTTGACACCTGTTCCGAGATCGAGCGCGCTAACCACATGTGGGATGTATGGGCACCCCATCGATTTAGTACCTGATTTCAAAGTACTGTACTGGGGGCCACAAGTAGTTTGGGGCTTTATTACTATTCTGTACTTATGCCATGCTTTACTGCTTTATTTAAATTGTGCGATGGATAGCACCTGTACTGTTTAGGAAAGCGGAGTGTTTTCGCGGTATCGACAATCCCAGTTTTGGGTTCCCAGTCGTTTACAGCCACTGGCGCAAACCCTGAGTCCGTCTCGGAGACCGGCCGACTTCGTTGCGGGTAGACTTAGTGGGGGGGCCCCCGTGCTTGCTTTGGGTCTGGGAAACGTCATGACTTAGGCCCCGCCGACATACCGATGGGTGTATGTTAATTGATCTGGCAAAAAGGGTCGAAGTGCGTGTGGATACTTTGGTGCACCCCTGCAGGGTTAAATCTTTTCGAGAAGCCGTGTCCGCGGTTATGGACGACTTGGAGCACAGTGCTTGATCATAGACAACTATAACTAAAGTTTACTGTTATAATTTGACTTGTATCCGATATGACTAGTAATCAGCTTCACTACAACGGAATGGCTGAATAAAAGTACCAACAACTGCTGGGTTTTGGGATATCTCATGCTTATTGTATCTGACTAGTAAGTGTCGCAACTACAACGGAATGGTTAACTAAAAGTGCCCACTACTTATTATATCAGGATAACTATCTATATCTGACTAGTAATTGCTGCCACGATAACGGAATAAATAAAACTGCCAACTGTGTGAGTTCCTCGGTTGACTTCCTCGTTTGGTCTCGAGGGGGAAATACCAGGATGGGTATGTTTGGTGGTCGCATCAGGTTGGATCCGAATAGGTTTTTCTTACCCCTCTCTGATAGCCGCTAGTTGTATCGAGTCTCTATAGGTTGTTTAGCGCATGCTGCCGCTTCCGCTTCAGTCCACCATACCTATGTAGGCGAGGACCGCCGAATTCTAGTCTCGCCGTGTACTGGCCTCAGTACTGACCGCTCTCTTTTTCCTTTGCCCTTTGTCGGCACCCCTTTTGTGTAAGCAGGTTTCGAGATCGACGTCGTTAGCAGGGTTACCCTTCCGTCTTGGCCTGGGCAGGGTTATGGACGCCATTGGTTATTCTTCAGGGCTCTTAGCCCCATTTGCATCTTGTCCGTAGCTGGACGCTCTATCGTTTTCAAGGTGATTTGGATCTTTGTTCTGTATATCTGTATTCTTGACTCTTGGAGTCGTGTTGTATATATATCTGTTCTGTGGGTTCCATCGTGGACTATTGTGTAATGGTATTACTTCGTTTTCCACCCGCACGAAAGTGCCTGGTGGGCACCTTTGAATCGTTTCTATGCGGGTTTGGCGGGAATCGCTGAAACTTGCATAGGGACGATTCCGAGGGTGTTACAGAGTGGTATCAGAGCTCAGCAGTTGCGATACCCCACAAGTCCAGCCTGTAGGATAACCTAGCTAACGGCCGAAGTAGAGTGTCAAAACTATTTTTGCAAAATCGATTGGATAGTTCTGATTAGGTCTGATTTTACTCCTTACCCCTCTGCTGTTCTCCTCTTACCTCTACGTGTTTTGAATCCGCTCTCGTCTCTTTCTTCGAGTCCAGGAATTCTCGTGGTTGGGTTTTCGTCGTACCTTCAGGTTTTCGCTTCCTCCTTTGGTAACGGTGTTGCTGCATCTGGTCTTCATGCTATCCGAGGAATCCTTCGTCTGGTGGACTTCTCTTTGTTCCTTCTCGTGCCTTCCGGTGTTTTCCGACGCGACGACATCATCCACGTCAGATCCGATGCAGAGTCTGCATCACTCCTTTGTTCCGACCCTCGTTTGTCGAGATCTTCAGTCTAATTCCGAGAATGGGTGCACGCTTTTCCACTGATTGTGCGGAGTAATAGTTTGGGTGCATGATGGATTGGCCCCCATGCCGACTACTCACCCTATTCGCTTGTGTACATTGAAGTGGATAAGAATGCATCGGTTCCCTCTTTCCATCGAAGCTAGAGGTGGCTTTATCTGTTGATACCTCTACCTTCGACCTTTTGTTTCCGGAGTGTTTCCCTCGATGATCATGGACAACGATCCCTTGTTGGTGGTGTCGCCGAATTCAAGACGGACAAAGAACCCTTGTTAGTGGTGTCGCGAGGATCTACACGAAGTGCGAAGGATCAGATCGTCAGCCTGCTCCCCTGTACCATGAGGCGGATCTCGAAGGCGAGATCCATTGTTAGTGGTGTCGAATTGTGGCATCCCGCAAAAGCCACTACTAGAAAATCGCTTGGTATTTTGTTTTGTGCATCATCATGACATCATCATGCATATTATTTTTACTTGAAACTATGTTGCGAAAGACTATTGTTTTCTGAAACTAGCCCTCCTTCTATTTCAAATTAAACCCCCGGATGTTTCCGGATATTTTGTTTGTCTAAAACTAATTACAAAATCATTTACTAAAATTAAAATAAACAATATTTCTTTTAAAATAAAACTGTTTTGATCGGGGGAGGCAGCCCGGCCCGAAAAGCCAGGCCGCCTACCACCCCGATCGGCCCAACCCAATCTCACCAAACCCTAATCTATTCATACCCAATCCTAGTCTACCCAAACCCCCTCCACCTCACCCCACCCAATCCTCTCTCGCCACCTCACCCTCATCCCTCCTCCCCACCACTCAACCGCTGCCACCTCATCCCCACTCCCTCCCTCTCCCCAACAGCACACACGCACTCACCACCCCGACCCCCTTTCCTCTCCCCTGCGGACCCACTCCCCCTGGCCCCACCTCCTGCCCCACTCGCCCGCACGCTCCCGCACCGTCCTCTCCTCCTCCCGCCTCTCTCCTATCTGCTCCACCACCCCCCCTCTCCGGCTCGCCTCTGCCGACCCCGGCCCGCGCCTCCTTGTCGCCGGTCGCCCCACCGCGCCCCGGCGCCCTTCCTCCTCCTTCGCCTCTCCCGGCCGGCCTCGCCCCTCGTCGCCCGTGCTCCGCCGCCGATCCCCGCCTCGCCGCCGCCCCTCCCCGTTCCTCTCTGCCTCGCGAGAACCCTGCTGCCAGGGCTCCTCCCTTCCGGGCGCCCGCCGCCTCCTGCGCCTCCCTCTGCTTCTCCCTGTGCCGCGTCGCCCGCCGCCGTGCTCGGCTCCGGCCGGCCTCGCCGTCCTCGCCTGCTGTGCCGCCTCCCTCCGGCGCCGCGGCGACCTCGCCCCGTCCTCCGTCGGCCGCCACCAGCGCTCGAGAACGCCGGCCTCCTCCTCCCGCCGCTCGGGCTCCTCCCCGTCGCCCCGGCACCGCCCCTCCCTGCCTGATCGCCTCGCCGATGGAACCCCGCGCGACCTCCTGCACCTGGCCGCCGCCTTCCTCCCCTCTGGCGCCCTCTGCAGCGCGCTGCCGGGCCTCTCCGCGTCGTCCTGCTCCCGGCCGCCCTGCAACCGTCTGAGACCGAGCGCCTCTGCCCCGCCACCTGTACCGCCCGTCGCCAACCATCAAGGTCCCGATGTCGACCTTGTGCCTCTCTACACGCGTGTCTGTCATGTGCTTGTGTGCTCATGGGGGCTCGGGAACGTTTGTTTCTCTGTTGATCCGTGAAAGTTTCGGTAACAAGATGTGTTAAGATCTCCTCGCTAACAAGACCGGCTTGATGCCGAGGATATCGAAGGTTGTACATGGAGCCACTCGAAGGCCACCGACATCGGAACCCGAGATCTTCGACATGGACCCTCAAGATCTTCTTCCCCGAACGCCAAGTTCTCCCTCTCGGATCCGAAGACGCCGAGACCCGGGACACCAAGATCTCCGCCGTGAAACGACAAGACCGACGACACGACCCGACGACCGCGGATGCGACAAGATCGTCTCTCGGACGCCAAGTTCTGCAACCCGAACGCCAAGACCGACCCGATACACAGACCCGACAAGATCTTCGCGATGACCCAACCGACCCTGACCAGGGCGAGTCCGAAGCGCCCCCGACGCCACACCCAGTCCTTCTTCCCGGAACGCCAAGCTCTTCATCTTGTATCCGACCTTCGAAGACCGATTCCGTCGAATCGTTTCCCCGTCGAACCCTGAGACCAACCCCGAACCCCGAACCCTCCGGAACCCCCAAGATCTTCCGAACCCAGATGTGTGACCCTTATCCGAGAACCCTATTTTATAAATTGTCAACTATATAAATTGATGCATATTAAATTGCCATGCTGCACACATATTATCATGTGGTTTGGGGGCTGTATGCCGATTCATCTCATAATTAAATATGGGGCCCATATGCGGGCAAATCTAGTCTTATATTGGCCTCATTTAAATTTGTGTAGCGAACCGGTAACTTATCTTGCCCTGTTATTACAACATTTAATTTGCGGGGTAGATAAATAACTTGAACCGTTTAATTAATGTCGGGTCCCCGGTTCCGCTTAATATGGCCTAATTGCATCGCACCTTGCCATGTCATACATCATACATGCATCATGCCCGATCTTCTGCCGTAGTATTAAATAGTGTATCCGGTGTTTCCTCTAGTGCTTTGCTTCTTCACGGACTAGGCCGATGAGTGGATGTGAGCTTCGCCCCGATCTTCGGATGAACCTTCGATAATGTTTTTCAGGCGAGCATCTCCCCCTTTCTACCTATCTTACTTTTATAGTATTTATTCCCTCCTGTTGATCTATTGCTATCTGTGTTGCGTTGCTCTACTTTTCGTACCCGTGATATCCCTTGCAGCCTTATATTGCCTTGGACACATCCTATTACCTGTTGATTGGTAGATAGTTGGACTTGCGTGTCGTAGTCGCTTGCTCAAGTGCTGTTGCGTGTCGTCAAGTACCACAGTTGTTGGAGTATTGCCGCATGTTTAGTGTTGGAGATGATCATGGCTTTAATTATCGTTTCCTTTAATTACTGTTTAACAACTAAAATTGAAGTAGATAAATGCAGAGGCACCGGTGAGTGATAGACAATATTTGGTTTCCGACCGCTCACTGGTGTCCCGTAGGACCCCGAGTTCTTGACACCTGTTCCGAGATCGAGCGCGCTAACCACATGTGGGATGTATGGGCACCCCATCGATTTAGTACCTGATTTCAAAGTACTGTACTGGGGGCCACAAGTAGTTTGGGGCTTTATTACTATTCTGTACTTATGCCATGCTTTACTGCTTTATTTAAATTGTGCGATGGATAGCACCTGTATTGTTTAGGAAAGCGGAGTGTTTTCGCGGTATCGACAATCCCAGTTTTGGGTTCCCAGTCGTTTACAGCCACTGGCGCAAATCCTGAGTCCGTCTCGGAGACCGGCCGACTTCGTTGCGGGTAGACTTAGTGGGGGGGCCCCCCGTGCTTGCTTTGGGTCTGGGAAACGTCATGACTTAGGCCCCGCCGACATACCGATGGGTGTATGTTAATTGATCTGGCAAAAAGGGTCGAAGTGCGTGTGGATACTTTGGTGCACCCCTGCAGGGTTAAATCTTTTCGAGAAGCCGTGTCCGCGGTTATGGACGACTTGGAGCACAGTGCTTGATCATAGACAACTATAACTAAAGTTTACTGTTATAATTTGACTTGTATCCGATATGACTAGTAATCAACTTCACTACAACGGAATGGCTGAATAAAAGTACCAACAACTGTTGGGTTTTGGGATATCTCATGCTTATTGTATCTGACTAGTAAGTGTCGCAACTACAACAGAATGGTTAACTAAAAGTGCCCACTGCTTATTATATCAGGATAACTATCTATATCTGACTAGTAATTGCTGCCACGATAACGGAATAAATAAAACTGCCAACTGTGTGAGTTCCTCGGTTGACTTCCTCGTTTGGTCTCGAGGGGGAAATACCAGGATGGGTATGTTTGGTGGTCGCATCAGGTTGGATCCGAATAGGTTTTTCTTACCCCTCTCTGATAGCCGCTAGTTGTATCGAGTCTCTATAGGTTGTTTAGCGCATGCTGCCGCTGCCGCTTCAGTCCACCATACCTATGTAGGCGAGGACCGCCGAATTCTAGTCTCGCCGTGTACTGGCCTCAGTACTGACCGCTCTCTTTTTCCTTTGCCCTTTGTCGGCACCCCTTTTGTGTAAGCAGGTTTCGAGATCGACGTCGTTAGCAGGGTTACCCTTCCGGCTTGGCCTGGGCAGGGTTATGGACGCCATTGGTTATTCTTTAGGGCTCTTAGCCCCATTTGCATCTTGTCCGTAGCTGGACGCTCTATCGTTTTCAAGGTGATTTGGATCTTTGTTCTGTATATCTGTATTCTTGACTCTTGGAGTCGTGTTGTATATATATCTGTTCTGTGGGTTCCATCGTGGACTATTGTGTAATGGTATTACTTCGTTTTCCACCCGCACGAAAGTGCCTGGTGGGCACCTTTGAATCGTTTCTATGCGGGTTTGGCGGGAATCGCTAAAACTTGCATAGGGCCGATTTCGAGGGTGTTACAAGCTCCCACTCACTTTCTTGTAGATACAAGCTTCATAGCAATTTGGAACAAATCCAAAGCTCTTGATCACTTGATCAAAACGAAGGTTCCAACTCCGAGATGCTTGCTTCAGTCCATAAATGGAACGCTGAAGTTTGCATACTTTATCAGCATCCTTAGGATCGACAAAACCTTCGGGTTGCATCATATACAACTCTTCATCAATGTTGCCATTGAGGAACGCAGTCTTGACATCCATCTGCCATATTTCATAATCATGAAACGCAGCAATTGCTAATAAAATCCGAATGGACTTAAACATCGCTACGGGAGAGAAAGTCTCATCGTAGTCAACACCTTGAACTTGTCGAAAACCTTTCGCAACAAGCCGTGCTTTATAGACGGTAACATTACCATCCGCGTCCGTTTTCTTCTTGAAGATCCACTTGCACTCAACGACCTTTAGGTCGCTAGGAGGGTCCACCAAAGTCCATACTTGGTTTTCGCTCATGGATCCCAATTCGGATTTCATGGCTTCTAGCCATTTCTCAGAGTCTGGGCTCATCATCGCTTCCTCATAGTTCGTAGGTTCGCTGTCTTCTACTAACAAGACAGTCAAGACAGGGTTGCCGTACCACTTAGGAGGGGCACGCGACCTTGTCGACCTGCGACGTTCAGTAGCAGCATCGTCCGAAGCTTCATGATCCTTGTCATTAGCTTCCTCTATTGTTGGTGTAGGCGGCACTGGAACAATTTCAGGTGCTGCGCTACTCTCCAATTCAAGAGAAGGTTCAATAACCTCGTCTAGCTCTACTTTCCTCCCACTCACTTCTTTCGAGAGAAACTCCTTCTCAAGAAAGGAATCGTTCTTTGCGACAAACACTTTGCCTTCGGTTCTGTGATAGAAGGTATACCCAATAGTTTCCTTAGGGTATCCTATGAAGACGCATTTCTCCGCTTTGGGTTCGAGCTTGTCCGACATCAACTTCTTGACATAAGCTTCGCATCCCCAAACTTTAAGAAACGACAACTTAGGTTTAGCACCAAACCATAGTTCATATGGTGTCGTCTCAACGGATTTAGATGGAGCCCTATTTAAAGTGAATGCAGCGGTTTCTAATGCATAACCCCGAAATGATAACGGCAAATCAGTAAGAGACATCATTGATCGGACCATATCTAATAAGGTTCGATTCCGGCGTTCAGACACACCATTGCGCAGTGGTGTTTCGGGTGGCGTGAGTTGCGAAACGATTCCGCTTGCTTTAAGATGCGTGAGAAAATCATAACTCAACTATTCACCTCCACGATCGGATCGTAGAAACTTAATCTTTCTGTTACGATGGTTCTCCACTTCATTCTGAAATTCCTTGAACTTTTCAAATGTTTCAGATTTATGTTTCATTAAATAGATATACCCATATTTACTAAAGTCATCGGTAAAAGTGAGAAAATAACGATATCCACCGCGCGTCGAAACACTCATCGGTTCGCATACATCGGTATGTATGATTTCCAACAAGTCCGTTGCTCGCTCCATCATACCGGAGAACGGGGTTTTGATCATCTTGCCCATGAGGCATGGTTCGCATGTGTCAAATGATTCAAAATCAAGAGACTCCAAAACTCCATCAGAATGGAGTTTCTTCATGCGTTTTACACCAATATGACCTAGACGACAGTGCCACAAATAAGTAGTATTATCACTATCTACTTTGCATCTCTTAGCCTCAATGTTATGGATGTGTGTTTCATCCCTTTCGAGATTTAGAAGAAATAAACCATTCACAAGAGGTGCATGACCATAAAAGATGTTACTCATATAAATAGAACAACCATTATTCTCCGATTTAAATGAATAACCGTCTTGCAATAAACACGATCCAGAAATAATGTTCATGCTCAACGCAGGCACATAATAACATTTATTAAGGTTTAAAACTAATCCCGAAGGTAAAACTAAGGAGAGCGTGCCGAAGGCCATCACATCAACTCTTGATCCGTTGCCAACGCGCATCGTCACCTCATCCCTCGCAAGCCGCCGTCTATTCCGTAGCTCCTGCTTCGAGTTACAAATATTAGCAACTGAACCGGTATCAAATACCCAGGCACTACAACGAGGGATAGTAAGGAAAACATCAATAACATGTATATCAAATATACCTTTGATGGTGCCAGCCTTCTTGTCCGCTAAGTACTTCGGACAGTTGCGCTTCCAGTGACCCTTGTCCTTGCAATAGAAGCACTCAGTGTCCGGCTTAGGACCAGACTTGAGCTTCTTCTCAGCACGGGCAACGCGCTTGCCGCCGCCTTTCTTGAAGGGCTTCTTTGCACCCTTACCTTTCTTGAAGGTGGGCTTGTTGACCATCAACACATGATTATCCTTTTTGATGTCCACTTCCGCGGCCTTCAGCTTTGCGAAGAGCTCGGTGATCGTATCAGTGGAACCAATCTGATTATGAGTCACTACAAAACTTTTGTAGCTAGGAGGGAGTGATTGCAGAACCCTGTCAATTTTGAGCTCCTCTAGAATCGTGCATTCCAGTTGCTCAAGGCGTCGAGTGTAGCCCGTCATCTTAATGGCGTGCTCACTAACGGAACTC
Source organism: Avena sativa (assembly GCA_916181665.1). Taxonomy (NCBI): domain Eukaryota; kingdom Viridiplantae; phylum Streptophyta; class Magnoliopsida; order Poales; family Poaceae; genus Avena; species Avena sativa. Next base: position 32,728,305 of record OV702285.1, on the reverse strand, counting down.
CCTTCCTCCATCTTGCAGTTAAAGAACTTCTCAGAGATCTCATATCTCTCAGAACGGGCCTGAGTCTGAAACATGGTTTTCAGCTCTTCGAGAATCTCAAAGGGCCCGGGATAGTCTTCAAAACGATTTTGAAGTTCCGGTTCCGTAGCAAACAACATGGTGCTCTTAATCACACCATAATCATCTTTGCGTGACTGATAGACAACTTTCTCGTCAGCCGGCGCAGTTGCAGCAGGGGGGTCACCTAACGCTTTCCCAAGGACATAGTCCTTTTGACCGCCAGAGAGAATGATTCTTAGATTGCGGAACCAATTGGTGAAGTTAGACCCATTGTTTCTAAGCTTTTCCTTCTCAGCGAAAACGTTGAAGTTGAAGTTGGACTTAGCCATTTGATCTACAGTATTGCAAGTACAAATTAGACCATGTTCATGATAACTAGTTCAACTTTTAATCAAATTACTAGATGAACTCCCACTAAATTCAACATCCCTCAAGTTGTTTAGTGAACACGATCCAAATTCACCACACCTAATCCGATCATCACGAGAAGAGATGTGGTTTCAATGGTGGACAACGAAGTGTCGATCATATCATTCATATGACTCATGCTTAACCTTTTGGTTCATGTGTTCCGAGGCCATGTCTGTACATGCTAGGCTCGTCAAGTTAGACCCAAGTATTTCCGCGTGTGCAAAACTGGCTTGCACCCGTTGTATGTGAGCGTAGAGTCTATAGCACCCGATCATCACGTGATGCTTGGACACGACGAACTTTCGCAACGGTGCATACTCGGGGAGAACACAGTTTTTATCTTGATCTTTAAGTGAGGAATCATCTTATAATGCTACCGTCGCGATCTAAGCATGATAAGATACATAAAAGGATAAACATCACATGCATATAACTTTAATGTGACATGGTATAGCCAATCTTCGCGCAATGATCTCCATCTTGTGCGTTCCGGCATGATCTCCATCACTCCACCATGATTGCCTCCACCACGAATAGCAACTACAACTATTGCTAACTACTTAGCGATAAAGTGAAACTGTTACATGGCGCATAAGAAGTTGACACACAGGTCATACACAATTATAAAGACAACCATATGGCTCCTGCCGGTTGTGTACTCATCGACATGCAAGTTGTGAACATTACAAAACATGATCATCGCATACATTATACACATCACATCTTGGGCCATACCATATCACAGAAAACACTCCCTGCAAAAACAAGTTAGACGCCTCTACTTTGTTGTTGCATGTTTTACGTGGCTTATGGGAGTAGATGCTAAGAACGATTCTTACCTACGGAAAGCCACAACGGTGATATTATGGTTGCCAAACTCCGGTGTTAATCCCATGACAACTATAGTGAGAGAAACTGACATCCACCAGCCGCATGTGTGGAACAAGCCACACGTCAAGTGCGGAGCCGGTCTCGCGAACGACGTCGCGTAAGGTTGGCCCGGACCGCTTCAATCTCACTATCCCGCGTCATAAGAAGAACACAAACAAGAGGCTTGCAACAGAAAACATCAACGCCCGCAACAACCATGTTGCGTTCTACTTGTGAAACACATGTACGCATAGATCTAGCTCTGATACCACTGATGGGTTTCGCGGCATAGTAAATCAAAATTTTCTACGGATGCGAACAGAGGGAAAGCCAAGATCTAATCTAGGAGATGCAAACAACGAGAGGGATTGGATTAGATCTTCATACCCTTGAAGATTCGCACAACGGAACGTTCGTCGGAACGTGGGTGATGTAGTCGTACTCGCTTCTCCTCCTCGCGATCCGATCCGATCTAGCACCACAAGTGGCGGTGCCTCCGTGAGATGCACACGTGCAGCACCTCGACGTCTCCTCCTTCCTCGGACCAGCAAGTATGGTGGAGAGATGGATTGGATCTACAACACGACGGCATGGTGTATATGGTGGAGAATTTCTGCAGCAGGGCTTCGCCTACAAGCAGTCGGGAGGGAGAGAGGAGGGCAGCAGGGCAGCTAGGGTTGGAGGGGAAGGTGTGAGGGGTTGGTGCGCCCCCACCCCTCTTTATATAGAGGGGGGCGCAGCCCTAGCCCCTCCCTCAAGCCCAAACCGGCGGCCCCAAAGGATAAGGAGTGGGGGGCAAGGAAACCCCCCCCCCTTCTAGAAGGTCTATCTCGAGTTTAAACCTCTCTTGGCCGGCTGGGCCCTATGGGGCCTTGTGCCCCTGGCCCAATGTGGCCAGGGCACTCCCTCATAGGCCCATGCCCCCTCCCGGAAGGTGGGGCCACGTTGGTCCCCTTCCGGAAGGTTCTAGAAGCTTCCGGTACAATACCGATTAACCCGGAATAGTTCCGAACTCTAAAAACTGCACTGCCTTATATGAATCTTATTCTCCGGAACACTCCGGAACCTCTCGTGATGTCCCGGATCCCATCCGAGACTCCGAACAAAAACTCATAAACCAATTATCCAATCTATCCTAGCGTCGAGACACGTTAAGTGTGTGACCCTGCGGGTTCGAGAATATGCAGACATGATCTTCTATCAATAATCAACAGCGGGGTCTGGAAACCCATATTTACTCCCACACATTCATCGATGATCATATCGGATGAACCACGATGCCAGGATTCAATCAATCCCATATATATATTCCCTTCGTCTCGCGATATTTTACTTGCCCGAGATTCGATCGTCGGTACCGTCATACCTAGTTCAATCTCGTTCACAGCAAGTACTTTACTCGTTCCGTAATCCGATATCACTTTGTGATTAACTCCTTAACCACATGCTTGCAAGCGGTGTTGATATCGATTACCGAGTGGGCCCGAAGTATATCTCTCCAACTTGGGAGGGACAAATCCCATCTCGATACATACAACCCAACAGATACTTTCCGATCACCTGAGAGACACCTTTATGATCACCCTCTCATAGGATGACGTTTGATGACCTCAAAGCTTTCTTCCGATACCAGGGAGTTGTATTATCTCATGGTCTAAGGAATACAATATTTGACATAAGAAAAGCTTCGCAAAGACGAACACGATGACACAATCTAATTGCTTCGCTTAGTTTGGGTCTGTCCACCATATCATTCTCCCAATGATATGATCTCATTATTAATTGACAACTCATGTCCATGGTTAGGAAACCTTAACCATCATTAATCAATGAGCTAGTCCATAGAGGCATACTAGGGACACGGTGTTGTTCACAAACCACACAAGTATTAAAGTTTCCGCTTAATACAATTCTAGCATGGAATATAAACATTATCATGAACAAGAATTATAATAATAACATCTTTATTATTGCCTCTAGGGCATAATTCCAACACAATGATATGTGTAAACAATTTGCAGATAAGATCACAAACAATACTATCATTATAAATCAATAACATGTTAAGATCTAAGATCATGACACTCGGGCCCTAGTGACAAGCATTAAGCACAATAAGTTGCAACAATGTCAAAAAGCACTAACAAAGATACTAGGCACCATGCCCTAACAATCTTATTTGATTATATGAAAGATCTCATCCAATCCCTACCATCCCCATAGCCTACAACGGGGATTACTCACTCATGGATGGGTGAAACATGAATGGTTGATGGAGAGGCGTCGGTGATGATGATGGCGATGATCTTCTCCAATTCCCCGTCCCGACAGGGTGTCAGAATGGAGTTTCTGGTTCCGAATCGTGGTTTCTGGTGGTGGCGGCGCAGTGGAACTCTGTGTGAAAAAACGTCGAACCTCCCTCTGTTTTTAGGTCAGAAGGCTTTATGTAGGCGAAGAGGGAGACCGAGGGGGTGCCCGAGGTGGCCTCACCACCCCCAGGCGCGGCCTAGGTTGGCCCTCGCGGCCAGGGGGTGTGGGCCCCTCGTGGCCCTCCTCCGTCTCATGTTCTGGCTCCGTGAGTCTTCTGGTAAATTAGGAGTTTTGCGATATCTTTCGGGATTTTTTCTAAAAGTTGATTTTCTGCACAAAAACTAGACACCAAAGCAATTCTGCTGAAAACAACGTCAGTACGTGTTAGTTGTATCCAAATCACACAAATTAGAGGAGAAACAACAGCAAAAGTGTCCGAGAAAGTAGATACGTTTTGGACGTATCACTCCGTCACCCCCATTGAGATTTTGCAACAACAGGTTCCTCGACATCCGATAGCGGCGACCGAATGCCTTCTCTTTAAAGGTTGGATTAATTGGATGAAAGTAGTCCTTGTAAAGGCGTATGTGGCCATTTTCTTGGTCGCTCTCCTGGTTGGCTTGACGTCGCTTGGACGAGCCACCTCTGCGCGGCGGCAGGAGGTAGTGGTCATGCACCATCTGTACAGCCGCCAGCACAATCTCGGTCTCATCGTCGGACTCCTCCTCGGAGGATGACTCCACAAAATTCTTGTAGAAGAAATCCATTGCCCTTTGGCTGCTGCCCATCTGCAAAGTATGCGGCCGTTAATGGCGATGGCAACTCCCGCAGCGGGCTGGACAAAATCTAGAAAAGACCGACGAGCGTACCTCAGTCAATTGATCGAGCGGGTTGTGCGCCACAAAGAGGGTGTCGCGCGCCCAATCCAATGGCGGAGACCGATGGCGGTGAGATTGCCTGTGGCGCGGCCAGACAACTCCGTCAACGCGCGTGGCCGGCGGTGGCGCTCGATATCGCGGGGGCGTCGGCGGCGACGAGCGGTGGCGGTGGTTGCGGCAAAGACTGCGCCTGCTCGAGACTGAGCGATATGGAGTGCGCGAGGGTTTAGGGGAGGAGAGCGTCTGCTGTATCACTGGCGGGAGGGCCCGGGCGAATTATTGGGAGGACACCCCATGCTGCCTGCGCTGTCCGGGCCGATGCAACCGAGCCCTAGATTAGATGTATGGATGAATCGGGCCAGACGCGTCTCGACAGATGGGCCAGCCTGTTGGGGTGCCGCGCACGCCACGTGCGTCCGTGAACCATTTCAAACATGCGCAAATCGTTTGGGTCGCCCTGATGAAGATGCCCTTAGCTCCATCTCTAAGACTAGCACCAGTTCAAAGATGTTAAGAATCGGTGCTGAAATAGCTGCAGTGTATGAGTTCGCTTAGTGGAGCCCATGAACGAATAAAGAAAATGAAACTAAATGGAAACGCTGCACATTTACACTGCTTTCAAACTCCCGCGATCGTGCGCTTTGTTATCATTATTTAATTCGTTTGGAAGCGAACCAACTAGTTGAGTCGATTCAAGGAATATTTGTCGTATGGTTCGACCTCCACACTATATGGAACAGGTTCATACTCTTCTTTGAATCCCCTCTCAACTACAGTGTGGCGGGTCTACACTCCATTCCGTTGAAGTGTATAAATGGATTGCACTAGCCCTTTTCATCAGTTCCAACTTTTGGTTGCGTTGGCTAGTGCATAAATCTTGACATGGTATCAGAGCCTAAGGTCTCGAGTTCGAGTCCTGGCTTTCGCAATTTATTCTAAAATTGCTGTCGACCCCTCTATGTCCACGTATATGCCTCTTGAGTCATACGTGAGTTTCGCGCGCCGTCGCTCTCTTTCGGTTGCACGTGCTGACTTCTCCCTGTCACATGTAAGAGTGAGTGTTGAAGTGTATAAGTGAATTGCACTAGCCCTTTCCATCAGTTCGAACTTTTGGTTATGTTGGCTAGTGCACGAAGCTTGACACATTCCACCTAATGACCTGAGATGCTCTCGAGTAGTACAAATGTGTTTGGGAGGGAAATTATTGGGATAGACGGGAGGGGTTGTAAAATGTCTAGACTGTTCTATTTTTTTTATTTTCGCCTATCAATCGGGTGGCAATGATCCTAATATATTCATATGTTTTTCAACGTATTGGCGCATCATTGACATTGTTATAAGTATACATGATTTTCTTTCTATATATGCATGGTCTCATACACGTGATTGGTTCCATGTAATGCTACACGTAAATGGTGCTAATTCTCATTTGTACGGACATGAAAAAAAATCACAAGTTCAGTTCTCCAAAGAAAAGACGACATAAGTTAAGTTTAGGACACAAAACACGACAAAAATGGATAGTCATTCTTCTAAACTGAAGAAGATACATGATATGTCACCATGAAGAAGAAATATCATACATTGATACAAAAAAGTACTCTCTCCGATCCATAATAAGTATCGCTCATTTAATACAAAGTTTATACTAGCTTAGTACTAGATGAGCGACACTTATCTTCTATATCTAAATAGAAGACCCCCACTACATGATTTCTCTCAACATGCAAGCATGCCACCTCATCAAGGCCACCTAAGCAGATTTTCCTTTTGCCATGCATGCATTAGTGGTCTTAATTTTGTCAATCCGTCCTGCCGTGTGTGCCCATGTAACCACACACCAATTTTCCCTATTAATGCAACATTGATTCACGCCCCATTAGAGCAACATTTAAAATCCCCTGATTAAGATCCCATTACCCCTTTCTCTTCCGGTAACTCATCCACTGATCACTACAAAAATCTGTTTCTTATTGATTGGTTCTTTCTCACCTTTTTAAGCCTAACTATATATGGAAGTGTTTAGATGACATGACCACAGAACTAACGATTCCCCTTCATGCCTCGAGCAGCCAACAACAGCAGCACGATGAATCTGCATACCTGTACTAACGATTGCGGCGATGGCTTCCTTGCTCAACCAATATTCTTGATTTTACATTTTCTCATTCTCTCATGATTTCTTTTGTAGGATGTATAAATTTTGAGAAGGGTTGCATCCAATATTAACCTGCTCGGCGTCGCCATGTCTGTTGTCTGCGCCTACCGGTCCACCCCCTTTGTTCTTCATCCACCGTGGGATGGCTAACACCTCCACCTGCGTCTCCAACTAGGTTCGCCCAAGCCTCGGCAAGTTTCTCCACAAGGTTCAACTGTGGCATTCATGCCTGGCCTTCACCTCTCCGCCCCTGTCAAATTTCTCAATCCCCAGATTCCCATGCCGAGATTGCAGGCAGTACACAACGATAAGGGGCACATATCCAGTGTCCGGACTCCGGAATCAGTCATACTATTCAAATATTCTCCTCCAGGTGCGTTTCCTTGGGATAGAGAAAAAAGTCATATTGTTTCATATATGCAGCACATTAGCACTTGGATTGCAAATCGTTGTGGCATATGCACCAGAACAAAGAGATGAATGATCATGTGCTCTACACGAGTGGGATCACAATGCTTCTTGTGGTGCACCAAAATCAACGCTGGGTGGGCACTGAATTCTCTACTCTGGACACTGTATCATTGTACAGATAATACCTAACCACGATATTATTTTCTACAGCTCTGTTTGTAGTGTTTTTTGTGCCTTTCTTCCTTGAGAAGAAGATTTCTACATTGGTTAGTTTTGTTCGGTCCAACAAGCCTATTTCAAACAGTATGTCTTCAACATATATTATCTAACAGTCCCATTGTTCTACTTTGTATGGTGTCATTTTCCGGGATTAAAATTTTCCGTGCTCACCCAGAATTATGGTTCCTTCTAGCCCTTTTCTAACGGTGGCATCTCTTCAAATTACCTGTTGTTGTTTGACATGATTTGTTTGTTTTCAATTCTTTCCTTTTGTATCAGCTCAAATACAAGGAGATGACTCCATTTGATAAGGATGATGTCCGTAATCAAAGGTCTATCATCTGTTCTCTAATTCTTATATATTGCACTACAATTTTACATTTCACATATATTGTTGTATCGTCATCATCCACAGCAGCACCATACTACTTATTGCATATGGACTCTACTATTACTTATCCGCAGCAGCAGCAGAAAATGTTGTAACACTTGGCAGATCGTATCCTATACCAGATTACTAAATGGACTCTACTATTTCAAATGACTTCTCAATTTCAAATACCAATGTGTTTGTTCGTGTTATAGGTGCACGGGCATATTCTGATGAATAGAGAGGTCACCATGATAGCAAGTGGTTGTTGGTGTTACAGATCCCAGGGGATGTCATGATAAAAAGTGACAAGGATAGTCCTTTCTATATGATTTTTCAAATATCTATTCTTTGTTGCCAAATATTTTAGGTTCAGCCTCCGGATGTGACAAATCCATAATAATCACTTAACAATGACATAGATATATTTTACAGAACTATTGATTTTCTTCTAATTATGCACACACTTTATATTATCTAAATTTAATTGGTTAACTCCTGCCATATGATTTTAGGTTTCTTGCCACAACCATAAACCGCTTCATATCCTTGGATTCAAGATAATTCATGCTATTATTTGTATTTATATGAAAATTATCTTATATTCCCGCAGCATGGCGCGGGGTATCCACTAGTTATGAATCAGAGGGAGTACCATATATTCACCATCTACTATCCAACCATATATTCACGTTATCTACTGTAGTTTTCTAACTTGCTAATGCAATCATGTAACAGGGCATCAACAAAAAACAGCACCATGTATATCCCCCATCCGCGCCTGCCCCGCCGCTATTCAAGGAAGAAGAAGAATCAATAATAATGACAATCTAACTATGTTCCTGGTTAATTTGGTTGTGAGCTGTTGATGATGAGCAATCAATCATTTAATAATTGCGATGGCCATGATGATTTTTCTTTTGAGATGGCCTTGATATTGTTTTGATTAGGTTGTTCACCACATATTCCATGTGGCGATGGCCATGGTGTGATTGATTTGACCCAATTCAATATCGGCACATCTCATGCAGGTTTGATCTCAGCTGTCTCTACAGTTTGACTTTGGTTTGCGCCCTGCTGATCATGGCATGTGGGCACAGGATAAAATTAAATTAATCACCAACAACCAATCATAGCTCAAGTAGGTTTATAGTACTATATTCCCGTACATGTGGTGGTAGAGAAATGCTGGATAATGTTAATAATTCCTGGCAGGACGATGACTGGCAGGTTAGCGGATGAGCTTGTCGTGAAGGTATGTGAAGTACCACATCGGACAAAAGGTGAGCTGGAGTAGAGATAATAACATGGAAGCAGTCTCCACTGACAGATACTCCTGATGACTACAGTCTACAGCTAGTAGTGAAGAACAATACCACCAGGTGCTGATGTCTAGTTGGTCGAGCTATTTTCCTCTTATCCCTAGCTAGTACGCAGCCCACACACCATTTTTTTTGAGATCTCAGCCCACACAATTAACATTTCGGATATATGCACGCATCACAGCCCCTATTTCCGCATATGTGGGTGCATTCCTCTCCTTGTAGGAAAAGCTAGGTAGACAGGTAGCGTGGGGGTGCTTATCTATCTAGTTAATATCCTGTTATGTCGTGCACCGGGCACACGCATACAAGTTGCACGAAAGGGACGGCGAAGACACTGTATCCGTAAAACGAAATTGTCCCCCGGAAGATGCGTAGAAGCACCTCTCGTGAAAGTGTCAATATCAAAATGCTTGGCATGTACTCGTGGAATTGAATGTGGTCTCCGTTTTCTCCGATAAAGGGTAATACTATACTTGTATCAAGATGCTATCAGTTACACTAAGCATATGCAACAGCACGACATCACTAGCTAGTCAAGAGCCAACATGGAAATCATTATAAACATGAGGTTTTGTTGGGGAATTAGCACACTAAAGGTAACATCAAGCTATTGCAACAACACAATATCAATAGTTTAGTCAAGAGACAACATTGAAAGCATTGCAAAAATGAGGACGGGATCAGCTAGCGGATCAGCGGGAGTGCATGGTTTCTGGGTGCAACCGTCTACTACTGATAGTTGCTCAGGATATTTTCTACCGGACTTGACTAGACCTTTTGGTACTTTACTTATTTTTAGATGCTTGATTTTTATATCCACCCCCTCTGATCCTCGAGATGTACACTTGATACTCTAAAACGCTGTAAAAGGCTGTGTGCATCTACTGATGCAGATGCCTGGTTTCATCCCCAATTCGAAGAAAAAGCATGAGCTTGGGATATCATTATTTAGTTGAAGCGCTTTTCCTTCAACATTGAGGCGCGCGGTGGCTCACTTCCTCTTTCTGCCGTTGGCAACCATTACCGCCTCTCACTCATACGAACTATACCAGATCGTGCCCAGATTCGGTCTTGTAATCATGTGCAGCAAAGAACCTTTTACTTGTCCTTGTTGATCTGCAAGTGCTTTCAATATAAGCCTGGCCTTTTTGGCATTTTCTCTAAAGGAAATATATAGTTAGTAGTACTGACCGACAACACCTTTTGTAGTACTCCTTGCGACATGACAAACAACCTAACTATTAGTATGATTCTAGTCGGATAACTACACCTTCACGTGATTCCGTGGAGTATAATAATTCCACTTTTAGTTGTTTGTCCATACGCCATGCATAGTCCACGTAGCAGCCGCAAATCATTGATATGAACGAATTGTGCCAACGGTGCCAGCGAGACATGGATGACAATGTCGCACGGGTACAATTAGTTAGTTTATCATATATAAAATGTCATCTGCTCCCTCCATTTTAAAATATAAAATGTTTTAAGTTTGTGAAACAAATGTATCTAAACTTTCTTTTAGGATATAGGTTCACTCAGGTTTAGAATAAATCTACATACTAAACAAAGTCTAGATATATTTTCTTCATAAACATAAAACATCTTATATTTTGAAATGGAGGAAGTAGTAGCCAAACGACAATACTTCAACTGTAGTTCACGTACAAAATAAGTGCCACATATATACATACGGAGTACATAATTAGCTACACCGTCATTTCCGAATTATAAGGTGTTGTGGATATTTCAATGTGGATTGCGTAAGGACTGAAATTAGTGAAAAAAATACTCTAAGACACGTTTATATACATACGATTGAAAAAACTGCAAGAGCTTTTTACAATTCGATACCGAATGGTGTATCTAACAACGATTACAGTCTCGCGATTGCATGTTTCACTGCCACTAGTAGAAAACGACCCATTGGTCCCGGTTGGTAAGGGGCATTAGTCCCGGTTCCCCAACCGGGACGGGGCAATCGGGACTAAAGCCCGAACCTTTAGTCCCGGTTGCCCCACCAACCGGGACAAAATGGTGCACACGTGGCCGCTGCTCCGTGCGAGGGGGACAGGCCGGACCTTTAGTCCCGGTTCGTATTTTATTACGAACCGGGACTAAAGGTTTATTTTTATTTTTTTCCAAAAAAAAATTTGATTTTTTTTCAATTTTTTCTTAAATCTTTGAATTATTTGACTTGTTAATCTCCCACATCTCTTATTTTAAACACTAATTATACTTAATCTTAGTTCAAATCATACTTACGGTCAAACTTCCCATCCGATCACCCATCCTAGCACTACTCCACCCTCAGCACGCTTAACTTCTTCATTCCATCTCTCCCACCTGCGCGAAGGACCGTTATATCTTGTTGTCAAGACTAGTATATCAATCCTATTAACTCATATCGATATGTGACACGTTTTTATTTTTTGAAATTAAGAACAACTATTTATAGTAAACAACAATAAATAATTAATAATAATATTTTATTATAATGAAAGTAAAAACTAATTAAATTAATATTTTATTCATTTTTGCCATTTATTCATTTAATATGACATAAACAATATCTTCAAATCTGTAAATCGAAATTTAACAAATAATATATCCATTATTATCAGAAAAATGCGAGGAATTCAAATATGACATAAAAAATACTAATAATTTAATTTCTGAAATATTTTTTTTTTGAATTTTAAGAATCCAAAACGGCCTAAGTATGTTGAAATCAAAGAGCTAATTTTTTCTGCACGTTTTGATTGGTTGTACTTTTTTTACATGGTATACAAAAGTTATGGCCATTTGAATTTTTATAACATTTTTTGTAAATTATGTCAAAATTTATATTTGTTAATTTTTGTAACAACTAAATCACTAAATCTTGTTAATTTTTGTAACAACTAAAAAAAAATCCTCAAGCTGCGCAAACAAAAGCTTTGCTAAGCTTCAGAGCATTTGGATACTCAACAAACAAAAAAACCAATAATCGTCGTGGACAACGAAAATAATACTCAAACAAGAGACACTTGATTAATAGTAAAAGGAAGCAGCCATGTTGTTGCTTAGCCGCCGGGTCACCTTTTAGCATGTGAGAATTAACTAAAGCTGCCCAGCCGGCCCTATCATTGGTGATACGAACCGGGACTAAAGGTCCCGTTTGACTCGGGACTAAAGATTGCTGGCGTTCTAGCCGTTGGAACCGGGACTAATGCTCACGTTAGTCCCGGGTCCAACTATAACCGGGATTAATGCTCCGAACTGGGATGGACGAATGACTCTTTTTCTACTAGTGTGCTCTTTCTACACAGGAAGTGCTATGCACAGGACACATACATGTAGGATCCTTGGACGATGCTAATCCAGCGGGCACCACTGATTTGGCCTCATGCATCAAATGCATGCATGCACTGTGGTATACAAATCGTGCACGAAAGGTAACGCCCACGTTGCCATGACATGCATGTTTGCATGCACGTCGTTTTCGTAGGGAGAAAAAGAGAGGAAGTTTCATCTTCAGTTTTTCTTTCATGAGAGCAAGTTCAATACTTCCTCCGTTTCAGGGCTTAAGGCGTCCTTGTTTTGCGTGTTTTTTCTTTGACCAAAAATTACTCTAAATACGTAAAGAGTTTTGGTATAAAACTAGTATCACTGGAAAATATTTTTCAATACGAATCCAATGGTACTAATTATGTACAATATAATTAAGATTTTGTTGCTCAATTCTTTTGGTCAAACTTTGCTTTGAAAAGTGTGTGCGCCTTAAGCCTTGAAACGGAGGTAGTAATATATAGCTAGCACATACATGAGAGCAAGTTATTAAATTGGCTCACGTTGATCTTCAGTTTTTCTTTCATGAGAGCAAGTTCAATAATAAAGCACACTGCTGACTATATGTCATCGTCACTTACGGCCAATTTAATAGCTAACACATACAAAAAATAGATATAAGAAATTAGTACTTTATTGATACATGGTTCACCTAACATACTTACAAGGTGTTTAGAAGCACAGTGCTACATCTGGCTCTTAGTTTAGAGCCCGCTTATCTTCTCTCTCATTTTCTCACTTATCCAACTAAGCAAAAGAATACTATTTTAATTTTTATAGTTAGTTTTTTTAATTTTTATAGTTAGCTGACTAAGCCTATTGTACCTGCTCTGATAGATGGTTACTGATTGCGATGTTATCACATTCTCTCGAGAATTGCAGCTCTCATTATGGATGTTAGTTGGCGTGGCTTAATTATAAGAAAGAGAAGGAAGAAGAAAAATCTATAAGGCTAGTCATAGTGGGAGTAACTTAGCTAGTAACATGCATGTACATACAATGCCAAGTAAGCAAATTAATGACATGGCATGATAATAAATGAAGAAAGAGAGGGAGGTAGTAACTTAGCTAGTTACCATAACATCACATATACCAAAAACACACTACCTCCGATTTCAGGGCTTAAGACGCACACGCTCTCCAAAACAAAGTTTGACCGAAAGAATTGAGCAACAAAATATTGATTATATTATACATAATTAGTACCGCTGGATTCGTATTAAAAAATACTTTCCAGTGATACTATTTTTTATGCCAAAATTCTTTACGTATTTAGAGTAATTCTTGGTCAAAGAAAAAACACGCAAAACGAGGACGCCTTAAGCCCTGAAACGGAGGGAGTATGAGTCTAGAACCTTATTAATTAGACCTTGCATGACACCATATACAAGTTATTATCCACTATAAAGCTAATAACATCAACTATATGTGCATGTTACTAGTCTAAGTTATTTAGCACTATGACCATAAGACCTTTCTGCAAGTAGCGAGTAGACAGGAAACACAAAATATATATACTTTGTTCCAAATTAGTTGAGGTAGATATATCTATATTCACATATATCTACATAGTAAAATACGTCTAAATACGTGCACATCTAAATAAATATGCTCAGTTAATTTAGGCCGGAGATAATACTTACTATCGAGAATAGTTTTCAGAAAACATACCGTATATGATATATAGCAATCGTGCATGGCCGTGATTTGGTATACAGTAACCAAAAAAGCAATGTTTCATTTCGACAATACTTGAACACGATGCGCCACCCAAGGCATGTACTCCATTAATTAAACTCCGACATGCCGCTTGCCACGTATACAGTTCGCAACTCGCAGGCATGTGAGTGAGAGTAGTTAGCTAGAGACAATTAGCGCTCAATAGGGGATCTGAAACCTTTCCGTCCACCTCTGATGAAAAAGACAAATTCCTGCCGAATCGGAAGGAAGTGAGTCAGATATGAACTATAGGTATATGATCCGATGCTCATGTTTTTTTACAAAAATCATTTTTAGGTTTACAATATGTTATTTTATCAAATATCCAATGCAAGTTTAGCGAGGCTCGGCCCCGAGCTAAGAATCTTCATGCCCGCTGTTCGTCAAAGTTTGACGATAGTTTAAAACAAGCATAAAAAATTTAAAAACCATCGAAACAATGCGAAACCTTCGCCTGGTGTCATATTATGTGACATAGTTAGAAGGAAAAATATAAAAACTTGGTATATTGATTATGTCTCAAGAAACCTTCACAAAATGACCTATTTCATTCGAGGTTTCTTGGGTTTCGGATCAAATGACAAATGTTATGGCTAGAATTAAGGCATAGTTTGTGATAATATGTCTATATTGTGCATACATGTGCATCATGGGATGGCGAACAATGTTATAGGAAGAAGTTTTCCTTTTCGTCGCACCAAAAAGCAACCAGCAAATGGCTAATTCAAAATGCTACCACCACATTTTACAAAAATAGTATACCACCTTATATGGACAATGTCCTAACAATGGGATCCGAAACTTTTTTGTCCACCTCTGATAAAAAAGATAAATTTCTGCCGAATCAGTAGGAAGTGGGTCATATATGAACTACATGTACATGATCCAATTTTCATGTTTTTTTACAAAAATCATTTTAGGTTCACAATATGCTATTTTGTCAAAGATCCAATGCAAGTTTTCCTTTTCATCACACGCAAAAGCCATTTTTTCATTTTCCGAGCATAAAAAGAGGGATTTTCTGAAGCAACCACCAAATAGCTAATTCAAAAATGGAGGGCTCGTGATTAGTTGATATTGTTATCATATTTGGAATCCTCTTATTTTTTGATCAATTTAGACATATTATTTGTCGAATTCCGATTGACGGATTTAAAGATATTAATTATTCCATATTAAATAGAAAATTACAAAAAAATAAAATTATTATATTTTTATTTGAATTCAATAATATTTTTAATTATTCATTAATGTTTACTTAAATAATTGTTTGTAATTTCAAAAAATACAAACATGTGACATGATGATATAAGAGTTAATATGATTGATATCATAGTATTGACAACAATGTATGAAACAGATTCTGAAGAAACGAGAAAGTTAAGCGTGCTGGAGCTGGAGTAGTATTAGGATGGGTGACCGGCCGGGGAGTTTGACCAATACTGCAATTTAATCAAATATTAAGTATAGTTAGTGTAAAAAAATATTCAAAACGAGAGATTAACGAGTCAAACAATTCAAAAATTAAAAAAATTGAGAAAAAATTAAAAATATTTTTAAAAATATATTTTTGCAACCTGCGACAGGCTATGCCGACGGCCGCTACGCCGAGGGCAAAGCCGACGGCCAAGCCCTCGGCGTAGCGTACGCCGACGGTATTTCAATACGCTGACGACTTGTGTGTACTTCGCCGAGGGAGACCTTTGCCGAGGAGGCTACACCGAGGACAGCCGTCGGCGTACCATACACCGAGGGCATTTTGGCCTACGCCGGCGGCTTTTTGCCCTCGGGGTAACGCGCGCGTCCTGTAGTGTTACAACGTTGAATTTAGAATTATACAAAAAATACGTTCATATTGACCCACAAAAATAAAAAACGAGAACCGCAATATACAAAGATAATAATGTTAAAACACTAAAACTGTGTATTTTACGCCATGTCTATATTTTCTTATGTTCTTTTTGATTTTTGAGGTAAGAAAAAATATACGTGATGCAAAAAAATCATGTATTGTTGCGAAAAAATGTGGTGGGTGTGGAATAATCTATTGTTTTGAGAAAAGGACTAATTACATGGAATAAAAGGTAACGCCGCCATGTTTGCATGCACGTCGTTTTCGTAGGGAGAAAAGGAGAGGAAGTTTCGTCTTTCCAGCCCATTGTTGATCTTATGTTTTTCTTTCTTGATACTCCCTCCGTTTAGATATATAAAATATTTTAGGTTTATAAGCTAAATATATTTAGACAACTTTTAGTGTATAGATTTATTTAAAACTATACATTAAAAGGTGTCTAGATATATTAGCTTCACTTACCTAAAACATTATATATTTCTGAGTGAATTCCATTTTTTACCCTCTAAGATCAATTTTGTGCCACTTTTTACCCAATTTAAAAGAAATTGCTCAAAACTACCCTATTTAACATACTTTCTTCCACTTTTTACCTCTTTTTATTTTTTACCCCCATCCTGATAGGTGGGTCCCACACGCGGACACCGGTTCTGCTAGGGGTGTCTCTTGTATTACCCGTCCTATTTGGTTGTGTATGCTCTTCCAGTTTAGGGATCTTTGCTCATGTAACTCTGCCTCAACCAGAGTGAGTTTGGGTTGAATCTGATGGTGGTGATTAATGGTTAAAAAATTATACTCCCTTCGATTCATATTAGTTGACTCAACTTTTTTATAGATTCATATGTATCTAGTTAAGTATATAATATAGATGCATCCGTATCTAGAAAAAGTTGAGTAACTAATATGGGTCGGAGGGACTACATTATTGTTGAATTAGTATTGCATAATGTATTGCCATTATTTCCATTATTTTAATTTCTTAGATCGAGAGTAGTTGTGAATTGGCCACGCTGCTGCAAACTTCACAAAACAAAAAAAGTTCAGAGTTATCTGAATTGCTCCATCGATGGACTGCAGGGCTGTGCGCCATTGCCTCTGGACAGTCTACTTCTTGTGTCATGCTAATTGCCTAATACAAGCCTGTATTGGTGAGATGCAGCAATGTAGAAGAATCGCAAACTTTGAACATCACTGTTTTGATCTTGTTTTCGGATTTTTACAAGAACAGTTTTAGAAACTCTATCCAATCATGCACTCTACTACATTCTTCTATGCGTCTCGGCTCGGCTCTATAAGCTGAATAGGACACGCCTAGCAGAACCGGTGTCCGATCTGATCACTCGGATGGGACCCACCTGTCAGGATGGTGGTAAAAATAAAAAGGGTAAAAAGTGGAAGAAAGTATGTTAAATGGGGTAGTTTTGAGCAATTTCTGTTAAATTGGGTAAAAAGTGGCACAAAATTGATCTTAGGGGGTAAAAAGTGGAATTCACTCTATATTTCTAAACGGAACTAAATGATACCGATTGCGATGTTATCACATTCTCTGAGAATAGCAGCTCTCGTTATGGATGTCAGTTGGCGTGGCTTCATTGTAAGGAAGAGAAGGAAGAAGAAAAATCTATAAGACCTTTCTGCAAATAGTGAGTAGACATGAAACACAAAATATATATACTTTGTTCCAAATTAGGTGAGGTAGATTTATCTATATTCATATGTATCTACATAGTAAAATATGTTTAAATACGTGTATATCTAAATAAATATGCTAACTTAATCTAGGCCGGAGATAATACTTACTATCGAGAATAGTTTTTCAGGAAACATACCGTAGCAATCGTGCATGGCCATGTTTGGTATACAGTAACCAAAAAACACAATGTTTCATTTCGACAATACTTGAACACGATGCGCCACCCAACGCATGTACTCCATTAATTGAACGCAGACATGCCGCTTGCCACGTATACAGTTCGCAACTCGCAAGCATATATGTGAGTGAGAGTAGTTAGCTAGAGACAATTATACTGTATGATTCCGTCGCTCTCACTCACTTAACCGGAAACATCAAAGAAAGGACGGGTTACGAAGTTTGAAAAGTAGCCCAGGGAGCTTAACTGATTAATTGCTCCCAGCTGCCCAGTTGTTGATTGGAACCTATATATCTGTCCATTATCTAAAATGTGACCCTTGACACGTAAAAATGCATGCATGTTAAAACTACTGAGTTAGAACTTGGCCAACAAATCCAGCTCCTGTTTCCTCCTTGGCTTTAAGTGCTGATCAGCCTTATAAGTTACCAGAATGGTTTTCTTCTTCTTCTTATACCTTTGTTAGATGGATGAATCCCTAGTACATGATATATGCATCTTTGTAATGTAATTTATGAACACTTGAAGTATATGATTTATAAGATGATATATACGTATTCATTTCACTAGACATGCTATTCAGCACCTAGGGTGCATAAAAAGTTATAGTGCACCCGCTATTATTTTACGTCGTTGAATTTAGAATTATACAAAGAAAATACGTTCATATTGTCCCACAACAAAAAATCAACATGAGAAACGCAATATACAAACATAACAATTTTAAATCACTAAAACTGTGTATTTTACGTCATGCCTATATTTTCTTACGTTCTTCTTGATTTTTGATGTAAGACAAAATATACGTGATGCAAAAAATCATGTATTGTTGCAAAAAAACATGGTGGGTGTAGAATAGTCTATTGTTTTGAGAAAAGGACTAGAAATTCCATGGAATAAGAGGTAGGGGATATAGTATATTGTTTTGAAAAAAAGTGGCCAGAAATTCCATGGCCTTCACATTATTGCACAAAGAAAAATATCTTACTCCGAACACGGCATTTCCTCAAGAAAAAATTATGTAGCGTATTATACTTTATAATTACCTACAAAAACAGGTTATCAAAAATATAGTGCAATCATTGTGCTAGCTCAAAGAAATAGAATGGTGATTCCCATTAGTTCACACTAACAATTCATTTTTTTTCCAAATTAACAATGTAGGTGCATTTAGTTCATTTATAGATGAATAGAAGATAAAAGTGTGGAGTAATCTTCTAATTTATTAATACATGTACTTTCAAATAATAATTTTATGGTATCCTATTTTAGCATATAAAACCTTGTATATATGACATAGACCCGAGTCCACTACCATCATTTTTATACACATAATTACACTTCGTCAGCATGGCTCATGGAGCTTCAAGATTAAGAAGGATAGCACTATTGACTCACATCGATAGGAACATTAACTGCTATTCAAAAGGATAATCATGTAATGATATGCATAGGCCAAATCCAGGAAATGTATAAAAAGACAAACCATGAGAGCCAATACTTCCATGGACTAATGCATGATAAATGTCGACCCATATGAAAAAACAAGAATTAGAGGGAGCCAACAAGCCTTTATTCCATATGACATCATCTAAAACACCGGCTTTGTTGGAAGAACACACTAACATGGCATATCTAAACTAAATTTTAGAGATTTATTAGTGCCTCTATAACCTCCTGGAGCCTTTATAAATTGCCTAGGGTGAGAGGAACTAGGAGATTTAAACAAGTATTTTTTAGTGGAAGGAAAATACAAAGATCACATTCGAGGTGAAGGGAATTCTAGAGTCAAAGAGGAGACTAGACACCTTTATCGACAATTATTTTGGCTGCACATCTTATTTTTATGAGAGAAATATGGTAAAATTCCACACTAGCATAACAAAATAACATCCTTAAGATATTATCTCCATAGGACTCTAACTGCTCCAATGAAAATAGTTCCTAGACTAGAGAAATTTGGAGTTGTTTAATTGAGTCATAAGGAATTCCACGTAGAACACATACAAATACTTTTTTCAATACATATCACATTGTAGAATATTGGACATATTAAGCAAAATAGTATCATTAAATATGAGCACGGGCAATATATGGATTCTCATTATTTGGAATATATTGATAAAACATTCAAAGCTAAACCTTGAGATGATGTTTCTTTCTCAAACAAGACATACTTTAGAATGAGCAAAGAATGTTAATATTTCATAACACAAAATAGTGAGTAAAGAAATTGATTCTGACAAGATAGAATCCAAATTATCACTGTATAGTTGACCTAACGGTTAAAATGATTTATTTTATTCACTTTGCTATACAATTATTTTTACTACTCCATTAAAAGGTTATCAAAATCTTCAAGTGCTTACACAAGCACTCAATAAAATTATCATAGTGTTGTGTGTTAAATACTTTTTCTTCATTAAAGTTTCATCATCTTACATGTTCATAACAAACCATAATTATCCTATTAAAGAATAAATGATGAACCAAAAAGTTTAGATACTTGGTATAGAAAATATTATGGTACACCAAAATATTCATCCAACTAGTCACAATCACAAGTTTTCATATAACCTATTGATCTCTTGAACCTTTGCTATCATGTATCAACGGACGTAAACCAACATGTCTTCTTAATTGTTAATAACATAATCTGACCATTAATTTGATATATATTTATTAAATATACCTTGACCAATTGATTTTAGTAATTATATATAAACGTCATTGTGCAAAAAAATATTGTACGACCTTAGTAATCTGACCATAAAATAGATTTGGACATACTCAAATGTTGCCCTTGCAATCGTGCTACTTCATGTATTAAAAAATATATTTTACAATAATTCTAATAATGCTGATATTATATTTTAGATATTGATACTTTTTCTATATACCTAGTTAAACTTTAGAAAGTTTGACTTTGAATAAACCCAAAAGGCTGAGTAATTATGAACACGTTGATAGGTACTGATTGATCTTCATATACTCCCTGAGTCCTAGTTTAAAGGACACAATTTGCAAACCATGCAATCCCAAAATATTTAAACACAAAAGCATTTAATCTCTGTAAATTACTTTCGTGTGAAAAGAATAAAATGCTTGCATGCACATGTGTGAACAAATGTGAACGTTTTGCTAGCTCTTCTTTTTCTCATGCATGTTCTTCTCCACACTATTAAATGGACCAATTAGATGATACCTACGGCCCAGAGAATTGTTAACTGTGTCCTTTAAACCGAGACAAAGAGAGTAATATCCAAGTATTGTGAAAGTTGAAGCAGTCATATTTCTCTCGAGAATTGCAGCATCTCATTCGGTTTTAAGTTCGTGCGATATATTAAAATTGTTGAAATTATGCCCTAGAGGCAATAATAAAGATGTTATTATTATAATTCTTGTTCATGATAATGTTTATATTCCATGCTAGAATTGTATTAAGCGGAAACTTTAATACTTGTGTGGTTTGTGAACAACACCGTGTCCCTAGTATGCCTCTATGGACTAGCTCATTGATCAATGGTGATTAAGGTTTCCTAACCATAGACATGAGTTGTCAATTGATAATGAGATCATATCATTGGGAGAATGATATGATGGACAGACCCAAACTAAGCGAAGCAATTAGATCGTGTCATCGTGTTCGTCTTTGCGAAGCTTTTCTTATGTCAAATATTGTATTCCTTAGACCATGAGATAATACAACTCCCTGGTATCGGAAGAAAGCTTTGAGGTCATCAAACGTCATCCTATGAGAGGGTGATCATAAAGGTGTCTCTCAGGTGATCGGAAAGTATCTGTTGGGTTGTATGTATCGAGATGGGATTTGTCCCTCCCAAGTAGGAGAGATATACTTCGGGCCCACTCGGTAATCGATATCAACACCGCTTGCAAGCATGTGGTTAAGGAGTTAATCATAAAGTGATATCGGATTACGGAACGAGTAAAGTACTTGATGTGAACGAGATTGAACTAGGTATGACGGTACCGACGATCAAATCTCGGGCAAGTAAAATATCGCGAGATGAAGGGAATATATATATGGGATTGATTGAATCATGGCATTGTTGTTCATCCGATATGATCATCGATGAATGTGTGGGAGTCAATATGGGTGCCCAGACTCCGCTGTTGATTATTGATAGAAGATCATGTCTGCATATTCTCGAACCCGCAGGGTCACACACTTAACGTGTCTCGACGCTAGGATAGATTGGATAATTGGTTTATGAGTTTTTGTTCGGAGTCTCGGATGGGATCCAGGACATCACGAGAGGTTCCGGAGTGGTCCGGAGAATAAGATACATATAAGGCAGTGCAGTTTTTGGAGTTCGGAATTGTTCCGGATTAATCGGTATTGTACCGGAAGCTTCTAGAACCTTCCGGAAGTGGACCAACGTGGCCCCACCTTCCGGGAGGGGGCATGGGCCTATGAGGGAGTGCCCTGGCCGCATTGGGGCAGGGGCACAAGGCCCCATAGGGCCCAGCCGGCCAAGAGAGGTTTAAACTCGAGATAGACCTTCTAGAAGGGGGGGTTTCCTTGCCCCCCACTCCTTATCCTTTGGGGCCGCCGGTTTGGGCTTGGGGGAGGGGCTAGGGCTGCGCCCCCCCTCTATATAAAGAGGGGTGGGGGCGCACCAACCCCTTACACCTTCCCCTCCAACCCTAGCCGCCCTGCTGCCCTCCTCTCTCCCTCCCGACTGCTTGTAGGCGAAGCCCTGCTGCAGAAATTCTCCACCATATACACCACGCCGTCGTGTTGTAGATCCAATCCGTATCTCCACCATACTTGCTGGTCCGAGGAAGGAGGAGACGTCGAGGTGCTGCACGTGTGCATCTCACGGAGGCACCGCCACTTGTGGTGCTAGATCGGATCGGATCGCGAGGAGGAGAAGCGAGTACGACTACATCACCCACGTTCCGACGAACGTTCCGCTGTGCGAATCTTCAAGGGTATGAAGATCTAATCCAATCTCTCTCGTTGTTTGCATCTCCTAGATTATATCTTGGCTTTCCCTCTGTTCGCATCCGTAGAAAATTTTGATTTACTGTGCCGCGAAACCCTTCAGTGGTATCAGAGCTAGATCTATGCGTAGATGTGATTCACGAGTAGAACGCAACATGGTTGTTGCGGGCGTTGATGTTTTCTGTTGCAAGCCTCTTATTTGTGTTCTTCTTATGACGCGGGATAGTGAGATTGAAGCGGTCCAGGCCAACCTTACGCGACGTCGTTCACGAGACCGGCTCCGCACTTGACGTGTGGCTTGTTCCACACATGCGGCTGGTGGATGTCAGTTTCTCTCACTATAGTTGTCATGGGATTAACACCGGAGTTTGGCAACCATAATATCACCGTTGTGGCTTTCCGTAGGTAAGAATCGTTCTTAGCATCTACTCCCATAAGCCACGTAAAACATGCAACAACAAAGTAGAGGCGTCTAACTTGTTTTTGCAGGGAGTGTTTTCTGTGATATGGTATGGCCCAAGATGTGATGTGTATAATGTATGCGATGATCATGTTTTGTAATGTTTCACGACTTGCATGTCGATGAGTACACAACCGACAGGAGCCATATGGTTGTCTTTATAATTGTGTATGACCTGTGTGTCAACTTCTTATGCGCCATGTAATAGTTTCACTTTATCGCTAAGTAGTTAGCAATAGTTGTAGTTGCTATGCGTGGTGGAGGCAATCATGGTGGAGTGATGGAGATCATGCCGGAACGCACAAGATGGAGATCATTGCGCGAAGATTGGCTATACCATGTCACATAAAGTTATATGCATGTGATGTTTATCCTTTTATGTATCTTATTATGCTTAGAACGCGACGGTAGCATTATAAGATGATTCTTCACTTAAAGATCAAGATAAAAACTGTGTTCTCCCTGAGTATGCACCGTTGTGAAAGTTCGTCGTGTCCAAGCATCACGTGATGATCGGGTGCTATAGACTCTACGCTCACATACAACAGGTGCAAGCCAGTTTTGCGCACGCGGAAATACTTGGGTCTAACTTGACGAGCCTAGCATGTACAGACATGGCCTCGGAACACAAGAACCGAAAGGTTAAGCATGAGTCATATGAGTGATATGATCGACACTTCGTTGTCCACCATTGAAACCACATCTCTTCTCGTGATGATCGGATTAGGTGTGGTGAATTTGGATCGTGTTCACTAAACAACTTGAGGGATGTTGAATTTAGTGGGAGTTCATCTAGTAATTTGATTAAAAGTTGAACTAGTTATCATGAACATAGTCTAATTTGTACTTGCAATACTGTAGATCAAATGGCTAAGTCCAACTTCAACGTTTTCGCTGAGAAGGAAAAGCTTAGAAACAATGGGTCTAACTTCACCAATTGGTTCCGCAATCTAAGAATCATTCTCTCTGGCGGTCAAAAGGACTATGTCCTTGGGAAAGCGTTAGGTGACCCCCCTGCTGCAACTGCGCCGGCTGATGAGAAAGCTGTCTATCAGTCACGCAAAGATGATTATGGTGTGATTAAGAGCACCATGTTGTTTGCTATGGAACCGGAACTTCAAAATCGTTTTGAAGACTATCCCGGGCCCTTTGAGATTCTCGAAGAGCTGAAAACCATATTTCAGACTCAGGCCCGTTCTGAGAGATATGAGATCTCTGAGAAGTTCTTTAACTGCAAGATGGAGGAAGCGAGTTCCGTTAGTGAGCACGCCATTAAGATGACGGGCTACACTCAACGCCTTGAGCAACTGGAATGCACGATTCCAGAGGAGCTCAAGATTGACAGGGTTCTGCAATCATTCCCTCCCAGCTACAAAAGTTTTGTAGTGACTCATAATCAGATTGGTTCCACTGATACGATCACCGAGCTCTTCGCAAAGCTGAAGGCCGCGGAAGTGGACATCAAAAAGGATAATCATGTGTTGGTGGTCAACAAGCCCACCTTTAAGAAAGGTAAGGGAGCAAAGAAGCCCTTCAAGAAGGGCGGCGGCAAGCGCACTGCCCGTGCTGAGAAGAAGCTCAAGTCTGGTCCTAAGCCGGACACTGAGTGCTTCTATTGCAAGGACAAGGGTCACTGGAAGCGCAACTGTCCGAAGTACTTAGCGGACAAGAAGGCTGGCACCATCAAAGGTATATTTGATATACATGTTATTGATGTTTTCCTTACTAGCCCTCGTTGTAGTGCCTGTGTATTTGATACCGGTTCAGTTGCTAATATTTGTAACTCGAAACGGGAGCTACGGAATAGACGGCGGCTTGCGAGGGATGAGGTGACGATGCGCGTTGGCAATGGATCAAGAGTTGATGTGATGGCCGTCGTCACGCTCTCCTTAATTTTACCTTCGGGATTAGTTTTAAACCTTAATAAATGTTATTATGTGCCTGCGTTGAACATGAACATTATTTCTGGATCATGTTTATTGCAAGACGGTTATTCATTTAAATCGGAGAATAATGGTTGTTCTATTTATATGAGTAACATCTTTTATGGTCATGCACCTCTTGTGAATGGTTTATTTCTTCTAAATCTCGAAAGGGATGAAACACACATCCATAACATTGAGGCTAAGATATGCAAAGTAGATAGTGATAATACTACTTATTTGTGGCACTGTCGTCTAGGTCATATTGGTGTAAAGCGCATGAAGAAACTCCATCGTGATGGACTTTTGGAGTCTCTTGATTTTGAATCATTTGACACATGCGAACCATGCCTCATGGGCAAGATGATCAAAACCCCGTTCTCCGGTATGATGGAGCGAGCAACGGACTTGTTGGAAATCATACATACCGATGTATGCGGACCGATGAGTGTTTCGACGCGCGGTGGATATCGCTATTTTCTCACTTTTACCGATGACTTTAGTAGATATGGGTATATCTATTTAATGAAACATAAATCTGAAACATTTGAAAAGTTCAAGGAATTTCAGAATGAAGTGGAGAACCATCGTAACAGAAAGATTAAGTTTCTACGATCCGATCGTGGAGGTGAATATTCGAGTTACGATTTTCTCACGCATCTTAAAGCAAGCGGAATCGTTTCGCAACTCACGCCACCCGGAACGCCACAGCGCAATGGTGTGTCTGAACGCCGGAATCGAACCCTATTAGATATGGTCCGATCAATGATGTCTCTTACTGATTTGCCGTTATCATTTTGGGGTTATGCATTAGAAACCGCTGCATTCACTTTAAATAGGGCTCCATCTAAATCCGTTGAGACGACACCGTATGAACTGTGGTTTGGTGCTAAACCTAAGTTGTCGTTTCTTAAAGTTTGGGGATGCGAAGCTTACGTCAAGAAGTTGATGCCGGACAAGATCGAACCCAAAGCGGAGAAATGCGTCTTCATAGGATACCCTAAGGAAACTATTGGGTATACCTTCTATCACAGAACCGAAGGCAAAGTGTTTGTCGCAAAGAACGGTTCCTTTCTTGAGAAGGAGTTTCTCTCGAAAGAAGTGAGTGGGAGGAAAGTAGAGCTAGACGAGGTTGTTGAACCTTCTCTTGAGTTGGAGAGTAGCGCAACACCTGAAATTGTTCCAGTGCCGCCTGCACCAACAATAGAGGAAGCTAATGACAAGGATCATGAAGCTTCGGACGATGTTGCTACTGAACGTCACAGGTCGACAAGGTCGCGTGCCCCTCCTGAGTGGTATGGCAACCCTGTCTTGACTGTCTTGTTAGTAGAAGACAGTGAACCTACGAACTATGAGGAAGCGATGATGAGGCCAGACTCTGAGAAATGGCTAGAAGCCCTGAAATCCTAATTGGGATCCATGAGCGAAAACCAAGTATGGACTTTGGTGGACCCTCCTAGCGACCGAAAGGCCGTTGAGTGCAAATGGATCTTCAAGAAGAAAACGGACGCGGATGGTAATGTTACTGTCTATAAAGCACGGCTTGTCGCGAAAGGTTTTCGACAAGTTCAAGGTGTTGACTATGATGAGACTTTCTCTCCCGTAGCGATGTTTAAGTCCATTCGGATTTTATTAGCAATTGTTGCGTTTCATGATTATGAAATATGGCAGATGGATGTCAAGACTGCGTTCCTCAATGGCAACATTGATGAAGAGTTGTATATGATGCAACCCGAAGGTTTTGTCGATCCTAAGGATGCTGATAAAGTATGTAAACTTCAGCGTTCCATTTATGGACTGAAGCAAGCATCTCGGAGTTGGAACCTTCGTTTTGATCAAGTGATCAAGAGCTTTGGATTTGTTCCAAATTGCTACGAACCTTGCATCTACAAGAAAGTGAGTGGGATCTCGGTGACATTTCTGGTACTATATGTGGATGACATATTGATTGTTGGAAATGACATTAACATGCTTAACGACGTGAAGAGTTATTTGAACAAGTGTTTTTCAATGAAAGACCTAGGTGCATCTGCTTATATATTGGGCATCAAAATCTATAGAGATAGACAAAGACGCCTGATAGCTTTAAGCCAGAGTACATACCTAGACAAAGTTCTGAAAAGGTTCAGAATGGATAAGGCAAAGAAAGGTTCAGTGCCTATGTTGTCAGGTAAGATATTGAGCAAGGCTCAGTGTCCAGCTACGGTAAATGATAGAGAAGCTATGAGCAAAGTGCCTTATGCCTCGGCCATAGGTTCTATCATGTATGCCATGCTGTGTACTAGACCGGATGTGTCCAATGCTCTTAGTTTGACGAGCAGGTATCAAAGTGATCCAGGAGTGGAACACTCGACAGCCGTGAAGAACATCCTAAAGTACCTAAATAGGACTAAAGAAATGTTCTTAGTCTATGGGGGTGATGAACAGCTCGTCGTAAAAGGTTGCGTCGATGCTAGTTTTGACACTGACAAGGATGATTCTAAATCTCAGACAGGATACGTGTATATTTTGAATGGAGGAGCTGTGAGCTGGAGAAGCTGCAAGCAAAGCGTGATCGCGGGATCTACAGTAGAAGCGGAATACATGGCTGTTGCAGAAGCGTCAAGTGAAGGAGTTTGGATCAGGAACTGAAGGTAATATGCCCGAGAGGCAATAATAAAGTGGTTATTATCGTATTCCTTATTTATGATAAATGTTTATTTTACATGCTATAATTGTATTAATACGGAAACGTTAATACATGTGTGTTTAATAAACAAAAAGAAAGTTCCTAGCTATGCCTCTCTCATAAACTAGCTCGTTGATTAACAAGATGATCAAGGTTTCCTGATCATGGACATTGGATGTTGTTAATAACGGGATCACAACATTAGTGTAATGGTGTGATGAACATTCATCCGAAGTATAGCATTACGATCAAAGTCATTGAGTTTATATTGCTATAACAACTTACGAAGTGATCCTAATCCTTAGACCATGAGATCATGTCAATCACTAACACCGGAAGAGTTTCTTGATAACATCAAACGTCACACCGTAACAGGGTGATTATAAAGATGGATTCAGAACTAATAAAGTGTTATGTTGAGGCCCATGGATCGAGAGTGGAATTTGTTCATCCCGATGACGGATAGATATGCTCTGGGCCCTCTCGGTGATATCACATTGATTAGCTTGCAAGCAAGTGATTTGATCACTAGAATGTTATATCACGGGAACGAGAAAAGAGTGCATGTCGGTAACGAGATCAAACTAGGTATGGAGATACCGATGATCGAATCTCGGACATGTAATATATCACGAAACAAAAGGATTAAGATACGAGCGTAAAAAGGTTCCGACGATCACAAGAAAGTCATCGTTGAATGTGTGGGAGTCAGTATGGGTCTCCAGATCCCGCTTCTGATTATTGATCCGAGAGGGGTCTCGATCATGTCCGCATTATTCGCGAACCGTAGGGTGACACACTTAAGAGACACCGACATCCATTTGGAGCAAAAGTTTCATGCCGAAAAGAATAACAAGCGCAGGAATTTATTTCACTAGATACCGAAACGGGTTTTCGGGTGAAATTGCAGAAAGTGTTTCTGCATGTGAAATGAAATACTAGCAAGGGGTTATATGTGAATGTTTGTCATTAAAGTAATTGACAAAATTCTGAATAAATAAAAGGAGTTTTATTTAATGAGAGTTTGCATTAAATTTGGTGGAAATTTAATGGGAATTTGAGTGGGTTTTTGAGTGGAGAAAATTGAAGGGCCATTTTGTGAGTGGAGTGTCCACCCACATGAATGAGGGAGAGGTGCGGGCACCCTCCATAGCCGGCGGCCATGCCCCCTTGGGCTGCCCCCCCCCTCCCCTATATAAGGAGCCCCTCCTCTCACTTCTCACTCACACCTCCTCGTGAAGGATCTCTCTCCCCCTCTAGAATTTATGCCCCATGGTCTCGGACTAGCGAGATACATGTTCCCGGTGGCTATTCGGCAAGACAGAGTTGTGCTTCCGCTGCATCGCTGGAGCGAGGAGGCGGAGGTTGCTCGGTGCCTCGAACGTGTGTGCGAGCACGGATGCGCTGCTGTTTTGTGGCGCTAGGACTTCCTCTCGATCTTGAGATCGGCAAGAGATCGTCTACATCAACCACGAGTTTGGACTCGTTAAGCTTTGTCGGTCTTCAAGGGTATGTTCTCTACGGATTTACATCCGCCCGTTGTTTGTATCTAGTAGATAGATCTTGGTACATAGTTGTTCCCATCGTAGGAAATTTTTTGTTTTCTATGCTGCGAACCCTACAGGAACTTCATCACTGAGCTTGGCGTGGTTCCAAGTGCATTGGACCCACTGGAGATATTGTGTGACAACACTGGCGCCATAGCACTCGCTAAGGAACCAAGATATCATCCAAAGACCAAGCATATCAACCGCAAGTTTCATATAATCCGAGATTATATAGCAGATGGAGATCTGAAGATTAGCAAAATACATACAGATCTGAATGTCGCAGATCCATTGACTAAACCTCTTCCACGTGTAAAACATGATCAGCACCTCAGTGCCATGGGTGTGAGATTGTTGCCAGATGTAAACTAGATTATTGACTCTAGTGCAAGTGGGATACTGTTGGAATTATGCCCTCGAGGCAATAATAAAGATGTTATTATTATAATTCTTGTTCATGATAATGTTTATATTCCATGCTAGAATTGTATTAAGCGGAAACTTTAATACTTGTGTGGTTTGTGAACAACACCGTGTCCCTAGTACGCCTCTATGGACTAGCTCATTGATCAATGATGGTTAAGGTTTCCTAACCATAGACATGAGTTGTCAATTGATAATGAGATCATATCATTGGAAGAATGATATGATGGACAGACCCAAACTAGGCGAAACAATTAGATCATGTCATCGTGTTCGTCTTTGCGAAGCTTTTCTTATGTCAAATATTGTATTCCTTAGACCATGAGATAATACAACTCCCTGGTATCGGAAGAAAGCTTTGAGGTCATCAAACGTCATCCTATGAGAGGGTGATCATAAAGGTGTCTCTCAGGTGATCAGAAAGTATCTGTTGGGTTGTATGTATCGAGATGGGATTTGTCCCTCCCAAGTCGGAGAGATATACTTCGGGCCCACTCAGTAATCGATATCAACACCGCTTGCAAGCATGTGGTTAAGGAGTTAATCACAAAGTGATATCGGATTACGGAACGAGTAAAGTACTTGCTGTGAACGAGATTGAACTAGGTATGACGGTACCGATGATCAAATCTCGGGCAAGTAAAATATCGCGAGACAAAGGGAATATATATATGGGATTGATTGAATCCTGGCATCGTGGTTCATCCGATATGATCATCGATGAATGTGTGGGAGTCAATATGGGTGCCCAGACCCCGCTGTTGATTATTGATAGAAGATCATGTCTGCATATTCTCGAACCCGCAGGGTCACACACTTAACGTGTCTCGACGCTAGGATAGATTGGATAATTGGTTTATGAGTTTTTGTTGGAGTCTCGGATGGGATCCGGGACATCACGAGAGGTTCCGGAGTGGTCCGGAGAATAAGATTCATATAAGGCAGTGCAGTTTTTGCAGTTCGGAATTGTTTCGGATTAATCAGTATTGTACCGGAAGCTTCTAGAACCTTTCGGAAGGGGACCAACGTGGCCCCACCTTCCGGGAGGGGGCATGGGCCTATGAGAGAGTGCCCTGGCCGCATTGGGCCAGGGGCACAAGGCCCCATAGGGCCCAGCCGGCCAAGAGAGGTTTAAACTCGAGATAGACCTTCTAGAAGGGGGGGTTTCCTTGCCCCCCACTCCTTATCCTTTGGGGCCGCCGTTTTGGGCTTGGGGGAGGGGCTAGGGCTGCGCCCCCCCTCTATATAAAGGGGCCGCCGCCATTGATGCCATCGAGGGACAGTTTCGCTAGGACATACTACGCATCGACACAGTAAGTTCTTTGCTAAACCACTGGTTATCGCTTTACTTTGCCTCGGCATAGAGCCAGCCCTGGGCGCGTCAGCGGGTTCCACGTAGCAAGCATACGCCGAGGGGGTTGCTGTCGGCGTAAGCCCATGCTACGCCGAGGGTTGGGGCCGTCGGCCCAGCTCCACGCCTGGGAAAGCCTAGCGCCCGTCACGTGGTCGGGCTACGCCGAGGGCCCGGCCGTTATCGTACCGAGTGCATCGTTAGTCGGCCGCGTGACAGCAGAGTCGTCGTTCGCCGACGGTTTCTACACCGACAGGCGCACCTTGGCCGTTGGCACCTCCATACGCCGACGACCACGGTTGCTCTGCCGAGGAAGAGCTCCGCCGAGAAGGATACGCCGAGAGCAGCCGTCGGCGTAGCGTACAGCGACGGTTTTATAGCCTACGCCGACTGCTTTTGGCACTCGGCATATCGTGTGCATCCTGTAGTGCGTGCATGGCGTGCATGCATGCACACGCCATGCATGCACGTTGGCATTAATTCCGTGCAACATGCAACGGGCTGGCCAGAACAAGCAGAGATGAATTTAAAACCAACCCAACACCTTGACGATGGAGAAGAACATGAACACTCCCTAACTGTTGGCCAGGGCGGACGAGGCCCATCTATGAAGGTGGTCGGCTCCTCCGTGCTTGATGATCCTGGTGGTGGGATATGCCACAGGGGAAGCACGTGCCATGGCAGCCGTGGATGTGCTAGGGGTATCAAGAAATTATCATGATAAAAGTTGACACATGTCAGGATCAAAATTCTATAAATATAATGATGAATAATAAATAATTTGAACATAAATGTACAAAATGTGTGTGCGCGCGCGTGTGGAAAGATGATGGTCGACGCTTCTTCCGGCACTGTGTGTGCGCGCGTGCGTACGTGTATGTGTTTGTGTGAGTGAGAGAGAGAGAGAGTATGTAGTGTGGATCGTGTGCGTGTGTAAGAGAGTATGTCTTCGCGAGAGCTGGACCGACAACCACATGAGCTAGCCCTTTTTTAACAAGGAGAGGGATCCCAAAGGATCCCGAGCTGCAATTCATATATTAAACAGTGTCATGACTTCTTGCAAAAAGGATCTTGTTGAAAAGAAAATAGGAAACGTGATCCAATCCTTGATCCTCTCCACCGTCAGTGAGCTTCCAACGCTGGCGGCCTGGACTGCACCGGGGACGAACCACTTGGCAGAGAGCAGGGGAGAACTCCGGCGGGTCGCTCAGATCAGGGCCTCCACAGTGGAGGTTGAAGATGGCGCCATCATGGCGCTTCAACTGACCGCTCCATGAGCCAAAATTCACGGCAACAATCCAGGCGGCCGTGTAATACGCTCGTCGATGCGGCAGGTAGTCATCGCACCACCCCTAGGAAGTGGCAAGGAGCTCCCTAAGTCGCTTCCTCCCCTCGTCTCCATGACCGGCCGGAGGGAACGACAGAGGCCAGCAGCCCCGCTTCATGAGGTGGCCACAGGCGCAGATGTTGTGGGAACTCACCTCGAAGGGGACCTCCGTCGTCTTCATCCAGAGAAGCACATCGAAGTGCCTTGTTGGTGACCGTCTTGTACATCGCCGATGCATCAAGGCGGGGCAATATCCTCAACTACCTCATGTGCCAGCGAACTCCTCAGCAGCCTTCCTCTCCCCCTCACCACCTCGGCCGGTCACGGGAGGAAGACAACCAGAAGCACCCAACGACAGCAGGAAGAAGCGGCAGACCAATTTATTAGAGGAGATGGTGGCGTTTCCTACCACCCCTAGCTTCGTCCAGTCAAGCAGCAAGGCAAGAGGGAAGAACCCTAGAGTACCACGGATCTGGCTGCAGAGATCCGGAGTTTGCCTCCAACTACCGGGGGGAGAGCCCACTACCGGCATAAGGCCGAAGACACATGAGCTAGCTTGAATTGGTTTCAGGGAATCAACAAGAGTGGTGGTGCAGAAGCAACTATTGCGTCAACTAGAGGAGCTCCGTGGGGCTGGCATCGACAAGAGGAGCTCGATGGTTTCGGGGAATACGCGAAAGATCGACATTGACCCTGTTAGGACCCCTCTGTTGACCGGTGGAGGCTGCTTGGTTTATTCCCATCACGACTTCAGAAGGAGGCCACACCCAGCATATAAGGGAGAGATTTCTTCCTCTCTTCAGTCCAAGTTTTTTTTGAATAACAGCAGGAGAACTGCTATATTCATTGCGATAGTAGAAGAGTTTTTACGGAAACTTTTGTTTCTGCCCAAATTGGTAGAAACTAAAGGGCGCCCCATATATAAATTCAACCAGGGTCAAAAGGCGTACCCCGACCTGCATTACTAGCGGAATTGGTGCCCGTGCTAGCCTCCAGGTGTTTGCCTCTTCTTTTGGAGAAAGTTGGGTCTCTTCTTATTGTTAGTTTGTGTGCGCATAAATGTCTAGAACGTAGACTCCAAGTGTTGAGTTGGCCAAGTGGATGCTAACACATTCCTAGATGCTAACACATTCTTGCATGTACACTAGCTAGACTTAACAATGGATGAGTGGATGGCCATAAGATAATCCTAAGGTTTGCCGACTCTCTGTTTGGGCTCTCGAGGAATATGCTAGTGCGAAGTGGACCTTTAAGCACACTGTTAACATCCTGGAGCTGTTTGGGAGGCATACTTGTAGTCAGGGCGAGTCATATACTATGTTTGCAATTCATCCAGATCGTAATTTGATTTTTCTTACCAACGGGAAGGAGAAGACTATCTCATATGATATTGATAGGTACTGATTGATCTTCATATACTCCCTGAGTCCTAGTTTAAAGGACACAATTTGCAAACCATGCAATCCCAAATTACTTTCGTGTGAAAAGAATAAAATGCTTACATGCACATGTGTGAACAAATGTGAACGTTTTGCTAGCTCTTCTTTTTCTCATGCATGTTCTTCTCCACACTATTAAATGGACCAATTAGATGATACCTACGGCCCAGAGAATTGTTAATTGTGTCCTTTAAACCGAGACAAAGAGAGTAATATCCAAGTATTGTGAAAGTTGAAGCAGTCATATTTCTCTCGAGAATTGCAGCATCTCATTCGGTTTTAAGTTCGTGCGATATATTAAAATATTGTGAAGAAGAAAAGCCTCACAAAACCACTATTGTTGGTTGGTCGTCTACGACATAAGATACATGAAATACACCTCAATATGCATTGTACGTTTCTAGAAGCGGCATTCAGAAAATATAACTTCCATGGTTCTAGATCTCAAGTTCCTATCCTCACGCGCTAATTGTTGAAGTTGGGATCCAAATTCATAACTTCTGATGAGTGGATCTCGGCCCATCGCTGATGAAGAGTTTAAGTATATGTCAAAGGTTCCATATTCTAGTGATGTTGGTTTCTTGATATATGCCATGGTTTGTTCTCGACTTGATTTATCATATGCTATGAGTTTGATAAGTAGATATATGGATTATCCCGGTAAAGAATATTTGAAGGATATTCAATGGGTTTTTGAGTACCTTCATGGCACTTTTAATGCTTGTTTAAAGTTTGATAGGACTGGTGAGAGAGTCGTTAGCTATATATGTGGATTCAGATTTTGCTACTAATTTAGATAAGAGAACATATCTCACAGTTTATGTGTTTCATGTTGGTGATTGTGTTGTTAACAGGAAGCCAATGTTGTAGGTTGTTGTTACCCAATCTACCACTAAAATAGCACTGAAACCGAATAGATGACTATTGTTGAAGCTTGCAAAGAATTTGTTTGGTTGGAAATTTTGTTTGCTGAGCTTTGTAGAGATGATTATCGCATTACTTTGTTTTGTGATATTCAAAATGCCATATACCTTACAAAGGATCATATGTTCATGAGAGAACAAAATACATTGATGTCAAGTACCATTTTGTTCAATACATTGCTGCTCAAGGTAAATTAATGATATGCAAGATCAACACTCATGATAATCATATCGATATGATGATTAAATATGTTTCTGCTGCTAATTTTGAGCTTAGCTCGAACTTAGTTGTTTTAACTGATTAGTCCAAGTGGATATTGGCACCAAAAATGGTTTCTTTGTTTCCTTAGGAGATGTTACCGTTAATGCTACAAGAAGAAGTTTGTCTCAAGGTAGAGTTTTGATCCAAATTCATTAATGAGGCTAACTTCTGATGAGCAGATATTGGCCTATCGTTGAAGGTCGTAGACATAGAGACGACGTGGAGGGCTATGTGGTGGTGGTCTACTGGAGGCGGGGACCTGATTTGGCTTGGCCAAGATCTGGCTGCCGACGGCTGGAATGGTCCTCCTATGGTATGTAGGGCTTGGCACTGAGTGGCGTGGTGGACCACGGTTGGTGCGGCTGCGCGCCCACAACGGTCTTTGCTGCCTTGACACAACAAGCGGTGAGGGTGGCGCGAGCTCGGGCCATGCGGCGCAACACATGGCGGTGCTTCTAGCAGAGGCGACGGTAGGGTGGCGATGCGAGCGGCTACTAGCAAATGCGGATGTAGGAGGGAAACACGGTAGCCCTGGTGCATCAGAGCGGCGGTAGGAACTTCACGGGCCTAACTTAGGTTCGGCGAGGCCCGAACATGGCCTGGTGTATTTCTGCTGCTACGCCCGGTCAGCAACCACCTCCGGTGGTGGAGGGCGGACCCCTCTGCTGTGTGGCTATGTCTGATAGCTGATCCTTCACCGACCTACTTCGCCTGAGTCGATAGCCGATGCATGTCATTTCTTGGTCTTGAGATCAAGGACGCTAGGGTGGTAACTCCGGAAGGTGGATCGCACGGGCGTCTTTATGGCGGGCGATGTGGTGATAGTGATGGTCCTCTCCTTTGGTTCACTTGGCTGGCAAGGAGTAGACGACGGGGGTCCTTGGTGGTGGCGTCGCTTAGGCGATGCCATCTCTTGGATTGCGTTTTGAAGGCTGGACGCAGGGACAAAGCATAGACCGATGGCGGGCATGGCAAAGGTATTTTCGGACGAAAGCTCTGTGTTTGGACGCCAAAGACAGCGATGCCTACGGGTGTCGTTACTCTATTGGAGGCGGCGTTGTGGGAACCTTACTTGCGTTAGGGATCTTGGTAAAAACTCTTGACCGTCGGTCTCCGGATACTCTTGGGAGTGTCGTCGTGGAGCTCTATTTCACTCGGTCTCATTCTTGTCGCCTGTGACTAGTCTTGATTGTTCTTGTGTATTTTATTTATCTTTGATCTGGTGTATATATAAGAGGTTCTCATCGAACAATACCCAGCAAAGCTTGCCTGCGATCTCACATATAGAAATCAAAGAACATTTCTCCATTTCGTCACTACTACCTGTTAGATTGGACACTACTATACTATACACCACCAAACACATGCACGAAGAAGACACGAACCGCAGACATGCCGCATACACGTTCGCAAAAGCATGTGATGCTACTATGGAGAGTAGCTAGCTAGAGGCATTATATATATCAGGCCACAGTGACCGATTGAGATGAAGTTTGGAAATTAGTCTACGAACCGCAGACATGCCGCATTATCACCGAAATTAGTCTACGAAATTAGTGACTACTGATTGATGTCCTGAAAGTCGTTGATTGGAACCCACCAGCTTGAGGTTACATGCACGTTAAAACGGTTGAGTTAATTACGTTAGTGATAGCCTAGCACCTCGTGCTACCGGCCGGCGCATTTTGCCTATAAATTCAGCTCTGCTCTGCTCCCAGTACTCGTCAACCCAGCAACCTCAACATGGCTTCCTCCTCCTCCTCCTCCTCCTCTCGCCACGTCTCCCTCGTCGTCAAGGTGGCGCTGCTGGCGGCCATCTCCCTCCTCCAGGGCGGGGGGAGTGTGGCGGAGCTGTGCGTGGGGTACTACGATGACACGTGCCCGGACGCGATCTCGATCGTGCAGGACGTGCTGGTGGACGCGCACGGGTCTGACCCGCGCATCTTCGCCAGCCTCATCCGCCTCCACTTCCACGACTGCTTTGTGCAGGGCTGCGACGGCTCGGTGCTGCTGGACACCTTCGACGGGTTCGAGTCCGAGAAGGACGCCGTCCCCAACAAGGACTCGGCGCGGGGCTTCCCCGTCGTCGACGCCGCCAAGGCCGCCCTCGAGGACGCCTGCCCCGGCGTCGTCTCCTGCGCCGACATCCTCGCCATCGCCGCAGAGATCTCCGTCGAGCTGGTACGTTCTACATAGTACCAATTAAACTTGGATTCTTATATACTGTATGTACGTGATCCAACTCGATCATCGACTAGAGGTGCATGATCATGGATCATGATCGGTTCGGTTGGTAGGTTTCACGGTGCATGATAAGACGACTAGTGTCTCGTGTCTCGTGTGTCGTGTGTCGGTGCATGTGCAAGAAAAAGGACAGAATTACACATGCAACAAGTCGAGCAGGCCGATGATAAGAGAAATAATGTATATATGTTGATTAATAAGTTGGCATCATGTGTGTGGAATGTGGATGCAGTCCGGAGGACCCGGGTGGAGCGTGCTGCTGGGGAGGCTGGACGGCCTCACCTCCAGCAAAGCCGACGCCGAGAACCTACCAGGCCCCTTCGACGCCCTCTCGGTCCTCCAAGCAAAGTTCCGGAACGCCACGCTTGACGATACTACTGATCTTGTCGCCCTCTCAGGTAGCCCTCATTCCCTCAACCATCTCCTCGCATATTTCACGGTACTATACTGAGAAATATTATTTAGTAGTATGAATTTTTTGTTCAAGCATAGTTTTTGATGTGAAATTACTTTCATGACACTGGTGAAGCTTTTAAGGAAAAAATAAGAATTCCACAAGAAACTAAAGTTGAATTGCTGGTGTAAAACCAATGGAGAATGATCAAACACGTAATTAATAACTTGATTTGTTTTTGTTTCAAATGTCTAGGTGGCCACACTTTTGGCCGTGTGCAATGCCAGTTCGTCACGAACCGCCTCTACAACTTCAGCGGGACGAACCAGCCCGATCCGACCCTGAATGCCGCCTACCTGGCGTTCCTGTCACAGAGATGCCCAAGGAACGGTGATGGATCGTCGCTAAATGACCTCGATCCGACGACACCTGGCACCTTTGACAAGAACTACTACACGAATCTTCAGGTGAACCGCGGTTTTCTTCAATCCGACCAAGAACTCAAGTCAGACCCTGGCGCGTTGACGTCCACGGCGCCGATCGTCGATAGGTTTGCGAGCAGCCAGGATGCCTTCTTTAGGAGCTTCGCACAGTCTATGATCAAGATGGGGAACATTAGGCCGGTGACGGATCCTTCCCTGGGAGAAGTACGAACCCAGTGTGCATTCGTCAATGACAGTTAATGGAGGAGAAGACCACGTGGGGATATAAAAGTGTGGCATGTGCTTAATATTTATGTAATCATCAATGTATGAACAAATTTACCTCTTATTACTCTGCAGTTCATTGATTGTATCTCAAACCAATGCAACAACATTCTTGTTCTCACATGTGCAATAAAAAGGAAAGATTTCATCACCCTGTTTTCTTACTTTCATGTGCATCACCAATCTGAAGCTTGGGGACCAAGTTGAGCCTAGTGATTTAACTATGCAAAACATAAACAGCATCAATGACACCGGTGCGTTGTTGATGAAAACCACCTCACCTTACACCGAGATTCTCCTTCTTCCGTCTTGTCGTATTGTAGTTGGATTCTCCATCTTCCACCTCGCGCTAAAGGACATAATAATGTATAAGCAAGCCAATATAGAACTCATAGATTTATCTAGTAAACCTGAGCATATATAGTAGAAATAAGTCGGTGGATAAATATTATCCTACCGTGACACTATGTACATCGTATCGACCAAGTGTGCTTGGACGGACTAAGCCAGGAAAGTTCTAGAAGGCTCTATGTAGAAGGGAATATTTGAAGAGGGAGAAAGGGAACCAGAAGACCCACGGGACTTTCGTTCGTGTGATATGAGAAATATCACATAAAAGGATGGTGTCACCGACCTATCAAAAAGGAGTACCCCAAGCTTTTTTGAAGACCTAAGCAATCCAAGGTCCACATGTTGCAATCTCCACTGTATTTCCCCCTACAATGAAACCAAGGCAGGAGTACAATTTGAAATCTTGTTAATAACTTGAATAATGTTGCCAGCTCTTTGGATGTCTCTAGTGGTAATTAGTGTGAGAGAATCTAGTGTTCCTGTCTCTAGTGGTAATGATGATTGATATTTCTAAAGCTCGTATTATTAATTATGGTGGCTGCTTCTTTTGTGAAACTATATTATTTTGCAAAAAAATCCATATCTCAAAACTAGTTAATTCGGAAGATATGTTACAAAACATATGTTAGATGAGAAACTTGAAAGGTTTAACAAAGAAGCCTTGGTCGTAGTCTTGGGGATGTATGGGGGACTTTCCTTAAGATTTTTATTGGTAATATTAAGTTCATGCAATGCTTTATGTTTGACTAAGTGTGTAGACAAAATATCAATATCTAGAAAACCAAATCAATACCATTAGATTTATCACGATGCATTTTTCTTTGAATAGTATACATTTGGAATTGCAGATATAGATAATTTTTTCAACAAATTTGGTCAAGTTGATGAAGTTGGACTTTTCAAAAAACTTATATGCATCATATTATGGTGGCAAGGAGGGAGTACTACTGCTAGCATAGATGTTTTTGTCTTTATTTGGCCACGTGTTGGTTGTGGGCTCAAGTCTAACCGCTGCATTTTTTCTTTCAGTTGTCGGTTCAATTTATTGTTTTCATATTCTTACTCCTCATACTCGTACCTAGGGTTGGGTAAAAATGGTTTGGCTCTAGCAAAGTGTAATATACAAAATATTGTATTTTGTTATGCATTGAATAAACATGAACTAGCTTGTCTTAGCAAAATTCCTTCAAAAGATTTTGCTTAGGCCTATCGTACCACAGTTTGAAATCAAAGTTGAAACTAAATCACAGTTTGAAATCAAAGTTAAAACTAAATGATACCTTCACAAAATCTAAAAGAAATAAAAAAGAGCACTAACAACAGAAAGAAAAATGAAATACCTTGTATTAGCCAGTTTCCTCCACCATTTTTGCCCACCGCGCGCTACTCGTACACCAATTAGAAATTAGAAGTGGAGACTAAATCATACTTTAACCAATTCTAAAAGAAAAAAACAGAGCCTTGGAACAACAAAAGGAAGAGCAAGTAATGGCTTTACTCCATTCCAACCAACATCCTATATTTCTTTACTTCAGTTTCTTTGTTATTCTTGCCTTTTTTTTTTATATGCTGAAGAGGAAGAAAGAAAGGAAAAGGAAGATGTGAGACTCGAACACATAACCTATACACTTTGCCATACATTGTCTTTGCATTTCTGGCCCGCCGTTCACACCGATGAGCTTGATCGTGAAGAAGTTTGGCGATATCACACGGCCTCGACAGGACATATGTAACTAATCTATCTGAATCAAGGTTTACAACTATATTTTAATCCAGTGCTACTTCTTTAATTGTGACCATGCATGCTTAGTAGTGGCAACTTTTGTCCGCTCTGCAACTTTTAGCAAGGTTTACTTAGATGATGACTTGGACGACAAACCAATTTAGAGGCAGTGCCGTAGAAGCCGAGTTGTCAATTCCTGACCACATCAGACAAAAGCTGAGCTGGAGGAGTAGAGATAGCATCAAATCAGAGACTGCCATCCATCGATTGTCGTTGTGAGCAGTGAGCCAACCAAAAGATTTTTTTTTTTTGCTTTGTTTGGAGAATCAACCCCGCGCACTAAAAATCAGGATATACTAATTTTTGCATTGCCACATGTATCGTGTGGTGTCGTGCACCGGGCACACGCATACAAGTTGCACGACGAAAGAGACAGCAGCGGAAACACTGTATCTATAAAACGTGGCCAAGTTGGTTTTTGCGAATCATACTTACATTATTCAAATATGTCAGACATTACAACCTCGACCACATGCACTTAACAAATCCTCTGGGCAGAGGCAAGCCACACTGCGGTAAGAGAGCATTTGTTCTAGCAAAATTTGTCATAAAATAAGAAAAAGGATAGTAGTCCCCGGGGATCGTACGAAACGATCCTTTGGGCCGCGCTTCGTCAACTGTCCAGCAGGTCATGTACGGGTCATAGAAAAAAAACTGCCAACACAATCTTCACAAATCCACTCCTTCACGGTCTCACACCACTGCTTCAGCCAAACACATCTAGAGTTGGGCAGCCAAGTCTGCTCGCCGGATCTTCAGCGCACCGCCGTCGCGCCCTTCAGCGATTCTCTGTCGCCGCGCACCATCTGCTGCGGCCCCCTCCCTCCCCACGCCGTCGCGTCCCCGGCGAGAGAGCCATGAGGCCGCAGCGTGCCTCCGAGCAAAACAGCTGGCATAACTGGTGCTCCTCATCATAGACACCATGGCCGCCGCCGCCCAGGGCTTTACGTCCACCTCTAGGTCGTTGCCGCCGGACTAGGTCGCCGTTGTTGGAGCAGGCACTCGCCGTCACCAGAGCAGGCAGTTGTTGTCGTCGCCGGTCTAGGCCGTGCCGCCGGAGCAGACACTCGCGCGCCTTCCCGCCATGCCCGTTCTTGCCGCGTGTTGCCACAGTCCTTGCTGATCGTGCTTTGTGTGCGACGTGGCCGCCTTCCCGCCATGGCTTCGCTCCGGTGGAGTTGCTCGGCCGCGCCGCGGTGTTGCTACCCAAGGATACCGGCTTTGCTATCGAATGTCACTAGCGCTGCTACGTACGCCGTCAAGGTTTGCTACATGTGGTCCTCAGCGATGCTACGCGTGGGCTGGCAGTGGTGCTACAAGTGGCGTCGTGTTTTGCTACACATAGACGACGGTGGTGCTACAATAATATAAATATTTTGCTACGAGATCTCCGGTGAAGTCTCTGGTGAAGTTAGATTTGCTATAATAGGACATTTTTTTGCTACAATCGTTTAGTGGTTTTGCTATAATGACGCAATGTTTATGCTACAAGGTCTCCAACGAGGTCTCTCGGCGAAAGTTTCCGACGAGTCTCCGGCAAGATCTGCTTTGCTATATTAGCCCAAATTTTTTGCTACAATAGTTTTGTGATTTTGCTACACTAGCGCAAAGTTTTTGCTACAAGGTCTCCGGCGAAAGGCTCCGGCGAGTCTCCGGTGAGGTCGGATTTGCTACATTAGTATAAATTTTTTGCTACACGGTCGCTGGCGAGGTCTTCGGCGAAATC
This sequence comes from Avena sativa, assembly GCA_916181665.1. Lineage (NCBI taxonomy): Eukaryota > Viridiplantae > Streptophyta > Magnoliopsida > Poales > Poaceae > Avena > Avena sativa. The sequence continues at coordinate 32,686,028 of OV702285.1, read as the reverse complement.
TCCAGCGAGGTCCAGTCTGTTTTTCTATTTTCTGGACTGAACCGTTTTTTGCTACATGCAGCAAAAAGGAACAAATGTAGCAAAAGCGGGACTTTCTGTAACAAAAGCGGGATATTGATTAAAAAAAGGACACGTAGTTGGCTAGGGACCGGAGGATGAAAACACAAATCCCCCGGAAACGCCTAGTACTGCCCATAAAATAATTACTAATGTTCTGACATCTATGAATATGATTAATACAAATCTGACAGGACCAAATCAAGGTCTTGATCTCCTCTATTAGTGACATATAAGCTGAACGATCTCTCTCCTTGGTATTCAAAGTCTTGGCAATCTCTAGGCAATCTGTCTCGATGACAAGATGTTTATAGCTCTATTGTAAAGCAAGCGATAAACCATCCCTCATTGCTCTGAGCTCTGTATCTAAAGCATCTCTACAAGAGAAAAACATGGCCATGTTAGTTGTTAGTTATTATACCAAGCTAGTGAGACTGACGTATCAAAAGTAAGATGATGAACTTTGAGGAGAGTTGTCGTGGTCCCATGAAAAATAAGTGGGTGATGAGTGATAACTGCGCTCCAGTGCTTTCCTAGCATTTTCTTGCAAGAATTTGAAAAAAAAAATGCTCATATACTTCCAGTATTCTCTTGAACTTTATATAGTATTTTTCCACGTTTAGTCCTGCATCCAACTATCCAAGTCCTTATCTGGGGATGGGTGACGATCGTTTGTCACGTCTCTCCATCATCCAACCTCTTCCAACTATCTAAGTCCTTATTTTCCCACGTTGTTATAAAACATGGATAAAAATGAAATGGTTTACCTGTAGCAGACACATAATTATTCAGCCAGTACACCATATAAGTTGAATCGCCAAAATAGAAAGAACATCGATAAAGCACAGTCGTATGCACATTTGATGCACTAGTCGTCGACCTGTGCACATGCACGGGCTAGTATTTTAGAACACATAAATTTTAAATAATTGAGTTACATTAGTTAACTAATTGCAAGACGTGTAGAGAGGTAGGGTTTGGGGAATACCGAGCGTGGAGAGCGCCGTCCAGAGCTGGCAGGCCGTCTGTGCGGGCTCCATGACGAGGTCGAGGACGTCCTCCGAGACGAAGCCGTGGAGGGCGGAGAGGACGGTGTAGTCGTTGATGGCCTAGGTGGGGTCGTTCGGGTTGGCGGCCTTGGTGGCGTCGACGTGGGCAAGGAGGCCGTTCTTGCCGAGATGCGTGAGGAAGAACATGGTCCACTTGGAGTAGTTCGAGGCATCGAGGACGATTGGGATCGGGCCGCGGGCGGAGGAGACCGCCATCACGAGGTTGGAGGAGGGCAGGGTGGCTAGGGTTAGGCTGGGGGAAGACATGGCGGCGGCTGCGGAAGCTGCGGCGGCGGTGGAGGAGGATGAATCGGTTTTTAGTCTGATACCATGCAAGACATGTAGAGAGGTAGGATTTGGGGAATACCGCGCACGGCTCTAGGCACGCGGGGCTCCTATATATATATTGGCTCAAGGCCCAAAGTTACAGATATACAAGCCCATATGGGCCTAGGGTTAGAGTTTCCTAGATTAATTCTAACAGCTATACTCCCATGGATACAAATTATTAAGCACTCACATATTTAGTTCCTAAAAATGTATATCAAGTCATGGACCTCGTAAGCACTGTTTTAGATCTTCAAGCGACAAAAAATGTCATAATTCTGATCAAGGTAGTTCTCTTCCTTTCAACAACTTCAGACCTCATGCTTTAGCTAGATAAGTCACCGCCGTTTGTTTTATATACTAAGAAGATTCCATGAAACATATTCATTTAATGTTTTTTCCTCATAATGCATCTTGATTAATACAAGCTTGGTAACAAGAATAGAGAAAGTCAAGCTCACCCTACCCGAGTTGTGGTGTATACTAAAGCATGTTATGGTACCGAAACATTTCAAACCATATACATGTACAGTTATTGACTTTTTTTGACTTCTTATCACATAATTACATATGAGGCCTTCATTCAATAGTTACACTTTTATCATATAAACAAAGGGTGTGTAGGAATGTTTTTCAAATAGGACGCAACGACATCATGAAATGTTTTCTGTAAAACCACTATGCCTCGCTATAGAATTTTTATTTGAAAGGAATATTGTCACTGACGTTATGTAATAAAAAATAAAAGCACACCCCCTAAAAATGATGTCAAGGTTTGTACATATTAAAATTTGTATTTCGTGATATTTAACTTTGCACCTGGCATACTGTTTTGGCTCGCGTGACCCAATGGTCATGTCATCTAGAGTTCCCACTCTAATGGAAAACCCTTGTGGCTAACTTTATCCATTAGAACAAACAAATTGCACACACATCCTTGCTACTGATTTGTGTAACTTCAGAGTCACTTAATCTTCTCAAGGATATACCATCTTTCAGAACAAAGCTTCGGCAATGCAAAAGAAGAGTGATAGCACCATGAAAGAGGAAGAGACACTTGAACTTTCAAATACTAAATGAAGAGTGCTCTAGTTGGTAAACTAACATAATTAGATTTGCGCTGACAATGAAAATTAGAGAAAAGAATGCCACTTTTGATTGTTAAATGCATTAGATTCATGACTTGTTAGTCAGATTTCAATGGTAAGTTGAATTATCATCATCGTGTAATGCAGAGATTTGGATACTCAAGGGAAAGATAAATCTAGCACACAAAAGTAAAGAGCGTGAGAGAACACCAAAGGCGGTAGCTGGGAGAAAAAATGGTAAATTTGTAATACTGAATTGGTAGCCACTCCCTCCTATGCCAAAGATGAGTTAGTGACAATGACGCGGTGATTTTCCCTCGGTGGAGGCTTCAGAGAAGCGGAATCTTCTCACTCGCGGAGTAGGAGAAGACTTTCGCCTCCGCCGCCGCCTCTCTATCTTGCAGGAAAATTATGGAATAGGTTTTTTTCATGATAAGAGGTTATCATAAAAATACGGGGGCGACGAGACCCACGAGACGCCGATGGCCCCCCATGGAAAGGCCAGGGTATCACGCCACGCCATGGGGCCGATCTAGGGCCTCGTGGCCTCCTTGTTGACTTCTGATGCCCATGGTTTTCTTTCCGATAAAAAACATCCATTGTATTTCCTTATTTAATTTGAGTACCTCAAGGTCCCTAAAACATAAAAAATATGAAATAAGAGGTTTTGTGCCTCCGGGGATTAATAACAAAACAAGAGACTTAATAAGAAATGTAGGGGTTCGTGTTGGAGATATGCCCAAGAGGCAATAATAAAGTGGTTATTATCATATCTTCATAATTATGATAAATGTTTACATACCATGCTATAATTGTATTAACATGAAACATTAATACTTGTGTGATTTGTAAACATAAAAGAGTCCCTAGTAAAGCCTCTTGTTAAACTAGCTTGTTGGTTAATATATGATCATGGTTTCCTGATCATGAACATAGAGATGTTATTAACAACAGGGTCATATCATTAGGAGAATGATGTGATGGACATACTCCTGTAGTTAAGCGTAGCATAAAGATCAAGTCATTTAATATAGTTCATTTGCTATAAGCTTTCTTATATATAGAAACCTAATTCCTTCGACCATGAGATCATGTTAATCACCATCACCGGAAGGATGCTTTGATGACATCAAACACCACACCGTAACTGGGTGGCTATAAAGGTGGCATTGAGTGTTTGGAAAGTATGGGTTGAGGCACATGGATCAAGAGTGGGATTTGTCCATCCATATGACGGATAGATATACTCTGGGCCCTCTCGGTGGAATATCATCCAATTAGCTTGCAAGCATGTGACTGGCTCACAAGGCATCACATATCACGGTAACGAGAAAATAGTACTTATCGGTAACGAGGTTGAACTAGGTATGCAGAGATACCGACGATCAAAACCTCGGATAAGTAAACTATCGTGAGACAAAAGGAAATTGGTATCGTATGTAAGTGGTTCATTCGATCGCAAAGTAATCATAGAAATATGTGGGAGCCATATGAATTTCTAGATTCCTCTATTGGTTATTGATCGAAGAAGTGTCTCGGTCATGTCCGCATAATTCACGAACGTAGGAAGACACACTTAAGGATTCGATGTTGTTTAGTAGATATGGAATGTTAGTTGGGATACCGAATGTTGTTCGGAGTCTCGGATGGGATCCGGGATATCACGAGGAGATCCTAAATGGTCTGGAGAATAAGATTCATATAAGGAAAGTCCAATTCCGGAGTTCGGGAAACATTCCGGTGTTTTCATCGGAGAGGTTCTAGAAGGTTCACCGGTCCGGAAGGAGAATGGTCCATGAATGTGTCATGGGTAAGTGGAATGATTAGATCATATCCTAGGTCACTTGGTGTGGTCATTTGTGAGAGAGAATTAAAGCTCTAAATTGAAAGTCAAACGGGAGGTTTGAAAAGTCAAACTGAAACAATAGTTTCCTAGTGGAAGTAGGGGAGAGTCCTTCTAACTTGGGTTTGGAAGTGGATTCAAACTCACCCCTCCCAAGGCTGCCCCCCCCCCCTCTCATAAATAGATGGGGAGGGTTGCCCCAAAGCACCAAGCCTAGCCCCTCTCCACCCAAGCCGCCGCCGCAGTCGGTCACACGTTCGGTACTCGATAAAGACCTTCCTCTCCCTTGTTCCAGCAGGCAGCGGAGGTTGTAGTTCTCCCCTCGCGATTCCGGCAGCACGACGACGTGGTGTCGGAAGTAGAGGGAAGATCCCGCAGGGCTTCGCCTAAGTCGGTGCGAGTTATGGTGGAATCAGGGTTTCTCGGTGATCTAGGGTTTAGAAGACCGGGAGGAGGAGGAGGTGTCGGCGGCGGCACGGCGGTGGGGCTGCGGCGGCGGCGGCTCGGGTGGAGAGGGGCTGGGCTTGGTGCTTTGAGGCAGCCCCCCTCTATTTATGAGAGGGGAGGCAGCCTTGGGAGGGGTGAGTTTGAATCCACTTCCAAACCCAAGTTGGAAGGACCCTCTCCTACTTCCACTAAAAGTCTCGGTTCCAATCCACTTACAACTCCAACAATAGCATGACACAGCGCGAATCCAATGGTTTAGCCGAGCTCTAACTCAAATATCGGCCAACTGAGAATCAGCAAAACTGGCCAAATATTACTTGAGTTATGAGATTTATGCTTGTTCTCACCATCGGCAGATTTTTCTCCTAACCAGCTCCCTAGCATCCGTGATGAACAAATTCCTTCCATACCTTATTGGTTTTTTCGATTTGTAACGCATGAAGCACAAAATAAAAGTGAACCGATGTAAGGCTCATTAATTTTGGTATGATCCTGACCCACAGCACATATTTCTTGCGAATGACTAACGACCAAACTAGTAGTACGATTCTACTCTATACTCTCTTCGTCCATAAATAAGCATACTTATATCATTGTCAAAAAAAATTAAAAATTGATAAACTTTGTCCAGCTACACTTATGACATTAAAATAGTATTACTAGATTCATTTTAAAATACTAGAGTTTTATAATATACCCATTTAATGTCATATATGATACTATTTTTTTAAAAAAAAATAGTATATATTAATATCGCAGGAATACCAATTACACTCGGTCTCCATAACAATGCATGCCCTAGCGGCGTTACGGATACACATAGCCTAGAAAAAACGATGTTTAACTTAGTACAAACCTAAAGGTATAATTATTTGATTACGGAGGGAGTAGTCAGATGACTACAGAGAGGTTCACGTGATGATCCTATAATTGCATTTTTATTTGTACACACTCCACACTTCCACAGCAACCTCAAATCATTGATGGTAGGGGAATCTGCGATAGGTTGATCAGCATGATGTGCCAACGATGCCAGCGGCCAGCGAGCCTTAATGTTACGGTTGCATCTCCGCTTCACGATAGCAACGCGCGCGCACTCCGATCTCGCTCGCCCGGACATGGATGGCATCCCTACTATACGTGGGTCACCAGCATACTATACTACTATGTGGCATCTACTCATGCATATGACAAGTGTAGCTCACATGTAAGTGTCATGCATGTACTTATCATGTTTGTTTTGATAAGTTAATTTTATGTTTCCTACGACCATGCATTTCTACGTACATTGCTGGTGCCGCGCCCCTAGCTAAAAGTAGCCCCTCATCATCATGATCATGTGCATAGATGATGCATCCATGGAAGTCAGCCGTCGTCTTCCAACAGGGAAGAAGGGAAGCTTCGCCGATCTTCTCTCTTGACAGAAGGTACTACTGATTGTATATTATGTGAAAGTTGGTGCCATCACATTTTCTCGAGAATTGCAGCGTCTCATTCTGGTTGTTAGTAGTTCGTGTGGTATTAATTGTGAGGAGGAGGATGAGGAAGAGGAAAACTCTGTTAAAACCCCTCAGGTTGTCTAGCTACGAGATATTGCTACAAAATGCACGAAATACATGTGTACTATTACACATCTGTTCTAAAATGTACTACTTTCTCCGTTCAGAAATAACTGACTTAATACATTCGAATCTAGACAGATCTAAATCAATTATTTTTGAATGAAAGTACTCCATTCTTATACGTCGAGATATTTAGGGAACAATTCATTGAAAGTAGTATGTATTCGTAGGCGGCTACCAAACATCTTATACGTCGAGATATTTAGGCAATTCGAGTACTCCCTCCGCCTGGCAGAGGATATCGTATATTTTTTCTGGATTCGCATGTATTTTACGTGTTTTCGAGAAATAAACCATGTGATGATGTATGGAAATGGTGCACACGTAGTACGTACAATTCAGTCGCAGTCACCCATTGAATCGGAAACACCAAAGAAAGGACCGCGACCAAGTTTGAAAAGTAGTCCAAGCTAGGGAGCTGAACTAACTGATTGCTCCCCGCCCAGTTGTTGATTGGAACGGAACAAACCTATATCTATCCGTCTATCTGGAATTCTATCTATCCTACGTACATTTCCATTTCCATTTCCATTTCCTGCCCACACACGTAAATTAAAACGATCTGTGGAGAATGGGCGCGCATGAAATGTTAAAACGAACTTGATCGAGTTAGAATTTGGCCTATAAATACTCAGCTCCCTGCTCGTCCCATCCCAGAACTCATCTCAGCCTTAACGACACACCATGGCTTCTTCTTCCTCCTTCTCTAGCACCAAGGCCGCCATGGCCGCGTTCCTCGTGGCCGTCTGCCTGCTGAACTACGGCGGCATGAGCAGCACGGAGGCGGCGGCGCTGTGCGTGGACTACTACGACTGCACGTGCCCGGACGCGTACAAGATCGTGCAGGGGGTGCTGGTGGAGGCGCACAAGTCTGACACGCGCATCTTCGCCAGCCTCATCCGCCTCCACTTCCACGACTGCTTCGTGCAGGGCTGCGACGCCTCGCTGCTGCTGGACACCTTCCCCGGCTTCGAGTCCGAGAAGGACGCGCGGCCCAACAACGGCTCGGCGCGCGGCTATGGCGTCGTCGACGCCGCCAAGGCCGCCCTCGAGAAGGCGTGCCCCGGCGTCGTCTCCTGCGCCGACATCCTCGCCCTCGCTGCCGAGATCTCCGTCGTGCTGGTACGTACGTAGCGTACCTCTCGTTGTTTCATATTACAGTTGTCGAGCTCGATCCATTAGGGGTGCATGATTGGTAGCTTTGGTAGGTTTCACGTAGCTTTCCGAGTGCATGATTTGACACCGACGTGTCGTGTGACTTGTGTGTCGGTGCGTGTACGTGCTCATCCAACGGACACATATGTGCAACTGTGCAACCAGGTATGATACAAATGCATGATACTCTGGTTATTGGTTGATTGCAATATTAATTAATATAACGAAACGAAAGCCTATTTTGAGAAATTACTTTTGAGAATTTTATCACTTCAACGCCAGTTCCTGTGTCGGACAGTGTGGGCGTTCGTGTCCCGTCGCATGATGTCAGAATCCATTAAGTTTCTTTTTTCAATGTATGTGTAGTCCGGAGGACCTGGGTGGAACGTGCTGCTGGGGAGGCTAGACAGCAAGACCTCCAACATCGCCGGCGCTCAGAAGCTACCAGGCCCCAACGACGGCCTCAAGAATCTCACACTCAAGTTCAACGACGTCGGGCTTGACACTACCGACCTCGTCGCCCTCTCAGGTAACCAAACGACCGCACAGAATTCCCCTATGTGCTCATTACTATACACTCACATAGGAGTACTACTACTCCCTCCATACCAGATTGTTGGGCTAAATTACAACTAGGACCAAGGTGGTTTCTTCTTGGCTGGAAAAAATAGAAAGAGAAGTAACGAGTACTACTTCTCAAGTACATGCATGAGAAGTAAATGGAGCGCATGCAGTGGTTTGGGACGTTTTTTAGGAGAAAATAAGCCATGCATGGGAGTTAATTGGGGCAGTTAATACACAATTTAGCCTAATACTAGCCCAGTAATCCGGCATGGAGGGAGTATTATTCATGAAACTTGCTTCTACTTACGGACTTGAGACGGAATTAACTGTGTCTCTGTTTCAAATGTCCAGGTGCCCACACTTTCGGTCGCGTGCAATGTCAGTTCGTCACGGACCGTCTCTACAACTTCAGCGGGACGAACCAGCCCGACCCGTCCCTCAACGCGGCTTACCGGTCGTTCCTCATCCAAAGATGCCCGCGGGGAGGCAACGGATCTTCTCTAAATGACCTCGATCCAACCACACCTAACACCTTCGACAAGAACTACTTCACAAATCTCGAGGTGAATCGTGGCTTCCTTCCGTCTGACCAACAGCTCAAGTCTGACCCCCTTGCGTCGACGACGACGGCGCCGATCGTCGATAGGTTTGCCGGTAGCCAAAGTGCCTTCTTTAAGACCTTCGCGAATTCTATGATCAGGATGGGGAACATTCAGCCGCTGACGGATCCCTCCGTGGGAGAAATCCGGAAGCACTGCGCATTTATCAACTAAACTTGGCGAGAAGATTACGTGTGGATTGTACAAGTGTGGCATGTGTTGTATGTGTAAACATGGATGTAAGAGATAAATTTATCTCTTATTTTCCAGCTGAATAATTGGCATGTGTCTCAAGCCAATGTAACATCCCTTGCATGCATGCTAGCTTCTTGTTGTCGGTTGTGCAATAAAAATTGCAAAATTGTATAACCCGTTTTTCTTGCTTTTATGTGCATCATGGTCTTCGATCCGAAGCTTGACAACGATGTCGAGCCGGGTGATCTATAGTCGCCTCGTCTCATTTATGTGCTCAATTACAATCATTCAACATTTCAAGCAGAGTTGGTGTTAACACGCAACATTGATCATGCTTCTGAATGATGATTAGTAAACGAGACGTAATGCATGTTACTATAACATTTGACGGCGATGCAAAGCGGCCAAAGGATTTGGGAATGGTCACATGCAAATGCAGGAGGCTTCAACAAGGAAGTGCGGTAAACGTCATATTATCAGTTTAGGAGATATTTAGGAGATACTTCCTCTGTTCACCATATATAGGACGTTTTCGTAAACTAAATTAGTTTGCGAGTGCACATGGGGAATACTATTTATGTGACACTAGATATAGATGAGGCCATCAGGGGAATATCATCTGTACCAGAAACTGACAGCCGGAGGTACGTAGCGTGTCATCACCATGCGTGTAAGGAAAACTGACAACGAGCTGTTCCTGGTTGAACTGTTCCCTAGCGCCCCAATAAATCGTTACTAGATTACCTTTGGTTGCCTGCATCAATCAACATGTGGTCACCGCCTCTTCAGAGTTGGCAGGCTGAACACCTGTGCAATCAGGCAGAATATGATGGTATCCGAGACATCAAGAGAGCAATTAGCAATCAACAGTTCTTTTTTCTTTGACAACTGTGCAATCAACAGGGTTGTTGGTGTGCTAGTGATTATATACAGATGGAAGGTTCAAACTTTGTTTTCCCATCACTTGGTTCGACGACTCTTCTTCGATGGCCTAGATTGATTGGATCAAATATAAGTCATGCTGTTGTGCAAATAATAGTAGGAAGATGTAGACCACTTCAAATGATTGTGTAATTTTTATAAACCTTTCGAGCGGAATTTGTTTTTGACTCCCGAACTCTAGTGCTCCCTTCATGTTAAGAAATTCAAAAATCATACTCCCTCCGGCCCAAATTAACGACCCGCCGGTCATTTTGTAAAAAGGTTTCTAAATAATCTCCAACAAACCTCATGGTTCGCACCGGCCGTCTCCCTTACTCGTCGCTTGCTCCGGTCCGATGGTTCGCCGCCGTCACGCTCGCCCTAGGCCGCTGCACCCCTTCCCCCTGCCACACGCCGCTACACCCTCCCGCCCCACGCCGCCGCTTCCCCCATGATGCACTGCCGCCGCCTAGCTCCTCCGCTGCTGCCTATTGCGAAGGCACCACTGCCAAGATTGAACTTTTTTTGTCCAATACACTGCCACCGCCTTGATTCTCTGTGCCTCCTTGCAGGGCCGGTCCTTAGGGGGGGGGGGACTGGTGGGGCAGCCGCCCCGGGCCCAAAAAAATATAAGCCTAGCATACATATAAAATAAGATTTTTGTATTGGGCTTGTGGGCATCGCTCGACTTCTAGTGGCTAGTCCTAGACATTGATCGATTCATCGATTGTTCCGTTCCCAGGAAACTGCTCGATAGCGCGAGCGTTTTCTTGTATGGTTTTGCTAAAGAAAATCGGTAGTGGGCCGGACATGTTTAGAGCATGTAGCTTTGGGTGTTGCTAGACTATCAATCCTCGTATCCACTCGAAAAGTTGTTGGCATACCGATTAGAGACATATGAGATGGGTTCTTTTCAACACATCAACGCATGTCTCTTTTCTTTATTTATTTTTTATTTTTCTTACATAAGTTCCATTACATATTTTCTTTCTATTTCATTCCCTTTCATCATTTTTCCTATTTTTTCTTTGGTATATTTATTTCACGCTTTTTTCTTTCAATTTTATTTTTTCTTTACCTCGTATCATGTTTAAATTAGATATATATTTTTCATGACTTTGTTCCTTATGTCTCTAAACATTGTTTATGCTTATTCTAATTTTTTATCTCTTGCGATTTTTCTTCCAGGCTAAAATTGTGTTTCAGCAGTAATCGTGATTGTTTTCTCATGTTTCTAAACTTTTTTCTGTTTAAGTTCCATTCTAATTTTCGCACTTTGCTTCTGAATTTTCGGAGGAAATTTTATGGTATCATGTAAACATTGTTATTTCTATATGAATATTATAGTTAAAGTATACTTATAATGTTTATTTTTTATCATCTTATATATGCAACAAATATATTATAATAAGGGGTCTAAAATTTTAGTTTCGTCCCGGGTCCACGAAATCTCAGGACCGGACCTGCCTCCTTGGTTGATCTGCAAGCAGAGACACTCGATGTGCTCCCCGACAGTGAGGAATGAAGTTGATCATGTACACAAACTCAGATTTGCACCCCGAAAGCCCTCCCATGTTCGAGGGATCACTCCTACCGGTTGCTTAAGTGGAAATCACCTGACCGGTGGTACCAGGGAAGGTGCTGTTAGTACCGCTCCCTTCATAGGTCTAACGGTAGAGCGCCTCTTCCACACGTACGGCAACAACGGGCAGCTCTTGGCTGTAGTACCGCTAGGGTATTTTGAACCCGGTAGTACCGAGACAGGTACCGGCGTAGTACCGCTGAGAGTTTGTTAGCTACTCCCTCAGTCCGTAAATATACTTTTAACTTTTGTCTAAATCAAACTTTCTCAAATTTGATTAACTTTATAGATAAATATAACAATATATATTACATTTAATTAATTTATTATGAAACTATATTTGAAAACATATCTAGTGATATCAATTTAGTGTCATAATTATTGCTATATTTTTCTATAAAATTAATCAAACTTTACTAACTTTGACTTAAAGTAAGGCTAAAAGTACACTTATTTGCGGACGAGGGAGTAAGCTGCTTTTCGGTGCAGCTGGACCATGCTTCACTTGGTTGCAGGGCTGAAATTCGAGTCGTACGAAAGCCGCTCGACTCTCTAAATCTCGTCCAACTAACAAGTTAGCTTGGCTCAACTCGTTAATAGAACGAGCTTATATTTGAAACTCTGCTCGACTCGATAAACTGACGAGTAGCTCATTTGGCTCATTATAAGTTATGAACAGAAACATATATACGAAAAACTAGTAATTCTTCCACTAATTCGTAATTAGAACAATAATAGTATTTTCCATAATTTCACAATGGAAATATCAATGAAAAACATAGTAGCTCTACAACATTACAGGTGCAAGAAATACTAACAGTTTGACACTCATCTATGGATTTTGAACGAGTTTAATGAGCTAAACGAGCAACTCGCAGGGAGCTCGTTTAGCTTGGCTGAACAAACGAGCTCAAATCTAAATCGGCTCGACTCATTAGACTCCAAATTCGAGTCGACCCGAGCCAAGTCGCGAGCTACTCATTTAGCTTGCGATTTCGGGGTATAATTCCAGCACTACTTGGTTGGCTAATTGGTACATGCATCACCAAATACCAGTCGCACCATATGCTACAGATACTCTATTTCTGGTGTTCCCTGCTGCCATTGGCACAAACTGTAGGATTCACAACTACATGCACCACTCAATCGGGTCAATTTACTGAATTTTTCCATGACAAATGGATGGTGCTGGGAAGCCTGAAATTTGCCTACCCTGTGCTCTTCACGTTTGCGGCGGATCCGCATTGCACCGTGCAGTCTCGGTTCAGTGCCGGAGCATGGGTGGTTGTGGTAATGCAACTGCTTCTACTCACAACTTAAACTGAAAGGGAGTATCAGCAACTCATGCAAACACTGAATTCCAGTGACATTCAGATAACACAAAATTCAGACGTGTGGCACATGGTTACAACAGGCCTGGAACCAACAACGAAGGCATGCTAAGATATTTTCTCGATGTATGGAACAACCTGGTTTGCTGATGGTTCAGTTTGGAGGAAGGTAATTGCGCCGCGTCACAAAATTTTCATGTGGTTAACCTATCTAGTCCGTCAGAACGCAAAGGATAACATGGTGAAGAAATCATGGGTTGCAAGATGCAGGCTGTGATCAGTGCCCAGTGGTGGAGTCCATAGTTCACTTGGCCTACACTGCAAAAACTCTCAATATACTAGGATTCAAAGAAGAGGCTGATGCTTCCACATTGCTACCAGAAGTTTTGAATAATGCTCTGTCTAAATCGAGTTCCAGAGAATGGCCCTTCTGCTTTGCTGCTGCGTCTGGATTCTATGGAAAACGATAACTGATAAGGCTTTCAACAACCAGGACACAACACCACTTAGGCTTTACCGGGAGATCTCACAGGAACTGAACTGAAGCTATGGGCAACAACATCTAAAAAAGACAGAGCAGGCGTCAGGTTCTGGGAAGTTTAGATCCACAGCTAGAGGCCAGCAGCTGCATTTTCTGCCTTTCTTTTTTCTTCTTCTTTGTTTCATCTTTGTAATTGATGAAAATGTAAAACACTAACGTCAAGGCGCATTCTTTTACCTTCAAAACATAACATCAGCAAAGCCACCTGACGACAATGCCATTCTTGATCAATTTGAAAAGGTTGCACACAAAGTCACAAATGCAACTGATGAACACAATTGGGCAGAAGTGGCGCGGAACAGGTTATGAATGACTCGATTAGAAGAAGCTAGTGCAGGATAGACATAACATAATGCAGTCATATACCAAGAGAACTAACTAACTGATGCCATGAATCCAAAGACCATACTGAAACCAGCTGTATGAACTCTACCTGACGAGATAAGCAACGATCCAGTGGAACCTGTGATCGATCGAGCTGCCATTGCTGCAACAGTGAGCAAGCATCGATCACTGCACCGGTCGAGGCGCGGAGCCCAGGGCGAGCAGACCCTTCAGGACGGAGGGGCAGGTGGCGCTCAGATGCTGGAAGCCGTCGCTTGCCATGACCGCCTTCAGGTTCGCCGGCGAGCGGCCGAGGAAATCGAAGCATGCTTCCTTGAGCCCGCGGCAGCCGAGCGGTTCAGCCAGCGCGAGGATGTTGGCCGCCGTGCCGACGTCGATGGTCTTGCACAGGCTCTCCTCGCAGAGCAGCTTCAGCCTCTCCATGCCGTACCGGTGCGCCGCCACGAGCAGGTGCTGCGCCAGGGCGGCCTCCTCCTGCTTCGTCGTCGTCTCGGGCAGGGACAGGGAGTCGGTGTACACGAAGGAGAGCAGCGCCTTGAAGACCCGCGGATCCATCTTGTCCACGCGCACCACGTCGGAGGCGCCTCCCCGTTCGAGGAGCTCGGCGCTGAACGCCGGGGACCGTGCCGCGAGCAGCCAGCGGTGGGCCGCGAACCTCTCGCCGGCCACCTCGAACGTGGCGTCGGCGCCGTTCCCGGTCTCGAGGAGGCCGCGGAGGCAACGGTCCAGGTCGGACGGGGGCACGGTGACGAACGCCCTCGACAGCGCCGGAGCCGGCTCCACGGCGCGGAACCCGTTGATGACGACGATGTCGCACCTCACGGTGAAAGAATCGTCCACGAAATGCCTCGATTTCTCCAGATCTGCCCGCTTGATGAATTTCGCGCATCCCAACATTCCGTAGGTAATTAGAATCCCCTCTACGTACTTGATCGGCGCCGTCTTCATCTTCTTGGGGAAGCAGGGCACGAGGCGGCGCCGCTCCTCCCCCGCGGACCCGAAGCTGAACTGGACCCGCGCCGTCACCGGCCTGGCCACGCGCTCGTCGAGCACGAGGTGCAGGGAGACGTACCTCCAGCATGACACGTCGTCTCCGTTGGGGTAGTAGTAGATGCTCCAGCGGTGGCCGCCGACGGTGAACGGGTGGGACTTGAGTCCCTTCCCGGTGAGGAAGGCGCTCTTGGTGCTGGAGTAGCCCTCGATCTTGAGGATGTGGTGCCCGCGCTCTGTGGCGGAGACGATCTTGGAGGTGGACGACATTGCTACCGCTCGATCTCGCCGGTGAAAGCAGGGGGAGGAGTGGAGTGGAGAGTGTGGTCGTGTGTGGTTTTCTGGGGGAAGGAGATCGAGGAGTCCGGCAGGGGAAAGGGGATGGAGCGAAGGGTTTCCATTCTGGGAAAGGTTTGGAACTCCTCCTCTATGGGCTTTCGTGGCAATTGGGCCTTTGTGAAATACTCACACCATCCGCTGCTGGATCATCGCCTGGGCCTTTCCATTTGTTAACGGGTGCCATGTTTTTGTTAACAGGTGTAGTCATATAAGCACCTTAATGTATAAAAATCCTACCCTAAAAAATGTATAAAAAACCGAATTATTTGTCATAATTAATTCCTTGGCAAATAACTTGGAGCTGTATACAAAAGTAAAGAAAAATGGGTTATGCAGGGGTTAGGTACTTAGGTGACGGAGTCGATTACTCGTAGCACTACATGTTGCATAAAGACACGGTTGGGTAGCTGAAACAAAGTAGGCTGTGAAAATGATGGCCGGGACGCATGTGGCAAGGGTGGCCCGACCGACCATAACTAGGTGGTCGAGTCAGATGATTTAGCCGGGCTCGTCCACGATTGTTGTATGTCCATTTAGCGGCAGAATGGATAAAAATAACCCAAATTCGAAAGGATTTCACAAAATGACCCATCTGGAAAACTATTTCACTAGCACTAATCCTTTTTGTAGCGCCTAACAGCAAGGAGTGTAGCGCCTTTCAGCTAGGCGCTATGCCCCTGCCAGCGTGGCACCGTCTGGCCCCTCCCTGGCCCACCCCGCCGTGTGACGCCCAGACGCTATGCCTGGGGCGACTAACGCCCAGGCGCTATGCCCAGGGTGTAGCGCCTGTCTGATAGGCGCTACACTTTAATGTGTAGCGCCTAGAAGAAAGGCGCTACACCCTGGGACATAACCTGTCGGGCGCAGCCCCCTCCCCACCCCTCCCCATTCACTCCCAGCTCGACCCAAGGAAGGAGAACAGCAAGGAGGCGCCCCCTTCTCCCCCCCCCCCCTTCCCCTCAAATCTCTCACATTCGAAGCTTTATTTGGTGGATTTGTGCCTCTCCCCAGCTGCTATAGGTACCCTCCCTCATTCCCCTTCGTTTTGACCTTTGGAAATCTTTCATTTTGGTTGGACTTGGCTTAAAACCCTAGAAATTTGATTTGGAGAGAAATGTTTGGAAATTTGTTAGATTCATTGGCCAATGTTGGTTATAAAGATGTGTATGAAGCATTTAGTTAGGTTTAGGGTTGTTGAAATGACATTGTTTGGTATATTGGAATGTTATGGCTAGGGTTAGGGTTAGGGTTTGCTTATGTAAGAGAGGGTGTTCTTGTTAGCTTTATGGTTTGGCATTTCCCTTGTTACGGAAGTCGTCCGGCGTCCAGCGATTGAACTGTTTCCTTGGCTTCAGCTGGTATGCGGAACGAATCCGGTACTCCTCTTCAGTCTCATTCTCCATATGAGGCAGCTACATGTAAGATTGTATGGCTATGAGAAATGCATGGTAAACAGAAAGCACTAAATGCATGTAAGGTTGTCCCATACCTCATCTTCCGAACGAATCGCCGAAGTGGTGTCATCCTCAACATCATCCTGAAGATGGGCCGACGGATCAGTAGTCGACTTGGACCTAGAACCGGACGGGGTTGTGTACTCGGGATCGCGGCAACCTAGCACGTTAGATAAGCGACGCATCTTTTGGGCCGAGCGCTGTAACAAATAACAACATAAGTCAAAACAAGAACATGCCTATCTTGAGGAAGTCTCGCACCCATACCTTAAGGAAGTCTCGTATCATGCCTTCTCCCTTTTCCCCTTAGGGGCAGCAAAAAGAATCGCCTCGGCATCGTCGGCATATTTCTTTACCTCCGTTCTCTACAGAGTCAAGAACAAGAACATGTTAGGCAAGAAAGAGATGAGAGTGCAAGGAAAGTAATGCGAAGGCAACGATAACTTTACCGCAAAGTTGAGTGAGGAAGAAAGCGGGATGTCGGTCCCCTTCCTGACCTGCCGGTTGTACTGAGTGTAGGCAAGTTCATCGAACTGGACTGGCTCCTCCAATATTTCTTCCTCGTAGGACGGCGGGCAAATGGAGACACGGGTACTACCAAGAAACCAATGAATGTAGTTGTTAAATGCAACTGGGCAATGTGCTCTTCCATTATTCCATTCCGTTCGTCGAGCATTCTCCACACAAATGAGGAACTCCATGACGTGCCTCCTATGATGGTGATCCCAATTCTTGATCTTCCTCTGCCTCTTTCTGTCCAACCTGAACAACAACAAAGAACCATGTTAGTACCATCCAAAGCAATTGAGCACAAGTTCTCATGCTAACTAACCGATGAAGCTCCTTGTCGGTGTCCTTACACACGGGAGGGTTGCACTGAAACAACCCGAACTGCCTCATCACCCGTTGTGGCATATGAAACTCAACCGCCCAATTGCAAATCAATGGGCAACACATGAGCCAGAGAGATTGTTCCTCCAAGCACTTCGGGTTAATATCAAACCCGGGAGCAATACCAAACTCGTCCCCACAACCATAAGGCTCCCACTCCACCTGCAACATATCACAAGAACATGTTTGGTATCGATTTTGACTCGTGAAGTAAATATTATGGATAGTGACATATAGATAAACATCTACCTGCTCGGGCGTAATCGCATCAAACTCGTTCATGTACTTGAGGTACATGGCATCAACATCGCTTGTCATCTCCGATACCACGTCCCACTTGTAAGCCCAAGTCGGCTGGCGTAGAGGGTTTCTATTATACGATGGCCAAGGATGATGGCCCACCTCTTTGGGACGACCAACTAGTAAGCGTTCCCAGCTCCATATCGAGAGAAGAACCATAGCACCACCTATTCCGGCAGATTCGCCTGCCCTACGACAGGCATCGTCCAACTGCAAGTGAACAAAAACGAGGTCAGTATAGCATATGTGTGGACTCGACATATACAAATGAATGTAGAGTGCACATGTGATTACCCTCCGGTACAAGTAGGCAAGAGCCGCCGAACCCCAGCTGATATTGCTATCCCAGTTTGCTAGTGCCTTGAGCCACATCCACTGAGCGGTCCTACCTCCGCTGTCAGCAAACAGAGTCCTAGAAAGGACATACCACACGTACACATGAGCATGTGTCTCGATCACCTCAACCTCGGCGGGGTTCGGGCATTCCCTAAAGTTCTCCACGATCCACGCATATGTCGCGCCTGCTGGGACTCTATCTTTGCTCTTATCTTCAAGTTCTTCAGGAGCCATGCCAATAAGTAGATGCATCGCATTGCGCCACCCATCGGAATCTGTGCTCATACAGAGAGGCTCCCCCGCGATAGGAAGTCCAAAGATCATGGAAACATCCTGAAGAGTAGGAGTGATCTCGCCGGTCCGGAGGTGGAAAGTGTGCGTCTCCGGCCTCCACCGGTCGACAAGTGCGGTGATAGCAGCCGCGTTGAGGTTCGGCGTCGACCGGCTCACAAGCGTGATGAAAGGGAGGAGGCCTAGCCGCTTGATGTACTCGGTGTACCGCTCGTCGTACGGCATGTCATTCGAAGACGCGCCATGAGACCGAATCTTGAGGGGACGAAGCCTCTTCATACATACAAGATCGAACATTATGCTTTTTCCAACACAATTGAATCAATAGAAAAATAAAAGCAAATAAGTTCAACCATGGTTTTATTACCATATGCTTCTCCGCCATCAAGTATGCCCGGTGTTGATGATCATAGTAATCCTCAAGTAGCCACACCATCCTATATATATATTTCAAACATCAATAAAATGTGTGTGGCATGTGGCCATTGTTTGAATTTATACAATAAACTACAAAGAATATGATAGCATATTATTCAAACATCCATACAACCATCATATACAATGCAAATCAACAACACACTTTCATTCCCCATCAAATACAACTAAATTATAACTACCAAGTAATTAAAAACATGCACAAATAGTCCATATTATGAATCCAACTACATCTAGGGTTTGAGGCTAATGTGCAAGATTTATTGGATGAAAGAGAGGGGAAAGGAGGGGATTACCTTGAGGGAGGGATGGGGGAGCTAATCCACGGTGAAATCCCTCAGATCTGTTGGATTTGAGGTGGGGATTTGAGAGGGAGGGAAGGAGGAACCGCCAGCGCCCCTCTGTGTTCTTCCTGGCATCTGGGAGTGAATGGGAGGGGTGGGGAGGGGGCTTGGGCGCGACAGGCTATGTCTCAAAGTGTAGCGCCTGTCTGATAGGCGCTACACTTTAAAGCATAGCGCCTATCAGACAGGCGCTACACCTGAGGCATAACGCCTGGGCGTTAGTCGCCCCAGGCATAGCGCCTGGGCATCACACGGCGGGGTGGGGCCAGGGAGGGGCCAGACGGTGCCACGCTGGCAGGGGGCATAGCGCCTAGCTGAAAGGCGCTACACTGTAGAGTGTAGCGCCTTGTTGTTAGGCGCTACAAAAAGAGTTAGTCTAGTGAAATAGATTTTCAGATGGGTCATCTTGTGAAATCCTTTCGAATTTGGGTTATTTTTGTCCATTCCACCCCATTTAGCATATGAGGAGGAGTGCTCTTGGTCATGACCGGTGATGTGGATATTGTTTTTAAAACATTGTCAACAATATTTATTCCCGCCAGGCCCGGCCTTGGGCCGGTGCAACCAGTGGGTCCGCATGGCCCCCCGATCGCTAGGGCCCCCACACGTATGTATGTTTTAGCCGTAAGTTTCAGCTCAGAGTGGGTCAAACAATCCTAAAATAAAAAAAATTAGGCATTACACTTACGGGAAATGGGGAACGGAGGAACCGGGCATTAACTCGTTCGCATCGACTTCTCCGCTCTCGCCTCCTCGTTCTTCTCCCCTGTTTGACTCTGTATCTCCCGTTCCCCAATCACCGTTGAGGCGCCGACGATGGAGTCATGGGGTGGAGTCGAGCTTTCTAGCCGTTTTGATGGAATTAATGGAGATCATAAGGAAATCCTTTCTCAGTTTGCAACGGTCCGTATAATCCCTCCTATATATTCTTGTTCATCTGATATTCCGATTGTACTCGATTCATTCTCCCATTGGCGATTCCTCGCAGGAAAACCTTCCTCACAGGGGCTCGATTCCTCTTTCCCCAATCCCCAATTCCCCATAACACGGGGTGGGGCGGTGGCGACAGCCAGCAGTGGGCGGCGCCGGTGGTGACAGCCAGCAGGGGCGGCGCGGCGGCGGTAGTCGCTGGTGGTCGGCGCAGCGGCGACGAGTGGCTGTGAGCACGGAGCGTCGTGTCAATTTTCATCTAGGCTTGTCTTCATCCTTGATCCAGGTGCATTCGCTGGAGTTCGAGCTTTGAGGCGAAGTGCGGAGAGCAAGCATGAGTGCGGGCTGATGTTTCACCTGGAATGGAACTCGCATTATGCAAGATATTGAGTTTGAGCTGCTATGCTATTTCCTTGACAATTATAGCTGCTTTCTGGAATGAATAATTCCAATAATAAGGTCATGAGTAGTCTGTAGACGACTATAGTACCTGCCATATAATATATCGAATGAGAATTTACATAGAACTATGTTATTTCTATTGAAATATCAAACAATTTTTTTTGTACATAGGGGCCCTATTTTTTCTCTTGCACCGGGCCCCATTTTTTTCAGGCCCAACCCTGATTCCCGCCTATTTTATAGAGTGGTTTAATTGTCTATAATTCAAGCACACATATACTTTAAACATTTTTATTAAGTCTCGCTAAGAGAAACTTTTCATTAGCTACCTATACTTCAAAAAATAAGCATATACTAAATAAACTATACAAAAAAATACTTGAGTTCTGCTGAATGCAGCGCACATAAGCTAAAACAACTTGCAATTTTCACTGCTTACACATTTTACTGAACCAGGTTGTAAAATCTACATGCAAGAGAAAATAGCATATCATTAATAAACCTCCTATTTTATTTGTTTACTTCACAATACAAAAAAGAAACAAGTAGTGAATATGCACTAGTTAGCATACAAAAGATTCCCAGAAATGGAAAAGGAAGAGATATACGGAGCATAGTTTAAAAAACGGACCAGTGACCGAACCGGCGAGGCCCTCGGTTCACAGTTCACTGGTTGAACCGTCGGTTCAAACCGGTTCACTTTTGTGGATGATTTCCCCTCTCTGAAGCTCCCATCCATCCATAAAATTTAGGTGCTAGATCCAATGTCTTGAGGATTATTGAAAACACAGTGACTTGCTCATTATATTTCTCATTCTGCTTTTTATGTGTGTAATATAATGTTGATGTTCATTGAATAACTTTAGGTTCTGTGAAAACCATGACCTGTACCAAGTGCGTGCATTATCATCAGCGGAAAGGACTCAAATCGTCACTGGTTTGTGCCAGCACATGCTGTTTGGTGCCTTTGATCAATTGAAACGGAACACAACCAAGGTGAGGTTTCCTTTTACAGAAGGTTCTCTAGCTACACATATCCATATTTCCTTATGGGCCAAAAGCTTGTCATGGTATAATTCTCACTAAGGGTTTGTTTGATTTTTGCCGAATATTGCTCTATCAAAAATTTGGCTAGCCAAAAATTTGGTTCAACCTTCCACACAAGTTGGCCAACATTGGCTAAAAAATGAACTATAGTTGGTAGTGGAGCATTGGCAAGCCAAAAAGTTGGCAACTATCCAAACAAGTGTCAACCTTTTTGTCATGACCAAAAATTGGTACGGCAAACTTTGTTCACAATCAAAACATGCCCTGAATAAAGTTGCCTTCTTAATTTGCAGCGATATGGAGTTGGGCCATATTAAGATTGCTGTCGAGGGGCTACGGCTACATGGAGTCAGATCCTATTCGATCTCGTCTTCTTTGACGCCAGAAGCAAGAGGTGATGCACTCTTTGAGGAAATGCATCAAGTCGCAGAAGCAATGGCATCTACACTGTCATAGTATCACAATGTCTAATTCAGCTATTTTCGAGGATATCACCCACCTCTTTCTTGTTCTTTGCATAAACCATACATGGTGAAATTTGTGATGGATGGTAGTATTGGTCAGGATGCATTCAATCAGGTAAAAGCATTTTAAACAAAGTGCTTCTGTTAGTTCTGTGATTGTGAGAAAAATGGATGGTCATGCAAGCGGATGCGCCGCACTTAGCGTGTTAGTATTGTTCCCTCTTTCTTGCATAATCCTGCTTTTGATATCTTCTACTACTTCCTCCGATCCATATTACGTGCTGCGGGTTCCATGAATCAAATAGTTTTTAGGCAACGGTTTGCCTAAATCTATGACAAGTAATATGGATTCGAGGGAGTATCATATTTCGTTCGTTATCATCCTCTCGTGGTGGAAACGAAACTTGCAGTGATAATATAACCTTTGTTTTCCCTACCTTAGTTTCTGAATTTGTTTGTCGATTGCAAGCCATTGTTTTCCCTCGATTGCCACTGCTACGAGGGCTGGATGTCATATTTGAAGAGAAGGCATTGCCACGCTCTTGCAAATTTTGGTCCTGTGCTGCTTATGATGCATGGTGTATATCTCTGTATATACTGTAACTTCATTTCAACTTTTATAGGTTATCAAGGGTTTTGTTGGTGCATGTCAGTTGTCAAATTGATATGAGCAACTGCAACCGATGGAAGGCTGAATGGTCATCTTCACCTTTGTGATACACAGGAGACTGCCGAAGCTGAGAAGAAAGAGACCAAATGGCGGCACATATGGTGATTCTGCTTCTGTGTCTCTTGAAGCACGTGGCCAGCTCGGTCGCCAGCGGAAGTGCAGCTGCAAGTAGTCGAGTGATCCAGACCAAAAAGTTGTAATAGTGCTGTATCTTTTTTTCTCTTTGGCACGTACTCCCTCCGTTTAAAAATATAAGATGTTTTAGGTTTGTGAATAAGATATATCTAGACATGTTTTAGTGTCTAGATTTATTTAAACCTATACATTAAAAGATGTCTAGATACATCTACTTCACAAACCTAAAACATCTTATATTTCTAAACGGAGGGAGTATGTAATAATCTTTGCTCTTAGCTTCCTGTCTCAGTTTCGTTATACTACTTGAATTGTATGCTTGCACGTGAGTTGTGCTCTTTGCACTCATACTGTTCATTTTTTTATCTATGATTTGAATGTCTGAAAAACAGAGAAAGGTCATGGCAAAATTTTAAGCATTGTTGCTAAATTAACGTGCATCCATCAATTATCTGAACCAACAATACTGTTATGTGATGTATGCTCTTTAGCAAAAAAAAAATAGAGATGATATAGCTAGTTTCAGACCATCAGAGTTGTTGCAGCTAACTTCGATCGATGGATCAAACCATTTGGGCGGAAAAGAAAAGTAGGTAGCATCTGATCTACTGGAAGAGGAAGATAGTAATTAAGCAATCACGTCGCTGCTCCTGCTCACGGATGAAGTAGCCTCACCGCTGACGACGACTCCATCTCCGGGTGCGGTGCGGTTGATTATTTGCTTTGGGCGTAGACCATCGCACTACGGGACGCGCGTGCTAAGCCGAGGGCAAAAGGCCGTCGGCGTAGGCCAAAATACCCTCAGCGTATGGTACGCCGAGGGCTGCTCTCGGCGTAGCCTCTTCGGTAAAGATCTCCCTCGGCGGAGCACACTCAAGCCGTCGGCGTAGCGGCCGCCGGCATAGCCTGTCGGCCGGTTGCAAAAACATTTTTTTTTTTGAAAAAAAATATTTTTTTCTCAAATTTTTTATTCTTTGAATTGTTTCACTTGTTAATATCCTACTTTGAACATTTTTAACACTAATTATACTTAATATATACTTAATATTTGATTAAATTCCAGTCTTAGTCAAACTTCCCAGCAGGTCACTCATACTAATACTACTCTAGCTTCAGCACGTTTAACTTTCTCGTTCCTTCATAATCCGTTTCCGCAAAGTAATCCATACATTGGTGTCAATACTATAATATCAATCTTATTAACTCTTATATCATCATGTCACATGTTTGTATTTTTTGAAATTACAAACAATTATTTAAGTAAATATTAATGAATAAGTAAAAATATTATTGAATCTATTATATACTAAAAGCAATATAAGAATGTTTTTCGAGGCACGAGGTTGATCCACATCATCTAAATTACCGTGGTGGTTAGATCTAAAGTTTATGGTTAGGATTTAACAAAAAAAAATAGTCACGTAACCTGTTTGAGACGCTATAAGTTGAAAACGTTATGCGGAACGTTGAGTCCACAACCAACACGACTGTCAACATTGATCGTGAAGTCCTGGAGTCGACCATGCATATAGATCCGAAGCTACGTGCTCCGTACGTACATATCACCATATGCATGCGGGGAGTTTTTGAACATAACAACCGATGTGTGTACATGTGTACACAGGGAACTGCACTAGGACGTGACATGATAAAAAAATTGGGAGGCTATTACGTGAAATATTCACCTCAATTTACATGTATCTCTAATTCACAAAATGTTATTCTTTTCTTAAACAACTTTTAGCGCTAATCTAAAAATACAGTCTATCCATCAATATGTTTCAGCATAGAAATTGCACAATCAATCTTTGGTTACAGTGCTACTTTGTTTTGAAAAATATCTACGTCAACATTACCACAGAGAAAAATGAATTTTTATTTGGCATGAAAAATATTTCACTACTATAGTTGTTTAATAGGTTTTTGGTAATTTGTTTTGTAAAGCATTCTCTTCGGTGTACAGACACTTCTTTTAGTTCTCCAACTTTACGACTAATATAATTTTTTTTTGTGAATATACGTCATCCCCGAGAAACGGACAATCGAACTTATGTTACATTGCCCTTTAAATTATTTAATGGTATCCATATTGCTAAAATGAAAATAGTATATCCAATTGATTTCCTAGAAAACTATTTAAATTATATATCTTATTATTATTGTTTCTATTTTCACATAGATATTAAGAGCGTGCTTAAACATGTGTATGGGAGTACAAACCAAACGACATGTATTTACTGACGGAGTGAGCACACAATTGAGAGAAACAATTAACATAAATAATAATAATGAAGGCCTCTCACTAAAATAAAAACACGAGATCCAAAAAGAAACATATGCACAAAATTAATAAATTAGAAAATACATACTATTATAAAAATATAAAATGTCACGGTATAGGCCTTCCTTACTGTTTTTGTGTCAAAAAAACATTAATAAATGTGAAAACTAGCAAGAGCTGAACTAACCTCTTCAATTGAAAGTAGGTAATTTCGCATAGAGTGGGACCCTAATATCGTGGATAGAAACACACGCATTGAAGCTCAAGCTACCAACCCGATGCTCTAACTCTGAATTGAAGAAGAAATTAGAGGCACAACGAGACGACTGATGAGTACCACTAGGTCTCATATGAAAAACTGTGACAATTAGCTTGGAACAATGATGTAGTTAGGGAACCATATTTTGTTCAATTATCATTGTTAGGGAATAGTGATGTAGTAAGAAAAAATATAAACCAAACAAATTAGATATCTAAATAGCCATAGGTTTGTTAATGACTCCTGAAAGATGAGGGAGTCGGGAGGGTTTGATAATCCAACAATGATAATTTTAAAATATATATCCGATTATCTGATTTTCTTAGATTAAGCGTCCTTTTCACATTAATTCCTATCAAAAATAGATATCATCTACATGAATTTATCATCCATGTCTGTAAATAATTGATTTATAGATTAATTAATAAAAGCATAATATGGTAAAAGGGCTAAACCTAAAATGCTTAAAATGGTATAATATATGACTATTAATTTAGTGTACTTTTTATTGTATCTTTGAAAACCGCAGAGTATCCATTGTGCCTGAATAAAATTTAAAAGCACAACGTTTCCGGTGGCCTTGGAACAATATTATTCCCTATAGAATAACACGAATATCCATGCAAGTATAAATGTATTTTACCCGCAAAAAAGTATAAATATATTTTCATTAACTTCATGTGTGTCAAAATCAATGCCCTCGCATTTGCGAGGGCCACCACGCTAGTTCAAATAAAAATATAATAATTTTATTTTTTTGTATTTTTCTATTTAATATAGAATAATTAATATCTTTAAATCTGTAAATCGAAATTCAACAAATAATATGTCTAAATTGATCAGAAAAATGAGAGGAATCCAAATATGATATCCATATCAACTAATCACAAACCCTTTATTTTTTAATTAGCTATTTGGTGGTTGCTTTAGAAAATCCCCTTTTTGCGCTTGGATAATGAAAATGCCTTTTTTGTGCGATGAAAAGGAAAACTTGCATTGGATCTTTGATAAAATAGCATATTGTGAACCTAAAAATGATTTTTGTAAAAAAACATGAGCATCGGATCATGTACCTGTAGTTTATATCTGACTCACTTCCTACCGATTCGGCAGGAATTTGTCTTTTTTACCAAAGGTGGACGGAAAGGTTTCGGATCTCCTTGTTGGGACATTGTCCATATAAGGTGGTATAGTATTTTTGTAAAATGTGGTTGTAGTATTTTGAATTAGCCATTTGGTGGTTGCTTCACAAAACCGTTTGTTTTTTATGCTCAGAAAATAGAAAATGGCTTTTTGGTGCGACGAAAAGGAAAACTTCCTCCTGCAACATTGTTCGCCATCCCATGATGTATGTGTATGCATAATATGGGCACATTATCACAAACTATGCCTTGATTCTAGCCATAATATTGGTCATTCGACCCGAAAGCCAAGAAACCTCGAATGAGATAGGTCATTTTGTGAAGGTTTTTTTGAGACATAATAAATATATCAAGTTTGATATTTTTCCTTATAACTATGTCACATAATATGACACCACGCGAAGGTTTCGCATTGTTTCGATCGTTTTTGAATTTTTATGCCCGTTTTAAACTATCGTCAAACTTTATCGAACAGCGGACATAAAGATTCTTAGACCGGGACCGATCCTCGCTAAAATTTCATTGGATCTTTGATAAAATAGCATATTGTGAACCTAAAAATGATTTTTGTAAAAAAATATGAGCATCGGATCATGTACCTGTAGTTCATATCTGACCCACTTCCTCCGATTCGGTAGGAATTTGTCTTTTTCACCAAAGGTGGACGGAAAGGTTTCAGATCCCGTTGTTGGGAAATTTTCCATATAAAGTGGTATAGTATTTTTGTAAAATGTGGTGGTAGTATTTTGAATTAGCCATTTGGTGGTTGCTTCACAAAACCTTCCGTTTTTTATGCTCGGAAAATAGAAAATGGCTTTTTGGTGCGACGAAAAGGAAAACTTCCTCCTGCAACATTGTTCGCCATCCCATGATGCATGTGTATGCATAATATGGGTACATTATCACAAACTATGCCTTGATTATAGCCATAACATTGGTCATTCGACCCGAAAGCCAAGAAACCTCGAATGAGATAGGTCATTTTGTGAAGGTTTTTTTTGAGACATAATCAATATATCAAGTTTGATATTTTTCCTTATAACTATGTCACATAATATGACACCACGCGAAGGTTTCGCATTGTTTCGATAGTTTTTGAATTTTTTATGCCCGCTTTAAACAATTGTTAAACTTTATCGAACGGCGGACATAAAGATTCTTAGCTCGGGGCCGATCCTCGCTAAAATTTCATTGGATCTTTGATAAAATAGCATATTGTGAACCTAAAAATGATTTTTGTAAAAAAACATGAGCATCTGATCATGTACCTGTAGTTCATATCTTTTTTTTGAGCTGACCTGTAGTTCATATCTGACCCACTTCCTACCGATTCGGCAGGAATTTGTCTTTTTCACCAAAGGTGGACGGAAAGGTTTCGGATCCCCTTGTTGGGATATTGTCCATATAAGGTGGTATAGTATTTTTGTAAAATGTGGTTGTAGTATTTTGAATTAGCCATTTGGTGGTTGCTTCACAAAACCGTCCGTTTTTTATGCTCGGAAAATAGAAAATGGCTTTTTGGTGCGACGAAAAGGAAAACTTCCTCCTGCAACATTGTTAGCCATCCCATGATGCATGTGTATGCATAATATGGGCACATTTTCACAAACTATGCCTTGATTCTAGCCATAATAATGGTCATTTGACCCGAAAGCCAAGAAACCTCGAATGAGATAGGTCATTTTGTGAAGGTTTTTTGAGACATAATCAATATATCAAGT
This sequence comes from Avena sativa, assembly GCA_916181665.1. Classification (NCBI taxonomy): domain Eukaryota; kingdom Viridiplantae; phylum Streptophyta; class Magnoliopsida; order Poales; family Poaceae; genus Avena; species Avena sativa. The sequence goes on along the minus strand of OV702285.1, from coordinate 32,657,931 downwards.
TTGATATTTTTCCTTATAACTATGTCACATAATATGACACCACGCGAAGGTTTCGCATTGTTTCGATCGTTTTTGAAATTTTTATGGCCGTTTTAAACTATCGTCAAACTTTGTCGAACGACGGACATAAAGATTCTTAGCTCGGGGCCGAGCCTCGCTAAACTTGCATTGGATCTTTGATAAAATAGCATATTTTGAACCTAAAAATAATTTTTATAAAAAAATATGAGCATCGGATCATGTACTTATAGTTCATATCTGACCCACTTCCTACCGATCCGGCAGAAATTTGTCTTTTTCACAAAAGGTGGACGGAAAGGTTTCGGATCCCCCTGTTGGTACATTGTCCGTATAAGGTGGTATAGTATTTTTGTAAAATATGGTGGTAGTATTTTGAATTAGCCATTTGGTGGTTGCTTCACAAAACAGTCCGTTTTTTATGCTCGGAAAATGGGAAATGGCTTTTTGGTGCAACGAAAAGGAAAACTTCCTCCTGCAACATTGTTAGCCATCCCATGATGCATGTGTATGCATAATATGGGCACATTATCACAAACTATGCCTTGATTCTAGCCATAACATTGGTCATTTAATCCGAAAGCCGAGAAACCTCGAATGAGATAGGTCATCTTGTGAAGGTTTTTTTGAGACATAATCAATATACCAAGTTTGATATTTTTCCTTACAACTATGTCACATAATATAACACCACGCGAAGGTTTCGCATTGTTTCGATCGTTTTTGAAATTTTTATGTCTGTTTTAAACTATATATAATGTTTTATATTTTACTTAATTTTAATTTATAGATGTGTAATATTTGAGTGTAGATAGATAGGTCTTATTTTTCTGCAAATTTTGATATATTATTTGTATTTTTCCGAATTAGAATGATTTAGTTATGATTTTTGAAATTTTAATGAGATAAAATAAAAAATAGCTACGCCGAGGGCAGCCGTCGGCGTAGCATAGAATATGCCGAGGACAATTTTACGCTGACAGCTGCTTGGCGGGGCTGGCCTGGACGATGGCTACGCCAACGGTCCCGACGTTTGGCCGTCGGCGTAGCGACCGGCCGTCGGCGTAGCTTCCCATTCCTGTAGTGTCGTTGTCCTTGCAATTTTCTTTGGCGCTGTGGTCATTTCTCTCGGCTACAAAGGATGGATTTTTGCAATCCATAATTAACTAAGGCGTTCCTCAGGATCTATATAGTACTAGTCATAGTTTTAAATAAAATAAAATATTGTCTAAAATATTCAAATAACCAGCGACAAGTAATCTATTATATACTAAAAGCAATATAAGAATGTTTTTCGAGGCACGAGGTTGATCCACATCATCTAAATTACCGTGGTGGTTAGATCTAAAGTTTATGGTTAGGATTTAACAAAAAAAAATAGTCACGTAACCTGTTTGAGACGCTATAAGTTGAAAACGTTATGCGGAACGTTGAGTCCACAACCAACACGACTGTCAACATTGATCGTGAAGTCCTGGAGTCGACCATGCATATAGATCCGAAGCTACGTGCTCCGTACGTACATATCACCATATGCATGCGGGGAGTTTTTGAACATAACAACCGATGTGTGTACATGTGTACACAGGGAACTGCACTAGGACGTGACATGATAAAAAAATTGGGAGGCTATTACGTGAAATATTCACCTCAATTTACATGTATCTCTAATTCACAAAATGTTATTCTTTTCTTAAACAACTTTTAGCGCTAATCTAAAAATACAGTCTATCCATCAATATGTTTCAGCATAGAAATTGCACAATCAATCTTTGGTTACAGTGCTACTTTGTTTTGAAAAATATCTACGTCAACATTACCACAGAGAAAAATGAATTTTTATTTGGCATGAAAAATATTTCACTACTATAGTTGTTTAATAGGTTTTTGGTAATTTGTTTTGTAAAGCATTCTCTTCGGTGTACAGACACTTCTTTTAGTTCTCCAACTTTACGACTAATATAATTTTTTTTTGTGAATATACGTCATCCCCGAGAAACGGACAATCGAACTTATGTTACATTGCCCTTTAAATTATTTAATGGTATCCATATTGCTAAAATGAAAATAGTATATCCAATTGATTTCCTAGAAAACTATTTAAATTATATATCTTATTATTATTATTTCTATTTTCACATAGATATTAAGAGCGTGCTTAAACATGTGTATGGGAGTACAAACCAAACGACATGTATTTACTGACGGAGTGAGCACACAATTGAGAGAAACAATTAACATAAATAATAATAATGAAGGCCTCTCACTAAAATAAAAACACGAGATCCAAAAAGAAACATATGCACAAAATTAATAAATTAGAAAATACATACTATTATAAAAATATAAAATGTCACGGTATAGGCCTTCCTTACTGTTTTTGTGTCAAAAAAACATTAATAAATGTGAAAACTAGCAAGAGCTGAACTAACCTCTTCAATTGAAAGTAGGTAATTTCGCATAGAGTGGGACCCTAATATCGTGGATAGAAACACACGCATTGAAGCTCAAGCTACCAACCCGATGCTCTAACTCTGAATTGAAGAAGAAATTAGAGGCACAACGAGACGACTGATGAGTACCACTAGGTCTCATATGAAAAACTGTGACAATTAGCTTGGAACAATGATGTAGTTAGGGAACCATATTTTGTTCAATTATCATTGTTAGGGAATAGTGATGTAGTAAGAAAAAATATAAACCAAACAAATTAGATATCTAAATAGCCATAGGTTTGTTAATGACTCCTGAAAGATGAGGGAGTCGGGAGGGTTTGATAATCCAACAATGATAATTTTAAAATATATATCCGATTATCTGATTTTCTTAGATTAAGCGTCCTTTTCACATTAATTCCTATCAAAAATAGATATCATCTACATGAATTTATCATCCATGTCTGTAAATAATTGATTTATAGATTAATTAATAAAAGCATAATATGGTAAAAGGGCTAAACCTAAAATGCTTAAAATGGTATAATATATGACTATTAATTTAGTGTACTTTTTATTGTATCTTTGAAAACCGCAGAGTATCCATTGTGCCTGAATAAAATTTAAAAGCACAACGTTTCCGGTGGCCTTGGAACAATATTATTCCCTATAGAATAACACGAATATCCATGCAAGTATAAATGTATTTTACCCGCAAAAAAGTATAAATATATTTTCATTAACTTCATGTGTGTCAAAATCAATGCCCTCGCATTTGCGAGGGCCACCACGCTAGTTTGTATAATAGTAGGGTATCCAATCTCTGAAAAGTCCCAGATTGTTTTGATTTGTTACACCATGAGCTACACGGATGGTGATAATTAAACGAGAAACTGATCTCATTTTCGTTTGGTTTCCGGTTCTGTAAGGGCACGTACAATGCGGTGACGTCAGCCTTCCCTTATGCTCGCCACGTTGGATTTTTGCTTAGTTGGAGGAGAGAGAAACAAGAGAGAGAGGGTTGTCTTCTCTTAGCTAAGGGATGATCTCTTAGCAATAAGAGAAGACTATTTTTCTTCATTGTACCATATGTCTTCTCTTAGTCAACCAATTTTTCACTAAAAATAGTTAATTCTATTAATTGCTAGAGATAGCAATAAGAGATAATGCATTGTACAAGTTATATATTGTGTCTTCTCTAAATGATGTGGAGAGCTAAGAGAAGGCATGCCTTCTCTAGCATTGTACATGCCCTAAGCAATAAATCCTCCCACACGAGTAGTTTTGGGGAATTGTCATGTCCTCCATCAATCAACTAATTAAATAGGATGATTACATGCCTCATTTACCGGCCAATTTGTTTGACGCCATGTCACCGATCCATGGCACTCAGCGTTGCTGCCGTCCATTCTCTCCTCTGCTTACCCCTCATCTCCTCCGTGCTACACACTAACACACCCCCTCCTGTTAAAGTAGGTAGCACACCCTCTCCCGTCAAAGTAGAAACAGGAAAATAGCGGGAAAGATTTAAAAAATTGGCGCCGAGATTCAGGATTGGAACGAAAGCTCAATCTCTTGGCCTCCTCCTTGTCTATAAATAGCAATAGAAGTGTATCGTGCGGCTGGCGCGTGCGACCGATGTAGACTTTAACGTTGTCGAGAAGAGGAGAGGAGAGGACTGTTACTTCATCTTTGCGAGTTGCGAACTGTTACTCCATCTTCCTCTTTTTTCATTAACTTATTGTCACATAAGTATTTTTGCTGAGTTGGACACTAAATTACCCATAAAGTTACTTGTACTATGACTAGCCACATAGACGTTAATTTCTTTTTCCTTCTCTACCTTATTACAATTAATGCCACGCCAACTAACATCCATAATGAGAGCTGCTATTCTCGAGAGAATGTGATAACATCGCAATCAGTAACCATCTACCGAGAAAGAAAAACAGAAGATCAACATGAGCTGGAAAGACGAAACTTCCTCTCTTTTTCTCCCTACGAAGACGACGTGCTCATGACATGGCAACGTGGGCGTTATCTTCGCGTAGAAAGATAACGTGGGCGTTTACCATTCATGCGCGATTTGTATGCCACAGCGAAAATGCATGCATGCATTTGATATAATCCCTCCGTTTTAAAATACTTGTTTCGATTCATATTAATTGACTTTGATTTATCAAAATTTAGATAAATCTAGACACCATTTAGTATATAGGTTCATCCAAAATTTGACAAATCCAAATCAATTAATATGGGTCGAAGGGAGTATAAGATGTTTTACTTTGTAAAGCAAATATATCTAGACTTCTTTTAGTGTATAGATTCACTTAGTTGTATAGTAAATCTAGACACTAAAACAAATCTAGATACATTTTCTTTACAAACCTAAAACATCTTATATTTTGAAACGGAGGGAGTACGATGGTGCCCGCTGGATTAGCATCGTCCGAGGACCGTACATGTATGTTCATAGCACTTCCGGTGTAGAAAGAGCAGTGCTAGGAAACATGCAATCGTCGAGGGGGTAATTGTCGTTAGATACACCCTTCGATTTCGAATTATAAAAAGTTCTTGCACTTTTCTCAATCGTATGTATATCGACACGTGTCACATATTTTAGTGTGTGTGTTTTCACTATAGTGTCGGCGTCAGCGGGTGCCACGTAGCGCGTATACGCCGATGGTGCTGCCATTGATGTAGGGTGAACGTTATGCCGCCGGCCGGCCTAGCTCCATGTCCGAGACGGCCATTGCCTGCCACATGGCCAGGCTACGCTGAGGGTTAGGCTATCGGCGTACCGACTGCGTCGTTAGCCGGCCAGGTGACGGTGGGGTCGTCGTTCGCCGACGGTTTCTATGCCGATGGGCGTAACTTGGCCGACGGCCGCGGGTGCTCCGCCGAGAGGATACGCCGAGGACAGCCGTCGGCGTGGCGTACCCCAGCAGCTTTTAGCCTTCGGCATATCGATCGCATCGTGTAGTGCTAATTTCAGTCCTTACGCAATCTACATTGAAATATTCAAAATACCTTATAATCTGGAACTGACGGTGTAGCTAATTATGTATGTATAAGTACATGGCACTTATTTTGTACACAATGCACAGTTGAAGTATTGTCGTTTGGCTACTAGATAACATTTTATATATGAATACCCGTGCTGTGCGACATTGTCATCCTTGTCTCGCTGGCATCGTTGGCACAATTCGTTCATATCAATGATTTGTGGCTGCAACGTAGACTATGCATGGCGTGTGGACAAACAACTAAAAGTGGAATTATTATGCTCCGCGGAATCACGTGAAGGTGTAGTTATCCAACTGGAATCATGCTAATAGTTAGGTTGTTTGTCATGTCGCCAGGAGTACAATAGGTGTTGTCGGTCAGTACCACTAACTATATATATTTTTTAGAGAAAACTAACAGGGTGGCTCTCGCAAAATGTGAGGGCAACATCTTTAATGTATCAAAACTGGTTCTATAATCTATTCATAGTTTCATGGACATTCACACTATGATATAGTGAGTAATATATGTCAATATCATGCTAATGTTTGTGTGGTAATCTATTGATTTATTCTCCAGAGTTTTGCAAATTTGTTGAGTATGTGTCCATTTTGACCTTACTACTCTTAATATAAGTTAGATAGACAATACGGCCATAATTTTTACTAATATTGAAATTGTAGTGATTTTAACTTGCTCACATCAGTGTGGAACATTCAAACGCTTTACCTCATAAAAAAGCGTAGATGCACTCTTAATATAATTTAGATAGACAAGTATTTTTTCCTTTAGGCTAGATGCACTCTGTAGCATATCATGGATCGACCTCTCACATGTAGTTTACATTTGTTTCTTATTAGGATAATGCATCTCAGCTACAAAGTCGTGATGCCTGAGACAATGTTGTGCCAATAATGTTATCTCCTTCATTATACTGGTATGAGTGTGACCATGGAGGTTTACTCCATGTAGCAAATGTCTTTCTATCATGTATGCTCGCTTTATTGTTATTGGAGAAAATGATTAAAAATGTGCACATTATTGTAATAATATAATAAGAAAGTCTTCCAATGTTTTTGGAAAATGGTTGCTAGATTGCCTTCTAGATTAAATATCCAGTCCTTATGAAAAAGACATATATGATTAAAAAATCACAAAAATGTAAAACATCCAGCCGCAATTTTGTGTGCCCTCTTTTCATTAGTTGATCACAACCGGAATCATGACTAAACTAATTGTAGCAGGTAGAACTTTATTATTATGTTTCACTAAACCGTACCATTTGAAGTTCAACAAAAAAAAGTAGATCACGGTCGGTATATCATCACACCGGAAATTAAACATATCACAATTAATATATCTTCCTGTCTTCATAGCTGCATAAATATAAATTTTCGATGGATCTCCAGAATTATATATAAGCATCATCCAACAATCATCGAACATTTTTTTCTAAATCGGCCTTTGCTAGGTAAGCTAATTTACACTTTTCTTATTTCTTGAATTCTTGAATGGATTTAGTTACTCCTACAAAGTTAGCTAGGTAGGTAAAGTAATCTTCTCTTTCTTGAACGGATTTGGTTAGTGTGATAGCACACATTTCCTATTTTTCTGAATGGAGTCTGCTATCCATAGGGGATATGTTCATGCAAAAAAAATCTTAGCACGTTTAATCAATTAGAAGAGTTCACATTTAAAAGGAAAACATGGATGTCGCCTCTAGATATGACAAATGGACATTTAAATTCAGGTTGTAACCTTTTTTTACTACTGAATTTCATGAGCATAATATGTATTTAGATTTATTTTGAATAAAAATCCAACAGTAAGGTCTTTATCTGTCTTTCAATCTAAATGGAGGTTTCTACATTCAAACTCCCTAGGCTTGGCATGCAATTTTCTTCATGTAACGTTTTTGCACAATATTTTAAATAAGTATATTTTATTTCAAATTATATATGGTTTAAAGTAAAAGTACAGTAGTAGTAATTTAACAGCCACGGGTACAGTAGTAGTACAGTTGCAAAACATGTAACTACTCATAATGGCTAGATGTAACTAATAAACGACATGTTTTGTTCTCCTTTTCCGGGACCAAAGCACACAAACTCGATCTATCGATGCATGCCTTGTCAAAGGTTGGACCGGATCAAATGCCTCCTAATCGTGTGTACTCCTACCTACATGGTTAGAGTAACATGACAGAAGATTGTTTTCTGCACGATCTTTCTCTCTGTAACACTACCTAGTATTTAGTCTTAGACATTAAATTTAGAATCAACGGTGAATATATTTATAGGCTATGTGGATTAATGTTGTGCCTCTAAACAACCTCTTATATTGCTTTTTGTATATAACTACTGCGAGGGCACCATCTTTAGGGTGTTGATAGTAACACTTATTAATTTTATTGTATGTAAAAAATATTGTTTCTATTTAACTTGTTGATTACAAAATAATAAACATTTTAGATATAGATACCATCCAAAAGGTCCAATTTTAACATTATTTTATACTATATAATTATGTTGGTAAGTACAAATTCATGAAAATATTCATAGAAAATCTAATGATGTAGAATATTTTTCACAATAATATGTTTATATAGTCTAGCTGAAGTTGAGATAAGATCAACAAAACTAATGTGCAATCTGAAGTCTTGATAAATCAGTTGTCGCGTGTTTAGTTGTGTAGGTATGTAGCTCTATAAGCCTCTCTATTTGTCCGTGCAAGGCCAAGCTATTCATGTAATATCCTGCTTGCAAAACTAAAACTATGCTAGCACTGAGGTATTTGCCTATATACAATTAGATCAATCGCTTATACAAGTAGAAATTTTGATAAATTAGTATCAGCTTTGCATCAAGACTATGATTGTTATTTATCTAGATTAGTTACAAATATCTACCAGTTTTGATATGTTTAGGTGCACTTGTTAATATCTAAAAATAACCTCACATGGACATGTGTTCAAGTATGTATTTTCCAGTTGAACCAAGTTAAGATCTAACATTGGGGTGTATCAATAATGTGATTCCATGAAGTGCAGTTTTAAGGATTGCACGGTTATAGTTCATTAACCAAAAAAGATTCAAAAAATTAGAATCTATGTTTTGCCTTTTGGTGATAATAATTTGATTACAACATATATTAGTATCTATTAACCATAGAGGAACAAAAATATGAATGAAGTAGAAGGAAATAATAACTGATTTGCCTTTATTTTGTGGTCACATCTAGGATATATCTCTTGAATCTGACGTTGAACTTTGAAAGTGGATGACAATTCATCATATATACATGAATTCAAATTAACAATACTGCACATACTAAACTTTTGACCACTGTTGTCTCTCTTTTTACTATCATATTTTCCATATATTTTTTATAATTTATCTGTGAGTTATGTGTTATATACTACACAACATCTCTTAGTTGGCTCGGGCCATGCTGCTCTAGACCATTACACTAACATACAATATGCCATGTTGACAACTAACGCCCTTGACTACAACACAATTTTCTCGTCTCTAGTTAGTGATGTCCAAGACTATCTTGACATCACTAATAATCAACATATTTTCATTGCCATCCCACTTACTATTTTTGGATGATATAACTCTTTTTTAGATCTTGATGAATTGATATGATATCTTTTGTCTAGGGAGAGTAGACATAAGTGTATCTTAATGGCACAAATCGACCGAGTAAGAGAGCAAATAATGTATTCTAAAGGTTAGTAGAGGATAGATGCCATAATAGTATTGTACTTCATTTTGAGTTGGGTAAAAATAAGAAACATATGCCATTATGTAATTTGTTTAGAAACCATAGAGTATATGTTGCTTTATGCCATATTTGTTTAGGAACATAATAGCATCCAGCTGAGCGCGAGAGAGCAGACGCCAGCCACCTAAGCCATTCCATGTATGCCATCTGCAACTATATGCATCACGTTGACGTCGACCCCATACACCCCATTAATTTTCCGTGCGCCTAGCTCTTGTATAGTTTGGATCAAACACATCCAAATTAATGCCTCACTCAGTCACTCAAACTGTTAACACCCGTGTACGAGCCCGCAGCCCTGTATAGCCATGCCATGAAGAGCATGTTCCTTCTATTCATTTCCATCACTGCACCATTCATCCTTGCGGCTTGTGGAACCCTTCGCTGTGTATCTAGGTGTTGGAATTATGCCCTAGAGGCAATAATAAAGATGTTATTATTATAATTATTGTTCATGATAAAGTTTATATTCCATGCTAGAATTGTATTAAGCGGAAACTTTAATACTTGTGTGGTTTGTGAACAACACCGTGTCCCTAGTACGCCTCTATGGACTAGCTCATTGATTAATGATGGTTAAGGTTTCCTAACCATAGACATGAGTTGTCGATTAATAATGAGATCATATCATTGGGAGAATGATATGATGGACAGACCCAAATTAAGCAGAGCAATTAGATTGTGTCATCGTGTTCATCTTTGCGAAGCTTTTCTTATGTTAAATATTGTATTCCTTAGACCATGAGATAATGCAAATCCCTGGTATCGGAAGAAAGCTTTGAGGTCATCAAGCGTCATCCTATGAGAGGGTGATCATAAAGGTGTCTCTCAGGTGATCGGAAAGTGTCTGTTGGGTTGTATGTATCGAGATGGGATTTGTCCCTCCCAAGTAGGAGAGATATACTTCGGTCCCACTCGGTAATCGATATCAACACCGCTTGCAAGCACGTGGTTAAGGAGTTAATCACAAAGTGATATTGGATTACGGAACGAGTAAAGTACTTGCTGTGAACGAGATTGAACTAGGTATGCCGGTACCGACGATCGAATCTCGGGCAAGTAAAATATCGCGCGACGAAGGGAATATATATATGTATGGGATTGATTGAATCTTGGCATCGTGGTTCATCCGATATGATCATCGATGAATGTGTGGGAGTCAATATGGGTTTCCAGACCCCGCTGTTGATTATTGATAGAAGATCATGTCTGCATGTTCTCGAACCCGAAGGGTCACACACTTAACGTGTCTCGACGCTAGGATAGAATGGATAATTGGTTTATGAGTTTTTTGTTCGGAGTCTCGGATGAGATCCAGGACGTCATGAGAGGTTCCGGAATGGTCCAGAGAATAAGATTCATATATGGCAAAGCAGTTTTTGGAGTTCGGAATTGTTTTGGATTGTTCGGTATTGTACCGGAAGCTTCTAGAACCTTCCGGAGTGGGACCAACGTGGCCCCACTTGTCGGGAGGGGGCGTGGGACTATGAGGGAGTGCCCTGGCAGCATTGGGCCAGGGGCATTGTAGCACCCCGGGTAAATCCACTACTAGAAAATCGCCGCGTTTGTGTTTTGTGCATCATCATGACATCCATCATGCATGCCTTGTCATAAAAGTATAATACAAAATCCTATTTTGTTTTTTTCATAATACTCCCCTTCTTTATTTCAAAATACAAACCCCAGATCTATCTGGATATTTTATTGGTCTAAAAACTAATTACAAACATCTTTTAAATATTAAACAAAAAGTTTATATTATTTTTGGGAGGCAGCCAGCCAGGCCCAAAAGCCCAGCCAACCACCTCCAACCAAACCCTAATCCTAACCCTAGCCAAACCCTAGAATCCCACCTACCCTATTTCCCACCCCCGCCGCTGCCGCTAGGCAGCACACACACATACACGCACACGCCTGCCGATCGAACCGCCCACCACACTGCCTGGCCCTTCCTATCTGACACGCCCACCCCACGTGAGAGCGGCCCCACCTCCTCACCCCCCGCTCCCCTCACGCGATTCTCGACCCCGTGTCGGCCTCCATCGCAATCCCCAACTCCCTCCCCGACGCCTCCAACGCTCACTCTCCTCCCTTCCTCTGTTTGAGCTCGACCTCGCAGCATGGCAGCGCTGCCAGGGACCTCCTCCTCGTTGACCCTTCTTCCTCACCGTCGTCCGCCTCTGCGGGCGCTCCTCCGTCGCTGGCCCCTGCTCCTGCCGTCGCCCCAAGCGCGTCGTCCTCCGCCCCGCCCTGCCGCCGCTGGCCGCGAGCAGCCTGAGTCGCGCCGTCCTACAAGCTCGTGACCCCGTCGCCGTCATCCTCAACCTCTGCCACCCGAGCTCCCCATGGAGCCTCGCCTCCACCTCGTCGGTCCCGAGCTGCGCCGCCGCCCTTTCCCTCTGTGGGCTCACCTTCCCGGTGCCGCTGTGAGCACGAGGGCTCCGCCTCGCATCTGCATCTTGCCCAGCGCCACCCCGCGACCCTGCGCCTCGCCGCGTGGCCCCCCTGGCGCGTGCAGCTCGCTCCATCACCGAGCATCTTCCCGCCATCGTCGTCGGTCGTGGGGCGCTTGTCCGTTTCCTCCCCGCTTCCGGCCGCTTGACGCCGCCCTTGCTTCGTCACCGTGCCCACCTACGAGCTCAGCCGCCGCCCCGCATCTGCCTCCGCGTCGCGTGAACCTGGCCGACCCCGCGTCCATCACCCTGATGCAGAGCTCGGCCACGCGTCCTGCCTCTCCCCTGCTTCAACCCGAGCCACCCCAGTCGCGCCGTCCGCGGCCTCCGAACCCTGCCGCCATTCCACGCGTCTGGTCGAGCAACCTAATGGTGGATTTGCTGTGTTATGTTCCTGCCAGGAGCACAACGCCAAGGACCTATACCGAAGTGGCCAATGATTGTATCTGTGTGGTGTTGTTAAGAAGATGGGGTTGTCCCAAAATCGAGTCGAGGAGCCATGTGCTGTCGCACAAGTCCAAGATCTGCATCATTTGTGTCATGACCAAGACCATCTGAGGATCGATCTCGCCGAGACCCCCGAGTGTGCCGACGCGATTCGAAGGCCCTGTTCTTGGAATCCGAAGACCGATCCGGAACCTAGCATCGCGTCAAGCTCTCCTTCCCGGCGCAGAGACCCCGAAGCTCGAACCCTCGTAACCCCAAGACCGATCCCGGCGAGCCGAACCCCGTCGAACCCCTGATCCAAGATCGCCAAACCCCCGTGTATAACCCCTATCCGAACCTTATTTTATAAATGATATATATTTGTTGCATATTAAATTGATCATGACGCATACATGTCATGTGGTATGGGGGCATTATGCCGATTCACCTCTAAGTAAATATGGAGGCCATATGCGGGCGAATCTAGTCTAATATTGGCTCCATATAAATTTATGTAACGAACTGATGCCATGTTTTGACTTGTTAAGACGACATTTAAATTGCGGGTACCTAAACAACATGACACACCTAATTAATTGTCGGGACCCCGGTTTCTCTTAATATTGCCTAATTGTCGTGTATCATTTTCATGTCATACATCATACATGCATCATGCCCGATCTTTCGTCGTAGTATTAAATAGTGTATCCGGTGTTTGTGCTAGTGTTTTGCTTCTTCCCGGACTAGGCCGATGAGTTGATGCGAGAGTCGACCCGATCTTCGGATGAACCTTCAGCAATGTTTTTCAGGCGAGCATTCTCCCTCTTTCCACCCATTTTACATTTCTAGTCTTTACTTCCTCCTGTTGATCTATTGCTATCTATGTTGCGATGCTATAGATTCCGTACCCCGTTATACTTCCCTGCAGCCTTATATTGCCATGGACACATCATATTACCTGTTGTTTGGTAGATAGACGGCCTTGCGAGTCGTAGTTGCTTGCGCAGGTGATGCATCGCGCCGTCGATCTTTCACAGTTGTTGGAGTAATGCCGCATGTTTAATGTTGGAGATGATCATGGCTTTAATTACCGTTTAATAACTAAAATTGAAGTAAGTAAATAATGCAGAGGCACAGGTGGGCAATAGATGTTATTTGGTTTTTAATCGTCCACATTTGTCCCGTAGGACCCCGAGTACTTGATACATGTTCCTTGAATATTTGCACTATCCGCATGTGGGCCCATGAATCCCCTTAGCATGAGCTCTAAGTCATATCTTATTTCTTGGGGCCACAAAGTAGTTTGGGGCTTTATTACTATCCTGTACTTATGCCATGCTTTACTGCTTTATTTATGATTGCGCGTGGAGCGCCTATACTGTTTTGGAACCCCGTGCCATGTTTTTGTGGTATCGACAAGCCCAGTCACACTTTCGGGTTCCCAGTCGTTTACAGCCGTCATCACAAACCTCTGGGTCCGCCTCGGAGCCGGCCAACTTCGTAGCGGGTAGCTTGGTGGGGTGTCCCCCTGAAATATTATATGAATCTTGCGATTTCTTTGTCGTGATGCCTCGTTGGGTTTTTATTTGGTTTTTCCGAGGTTGATCGTGCGTGTGTTGCTATTTGTGCCCCCTGCAGGGTAAAACTTTCTGAAATCCGTGTCCGCGGTTATGGACGACTTGGAGCACAGTATCTCGATCATAGACAACTATAACTAAAGTAGTGTTATAAATTTGACTTTATAATGACTAGTAATCAGCTTCATTATAATGGAGTGACTAAATAAAAGTGCCAACAATTGTTGGTTTGAGTTGTCACCTGTTACTATTGTATCTGACTAGTAAGTATTGCAACTACAACGGAATGGCTAAATAAAAGTACCAATAACTGCTGGGTTTTGGGATGCCTCATCTATATGTATCTGACTAGTAAGTACTACAACTACAATGGAATGGTTAACTAAAATTGCCCACTGCTTATTATATCAGGATGACTCATGCTATCTATATCTGACTAGTAATTGCCGCAACTATAACGAAATGGATAAAACTGCCAACTGTGTGAGTTCCTCGGTTGACTTCCTCGTTTGGTCTTGAGGGGAAAATACCAAGATGGGTATGCTTGGTGATAGTTTCAGGTTGGATCTAAATAGGTATTTCTTATCCCTATCTGATAGCCGCCAGCTGTATTGAGTCTCTATAGGTTGTTTAGTGCATGCTGCACTGCCGCTTCAGTCCACCATACCTATGTAGGCGAGGACCGCCGAATTATAGTCTCGCCGTGTACTGGCCTCAGTACTGACCGCACTCTTTTTCCTTTGCCCTTTGTCGGCACCCCTTTTATTAAGCAGGTTTTGAGATCGACGTCGTTAGCAGGGTTACCCTTCCGGCTTGGCCTGGGCAGGGTTATGGACGCCATTGGTTATTCTTCAGGACTCTTAGCCCCATTTGCATCTTGTCCGTAGTCGGACGTTGTATAGTTTTCAAGGTGATTTGGATCTTTGTATGGTATATCTGTATTCTTGACTCATTGAGTCGCTGTTGTATATATCTGTTTTGTGGGTTCCATCGTGGACTAATGTGTAATGATATTACTTCGTTTTCCACCCGCACGCAAGTGCCTGGTGGGCACCTTTGAATCGTTTCTATGCGGGTTTGGCGGAAATCGCTGAGACTTGCATAGGGTCGATTCTGAGGGTGTTACAGAGTGGTATCAGAGCTCAGCAGTTACGATACCCCACTGGTCCAGCCTGTAGGATAACCTAGCTAACGACCGCTGTAGAGTGTCAAAGCTATTTTCGAAAAATCGGTTGGATAGATCTGGTTAGGTCTGCTTTTACTTCTTACCCCTCTGCTATTCTCCTCTTATCTCGACGTGTTTTGAATCTGCTCTCTTATCTTTTCTTCAAGTCTAGGATTTCTCGTGGTTGGGTTTTTGTCGTACCTTAAGGGTTTCGCTTCCATCCTCTTGTAACGGTGCTTCAACATCTGACATTCATGCTATCAGACGAATCTTTCATATGTTGCACCTTTCAATGGACCGAAAATTCACTAAAAAATTTCTTTCTATCCTCCAGTGTTTTCCTATACGACGAAGTCATCTACATCAGATCTGATGAGAATCTCCATCCCTCCTTTGTTTCTTAACCTCGCTTGTCGAGATCTTCAGTCTGAATTCCGAGAGTTGGTTGCATAATCCGTCTGTTCATGTACATAGTAATGATTTGAGTGCGAGATGGAGTCGTGACCATACCACTACTCTTATCATTCGCTTTTGTACATTGAATGGTTGGGTCAATGCAACTTACTCCTTCCGCTAAAGTTAGAGGTGGCCCTATCTTTTGAGACCTCTACCTTCGTCCTTTGTTTATCCGGAGCGTTCTCTCGACGATCATGGACAACGACCCCTTGTTGGTGGTGTCGCCGATTTCAAGACAGAGAAAGAATTCTTGTTAGTGGTGTCGAGAAGATCTACATGACGCGAGAAGATTCAGATCATCGGCCCTCTTGCCCGTAACAGGAGGCGGATCTCGAGGGCGAGATCCATTGTTAGTGGTGTCAAATTGTAGCACCTCGGGTAAATCCACTACTAGAAAATCGTCGCGTTTGTGTGTTGTGCATCATCATGACATTATCATGCATGCCTTGTCATAAAAGTATAATACAAAATCCTATTTTGTTTTTTTATAATACTCCCCTTCTTTATTTCAAAATACAAACCACAGATCTATCTGGATATTTTATTGGTCTAAAAACTAATTACAAACATCTTTTAAATATTAAACAAAAAGTTTATGTTGTTTTTGGGAGGCAGCCAGCCAGGCCCAAAAGCCCAGCCGGCCACCTCCAACCAAACCCTAATCCTAACCCTAGCCAAACCCTAGAATCCCACCTACCCTATTTCCCACCCCCGCCGCCGCCGCTAGGCAGCACACACACATACACGCACACGCCTGCCGATCGAACCGCCCACCACACTGCCTGGCCCTTCCTGTCTAACACGCCCACCCCACGCGAGAGCGGCCCCACCTCCTCACCCCCCGCTCCCCTCACGCAATTCTCGACCCCGCGTTGGCCTCCATCGCAATCCCCAACTCCCTCCCCGACGCCTCCAACGCTCGCTCTCCTCCCTTCCTCTATTCAAGCTCGACCTCGCAGCATGGCAGCGTTGCTAGGGACCTCCTCCTCGTTGACCCTTCTTCTTGTTTTTGCAGGGAGTGTTTCTGTGATATGGTATGGCCCAAGATGTGATGTGTATGTTGTATGCAATGATCATGTTTTGTAATGTTTCACGACTTGCATGTCGATGAGTACACAACTGGCAGGAGCCATATGGTTGTCTTTATAATTGTGTATGACCTATGTGTCAACTTCTTATACGCCATATAATAGCTTTGCTTTATCGCTAAGTAGTTAGCGATAGTTGTAGTTGCTATTCGTGGTGGAGGCAATCATGGTGGAGTGATGGAGATCATGCTGGCACGCACAAGATGGAGATCATTGCGCGGAGATTGGCTACACCATGTCACATAAAATTATATGCATGTGATGTTTATCCTTTTATGTATCTTATTATGCTTAGATCGCGACGGTAGCATTATAAGATGATTTCTCACTTAAAGATCAAGATAAAATTATGTTCTCCCCATGTATGCACCGTTGCGAAAGTTCGTCGTGTTCAAGCATCACGTGATGATCAGGTGCTATAAAATCTACGTTCACATATAACGGGTGCAAGCCAGTTTTGCACACGCGGAAATACTTGGGTTTGACTTGACGAGCCTAGCATGTACAGACATGGCCTCGGAACACATGAACCGAAAGGTTAAGCATGAGTCATATGAATGATATGATCGACGCTTCGTTGTCCACCATTGAAACCACATCTCTTCTCGTGAAGATCGGATTAGGTGTGGTGAATTTGGATCGTGTTCACTAAACAACTTGAGGGATGTTGAATTTAGTGGGAGTTCATCTAGTAATTTGATTAAGTTGAACTAGTTATCATGAACATTGTCTAAATTGTACTTCCAAATTTTGTAGATCAAATGGCTAAGTCCAACTTCAACTTCAACGTTTTTGTTGAGAAAGAAAAGCTTAAGAACAATGGGTCTAACTTCACCAACTGGTTCCTCAATTTGAGAATCATTCTCGCTGGCGGACAAAAGGACTATGTCCTTGAGAAAGCGCTAGGTGACACCCCTGCTGTAGATGCGCCGGCTGATGAGAAAGCTGTTTATCAGTCGCGCAAATATGATTATGGTGTGATTAAGAGCACCATGTTGTTTGCTATGGAATCGTACCTTCAAAATCGTTTTGAGGATTTCCCCGGGCCCTTTGAGATTCTTGAGGAACTAAAAACTATGTTTCAGACTCAGGCCCATTCTGAGAGATATGAGATCTCTGAGAAATTCTTTAACTGCAAGATGGAGAAAGGGAGTTCCGTTAGTGAGCACGCCATTAAGATGTCGGGCTACACTCAACACCTTGAGCAACTGGACTGCAAGATTCCATAGGAGCTCAAGATTGATAGAGTTCTGCAATCACTCCCTCCTAGCTACAAAGGTTTTGTAGTTACTCATAATCAGATTGGTTCCACTGATACGATCACTGAGCTCTTCGCTAAGCAGAAAGCTGTAGAGGTGGACATCAAGAAAGATAATCATGTGTTGATGGTCAACAAGCCCCCCAGCTTTAAGAAAGTCAAGGGTGCAAAGAAGCCCTTCAAGAAAGGCAGCGGCAAGCACGTTGCCCCTGCTGAGAAGAAGCTCAAGTCTGGACCTAAGCCGGACACTGAGTGCTTCTATTGCAAGGACAAGGTTCACTGGAAGCGCAACTGTCTGAAGTACTTAGCGGACAAGAAGGCTGGCACCATCAAAGGTATATTTGATATACATGTTATTGATGTTTTCCTTACTATCCCTCGTTGCAGTGCATGGGTATTTGATACTGGTTCAGTTGCTAATATTTGTAACTCGAAACAGGAGCTACGGAATAGACGGCGGCTAGCGAGGGATGAGGTGACGATGCGCGTTGGCAACGGATCAAGAGTTGATGTGATGGCCGTCGGCATGCTCTCCTTAGTTTTACCTTCGGAATTAGTTTTAAACCTCAATAAATGTTATTATGTGCCTGCGTTGAGCATGAACATCATATCTAGATCGTGTTTATTGCAAGATGGTTATTCATTTAAATCGGAGAATAATGGTTGTTCTATTTATATGAGTAACATCTTTTATGGTCATGCACCTGCTATGAATGGTTTATTTCTTCTAAATCTCGAAAGGGATGAAACACACATCCATAAAATTGAGGCTAAGAGATGCAAGGTAGATAGTGATAATACTACTTATTTGTGGCACTGTCGTCTAGGTCATATTGGTGTAAAACGCATGAAGAAACTCCATTCTGATGGACTTTTGGAGTCTCTTGATTTTGAATCATTTGACACGTGTGAACCGTGCCTCATGGGCAAGATGATCAAAACCCCGTTCTCCGGAATGATGGAGCGAGCAACGGACTTGTTAGAAATCATACATACCGATGTATGCGGACCGATGAGTGTTTCGATGCGCGGTGGATATCGCTATTTTCTCACTTTTACCGATGACTTAAGTAGATATGGGTATATCTATTTGATGAAACATAAATCTGAAACATTTGAAAAGTTCAAGGAATTTCAGAATGAATTGGAAAATCATCGTAACAGAAAAAATAAATTTCTACGATCCGATCGTGGAGGTGAATATTTGAGTTATGATTTTCTCACGCATCTTAAAGCAAGCTGAATTGTTTCGCAACTCACGCCACCCGGAACACCACAGTGCAATGGTGTGTCTAAACGCCGGAATCGAACTCTATTAGATATGGTGCGATCAATGATGTCTCTTACATATTTGCCGTTATCATTTTAGGGTTATGCATTAGAAACCGCTGCATTCACTTTAAATAGGGCACCATCTAAATCCGTTGAGACGACACCGTATGAACTGTGGTTTGGTGCTAAACCTAAGTTGTCGTTTCTTAAAGTTTGGGGATGCGAAGCTTACGTCAAGAAGTTGATGCTGGACAAGCTCGAACCCAAAGCAGAGAAATGCGTCTTCATAGGATACCCTAAGGAAACGATTGGGTATACCTTCTATCATAGATCCGAAGGCAAAGTGTTTGTCGCAAAGAACGGATCCTTTCTTGAGAAGGAGTTTCTCTCGAAAGAAGTGAGTGGGAGGAAAGTAGAGCTAGACGAGGTTATTGAACCTTCTCTTGAGTTGGAGAGTAGCGCAGCACCTGAAATTGTTCCAGTGCCGTCTGCACCAACAATAGAGGAAGCTAATGACAAGGATCATGAAGCTTCGGACGATGCTACTACTGAACGTCGCAGGTCGACAAGGTCGCGTGCCCCTTCTGAGTGGTACGGCAACCCTATCTTAACTGTCTTGTTAGTAGACGACAGTGAACCTGCGAACTATGAGGAAGCAATGATGAGCCCAGACTCCGAGAAATGGCTAGAGTCCATGAAATCCGAATTGGGATCCATGAGCGAAAACCAAGTATGGACTTTGGTGGACCCTCCTAGTGACCGAAAGGCCGTTGAGTGCAAATGGATTTTCAAGAAGAAAACGGACGCGGAAGGTAATGTTACTGTCTATAAAGCACGACTTGTCGCGAAAGGTTTTCGACAAGTTCAAGGTGTTGACTGCGGTGAGACTTTCTCTCCCATAGCGATGTTTAAGTCCATTCGGATTTTATTAGAAATTGCTGCGTTTCATGATTATGAAATATGGCAGATGGATGTCAAGACTGTGTTCCTCAATGGCAACATTGATGAAGAGTTATATATGATGCAACCCGAAGGTTTTGTCGATCCTAAGGATGCTGATAAAGTGTGCAAACTTCAGTGTTGCATTTATGGACTGAAGCAAGCATCTCGGAGTTGGAACCTTCGTTTTGATCAAGTGATCAAGAGCTTTGGATTTGTTCCAAATTGCTACGAAGCTTGTATCTACAAGAAAGTGAGTGGGAGCTCAGTGACATTTCTAGTACTATATGTGGATGACATATTGATTATTGGAAATGACATTGACATGCTTAACGATGTGAAGAGTTATTTGAACAAATGTTTTTCAATGAAATACCTAGGGGAAGCTGCTTATATATTAGGCATCAAAATCTATAGAGATAGACAAAGACGCCTAATAGCTTTAAGCCAAAGTACATACCTTGACAAAGTTCTGAAAAGGTTCAGAATGGATAAGGCAAAGAAAGGTTCAGTGCCCATGTTGTCAGGTAAGATATTGAGCAAGGCTCAGTGTCTAGCTACGGTAAATGATAGAGAAGCTATGAGCAAAGTGCCTTATGCCTCGGCCATAGGTTCTATCAAGTATGCCATGCTGTGTACTAGACCGAATGTGTCCAATGCTCTTAGTTTGACGAGCAGATACCAAAGTGATCCAGGAGTGGAACACTGGACATCCGTGAAGAACATCCTAAAGTATTTAAATAGGACTAAAGAAATGTTCTTAGTCTATGGAGGTGATGAACAGCTCGTCGTAAAGGGTTACATCGATCTAGTTTCGACACCGACAAGGATGATTCTAAATCTCAGACAGGATACGTTTATATTTTGAATGGAGGAGCTGTGAGCTGGAGAAGCTGCAAGCAAAGCGTGATCGCGGGATCTACAGTAGAAGCGGAATACATGGCTGCTGCAGAAGCGACAAGTGAAGGAGTTTGGATCAGGAACTTCATCACTGAGCTTGCTGTGGTTCCAAGTGCCTTGGACCCACTAGAGTTATTGTGTGACAACACTGGCGCCATAGCACTGGCTAAGGAACCAAGATATCATCCAAAGACCAAGCATATAACCCGCAAGTTTCATATAATCCGAGATTATATAACAGATGGAGATCTGAAGATTAGCAAAGTACATACAGATCTGAATGTCGCAGATCCATTGACTAAACCTCTTCCACGAGCAAAACATGATCAGCACCTTAGTGCCATGGGTGTTAGATTGTTGCCAGATGTAAACTAGATTATTGACTCTAGTGCAAGTGGGAGACTGTTGGAATTATGCCCCAGAGGCAATAATAAAGATGTTATTATTATAATTCTTGTTCATGATAAAGTTTATATTCCATGCTAGAATTGTATTAAGCGGAAACTTTAATACTTGTGTGGTTTGTGAACAACACCGTGTCCCTAGTACGCCTCTATGGACTAGCTCATTGATTAATGATGGTTAAGGTTTCCTAACCATAGACATGAGTTGTCGATTAATAATGAGATCATATCATTGGGAGAATGATATGATGGACATACCCAAATTAAGCAGAGCAATTAGATCGTGTCATCGTGTTCATCTTTGCGAAGCTTTTCTTATGTCAAATATTGTATTCCTTAGACCATGAGATAATGCAACTCCCTGGTATCGGAAGAAAGCTTTGAGGTCATCAAACGTCATCCTATGAGAGGGTGATCATAAAGGTGTCTCTTAGGTGATCAGAAAGTGCCTGTTGGGTTGTATGTATCGAGATGGGATTTGTCCCTCCCAAGTCGGAGAGATATACTTCGGGCCCACTCGGTAATCGATATCAACACCGCTTGCAAGCACGTGGTTAAGGAGTTAATCACAAAGTGATATCGGATTACAGAACGAGTAAAGTACTTGCTGTGAACGAGATTGAAATAGGTATGCCGGTACCGACGATCGAATCTCGGGCAAGTAAAATATCGCGCGACGAAGGGAATATATATATATGGAATTGATTGAATCCTGGCATCGCGGTTCATCCGATATGATCATCGATGAATGTGTGGGAGTCTATATGGGTTTCCAGACCCCGCTGTTGATTATTGATAGAAGATCATGTCTGCATGTTCTCGAACCCGAAGGGTCACACACTTAACGTGTCTCGACGCTAGGATAGAATGGATAATTGGTTTATGAGTTTTTGTTCGGAGTCTCGGATGAGATCCAGGACGTCACGAGAGGTTCCGGAATGGTCCAGAGAATAAGATTCATATAAGGCAAAGCAGTTTTTGGAGTTCGGAATTGTTTCGGATTGTTCGGTATTGTACCGGAAGCTTCTAGAACCTTCCGAAGTGGGACCAACGTGGCCCCACTTGTCAGGAGGGGGCGTGGGCCTATGAGGGAGTGCCCTGGCCGCATTGGGCCAGGGGCACAAGGCCCCATAGGCCCAGCCGGCCAAGCCCTAGGGGAAACCCTAGGGAGAGCTTCTAGAAGGGGGGGGACTTGCCCCCCACTCCTCCCTCTTGGCCGCCGGCCCTAGGCTTGGAGGAGGGGCAAGGGGAAGCCTCCCACCCCTCTATATAAAGAGGGCAGGGGGCGCACCCTCCCTCCTCACCTCCTCAAGCCCTAGCCGCCCTGCTGCCCTCCTCTCTCTCTCCCTCCCGACTGCGCGTAGGCGAAGCCCTGCCGCAGAAACTCTCCACCGTTTGCACCACGCCATCGTGTTGTAGATCCAACCTATCTCTCCACCCCACTTGCTGGACCGAGGAAGGAGGAGACGTCGAGGTGCCGCACGTGTGCATCTCTCGGAGGCATCTCCACTTGCGGTGTTGGATCGGATCGGATCGCGAGGAGGAGAAGCTAGTACGACTACATCAACCACGTTCCGTTGAACGTTCCGCTGTGCGAATCTTCAAGGGTATGAAGATCTCATCTATCCCCCCCCCCCTCGTTGTTTGCATCTCCTAGATTAGATCTTGGCTTTTTCCGTTCGCATCCGTAGAAAATTTTGATTTACTACGCTCTGAAACCCATCACTAGGACATCCCGACATCCCTGTATCAGCACCTCAACTTCCTCCATACCTCCGCAGAAAGGTTTGTGGTGACATCTAATGGAGTGCCGCATAGTGTCCATGGATCCTTTTGGCATGTGGTCCCACACTTGTTTGAAGGAGAGAAGAGTTTGCGCTAGCCGGCGGGAGTCCCTATCGAGGTCACACCATAGCCTCAAACTGGTAATGAGAGGTCGCAAGGATTGACATGCCTCATAGGTCTTGTCAGATCCAGGACGATCATTCAGGTTTTATGTCAAATCTTAAATGTTGACCCACGGGATCCATGGACGGATGTTTGGATCATAACATCTCGTCGAAGGAACTATATGAGACGTGTCTACAATGGACTAATTGATGTATGAGATCAGACTCAATTTACTACTTTTCAAGTACGTGGTTGATGTACTGATTAGAAAATCGAATCATGTTGCCCCGCAAAATATAAAGAAAGTATGATGCATGGTGTAACATGCTGGAATTTTGTGCAGGTTCCTTTTTGTAGAAGTTTTATACGTGAATCTATATATCCTTTTTAAAAGGCTACCTAAATGCAGAATAGTACATGATGAATCCCGGAATCGTTTTTTTTCTGAAAGGTTAAGTGAATCCAGAATACATGATAATTACGTGATATCTGCCACATGTGACATGTTCGAGTTATTTGGCTACACGCGTGTCACGTTAACTTACATTTATATTTACATAGAATCTAATAAAGGCTGTCCTCCATTGATTATAGATCTAACGGTCTAAAATAATATCAATGATGTGGATCCACATGGTGCCTCGAAAAACACCCTTATATTGTTTTTAGTATATAATAGAATAGATGTCAAAAAGGCCAGGCTTATATTGAAAGCACTTGCAGTTTAAGAAGGACAAGTAAAAGGTTCTTTGCTGCACATGATTACAGGACTGAAACTGGGCACAAGTATGGTTTCGTATGAGTGAGAGGCGGTAATGGTTGCCAACGGGAGAAAGAGGAAGTGAGCCACCGCGCGCCTCAATGTTGAAGGAAAAACGCTTCAATCAAATAATGATATCCCAAGCTCATGCTTTTTCTTCGAATTGGGGATGAAACCCGGCATCTGCATCAGTAGATGCACATAGCCTTTTATTGCAGCGCTTTAGTATCAACTGTACATCTCGAGGATCAGAGAGGGTGGATATAAAAATCAAGCATCTAAAAATAAGTAAAGTACCGAAAGGTCTAGTCATCTTGAATTCTATTAAGGAAGTCCGGTAGAAAATATCCTGAGCAACTATCAGTAGACGGTTGCATCTAGAAACCATGCACTCTCGCTGATCCGCTGATCCCAACCTCATTTTTGCAATGCTTTCAATGTTGGTCTCTTGACTAAACTATTGATATTGTGTCATTGCAATAGCTTGATGTAACTGGTATCTCCTTCGGTGTGCTAATTCCCCAACAAAACCTCATGTGTATAATGATTTCCATGTTGGCTCTTAACAAGCTAGTGATGTCGTGATGTTGCATATGCTTAGTGTAACCGATAGCATCTTGATACAAATATAGTATTACCCTTTATCGGAGAAAATGGAGACCACATTCAATTCCACAACTACATGCCAAACATTTCAAAATCGACGCTTTCACGCGAGGTGCTTCTATGCATCTTCCGGGGGACAATTTCGTTTTACAGATACAGTGTCTCCGCCGCCCCTTTCGTGCAACTTGTATGCGTGTGCCCGGTGCACGACATCACAAGATATTAACTAGCTAGATAGGCACCCCAGGTACCTGTCTAGCGTTTCCTTACAAGGAGAGGAATGTACCCACATATGCGGAAATAGGGACTGTGATGCATGCACATATCCGAATATTAAATGTGTGGGCTGCGTACTAGTCAGGGATAAGAGGAAAAGAGCTCCACCAACTGGGCATCAGCACCTGGTGGTATTGTTCTTCAGTACTAGCTGTAGACTGTAGTCATCAGGAATATGCTTGGATCTGTCAGTAGAGACTGGTTTCATGTTATTATCTCTACTCCAGCTCACCTTTTGTCTGATGTGGTACGTACTTCACATACCGTCACGTTCATCCACGAGCGGTATACTTTTACCATGCTAAGAGCATGACTAACAACACCCTTAAATCGGCAATCCTTAAATTGTGAGTACAGGTGGCTGTACTCGCGATCTAGGGTTTCAAACTCATCAGCGGAGAACAGTGCACGTAAATCCAACCCTTAAATTTAAATTAACGAGGAAAGACCATGCGCGTGGAGCTGGCGGAGCCGGCGGAGAGCGCGACGGCCTCGGCACGGTGCGCGCGCCGGCGACGTAGGGGACCAGAGAAGCTGGGGGAGGGGGGTCTGCCCCCAGTTCGTCCAGCGCCTGCGGGCGCGCTCCTTGGCCCCGACGGAGAGGATGCGGCGCCGCTCCTCGTCTTCGCCGCCGGGTGCGCGACCGCCACCCCCTCCTCCTCCTCCTCCTCCTCCCCCCCCACAAGCACGGCCGCCGCCGAGGCCGCAACTCCCGCTCTTGGTCGCCATCTCTCTCTCGCGCGCGCGGAAATGGGAGGAATCGCTCGCCGGAGTCCGTGGTCGAGATGCGGCGACGGCTAGGGTTTGCGACGGAGGGACACGGGTTCTAACCCATCTCCGCCCGTCCGGCCGGTAGAAATAGGGGCGGCTACGGGCCTTTCACAGGCCCCTGTGAATTCCGTTTATGGGCCGGGCCGTTTACAGGCGTTGTTAGCTCGTCCACCCGGTCAAAAGCCCGTGTAACCGCCAGAATTATAAGAGCGCCGGCGTTTTAAGGACGCTGTTAGACTTGCTCTAAGTGGCCTGTCCAAATAAGCAGTACCCAAAAAAAAATACTGTAGTACTATATATGTTTCTCGAAACAGGCATACGCCCAGCTTTATAAATAAAGCAACAACCATACAATATCCAGACCACGTGACATAGTTCAACACCAAACACATAGACCACGCAACACACTCAACACCCACACAGTCTGGCACATACGGATACAAACATGCCCCAAGGGCGCACTCAGGACCCGGAGGGAGAAGCAATTTGGCGTGCCGCCACGATGAGGTGCTCAATCATCCCGTCCAGCCGCGCCCTGTCTCGCTGTCTACTCAACGGGTACCACTGCTGCAAAAAAGCGAGAAATTTGAAGGTCGAGTCAGAGGCCCTGCGAAGAAAGACACGCTCGATGACCATCTTGTTCCGGATGTTCCATAATGTCCAGGTCATCCCTGCGAACAAGAACCAGAAGAGGCGCCTCCTCCTACCGGTCTGGTTCGCATTGGCATCCAGGAATTCCCCCAGGTCCGCGGCCTGCCACGCGGGCCCCAGAGCCTCATGGGTAAAGTTCCAAAGGAACCGAGCTGCGGGACAGGAAAAGAAGATGTGATGCCCCGTTTCCGGGACCGCACAAAGCGGACACAGGCCATTCCCCGGGCCCTGCCGCTTGGCCACCTCCACCCCGGAAGGAAGCCGATCACGTAACAACTGCCAAAGGAAGATCTTAATCTTCAAAGGGAGGGGGGCCTTCCACAGAGGGGATGTCCAAGAAGCGGAGGGCCCACCGAAGAGGGCCCGGTACATGGACCCCACCGAAAACACGCCCGAGGGCGAAAGGTGCCAGGACATACTATCCGGGGATTGGGAGTGGGGCAATGGAAGACTGTCCCGAAGTCCCTCCCAGGTCGCTCGCTCAGCGGCCCCAAGGCTCCGGCGGAACGCAACGTGCCAGACTCCGTCCTGGAAGGCATCAGCCACCAAGAGCAAGGGATCTGTGCATATCGCGAAAAGCTCGGGCGTCAGAAGACGCAGGGGGCGCCCGCCCACCCAAGGGTCGAGCCAGAAGACGGTGTTTTTCCCATTCCCAGTGGAAATAACAAGCCCCTTCCGGATCGCTGGCTTGATGTCCTGGATGGCTCTCCAAAACTGAGAGCCCTCCCGACGATCATAGGCTAGGAGCGGGCACCCGCGCAGATACTTAGCTTTGATCAACCTTAGCCACAGGCCCCCGTCGTCCGTCAGGATCCGCCAGACCCAACGAAGCATGAGGGCCACATTCATGTGACGAGAGGAAATGATCCCTATGCCCCCCATATCCTTGGGGGCGCAAATGTCCGCCCACTTAACCATGTGGTACTTTTGGTGACCATCATTTGCCATCCAAAAGAACCTAGAGAGCTCCTTATCAAGGTTGGCGTGCACACCTTCCTGCAGGATATACAACCCCATGATGTACATGGGGAGGCTGGATAAGCATGCGTCAATAAGGATGGTCTTACTCCCTTTGGAGGTAAACCTGCCTTGCCATGGTTCGGATCTCGCCTTAACCCGACCCATAAGGGGCTCCAGGTCCCTAGACAAAATCCTGGTGTCCCTGACTGGCATCCCCAGGTAGTTCATGGGGAACGAAGCCAGTCGACAATTCAAGTTATCAGCAATCCGCTGCTGAGCTTCCACGGGATATCCCAACACCATCACCTCACTCTTGTCGAAATTGATTTTGAGGCCAGACATGGCCTCAAAACAAAGAAGCAAGAATTTCAGGTTTCTGATATCCTGTTCCGACCCTTCTACCATAAGCATGGTATCATCGGCATATTGGAGGTGAGTGACCCCCCCCCCTCCCGGGATCAGATGCCCTACCACGCCAGAAATGTGGCCAGAGATCTTGGCTTTCTCCATGATTTCTGCCAGGGCATCCACCGCGGCATTGAACAGGATTGGGGAGATCGGGTCCCCTTGTCTAACCCCACACGTGGGTCTGAAATAGGGGCCTACCTCCCCATTTATGTTAATCGCCGTGTTCCCGCTCATGACGATCTGCATGATCCACCCTATCATGCGATCATCTAGGCCCCTGCGTTGGAGGACTTGGCGAAGAAAGGCCCAATCTAGCCTATCATACGCCTTCTGGAAGTCAAGCTTCAGGAAGACGCCCCGCTGGCGTCCCACCTTTACTTCGTGAATAATCTCATGGAGTGCCAGGATCCCATCATGGATGAATCTGCCCTTAAGAAAGGCGAACTGGTACGGGTGCGTCAGGCGTTCCATTAGAGGCGCCAGCCTACGCGCACAAACCTTGGACATAATCCTTTGGATGACATTGATTACCGTGATCGGCCTAAACTGCCGAATATCCGTGGCCCCCACCACCTTGGGGATCAAGGTAATCACGCCAAAGTTTAACCGCGACATCACGAGGGTCCCGACATATAACTCCTGAAACATAGGCATAACAACCCCCTGTATGTAGTTCCAAAATTTCTGAAAGAACACGACAGGAAGGCCGTCCGGGCCCGGGGCCGAGTTAGCCTTCATCTCCATAATGGAGAGTTCCACCTCCGCTGGCAGGAACGGGAGCGTGAGCTCAACGTTCTCCGCATCGGAGACCCTGGCCCTCTCTGACCAGAAGTCACCGGCTAATGCGACCCCCGTCTGGGGGCCAGCCGAGAATAGCCCCTTATAGAAGGAGTAGATATGGGAGGTGATGTCTCTGGCCTCCTCCAGGAGACGTCCACCATCCCAGAGGCAGGGGATGGAACACTTCCTACGCCTGCCATTAGCGATGGCATGGAAGTAGGCCGTGTTCGCATCCCCTTTGAGGAGCCAGTTTTGGCGGCTCCTTTGCCGCCAGAACGTCTCCTCGCCCCGAAAAATCTCCATGAGGGAATCCTCCAATGCATAGCGTTGGAGCCATTCCTCCATAGAGAGGCCTACCGTATCTGCATCCCTATCTAGATCCTGGATGGACGTGAGAAGGTCCCCTTTTCTGCGCCGCAGCTCGGCGCCAAGGTTCGCCCCCCACCCACGCATGAACTGACGGGCCATCACAGCGCAGCGGTGCCAAACGTCCACCGCCGTGCGCGCCCTCTGAACCGTCCCTATCGCTACACTCCACTTGGCCTGAACCATCTCCACAAACCCCGGCTGCTGGAGCCAGAAATCCTCGAAGTGGAACCGGCTAGGTTTTGGGGGGGAGCCCTCACCCGTCGAGAGTAGGAGTGGGCAATGGTCCGAACCCACCCTCGTGACCGTCCGAAGCGAACACAAGGGATAGGCCATTTCCCATTCGACCGAAACTAAGACCCGATCAAGCACACTCCTGATCGGGTCTACCCGGTTGTTCGACCAGGTAAAACGGCCCCCCACACGGGTGATCTCCCGTAGGGCGAGGTCAGCAATGCAGTCGTTGAACATACGCATCCTGGAAAGATCCACATTATCCGAGCTCTTCTCTTCTGGGGACCGAATAAGATTAAAATCCCCAGCCACCACCACTGGACTGGAGCAACTCCCCACCTTAGTTGATAGTTCAGCCAGGAAAGCAGGGGAGCGGCGATGATCCGCAGGGCCATAGACGATGATCACCTCCCAACTAAGATGAGATCGTCTATGGGTGAGTAGCATACTCACAAAGAATTCCCCACTGTCCATATCATCTACCTCAAAGGTGTCCTCTTTAGCCCCTAAGAGGATACCTCCCGAGTGGCCACTGGCTGGCAACCAGTGCCAGGCAAACTTGTGGCGGCTCAATCCCTGCAACTCAGGGATCGAGAAGTCTTGTCTAATCGTCTCCTGGAGGCCCACAATGTCGACATCTTCCTATCTCAAATAGTCCCGCAGTTGCTGCCTGCGGCCAGCATTCCCGAATCCCCGGATGTTCCAATCTAGGAGGAAGATCGGGCGACTCATTGGGGAATACTATCAGGGGGGATCCCCTTACGGGGGACAGATCGGGCCCTACCTCCTGTCGAGGGCCTGGACACCGGCTTGGGAGGCCTTCCTCGCTTCCCCCCCACCTGGGGAGTCGTGAGGGAGGTCTCCCCAAACAACGGGCGAGGTGGGCTACCTCCCCTAGTCACCGGGCCCTGCAACCCAGTGCTAGAGGTAGCACGGTGTTTTGGTTGAAGCACTATGTCGTGGTGGTTATGCGAGCGACACCAGTCTTCTTCCTGCCAGGAATTATTAACATTATCCAGCATTTCCTCTTCTACCACATGTACTGGTATATATAAACCTACTTGAGCTACAATTGGTTGTTGGTGATTATTTTAATTTTCCTGTCCACATGGCCATTATCAGCAGGGCGCAAACCAAAGTCAAACTGTAGAGACAGCTGAGATCAAACCTGCGTGATGTGACGATATTGAATGGAGTCAAATTAATCATCATGTGGCCATCACCACATGGAATATGTGGTGAACCACCTAATCAAAACAATATCAAGACCATCTCAAAAAAAAAACTCCCTTGAAAACAGTATCATCATGGCCATCGTCAATTATTAAATGATTGATTGCTCATCATCAACAGCTCACAACCAAATTAGTTACCAGGAACATTATTAGATCGTCATTATTGGAAGCTACAGAGGGATGAATAAGATAGATCACTGCAGGGACCCTTAATAGAGGAGATGAAGGGGTTAGCAAAGGGTTTTGAGAGCTTCTCTCTTCGTGCGATTCGGAGAATCGGGAATGGTGCTGCGCACTGGTTAGCAAAGGAAGGCTGCGATAATAATTTATGTAAGACTTGGCTTGGTGTTACTAAAAAAACTCTTCCTTGCTTTCCTATAAAAAACTCTCCCTTGCGTGTGCATGATACGGACTCTATGAAAATTTTCAGAGACACTCTTTGTTCTGTTTTGTATTTCCTTTGCAAAGGTTCAGCTCTGAAAACGTGCCAGGTTAGTCCACAATATTTAAAATATTTGGACCGTCAACACAAGTTACATAAACTTTTTTCTTGGGATTTGCATGGAGTGTGTGTGAGATGCTGTTTTGAAAAAGTGTCCGTACAAAACATGCTCGCACGTCAGATATTGACACGGCATCATCAAACTTTGATCAACAGTTTCTACAAAATAAACAAATCTGATAACTACTTCCTACTACATGTTAGTAAAAAGAGTTTGTATGAAATATTGATGCGTGCTAGCTATTGAGACGGAAAGTATCTTCAAATTTTGATCGCACCCGCTACAAAAAAAATATTGATCAATAGTATCTGGTAGTCTCCTTACAAAAGTATATGCATTGAAGGAGCTACATGGACGTGGAATGGAAAGCATATGTGCGCGAATGCGAATGAGTACACAAAACAATAAAGATTGAACTATATTACTAACTGTACTATAAATATTGAAACATATGGAGCATTTGTAAAAATATTTTTCTAAAGCGCTCCCTCCAAACCTCTTATTATTGTAACGATTTATAGATCTACTATAAATATCTCAGATAAATAAAATAGAATAGGTGCAAACAAATATTGTTGATAGAGACGAAAGCGTTGTCAACGTCCCTCGAAATCAACACATGTATTTTTTTAATTTATAAGTTCTTCATGCCTTTGGTGATGAATGTACAAAAACTAATATGTGCAAAAATTAGACTAACATCATAAGTTTGAAAGTGTAAGAGTCGCCCACCTGTAATAATGGACTCTACGGGGTCCATATTAGAAGTGTCTTCTTAGATAATACTAATCGCCATACACTATCAAAATAAAATATGACTAAAATCTACGTGATATTAGAGTACCATGTGAGATGATTAAACCCTTACACTCACATTTATTAGCATCACACTTAGGATGCTTTTGGCAATATTTGGTAACAATATGTAAATTAAATATAAAATTTCAAAAAAAAATTGAAATATGATGCCCTCGCATTTGCGAGGGCCACCATGCTAGTTTAATAAATCGCAGCATCTTTGATCTAAAAAAAAGGCTATAGTCATCAGGAATATGCTTGGATCTATGATCTATCAGTACAGACTGCTTCTTTCATGTTAATCATCTCTACTCCAGCTCACCTTTTGTCTGATGTGGTACTATCTCACATACCGTCACCCTCATCCGCCAGTGGTACTTTTACGGTTTTACCCTACTAAATTAAGTGGACCGTCGAAATGCTTCTCATATTTGGAACTTCAGGAGTACCCACAAAAAGGAGAGATTACGTTTTTGGTTTTGATGCACTGTCTCGTGGTGGTTATGCAAGAGACGTCAGTCTTCTTCCTGCCAGAAATTATTAACATTATCCATCATTTCTACTACCACATGCACAGGAATATATAAACCTAGTTGAGCTATAATTGGTTGTTGGTGTGATTATTTTAATTTTCCTGTCCACATGGCCATGATCAAACCAAAGTCAAACTGTAGAGACCGCTGAGATCAAACCTGCATGATGTGACAAGAATTGAATGGGGTCAAATCAATCACCATGGCCATCGCCACATGGAATATGTGGTGAACAACCGAATCAAAAAAATACTATCAAGACCATCTAAAAAAAAACATCATGGCCATCATCAATTATTAAATGATTGATTGCTCATCATCAACAGCACACAACCAAATTAGTAACCAGGAACATAATTAGATTGCCATTATTGACTTTTCACCTTCTTCCTTGAAAATGAAAGATCTCACAATACTGTACAAGAATTCATTTGGTGGACTTGATTAATTGCAAGATCATCTAGCAGTAGGGAACACCCAGGTTTTGTGGTTTAGCTAGCCGTCCTGGGATATTGGATCCTCGCTCATGCCTTATTAACCGGTTTCATTCTCCTAGCCACCCATACATTTTCATCTACTCTGTAGTACTAGTAGCATTCTGTTGATGGACTCTGCTCGCCGTTGCTCAGTTGGCAACCCTGCAGTTGCAGCGGATCTCGCCTTCATCCCCCGTCAAAGCACCGATGCTCCCCATCTTCACCATGGACGCGCCGAAGTCCGAGAAGAACTGCTCGCCGTCGTCACTGTACTTCTGCACCAGCGCCCTGGTGGTGCTAGCGACGACGTCCTCGTCGCCGGAGAAGAGGCCCTGGTCGGAGGACAGGAGGCCCCTCTCCGTCAGCAGGTTCTGGTAGTAGCCCTTGTCGAACGCGTCCGCGGAGCTCATGTCCAGCGCGGTGGTCTGGTTCCCGTCCCCGCCAGCGCAGAGGCTCTGCAGGACATCAGCCATGGTGGAGTCCAGCGTCGGGTCCGCCGAGGACGTGGTGGACGTCAGCCGGTTGCTGAACAGCGTGCACCGGGCTCGCCCGATCGTGTGGGCACCTGCCATTTTTTTACGGTTCAGAAATGTGGTTTCAGAACTGACAACAGTGGTTTTGCTTCTACTCCCAGTTAAGCATGGTCACACCATGACAATTTCAGGGAAGTATCACAGGATTGAAATCTAGTTCTGAACCTCGATTGAGAAAGATAAGTTTTGTGATCAATGAGTCAGCTGCTGTAGTACCTGACAAGACCACGACATCTGTGGTGTCGAGGCCGACATCGGCAAACTTCTGTACGATCGAGCTGATGGGTTCGAACGGCGAGGGAAGGCCGGTGTCAGCTCCTTCCTGGTTCGCCACCAGACCGTCCCTTCTCCCCAGAAGAACATCATAGTAAGGCCCTCCACTCTGAAAAGTTTCAGTTTACAGTTACTACATACAGTCCGGCAAACTGAAAGAATCTGAAAATTTTGGACTATAAGGCGTTAAGATGCTTACAAAGAGTACTCCATAGCTAGCTGCAAGGGCTACAACGTCGGCACAGGACACCACCCCGGGGCACATGCTCTCCAGATCGGCCTTAATCGCATCGATGACCTCATACCCTCTGACGGAGTTCTGGTTGGGCTGGGCAAATTTCTCGCCGTCATCACCATCCAGCAATATTGAACCATCACACCCCTGGATACATCATAACAACAAAAATATTCAGTAACTGCAACACATCAGTGGAAGTGCAACAAACAACCACAGCAAGTTCAGAAGAAGAATTAGGTACATTGACAAAGCAGTCATGGAAATGGAGCCTGAGCAGGGAGGCTCCCATCCTCCGCTCATCCCTCATGGCAGAAAACACATGCTGCTGGACGATGTTGTACAGCCCGGGGCACATATCGTCGTAGAAATCGATGGTTAACTCGTCACCCCTAGTGCCTCGGCTGCAGAGGCACAGCGCAAAAAGTGAGCACACAAGGAGCAACCTGCAGTGAGAGTGCTCCATGTGTATCCTCTTACAGTCTTTCCTTCTTACTACACTGTATTAGACTTCCTGCATGGTTTATGTGTTCTTGGACTGCTCTTATAGATGGTTAAAAAGTGATGGTTATCGGTTCCTGGTACGCCAAATCGTCGCGATAATGGTGCGGCTGCGCATACACCGATCTTCACCTGTTTAACAACTATTGTTGTAGCCAAATCAGCACATTGTGAAAATGGCAATTGGCTGCAATGGTGAAGTCACTAGTGTGATGGTGCTGCACTTAGCATGCTACGGGCGACTTTTTGTCTCAGGTCCAAGAGGTAGTGGAGATCCAACCATAGAGGAAATAGTAATGTATTGCATGCAGTTTCGTGTGGGAACTTCATCCTGAATGATGCAGAACCTGGTGGTAATAAACACACTTTCTCTTCCACACACAAAAAAAGGTTTCTCTAGGGATTGGATTTTGGCTAGCACTAAGCAAGAGCAGGTATTTTTCAGTTGAGTATGTGCAATAGTGGCATGTTTGCATTGTGGGGAAATTGCAGAGCTGCAATGGTGTTGTGAAGTGACTATGCATTTACAGCGAATGTTATGTTAGCTTCAAGTCAAACCTAATATATGTATCAGTTTATCTGGTCACAGTGCTATCCTTATAGATCGGCACTACACTAGAAAACTCAGAACGCGTATTTAGGTACACATCAGTTAGTTTTCGAGAATATGCAGGAAACTGAATGACATTAGGCCTTTTTGAGCTTGATATAGAGCCTGCAAGTATCTGTATTTTGCTGGTGCTTAACACTTCAGATACAACTTGGGCATTATTTGTAGAGAGACAGTACAAATACTGAATTTTTTTTGCGAAATAGTACAAATACTGATTAATATCAGCTATCAAGGCAATTCACCAGTATTTATCTAGGAAAAAGCTTAGGGCATGTCTAATGCAGAGGCGTCTCCTTCGGCGCTTAAGGAAAAAAATGAAGAAACAAATCCGAGCATCTGACTGTATAAGAGTCCATACCTCCAACACTGGGCGCTAACCAGGACGCAAAACCGTAGCTGTCTTTCACCCTTCTGCCTCTGCGGTTCACCTTATACAGGGGCCAGGCGCTCATCGCCATGTTTTGCGCCGACTCTAGACTAGAGTCCGGGATTCTACAGCTCATCTGCTAATCCGCTGGGAATTAGATCCTAGCGCCCATCCTAAGCGTCCCCATTGTACATGCCTTTACATGACAGCCATCTAGTTATTGAATAGCTATGAAAACAAGGTACACATCGAAGTCTGTGTAACTTGGTTTATAATTAGCAGTCTCAATGAAAGTCATGCTCAGATCAAAAAAAATCAGGATCAGACTTAGCCATGATTCCTTCCTTTTTTTTATTTAACTTACAAGTCTAGGAAATAAGCCACACTAGAGTGAAAATGCACACCTATTTTAGTAGACAGACACAGTACAATTTAGCGCTCAGTTCTTCCACTACTATACTTACACCAGGAGAACCACTTGATAACAATTAACAATAAGAAAATTATTCAATTTGCTTATTCAGGAACACAATACAAAATTTTGAAGGCTAGGTTATGGACAAGAAAATCTTGTAAGCTAACATTACGGTCAACAAAATCGAAAGATGCTCAAATACAGATTTACTCGGACCGCAGCCTAAGAATTTAAGTCAGTCACAATTCAGGTAGGAGAATGGTCAGACAGCTCAATCAAAACAAGCATTAGAAAGCACTGGGGGATCATGTTATTTTCTTCCCCTCGAAAAGTTCTTGCCCATCAGAAAAAAGAGAGGAAAGAATTATGTTTTCTAGGTATGTTAAGCTGCATATTGTTTGGCATCGTCAGTGGAATAACATGAAGGTTTTATAAAGGACACTAACATTTCTTTACCATCTATGTTCATGCAGTAATAGAAGAGATAATCCACAATATAATATTGTTGTAGAAGAGATGAGAATTTTAAATCTTCAATAGGTGGATAAAAACAGGGAGAAATCAAAATTAACAACAACCGGTAACATGTCGTACACAAAATATACATATACTTTGCAGGAAATAAATGGAAATGGACAGGTAAAAATCCATACAATTTAAACATAGATATGTAATCTCACATTCACCCCATATCAAGAGCTACCAAGTAACCACAGTGATTAGTAGATGCAGCAGATATATTAAACATCTAGGTTCATTTATACAACCAAGCATTACCCACTGGAAGGTTACTTGGTGCTACATATTATACATGGATAACCAACATTGTTCAAAGCGACAAAAAGGCATGCCACAGATATCTATGCCACTACCCATATCCAACAACCGAATTTTATGAAGGTTCCATGATAAGTATGTGAACCTGCACGGACTTTCAGTGACCATCTGACGGCCACTCAGCAAAACATGGAACATAAGGTTGAACATCCAAGAATTCGTCAGAAGTGCCAATAACATACACTTCTCGGTTATCCATATCATACGAGATAGTCTTCTCCTTCCCATCAGAAAGAAAAATCAAATTACGATCTGGATGAATTGCAACAATAGTATATGACTCGTCTTCTTCGCGAGAATGCCTTCCAAACAGCTCCAAAATGTTAACAGTATGCTTCAAGATCCACTTTGCAGCACCATAATCATCGTGAGCCCAAACAGAGAGTTGACAAACGTTACTAGTATCTATATACCAAGCATACAAGCATCCCTGAGACTGTCCAATGGAAGAAGTGTCATAGTTTTCGGGCACATTGCTTGGAAAATCAATTTCCTTCCAAACCTTCCCCTCTGTGTCCACTGTGGCTACTGAAGGTTCAGTGGTCATCAAATGCATAGTGCCGTTCAGGAAGTCACAATCTAAATGACCAACAGGAAAAGTCCCGTCAATCCAACCACTCTGCAATGTAGTCCAGCGTCCAGAGTCTGATGAGTAGATCATCACTTCTATGAATTCCCAAAGGTTCATGGCGAATACCACGAAACGGGAGGGGACAGCTGGGTCGAAACCCAAATATTCTTCAGGTGCATTTGGCCAATCTATAGTACAAGGAGGCAGCTCAATCCACTTCTCAGTCGCAGGATTGCACACAACAAGATTGTACTCATTGTTCTTGGAATGGCATGATTTCCAGCATCTGCAAAGGACAAGGCCGCCACAGTAGTGTTTGGGGATGAAATTGATATAGCTTTTGCACAAGAAAGGGAGATAGGGGTCAAACATAGGCGGGCCTCTCCCGGATAAATTGCGAAACTGGACGCCATTTGTGCTCAAGTGGATGAAACCAGACAGGGTCTGCGGCGACCTCTTCCGGATGTCGGGGTCAGAACAGAGGGCAAGCCAGGACTTGGACACGCACTTGAAGCGGCAGAGCTACATGTACGGCACCCGCGACAGGATCTCAAAGAGTGGCCCCTCGGGGAGGCTCCCCCACGGCTGCTGATCCTGCTCGTCCTCCTGCTTCTGCTTCTTTCTCATCTACAAATGGGAGAGATTGGACAATTTAGGTTCCCGGTTCCATTTGTTGAATCAGAGATTTGAAGAAGGAAGAGGAAGGAAGCAAACCTCAGACAATATCTCGGGGGTGCGGAACAGCGGCGGTGAACATAATTGAGCCATGGGAATGTCCTTGTTGCCTATCAGTTCCTTGAGGCCCCCTCCACTCGACCATCTAGGGTTGGCGGCGCAGGTCCCCGTAGCTCGCCGGTACTCGAGGGACGGTTTGGGATGCGGAAGCGAGTTACCGAGTGTGACTGGAATAGGCCTTGCAATTTACCCTCCCTTCTTTCCCTTGAGAAATGGAATGGACGCCACTCTGAAATACTGTATGAAAAGTAGCTTGTCAACAATGGTTATTTGGATCAAGTAATTTCGAAGTAACTTCGGTATCACAGAACTGCATTATTGGGTCAGCCAGGTCCTGATCTTGCAACCGGAGAATCTTTCTCACTCGACCACAACTATTGGCATAGCCAGGAAGTTTGCAGGCTCCAGCAAAAATAATCGTCATCACACATTTTGTCAAAAAGTTTGCACAGCGTAGCCACTTTTGACAATTCAATAACAAAAATCACACAATTCAACAATAAAAAAAACCAGTACATTGATTTAACTATAGAGGCTAACAGACTAACCGAGACATGAACATAAATATACAGCTTGCTTCAGTGCAGCTTACCTAGGCTAGGCAGGCGTGCTGCTGCTCCAGCTCGATGCTCGCCCAGATGGCCACGCGCCCACTCCCACGACCAGACGGCCGGACACCCACTCCCAGAGCGTGTTGCGCCGCCGCCGCCGGCGTCCAACGCCGCTCGTCCGCGTCCGCAGCAGCTAAACCGCGTACCCGCCTAGAGTGCTCAACGCCGCCGCCGAACTTGAGAGGGTGCAGAGAAAATTAGGGATTTGAGCGTACCAATTTTGAGATCGATCTGGAGTATTCAGACCTTCTGTGGGCTGCTGCCTGCTGAGGTTAATTGAGAGATTGAGACCTGCTGCTCATTTTTATTTTCTAAAAATAGGGCACAGGCGGGCCCACCCGCCGGCTACGCCCCACCGCGCATGAGGTTATTTTCACGAACCCCAAGTTTTTTTCCCAGAAACCAGCCCTTGAACATTCTTATAAAAAATTTACAATTTTTTATTTGAAAAGTTCAGTACCATGTTACTTCTACATCCTTCGACGCAACAAAGCTCACTTTGAAGAAAGCTTCAAAAAAACCCATATGCTTGTAGAAGCAGTGGTCAGGAAGATGTCGACGACCATAATCTTGAGAGGTCACCTCAGAGAAGCTAGTATTTAGGAGGGACAGGAGATATAAATGAAGATGGGAGACACAAACTCGTAAGTTTGCCGACTAAGACGTATTTGGATAAGCTTCATCCGGCGGAGGCGGAACTCGAGGACCAATACGCTACGACATCATCTCTTTTCACTGAACGCCGCTTATTGACTCCAAACTCCAACACGTCGACACTCCTCCAGGAAAGAACGCCAATTTGGGGCATACTAAAGGATCTTTATTCTCATCGTCGTTGATGACCCTACACCGGAAGCGAAGAACTCGAAAACCCTACGAGGACTGGTCATCTGATCTGAG
This sequence comes from Avena sativa, assembly GCA_916181665.1. NCBI lineage: Eukaryota > Viridiplantae > Streptophyta > Magnoliopsida > Poales > Poaceae > Avena > Avena sativa. Next base: position 32,618,907 of record OV702285.1, on the reverse strand, counting down.
GTTCACCCACCGCCCCTCGAGTTGTCCTAGAGCCGGCGAAGGGCAAGTGAACCAGCGGTGAAAACGCCAACGAACGAGAGTGTAGAAGCCTCCACACAAGGGTTAGTCACACCGCCATAGAATGGCCTCTTAGAGAAAACTCCTAGGACCATCCAGACCGCCCTTATTTGAAGAAAACCACTAAGGATTAAGGAACCAGCTTCATAAACTAGAGCCCTCATGGACTCTCGGCTCATGATCATCATACCAACGAAAATAATGGGTTCACAAAGAAGTGAAGCCATGCTCATACCTTCTCGAGCACTAATAGCTTGGAACTCCCAAACCTACTAAACAAGAAATGCAACAAGAAGAAAGTTGAAACTTGGGACCCCTGAGCGCTAACAACCACGAGCTTATAAACCTACTAGAACCTCAAGTTCTGCACTCTAGATACAAGGAGAACACAAAAGAAATGTAAATTATGCAAAGGTTTGAGCACTCAACAGATGGTGTGACCAAGCTAATCGCCCGATAGCTTTTCTTTGGTAGTAAGACTATCTATACCATAACCCGGTCTCCCTCCCACACCTTTTCCTTGTGCTTCTATCTGAGCTGGATCACCAAGATCATCTTTTCTCTATCTCTTGATCATGACTGCTTGGTGAAGACTTCAAATGGATCCCATGTAATCTTTATGAGAAGTCTTAACTTTAAGATTGTCTTCTTGTACCCATCTTCAATAGATGAGCCTTCAGACTTCAAGTATATGTATTCAGATAATGCCTTCTTGAACTTGTATGCCTTGATGATATCTTTGTTTGAGGCCCATCCTTGCAAGATGAATACCAAAATCAACCACGATCCACGGCCAACGTGCCAAATTAGTGTCCCGGAGATGTATACCCTTGTTCGCTGGGAAGAGGACCCTCGACCCCATTTCCTCGACCCGGGTGACCTGAATTTCTAGCAACTATGGTCTATCATCCGTGTATAGGCTTTGTCAAATCAAATTTCCTAAAAGCCAATCCATGAAACACGGTCTTCCTAAAAAAAATCCATGTAACCATGGTCAACTAGAAAACATACATCATTCTAATATAAAAAACTAGGATACATACAACTTGCACGACTACAAGTTACACAAGAATGGCCAGTTGAGCGATCCATCGCATGGAGCGATCTTGTCATTGCGCCACCTCCAACTATGGCCACAAATCGACACGCGAAGCCAACCCTTTATCCGCTTCTCAATTGGCGTTGCGGCTGATCCTCGAGGAAGTTATTGTAGAGCCGATCTCGACGAGGGGATTCTTCCCGGTTGTAGCCAATGCAAGGTAAGGCGACCACAGTGAGCTCACTAACGGTGTGGTAGCAGCTCTCGGTTATTTCCATGGTTGTACGAATTTTTAGAAGAGCCACATTTTATGTTTAAGAAAAGCATGTTATAATTGCAAGAAGGGTGTGGAATTAGTAGATAGAATACATAAGATACTCCCGTCCTTTGAAATTTAAATGACTCGTCTTTATCCAAATACGTATGTATCTACATACGTCTTAGTTGTAGACATATGTGTATTTAGAAAATGTTAAGACATTTATGGAATATGAAAATTATTTGAGCAATGATAATTTTTCTCGTTTTTCCGTGGCAACGCACGGGTATTTAGCTAGTTTATTATAATTTTTCTTTGCGAAACACCTAACTAAGAATTAGACAGTCTTTACTTTAACACCATCCTGACATGTCCATCACATGATGGCCCACAAGCTTAAAGTAGGAACATAATTAGATCATTATTGAATCTTCATCATCTTCTTCGAGCATGAAAGATCTTGGTATTACGTACATACATAGAAGAACGCATCTCGTGGACTTATTAATTGCAAGATTATCTAGCAGCGTATGAAGTAACAACCTAGTGTTCTCCCAACTAGCTCCGGTGTGGGCTAGCTGTCCTAGGATTATTATCCTCACACCTGGTTTATTAACCATTCGGCTAGTTCCTCCTAGCCAGTAACATCTGACGAACTCGACCCGCCCTGACTCAATTGGCAACCCTGCATTTGCAGCGGATCTCGCCATCATTCCCCGTCAACGGGCTAATGCTCCCCATCTTCACCATGGACGCGCGGAAGTCCGAGAAGAACTGCTCGCCGTCGACGCTGTACTTCTGCACGAGCGCCCTGGTGGTGCTGGCGACGACGTCCTCGTCGCTGGAGAAGAGACCCTGGTCGGAAGATAGGAGTCCCCTCTTGGTCAGCAGGTTCTGGTAGTACTTCTTGTCGAACGCGTCGGCAGAGCTAACGTCGAGAGCGGTGGTCTGGTTGCCGTCCCCGCCGGTGCAGAGGCTCTGCAGGTTGGCGGCCATGGTGGCGTCCAGCGTCGGGTCGCCCGAGGACGTGGTGGACGTCAGGCGGTTGCTGAACAGCGCGCACCGGGCTCGCCCGATCGTGTGGGCACCTGCGATTTTAAGGTTCAGAATTCCAGATCATGTGTTGTTGACAAAACTGAATTTTTTTGGTGACAGTTTGCATGTGAAGTTTGAGAAGTGACAAGAGTTGCTTCTACTCTGAATTAAGCATGGTCACACTTTTAACAATTTTCAGGGATTAAATTCTAATTGTAAACCTTGCTTGAGATAGGATAGATAAGTTTTGTGATGATGAATAGGTCAAGTGGTGAACCTGACAGGACCACGACATCCGTCGTGTCGAGGCCGACGTCACTAAACTTCTGCACGATTGAGCTGATGTTTTCGAACGGCGAGGGCAGGCCCTTCTCAGCTCCTTCCTGGTTCGCCACCAGACCGTCCCTTCTCCCCAGAAGAACACGATAGTAAGGTCCTCCACTCTGAAAAATCCAGTCCACGGTTACTACAAGCAGTAATACTACTTCGTTTGGCAAACTGAATGAACCTGAAAAATAAATTTGGACTATAAGGCGTAAGATAGCATGCTCACAAAGAGTACTCCATAGGCAGCTGCAAGTGCCACGACGTCGGCACAGGAAACCACCCCGGGGCACATTTTCTCGAGGTCGACCTTGATCGCGTCGATGACCTCGTACCCTCTGACGGAGTTCTTGTTGGGTCGCGCAAACTTCTCGCCGTCGTCACCATCCAGCAAGATTGAACCATCACACCCCTGAATACATCACAGCAACAAAATTCATCGACCGCAACAGAGAACAGTACAGGTGCAACAAACATCAAGAGCAAGTTCAGAAGAGGCATTAATATACATTGACAAAGCAGTCATGGAAATGGAGCCTGAGCAGGGAGGCTCCCATCCTCCGCTCGGCCCTCATGGCAGAGAACACATGCTGTTGGACGACAACGTTCACGCGGGGGCACGTGTAGGCGTAGAAATCACTGGTTAACCCGTCGCCTCTCGCGCCTCGGCTGCAGAGGCACAGCGCAAGAACCGAGCACGCAAGAAGCAACCTGCAGTGAGAGTAATCCATGTCTATCCTCTTACAGTCTTGCTTGCTTACTAGTACAGTGTGTTGGGCTGCCTGCATGGTTTATGGTTTTAGGCCTGCTCTTATAGATGGTTAAAGTGATGGATATTTGTTCCCGGTACGCCAAGTCGTCGCGGTAGTGGTGCGGCTGCGCATGCACCGGTTTCTCCTATTATCTAGTATATTTTTTTGCCAAAACTGCACATTGTGAAAATGACAGTTGGCTGCAATGGTGAAGTCACTAGTGTGATGGTGGTGCACTTAGCATGCTTCCGGTGACTTCTTGTCTCAGGTCCAGCAGGTAGTGGAGGTCCAACCATAGAGGAAATTGTAATGTATTGCATGCAGTTTCGTGTGGAACTCCGGGCTGCGTGGATCACCCTGGATGATGCAGAGCCTGGCGGTAATGGATTGGATCTTGGATAGCAGGTGCATTCTTCAGTTAAGTATCTGCAATAGTGACATGCTAGCTGAGTTGGAATGGTGCTGTGAGGTGACTCTGCATTTACAGTTGATTGCAGTTCACTGAATGTTATCATGCTGCTGCAAGTCAAATTTAACACACTTCTGTTTATTTAGTCACAGTGCTATCCTTATGGATTGCCATTACGGTAGAAAACCTGAATGCGGATTCTGGTACACACAGGTAGCAGCTGTGTTTCGAGAACATGCAGGAGAACTGATGACATAGACTTAATTGACACATACATGTTTTTTTTATGATTGGTTAATTTCTGATCCTTTATGTCCAGGTATGATTTTGTGAGACTTGTATACTTCATGATTTTGCGCAAAAGAATTTTGAGACACACGTATCTAGACCTTTTGGGGCTTCATATACAGCCTGCAAGCATCTACTCAGCGAAAAAGTTAGCTCTGAAGTATATTTTGCTGGTGTTGAACACTTCAGAGCTAACTTTCATTATTTGTAGACAGTACAAAATACTGATTAACATTAACTTGCTACATAATTCACCAGAATTTATCATGGAAAAATACTCAGCGACAACCATCTAACTATTGAATACCAATGAAAACAAGGTAGCAGTTGTAAGGAAAGTCATGCTCAGATCTTGTAAAATTTCAGGATCAACTTTGGTCAAATAGTTTTTAAAAGCAAAAAACAAAACAAAAAACAACATATGAATATCATCATCAAAATTAGAACAATTCTTAGAGCAAAAGGATCATCACCTAGTTGGCCAGCTCCATTGCACGAATGAAACCTAAGTACATTTTATTACAGCCCCAAAACAGGAAAACCATCCTCCAGATAGTCTCGAGTGCGGATTGCGTCAGACTGTTTGGAGGTTATTAACAGTTTGGTGAGCCAAAGCCTGGGAAGGTTCAGCACGGTGGTGCAAGAAATAGAGGCAATTAAGTAGGAAAGAATTCCATGAGGTGAGCTTTGTTCATGAGCGGCGATCCTCAAACGTTGAAGCTCATAGTCTAGCTCGTTATTCGACTAGCTTAAATCACGGTCCTCACCTCTGGCTACTTCAGTCGCCAGATGAGTTTTGTATCCCTATGAATATTTCGGCTGTTTCCCCCTAAAAAAAAAGATAGTCTCTCTGGCTTTACACAGGTATAAAGAAAACGACTACACACTGGCACCAAGACTCGACAAACGAAATGCTAGGTGCTCAGGGTTTTGACATCAGCTTCAGTAACCCTTCCAGTGTACAGCTTCAGTAACCCTTCGTTCTTTCAGTGGTATCTTAGTCAGGGAACTTCCAGCAGTTGCAGGATGGAGTCTAGGCGTTATGACTCCAAGATCAGCATCATCGAGTACAGAATATATTAACCGCAACAACTTGCTCTTCAGAATTTATATGCATAGATTTCTGATGATAGTCTGTATGTTGCAGCGGATGCTGTCAAATGGCATCATGCATTAAGAAATCATGTCCACATAAGACTCTGCTCAGATTTCCTCTTTTTTTTGCATTTAACTATACAAGTCTAGAGAAAAGCCAAACCAGTGTGAAAATGCACACCTATTTTAGTAGCCAGGCACAATACAATTTAGTGTTTAGTTCAACCACAGCTATCATCAGGACAGGAGAACCGCTTGGCAACAATTAACAATAAGAAAATAATTCAATTTGCATATTCAGGAACACAATACTAAATTTGGAATGTTAGGTAATGCACAAAAAAATCTGTAAGCTAACAAGTGACCCCAGTAGTTTGTACTAGATGAAGCAGACAGATTAAATGTCTAGGTTCATTCATACAACTAAGCGTTACCCACAGGAAGGTTGCTTGGTGCTGCATATTCTGCATCGCCGAACAACATCGTTCAAAGCCACAAAAAGGCACCCTACAGATAAGAAGTGAAGTACATGGATGACTTAGCTAAGACACTGCCCGTAACAACTGAATTTTACAAAGGCAGTAGTCCTATGATAAGTACGTGAACCCACACAGACTTTCAGTGGCCATCTGACGTCCATTCCGCAAAACAGGGAACATAAGGTTGAGCACCTCTTAATTCTTCAGAAGTGCAGATAAAAGCATCTCCACTCGCCTATCCAGGAGGCCGATCCGGACGCCGAAAATTGGTCCAGTTACGTAACCAAGGACCTGTTTTCGACCGGATTTCGGCCATTTTTTGTCCGGACTACCCAGGTCGAACCCAGGTTTCCGGGTACGTCCTGGGAACGCCGGACTCAGCGATTTTGGCGGAAAAAAAAACAAAGCGGCATGTGGACCCGCCGAGTCAGTGACGGAAGCCGAGTCGTCGTCATCCTCGGAACCACGCGGCGACCGCCGGGCAATAACTGCCCGTCGCCTCGGCCACGCGTCGCCGATTTATGGCGCCACCGTCGCCGCCTCGGCTCCCGCACGGACCGGCGGTCATTAACTTTCCGCCGTTTCCACTTTCCCGCCCTCGCCGCTACACCCCTCCCACCCTCGCCGCGCACCTCGGCCTTTATAAGCCGTACGCCTCGCCGGAGATCTTCGCATTCTCTCGCAGCTTCCCCCACCCACAAGCCCAACTCCGGCGAGCTCTCACCTCTCCCCTTCTCTCACCATGGGCGAACGCTACCCCGGCGACGACGCTGCGGCGAACGGCTTCGGTCGGCGGCACCCTCCAAACTTGGGAGGCGTGCATGCTGTACGAGGCGGGGTACATGGCGCCGCCGGACACGCGGATGCCGCCGGGGTGGACGCTGAGCGCCGGCGGCATCCCAATCCCGCCGGGGCCGACGCCGGAGGAGTTTCCGTACGATATACAGGAGTACATCGCCGGCATGGACAACCCCGGCGAAGCCGTGAGCGTCGACGACCTCGTCTACTGGGCGCACTTCTTCGAGGAGCGGAGCCAGCAGGAGCTCGCCCGCCACGAGGGGGCGTCGATGTGGCATCCCGCAAAACCACTACTAGAAAATCGCGTTGTTTTTGTGTGCATTGCATCATCATGACCGCATGCTCATGTCATCATGCCACATTGCATTTGAGCATCGTCATCATCTTGCATTTGCTTGCGTAAAACTATTTCGGAAAAACCCAGTTTTGTTTTCTAAACGCCCCGTCTTTGTTCAAACACAAAACCCCGGGTCTCCGGATTATTTTCTTTGTCTGCTATCGGTTTGCAAACGGCCCATTTAAAACAAATAAAATGTTTAATTATTTTTAGTGGGGGCAGTCGAATGGGCCGACCCGACCCGAACGACACCAAAAACGGTCCACCTAATCAGCCCCCTCTAAATCCTAAAGCAACCAACCTATCTACCCACACCCACCGGCCACCTCACCCGGACCAGTCCCACGCCGCCACGTCGCCCCTCCCCAAATCCCCACCAACCACCTGTTGCCACCTAGACCAACCCACTCCCTCTCCCTCACCGGCAGTACACACACACGTATCACACGCACACACAGCCCCTCTGCCAGCGCCACCTCCCCATCTAACCCACACCGACCCCACTCCCACCCCACTCCTCAGCCACACCCAGCAACCACCCACCCACACCGGATCCCCTGGCCACACCCGACCCCACGGATCCCACCCGACAGCGCCCGACCCCAGGCCACCCACCTGTCCCGCTCGAGCCCACCCCCCCACCTACCACGCGCGCGCCCCCGTCTCCCTCACCCCGCCTTTCCCTCCAGCTGCCACCGCCGCTCGCCGGCCGCGCCCTCGCTCTCCGGCCTGCTCCGCCGCCTGGTGGCGTCCCTCCGCCGCCACGGCCCCCAGCGACCGCCGCTTTCCCCGCCGCCTCCAAGCTACGAGCCCTGCATCCGCCGCCGCCAGGAGCCCCGCAGACCGCCCGCGACCTCGCCTCCGCGCCCCGCCCGAGCTCCTCCGCCCGACCCTCGTCGGCGCCTTCCCCTCGCCCGCCTCCGGCTACGACCGCCAAGCGCCGCCCCCTCCTCTGCAACCGCCTGCGGGCGCCGCCTCCCCGTCGGCCCGCGTCCACCGCCGCCCTTCCGCAACCGCCTCCGCCGTCGCCGGCCGCCGTCCCCGCCGCCGCCGCCTGGCTCTCCCCCTCGCCGGAGCCGCGACGACCCCGACCTCCACCCGCGCCCCAACCTCCTCCGAGCCACCTCCGCCCTCCGAGAACCACCTCCCGCGCGCCGGCCTCCACCACCTTGCCTCCCCCTCGGCGCCACCCCGCTCCCCTCTGCGCCGGCCACCCCTCGACGTCCCTGCTCGCCTAGCCTCGCCGTCCCGCCTCCTCGACCTCGTGTTCTAGCAGAGATGTGGCCGTTCGATGCCCCGGTGATGTGATGTTTGATTGATGTCACGCGCGTGCGAAGTCGCTGCTCCATGGCGATGCCCAAGTCCCTGAGAGGAGAACTACGTACCAAGGACCGTTCCAACATCACCAAGATCTGCCGTAGCCTTGCCAAAATCCTATGGAGACGTCACGGACCAAAAGAAGCCCAAAGTTCAAGACCTACTTCCAGGAGCCGACGGCCTAAAACTCTCTGTCTCGGAACGCCAAGGTCGTCTTCACGGATCCGAAGGCCCCGGTACCCGATCCACCCAAGAACGACATCGACAAACGAAGACAGGACCATCAGGACCTTCGTCACAGAACGCCTAGATCGTCGATGCGAATGCGCCAAGTCGTCTACCCCGAACACCGTGCGACTAGATCATCGACATGGAATCCGAAGACCACATGTGCGACAAGTACTTCCTCGAGGACGCCGAGTACTTCACCCCGGACACCGAGACCCGGTGTGACAAGTACTCCTTCCCGGACGCCGAGCTCGCCGAGAACCCGGATGCGCCAAGATCTACCCCGTTACCCGAGAACGATCCCGTCGAGGCCGAACCCGTCGAACCCTGGACCCTGAGACCGACCCCGAACCCCGGAACCCCAAGATCTGCCGAACCCTAATGTGTGACCTCTTTCCTTGAGCCCTATTTTATAAATGAAATAACAACTTGTTGCATATTAATTGTTCATCTCGCATGCATACTTGTGTGGGTTGGGGGCCTTATGCCGATTCACCTAATAATTAAATATGGGGCCCATATGCGGGCAAATCTAGCCTTATATTGGCCTCATTTAAACTTGTGTAGCAAAACCGGTGCCATCTTTTGTCTTGCTAATACAACATTTAAATTGCGGGTTATCTAAACAACTTGAACCATCTAACTAATTGTCGGGACCCCGGTTCCGCTTAATATGACCTAGTTGCATCGCACCTTTGCCTTGTCATACATCATACATGCATCATGTCGATCTTATGCCGTAGTATTAAATATTGCATCCGGTGTTTCTTCTAGTGTTTTGCTTCTTCGCGGATAAGGTCGTTGAGTTGAGGTGAGCTTCGCCTCGATCTTCGGATGAACCCTTCGACAATGTTTTCATGCGAGCATCTCCCCCTTTCTACCTATCTTACTTTTATAGTATTTATTCCCTCCTGTTGATCTTTTGCTATCTGTGTCGCGATGCTCTAGTTTCCGTACCCGTGATATCCCTTGCAGCCCTATATTGCCTCGGACACACCCTATTACCTGTTGTTTGGTAGATAGTTGGACTTGCGCGTCGTAGTCGCTTGCTCAAGTGTTGATGTGTGTCGTCAAGTACCACAGTTGTTGGAGAAGAGCCGCATGTTCAATGTTGGAGATGATCATGGCTTTAATTATTGTTCACTTTAATTACTGTTTAATAACTAAAATTGAAGTAAGTAAGCAGAGGCATCGGTGGGTGATAGGTAATATTTGGTTTCCGACCGCTCACTTGTGTCCCGTAGGACCCCGAGTTCTTGACACCTGTTCCGAGATCGAGCGCGCTAACCACAGGTGGGGAGATATGGGCCCCCCATTGATTATTACCTGATTTCAAAGTATTGTACTGGGGGCCACAAACTAGTTTGAGGTTTTATTTACGATCCTGTACTTATGTCATGCTTTACTGCTTTATTACGTTTGTGCGAGGAGCACACTGTACTGTTTAGGATCGGGACACGTTTTCGCGGTGTCGACAGTCCCAGTTTTGGGATTTGCTGTCGTTCACAGCCGTCTACCCAAACCCTAAGTCCGTCTCGGAGACCGGCCGACTTCGTTGCGGGTTCGACTTGGTGGGGTGGCCCCCATGTACTTGCTTTGGGTCTGGGAACGTCATGACTTAGGCCCCGCCGACATACCGATGGGTGTATGTTAACTGATCTGGAAAAAAGGGTCGAAGTGCTTGTGGATACTTTGGTGCACCCCTGCAGGGTTAAATCTTTTCGAGAAGCCGTGTCCGCGGTTATGGACGACTTGGAGCACAGTGCTTGATCATAGACAACTATAACTAAAGTTTATTGTTATAAATAGGCTTGTATCCGATATGACTAGTAATCAGCTTCACTACAACGGCATGGCTAAGTAAAAGTACCAACAACTGCTGGGTTTTGGGGTTATCTCATGCTAATTGTATCTGACTAGTAAGTGTTGCCACTATAACGGAATGGTTAACTAAAAGTACCCACTGCTTACTTTATCAGGATGATTATCTAAACCTGACTAGTAAAGTGCCGCAACTATAACTGAATAAGTAAAACTGCCAACTGTGTGAGTTCCTCGGTTGACTTCCTCGTTTGGTCTCGAGGGGGAAACGCCAGGATGGGTTTGTTTGATGATAGTATCAGGTTGGATCCGAATAGGTCTTCCTTACCCCTCTCTGATAGCCGCCAGTAGTATCGAGTCTCTATAGGTTGTTTAGTGCCTGTTGCCGCTGCCGCTTCAGTCCACCATACCTATGTAGGCGAGGACCGCCGAATTCTAGCCTCGCCGTGTACTGGCCTCAGTACTGACGCTCCTATTTTTCCTTTGCCCTTTGTCGGCACCCCTTTGTTTAAGCAGGTTTTGAGATCGACGTCGTTAGCAGGGTTACCCTTCCGGCTTGGCCTGGGCAGGGTTATGGACGCCATCGGTTATTCTTCAGGGCTCTTAGCCCCATTTGCATCTTGTCCGTAGACGGACGCTGACTCGCCTTCAAGGTGATTTGGATCTTCGTATTGTATATCTGTATTCTTGACTCTTTGAGTCACTGTTGTATATATCTGTTCTGTGGGTCCCATCGAGGACTGTTGTGTAATGTTATTACTTCGTTTTCCACCCGCACGAAACTGCCTGGTGGGCACCTTTGAATCGTTTCTATGCGGGTTTGGCGGGTTTCGCTAAAACTTGCATAGGGTCGATTCTGAGGGTGTTACAGAGTGGTATCAGAGCCCAGCAGTTACGATACCCCACAAGTCCAGCCTGTAGGATAACCTAGCTAACGGCCGAAGTAGAGTGTCAAGCTATTTTGGAAAAACGGTTGGCTAGATCTGGTTAGGTCTGATTTTACTCCTTACCCCTCTACTATTCTCCTCTTACCTCTACGTGTTTTGAATCCGCCCTCTTCTCTTTCTTCGAGTCCAGGAATTCTCGTGGTTGGGTTTCCGTCGTACCTTCAGGGTTTCGTTTCCTTCTCTGATAACGGTGTTCTACCATCCGGTGTTCAAGCTGCCTGAGGAATCCGTCTGCTGTGGTACCATCCTGTGTTCCTTGTTTGTGCTTTCCGGTGTTTTCTGATGCGACGATATCATCTACGCCAGATCCGATGCAAAGTCTGCATCACCCCTTTGTTTCCGAACCTCGCTTGTCGAGATCTTCAGTCTAATTCCGAGAGTTGGTTGCATAATCCGCCTATTCGTGTGCAGAGTAATGGTTTGGGTGCGCGATGGACTGATCACCATCCGACTACTCTTATCATTCGCTCTTGTACATCGAATCAGTGGATCCAGCAGTTTTACTCCGTCCACGGAAGCTAGAGGTGGCTTTATTTGTTGATGCCTCTACCTTCGCCCTTTTGTTTCCGGAGTGTTCCCCTCGACGATCACGGACAACGACCTCTTGTTAGTGGTGTCGCGAGGATCTACACGAAGCGGGAAGATTCAGATCGCCGACCTTTCCTTCCGGTACCATGAGGCGGATCTCGAGGGCGAGATCCCTTGTTAGTGGTGTCGAATTGTGGCATCCCGCAAAACCACTACTAGAAAATCGCGTTGTTTTTGTGTGCATTGCATCATCATGACCGCATGCTCATGTCATCATGCCACATTGCATTTGAGCATCGTCATCATCTTGCATTTGCTTGCGTAAAACTATTTCGGAAAAACCCAGTTTTGTTTTCTAAACGCCCCGTCTTTGTTCAAACACAAAACCCCGGGTCTCCGGATTATTTTCTTTGTCTGCTATCGGTTTGCAAACGGCCCGTTTAAAACAAATAAAATGTTTAATTATTTTTAGTGGGGACAGTCGAACGGGCCGACCCGAACGACCACCCCCAGAATCAAAAACGGTCCACCTAATCAGCCCCCTCTAAATCCTAAAGCTACCAACCTATCTACCCACACCCACCGGCCACCTCACCCGGACCAGTCCCACGCCGCCACGTTGCCCCTCCCCAAATCCCCACCAACCACCTGTTGCTACCTAGACCAACCCACTCCCTCTCCCTCACCGGCAGTACACACACACGCATCACACGCACACACAGCCCCTCTGCCAGCGTCACCTCCCCATCTAACCCACACCGACCCCACTCCCACCCCACTCCTCAGCCACACCCAGCAACCACCCACCCACACCGGATCCCCTGGCCACACCCGACCCCACGGGTCCCACCCGACAGCGCCCGACCCCACGCCACCCACCTGTCCCGCTCGAGCCCACCCCCCCACCTACCACGCGCGCGCCCCCGTCTCCCTCACCCCGCCTTTCCCTCCAGCTGCCACCGCCGCTCGCCGGCCGCGCCCTCGCTCTCCGGCCTGCTCCGCCGCCATGGCCCCCAGCGACCGCCGCTTTCCCCCGCCGCCTCCAAGCCCCGAGCCCCGCATCCGCCGCCGCCAGGAGCCCCGCAGACCGCCCGCGACCTCGCCTCCGCGCCCCGCCCGAGCTCCTCCGCCCGACCCTCGCCGGCGCCTTCCCCTTGCCCGCCTCCGGCTACGACCGCCAAGCGCCGCCCCCCCCTCTGCAACCGCCTGCGGGCGCCGCCTCCCCGTCGGCCAGCGTCCACCGCCGCCCTTCCGCAACCGCCTCCGCCGTCGCCGGCCGCCGTCCCCGCCGCCGCCGCCTGGCTCTCCCCCTCGCCGGAGCCGCGACGACCCCGACCTCCACCCGCGCCCCAACCTCCTCTGAGCCGCCTCCGCCCTCCGAGAACCACCTCCCGCGCGCCGGCCTCCACCACCTTGCCTCCCCCCGGCGCCACCCCCGCTCCCCTCTGCGCCGGCCACCCCTCGACGTCCCTGCTCGCCTAGCCTCGCCGTCCCGCCTCCTCGACCTCGTGTTCTAGCAGAGATGTGGCCGTTCGATGCCCCGGTGATGTGATGTTTGATTGATGTCACGCGCGTGCGAAGTCACTGCTCCATGGCGATGCCCAAGTCCCTGAGAGGAGAACTACGTACCAAGGACCGTTCCAACATCACCAAGATCTGCCGTAGCCTTGCCAAAATCCTATGGAGACGTCAGGGACCAAAAGAAGCCCAAAGTTCAAGACCTACTTCCAGGAGCCGACGGCCTAAAACTCTCTGTCTCGGAACGCCAAGGTCGTTTTCACGGATCCGAAGGCCCCGGTACCCGATCCACCCAAGAACGACATCGACAAACGAAGACGGGACCATCAGGACCTTCGTCACAGAACGCCTAGATCGTCGATGCGAATGCGCCAAGTCGTCTACCCCGAACATCGTGCGACTAGATCATCGACATGGAATCCGAAGACCACATGTGCGACAAGTACTCCCTCGAGGACGCCGAGTACTTCACCCCGGACACCGAGACCTGGTGCGACAAGTACTCCTTCCCGGACGCCGAGCTCGCCGAGAACCCGGATGCGCCAAGATCTACCCCGTTACCCGAGAACGATCCCGTCGAGGCCGAACCCGTCGAACCCTGGACCCTGAGACCGACCCCGAACCCCGGAACCCCAAGATCTGTCGAACCCTAATGTGTGACCTCTTTCCTTGAGCCCTATTTTATAAATGAAATAACAACTTGTTGCATATTAATTGTTCATCTCGCATGCATATTTGTATGGGTTGGGGGCCTTATGCCGATTCACCTAATAATTAAATATGGGGCCCATATGCGGGCAAATCTAGCCTTATATTGGCCTCATTTAAACTTGTGTAGCAAAACCGGTGCCATCTTTTGTCTTGCTAATACAACATTTAAATTGCGGGTTATCTAAACAACTTGAACCATCTAACTAATTGTCGGGACCCCGGTTCCGCTTAATATGACCTAGTTGCATCGCACATTTGCCTTGTCATACATCATACATGCATCATGCCGATCTTATGCCGTAGTATTAAATATTGCATCCGGTGTTTCTTCTAGTGTTTTGCTTCTTCGCGGATAAGGCCGTTGAGTTGAGGTGAGCTTCGCCCCGATCTTCGGATGAACCCTTCGACAATGTTTTCAGGGGAGCATCTCCCCCTTTCTACCTATCTTACTTTTATAGTATTTATTTCCTCCTGTTGATCTTTTGCTATCTGTGTCGCGATGCTCTAGTTTCCGTACCCGTGATATCCCTTGCAGCCCTATATTGCCTCGGACACACCCTATTACCTGTTGTTTGGTAGATAGTTGGACTTGCGCGTCGTAGTCGCTTGCTCAAGTGTTGATGCGTGTCGTCAAGTACCACAGTTGTTGGAGAAGAGCCGCATGTTCAATGTTGGAGATGATCATGGCTTTAATTATTGTTCACTTTAATTACTGTTTAATAACTAAAATTGAAGTAAGTAAGCAGAGGCATCGGTGGGTGATAGGTAATATTTGGTTTCCGACCGCTCACTTGTGTCCCGTAGGACCCCGAGTTCTTGACACCTGTTCCGAGATCGAGCGCGCTAACCACAGGTGGGGAGATATGGGCCCCCCATTGATTATTACCTGATTTCAAAGTATTGTACTGGGGGCCACAAACTAGTTTGAGGTTTTATTTACGATCCTGTACTTATGCCATGCTTTACTGCTTTATTACGTTTGTGCGAGGAGCACACTGTACTGTTTAGGATCGGGACACGTTTTCGCGGTGTCGACAGTCCCAGTTTTGGGATTTGCTGTCGTTCACAGCCGTCTACCCAAACCCTAAGTCCGTCTCGGAGACCGGCCGACTTCGTTGCGGGTTCGACTTGGTGGGGTGGCCCCCATGTACTTGCTTTGGGTCTGGGAACGTCATGACTTAGGCCCCGCCGACATACCGATGGGTGTATGTTAACTGATCTGGCAAAAAGGGTCGAAGTGCTTGTGGATACTTTGGTGCACCCCTGCAGGGTTAAATCTTTTCGAGAAGCCGTGTCCGCGGTTATGGACGACTTGGAGCACAGTGCTTGATCATAGACAACTATAACTAAAGTTTATTGTTATAAATTGGCTTGTATCCGATATGACTAGTAATCAGCTTACTACAACGGCATGGCTAAGTAAAAGTACCAACAACTGCTGGGTTTTGGGGTTATCTCATGCTAATTGTATCTGACTAGTAAGTGTTGCCACTATAACGGAATGGTTAACTAAAAGTACCCACTGCTTACTTTATCAGGATGATTATCTAAACCTGACTAGTAAAGTGCCGCAACTATAACTGAATAAGTAAAACTGCCAACTGTGTGAGTTCCTCGGTTGACTTCCTCGTTTGGTCTCGAGGGGGAAACGCCAGGATGGGTTTGTTTGATGATAGTATCAGGTTGGATCCGAATAGGTCTTCCTTACCCCTCTCTGATAGCCGCCAGTAGTATCGAGTCTCTATAGGTTGTTTAGTGCATGTTGCCGCTGCCGCTTCAGTCCACCATACCTATGTAGGCGAGGACCGCCGAATTCTAGCCTCGCCGTGTACTGGCCTCAGTACTGACGCTCCTATTTTTCCTTTGCCCTTTGTCGGCACCCCTTTGTTTAAGCAGGTTTTGAGATCGACGTCGTTAGCAGGGTTACCCTTCCGGCTTGGCCTGGGCAGGGTTATGGACGCCATCGGTTATTCTTCAGGGCTCTTAGCCCCATTTGCATCTTGTCCGTAGACGGACGCTGACTCGCCTTCAAGGTGATTTGGATCTTCGTATTGTATATTTGTATTCTTGACTCTTTGAGTCGCTGTTGTATATATCTGTTCTGTGGGTCCCATCGAGGACTGTTGTGTAATGTTATTACTTCGTTGTCCACCCACATGAAAGTGCCTGGTGGGCACCTTTGAATCGTTTCTATGCGGGTTTGGCGGGTTTCGCTAAAACTTGCATAGGGTCGATTCTGAGGGTGTTACAGTCGAGCGAGTCACCGCCGGCGCGCAAGAACTCGGCGGGGCGCCGGCGTTGGTGGAGTGCACCGGGGCGGATGATCGCCGCCGTGCTGGAGCACAACAACCGCGGGAACACGTCGTGGCTGGGCTTCCCGCGCAACCCGCCGCCGGCGGCCAGGACGGGCAGGTGTGCTCCTTCGGCGAACTGGGCGCCGAGGAGGATGGCGAGCATGAGCTCGTCCTCCTCTGCTTCGGCGTCGCACTCATCCGGCAGCGCGCCGCTGCGCACGCCGACGGCGGTGAAGCGCGAAGCTGTCTCGCCGGTGCGCTCACCGCCGCGGACACGCGCGCGCGGTATCGTCATCCGCGAGCCGTCTGCGCCTACGCCGCCAACAGGCCACCTGCGCCTACGCCGTCCCAAGGCAGAAGGGTCGGCGCCGGCCGAGGACGCCGCACTGAAGATGGCGTTGGAGCAGTCGCTCCGCGAAGCGCCGCCGCTGTCGCCGCCGCTGCCGCTCGTCGAGCCCTCCTCGCCGGACATCTTGGAATGGTTCAAGAGGGACTGGGAGAAGGCGGAGCATCAGCGCATCCTCAGCCTGCAGCAGCAGGCCGCACGGCGTCGGGCGCTGGCTGGGCGTCAGCTCGCCTACCAGGGCGCCCCGTTGTACGTCCTGGACGACGACGACGCAGGCCCCTCCTACCAGCCATGGAGGTACGACGACCCTGGCCAGGGCAGCTCCCGCCAGAACAAGCCGCCGAGCGACGACGACGACGGCGGCGAGGATGACGGCCGCGCGGACCCCGACTACACGACATTCTACAACAACTTCGGCATGTAGAACGGCGAAGGCACCGGCGGCGACCTTTTTAAGTTTAGTTATTACTAGTTTCATTTAAATTTGATGTAATCCGCCTATATTTCACCCAACTTAATGAAAATCGCCTTAGTTTGATGAATTTTAGCCGAACTTGGGGACTCGGCCTGAGTATGCGGATGGGTGAATAGGCGTACCCAGGCCGAAAACAAGTTCAGTCCGGCCGAAAAACGGACCAAATTTCGACCTGGTTCAGCCAACGAGTGGAGATGCTCTAACATGCACTCCCTGGTTATCCATATCATATGAGATAGTCTTCTCCTTCCCGTTGGTAATAAAAATCAAATTATGATCTGGATGAATTGCAAACATAGTATATGACTCGTCCTGAGTGCGAGTATGCCTCCCAAACAACTCCAAGATGTTAACGGTGTGCTTAAAGGTCCACTTCGCACTAGCATATTCCTCGAGAGCCCAAACAGAGAGTCGGCAAACCTTAGGATTATCTGTATACCAAGCATATAGGCATCCCTGAGACTGTCCAATGGAAGGACCCGCACATCTCCGTGCCATATTGCCTGGAACCTCGATTTCCCTCCAAACCTTCCCCTCTAATTCCACTGTGACTATTGAACGACCAAAGGTCATCAAATGCAAAGTGCCATTCAGGAAGACACAGTTCGAAGGACCAATAGGATAATGTTGGCTAGTCCAACCAGTCTCCACCGTTGTCCATCGTCCAGTGTCTGACGAGTAGATTGCCATTTCTTCAAGTTTCCAGAGGTGCGTGAACACCACGAAACGGGAAGGCGTGGCCGGGTCGAAACCCAGATAGTGTACAGCTTCGTATGGCGATGCTATAGGATAATGAGGCAGCTCAGTCCAGTTCTCAGTCGCAGGATTGCACACAACAAGATTGTACTCATCTGCTTCCGAAATAAAGTGATTTCCAGCATGTGCAGAGGAGAAGGCCGCCGCAGCAATGTTGGGAGACGAAAAATTCGTAGCTCTTGCGCAAGAAAGGGAGAATGGGGTCGACCATAGGCAGGCCTCTCCCGGACAAATTGCAGAAGCCACGCATGTAATTGCAGAAGAAGCCGGACAGGGTCTGCGGCGACCGCTTGAGGATGTCGGGGGACCTGTAGGCCGCTTGGACACGCACTTGAAGCGGCAGAGCGACCTGTAGGGCACCCGCGACAGGATCTCGACGAGGGGGCCTTCAGGGAGGCTCCCCAATGGCTCCTGCTCCTCCTCCTGATTCTGCTTCTTCCTCATTCTGCTACAAATGGGGGAGACGGCTCGATTCAGGTTCTCGGTTTCCCTTTACTAGAAAGAAGATCCAAAGAAGAGACGATACCTCGGTGGTGGGGAACGGCGGCGGCGGCCACTCGACGGCTGGCGGCGCAGGTCCCGAACGGCTCGCCGGGACACGAGGGACGGGAAGTGAAAAAATGTGACCTGAACAGGCCTTGTCCTTGCGATTTGCTTCGTTTTTATTTTTCTTAGAAATGGAATGGGCCGGGCCGCCGGGCCGAGTCTTTCCTCCTCCAAGCCAGTTCGAATTTTGATTTGTTTTCCAATTTGAACTCAAAACACACTGCGCGTTCACAATGCAGTGTTCCTTTTTTCCCCTCTCTGACCATTTCCTTTGAGCCTCCTCTCAGTTCACTCATGCTCGATTTCTATCGTCCGTGCATGCAACACAAACTAGCAATGAAAATTTGTACATACTCAAACACACGATCACAATGTTCTACAATTCCTGATTTTTTTCTCGAATAGGATTTTTTCCAGTTCAATTATTGGATCCTTTGAAGAAAATGAGTCCCGAAGATATTCATGCTCCATCATGCATGAAGATATGACAAAGAGTGTGAAGCAAACAAAGTTCAATGAAGAAAGCCGATCTTGTCTTGCTTGAAGGCCAATCAAGTTGAAGATGTCCAAGAGATGACTATGTCAAGTGAAGTGAGTTTGAGGACGATGACATGACATTCTTTGCCATGATATATGGTGGCTCTGCATTCAAAAAAGGTATCAACTTCATCAATCCGGAAGAAAGCGGTCATTTCACCGATCAATGTCCATATGAAAAGATAAAAGACAAGCCAGAGTATGACAAGAAGGAACGCCATGAAGTTGTTGCCCAACCCCATCAACTCTAAAAAGAATCTCAAGATGCGGGGAGTAAATGCCCATCTAGGAACTACCTACACATCTGGCGACTCTGGTGATGTTCCTTTTTTCCATAGAAACAATCTCCTTCTTCCTAGTTTCGTATTCTTCCCTTTCTCCGATGATTGGCGAGAAGCGCCTTTCTCGAAGAGAGAAGACCATGGAGACACAAAGCAAAGAAGCGGACGAGTGGGCTTGCCGTCATGCTCAATCTATCGTGTGGACGGAGGTACCTCTAGAGGAGGCGCATGTCCTTAGGCGCCTTCAGGAGCTTCGGCGACATAGTCTAGACGGGTCCAAGAGCCAAGGCATCACTACATTAGTGCCATGGAGCAGACGGGTAAAAAATCTCCCCTTCGGTGTTCTCCTTTCCCCCTTGCTATGTAATTTAGCTTTTATTTTTCATTTCTGAATTTATGTCTCCTGTTTTGATCTGCACTAGGCCACCGAAGCTGGTGTTTCCTTCCTGCCTGCTTCCTGACTGCTGAGCAGATCTCCGACCTTACAACTCACTAAACCAGGCATCACGATCTTTGATGAAGACAAATGGGGTAAACTGTGAAGTGTGCCCTTTTATCCTCATGTGCCCTTTGAAGTGATTTGGTACCTTGTTCTGAATTTTCCTTGGAGTTTTTTACCTCAAGGAAGTTCAAGTTCTCCTACCTAGAACGGAAGACCTAATCCCAAAGACATCTTCATCCCCTCCGAACCCCATTCCTTCCGAAGCCGAAGATCCTTGAACCCCATCTGAATCCAAACGTGTGAACCCAAACCCATCTCTATTTTACATAAATATGACATATACCTTGTTGCATTGAATTATTCATGTTTGCATACATGTGTTGTTGTTCATGGGTATATGGCCGATCACGTAATGATTAAATATGGAGTGTATATAGGATGCTTTATCTTACTTGGACTCTATTTAATGTTGTGTAGCACACCCATATCATTCTTTTGCCATTTAATAAATATCTAATTTGTGGGGGTAGTGAAATAACTTGAACTTATAATTAATTTTCAAGATTTCGATTCTGCTTAATATTTCCATGTCATGCATCATATCATGAACTTGCCGGATCTTTTGCCATATGATGCCCACACGTGTAGGGGGTCCCTAAAATCTTCGATGAGAAGTATTACCAAAATTTATAGTTCGACTCAAGGGGAACACAAGAATATCAATAAAACTTTAGCAATTGGGACGTCACTCTCAACCACACCTGTATATCAATATACTCAAGAAGCAAGTGGTGATTAAGCAACAAAGTAAGATAGTAAACAGTAGCGGTTGATTTCCAGTTTTCACCGAAAGTAGTGAAGTTATAACTTTCAGTGGCTAAAAGCGTAGGTGTGCTATGATAGTGGGGTGTTGCATGAATAAGATTGATCATATAATGACATACCGATAACATGGTGTTTATCTCTAATTTTGTTGTGTGTAGGTATATGTTCCAAATATAGTTATGCATACTAACCAAGAGACTTTGCATAACATCTATTGTCCTACCTGCCCATTTCATGGGGCCAACAACTTGGAACTAAAGGTAATTAAGGTCTACCATTTTTAATAGCTCGGAACAATGCATTAACATTTCATGAACACACAATATCATCAAACTATCACATATTCCCCTTGTTTCCCCTAACTGTCACTTTAGGGTTCGGGGGTTCAACATAATAATAGGCAATAAACTTTGCAGATAGATATCAAACTCATGTACGTAGCAATAAAAGTTCAGTACTGAAATCATGTCACTCGGGCCCTAGTGACAAGCAATAAGCATAGCACAAGTGCATCAACACCATACAAGTATATCCAAAGATAAACACTTAAAATCTTGATACATATAGATGATTACATGATCAATCTCATTCAATCCTCATCCACCTCACACATGCATGCAGAGAACTACTCACTCATGATAATAGAGAGTGAGCACATGGTTGTTGGGGATAACGTTGGTGATAATGGTGATGAAAAAGTGAGCTACCATTTAGTGCGCCATTGTGGCCGCCGATTAGCTGCCGCTAGCCTCCTCTCTCTCTCATGCTTCGCCAACCTGCTAGGTGATTTGTAGCTTTTTAGATGTTTTGTCTTTCATTCAATCTTTCTTGGAGGCAACCGATGTGAATTTGCAGCATGGGTTTTCCATGACTAAGTCCATGAGCCAACGAGGCGCGCTACTGCTAATTCCAGGTTCGTGTGGTGCTCACTCGCCACATGTAGAATGAATTAAGCATCATTTTTAGAAAGTAGTTTGTTAATTGACCAGTTGGTGATGTATTTGTTTTTTATCTTAAATTGTGAAATAGCATCCTATCTACATATATTTTATGATGAATTTGACACGCTCATTTTCTAATGTATTGCTGCTGATTTTTCTCTTGTGTCCTACTTTTTGTAGCAAATTTTATGGCTCTTAATTATGGCGATGATCGTGGAAGCTATGCCATGTACACATATGATGAACTCTATCTGTTGTCATCATCATCATGCTATAGGTAGATTATTCTTTATATTTTGCTACCAACTCCGTATACATTGATGATTTGAAGCTTACATAGGACAACTCTTGATTTCTTTGTAATCGAATGGTTCGTTGGTGTGTTTGCAGTCACAACGAGGGAATGAAAAATGCAAAGCTACCTTCATTGGCGTATCAAATGAATATTCTTTGCGAGAACCTAAATACAAGGAAGGTGTGTAGGCAGAACAACTCGTTCACTGGATAGTGCCAACCGTAGGTTGAGTAGCACCATGCTCAGTTGGTCATGTGCTTGAGTATTTATTTTCTTTCTATGTTCACCTTTTTTTTGCCTACTACTATATATGTGGCATAGCGTTTGTATAAGCTATACAAATGATTTTGAAATGTAAATATTTACACTTTTGTATTCCTGCTCCCTGAGATATAAGAGTAATGTTGAAAGTGGCATGATTTTTTTTATAATCTATGCTTTACATAAATGACTCTTAGAGATGTAAATGTTCGGACCTTTGTGTCCCAGCTCTCTACATAGCCGCTCTAACTATTGAAACGCCTATATGTGCAAAATGCATTGTAATTCGATCTACCGAATCTAAGTTAGTGATCAACGGTCTTTGTTGGGGATCCACGACAGAAAACAAAAATTTCCTACTTTGGATCGCCCTAATGCCCACGATCTATCTATCAGTAATGCAGTAACGACCGAGGTTTCGGATACATACCCTTGTAGTACGAAAGCGGTTAACATTCCGAGAGGAACGTGGCTGATGTATTTGTGCTCGTAGCCGATCTCAAGGTCGCAAAGCTCCTCGCAAGTCACCTCCTGCTCCATCGTGTAGCAGTCCGACTCACGATATCCAAGGTTCCCCAACTGTGGCCCCTCGTGGTTTCGTATACATACGGGGTACGATGATGACCTCCGGCTCCTCGATCCTTGCCGGGAGTGCGGAAGTAGATCTACGGCTTGGAATCCCAGCAGCGCAACGACTCTTCGCGATGAAGAACTCCTCATTCGCACAGACCTGACAAGAGGGTCACGGTCACAAGGGAGACAGAGAGAGGAGAGAAAGTCGACCAAAGGCCTTTTCTTGGTGTTTTAATCCCACCCATGGACATCCCTATATATAGGCGGATAGAGGTGTGCCCTCCCCTTTGGGTGCCCCATGTCCTCCGAAATACCCCGCGTAGATATTTATAATCACCATTTCACTAAGTGACGTTTGATATAGTCAAAGCAGCCTCGGGAGACATTGATTAATATGATCTCACGGTATAAGGAGAAGGAGACTTTATTTCTAATTATTGCAACAATGAACTTTGTGATTTGATCGTGTCGCAATCTTTGGGTAATGTCCATTACATCATTCACCAATGATATGACCTCGTTGTCAACTGGCACTATCATCCATGATCAGTAACCTTGATCATCGATTTCCCAACGAATTAGTATGAATAGAGGCTACTAGGAACTTCTGTTTCATATCACACATGTATCAATGTTTCCACTTGATACAGTTTACAGACAATACAAAACTATTACAAACTTATTAAGATGTGATAATAATAACCATTTATTATTTGCCTTTAGGGCATATTCCCTTTAGTCTTAATTATCCTGGAATACCTTTGAGTTATGTAACAGTCTGCATCTCTCTACCAGTGTTTGTGACTCTGTTGTCAAACAATCTGTGAGTGGACAAATCTGCTTCTGATGCATATACGAGAATTGTAAATCGATTTTATCACCAATGCGCATTGCAATTGTTCAACTATATGTTTATTTTAGTGATTTTCCTATAAATTGTGCCCCTGGGGGCGCAGAAAGAAGTTTTGTTATTATATTCAATATTCATGATAAGTGTTTATTCTCCATGCTATAATTGTATGAATCAGAAACTAAATATATGTGTGGATGCATAAAAGAATAAGGAGTCCCTAGTGAGCCTCTACTAAATAGCTGATTGATTAAATGATAGCCATGATTTCCTCACTATAGAGTCAATTTAGGGCATGTTTGGTTCCGGGCCACACTTTGCCAAGCCAAACTTTGGCAAGTGTGGAAGCCACAAAGTGTGGCTGAGAAAATTGAAGCCACAAAGTGTGACAAAATTTGGCAACAAATTCACCCTATGACAGATGGGCCATATGATTAATAAAGTGTGGCAAACCAAAGCGTCGAAAAAACCAAACATATACTGAATTGCCAAACTTTGACTTGGCAAATTGTGGCTGGGAACCAAACACCCCCTTAATAACAATGTCATATCATTACTAGAATGATGTGGTGGACACACCAATTTAGCAAAGCAATTAGATCAGGTCACATAGTTTAAATTGCGAGAGCATTCATTTCGATTGTAACCTAATTCCTTATACCATGAGATTATGCCACTCCCTGGTGCCGGAAGAATGATTTGTGGACATCAACCGTCACTTCATAAATGGGTGATCATAAAGGTGGCTTTCAGGTATATTTGAAAGGTACTTGTTGGGTTGCATGTATCAAAACTGGTGTTTGTCCATCCACATGATATATATATATATATATGTGTGTGTGTGTGTGTGTGTGTGTGTGTGTGTGTCTTGAAAGTACATGACTAAGGAGTTAGTCATGAGGAGTGTCACGGACAGGTAAAGAGTACTTTCTAGGAATGAGATTAAACTAGGTATCGAATACCGGCGATCAGATCTCGAGCAAGTAATGTTTTGCGGGACAAAGGGAACGGGGTAACAAACGTCTATGATTCAATCGATCTTTGATGAATTTGTATGAGTAATTATGGATATCCAGATCTCGCTAATGATTATTGATCAGAGAGATGTCTCGATCATGTCTGTGTATTCTCAGACTATAGGGTGATACACTTAAGGTTCGATGATGCTAGGGGTAGTTCGGGATAAAAGCGTTGTTTAGACATGGTCAGATTTAGGTAGAATAACTTGGACACGGGATTAGAAAATTCCACCCTTTTCCACTGGCTCCAGGACAAGAGGATACCGACGAGTATCGGTGACCCTGCACGAGAATAGAACCAATAGATTTTCTTATTTGAATTCTTCCATTATCTATCAAATAGGAAATCAAAATAGATATGCGAAGTGGTGCCCTTGATTTTGGATTCAAATCCATAGGGGTGGGCATGAGGGGAGCTAAATGATAGATACATTAATGTTTCCAACTACTCTCGAGTATAGCACAAGGCCGAGTTAAGTATAGGGATGCATAACATCCTGATGGGCCATCACATCCCTTGATGAGTAGATCATCCGTGTCTTACTGATCAAAGGTAAGTAAGAATCCAAAGATATCGGGAAGTGCCTATAAATAATAGGTTAGTATTTCTAAATAGGGATTGATTGCCTGTGGAGAAGAGATATGGTATAATGGATATTACTTGATTCTAGATGTATAAGGGGAGTCGGGATATAAACCTTCTAGGCAGTTCACTATACTTTTAGTTGGATAAGGAAGGTAAGCATAAAAAGATATGTAAGAGGAAACTACTTAAATGCTATAGCATTTTCCCAAACCCAACTTACTCGCATGAGTGGTTAGCTAGTATAATGGTCTCCTCGAGCGCTCTTTGTAGGGTTGGTTGCATGGGAAACAAAAAAAATCTACCGTGAGAACGCATAAAACCAAGATCCAATCTCTAGAACAGACAAGATATAATCTATGAGATCGGTGCAATGAGATTATAGAGAACTAACCCTCTAAGATCCAAAGCGTTTAACAAGATCAGAACTCATGGTTTATGTAGTCGATCACTTGCCGATCTCAAGATCACGTAGACAATCCTTCCGGCGTCGCGTTCCGGCAGCGCTTCCGCACTCGGTCAAACGTACGGAGTCGATGAAGACCTTCCTCTCCCTGTTCCAGCGGGCAGCAGAGGTAGTAGATCACCTCGGAATCCCACTAGCACGACGGTGTGGTGGTGGTGGAGGAGAGAATTCTGCAGGGCTTCGCCTAAGCCAGAGCAATTGATGGAGGAGGGAGGAGGGTGGAGCCTAGGGTTAGGAGGCGCAAGGGACAAGGGGCAAGGGGGCCCCCTGCACCTCCTTATATAGATGGGGGTGGCGTCCAAGGGTTCCTAGCCCTTTTCATGTCCTCCCCCAACTCGGCGCACAAGTGGAAGAGGTGGGAACTTGCCCCCCAAGTCTCCCCCTTTCCTAATTAGGGTTTTACCCTGTAACATCCCAAAAATACTAAACTTGGATCATCAAACTCTAATCTTCAAAATTAGGGTTAACCAAAAACTTTTCTAAATAAAATTATGGAAGCATGCATATGTGTATGCATTTCATTTTGAATTCTTTTTGAACCACCTTGTTTGTGTGTTCCAATGCTTGTAAATGGATGCTTAGGTGAAATAAATATCATCTAAACATTTCCCACACTTTTCCTAAAGACAAGTAAATCAAAACAAATAAAATAAAGGAATGGTCACTTTGACCAATTTAACTCCCATGCCTACTTTGGCTGCCTCAAACTTTCAGAACCGAACAGAAACTTTTCTGGATCTTTGCACCCCTTGAATGTACTCATAACAAAGTATCAAGGCCCACTTTGTGATCATCCAAAAACTTTCAAATGCATAGTTTAAATGACAATTCAAAATTGAATCTTTATCATATGGGAAGATCCCACTTTTTCAAAAACCACTCAAACAAGCTCAACTTTCAAAACCCAAGCATCTGCAGACTCACCAGCACCAACCTACCACACCCACCAAAAATCTTTTCAAAATTCAAAACTTGAATTCTTGCGGCCATTTCATCAAACACCTTGCAGACACAAATCATACAAAATCTAAACACTATAGTGAGCAGTGATTGAAGCCTAACTTGTTCCCTCTTTAGCTCACAACCATCTCAGTAGATCATCTAGCAAGATAAACCAAGCACTATCCCCACTGTAAGCTTGGCATTGCCATCAATGGTGAACAGCCGAAGCTAACCATGCCACCCCAGTGGAGACAGCAAGCTAGGAGGAGATTTAGCCGTGCCAACCTTGTCTGGGAGGTAGCCCACCGTCCACTGTCACTCCCTGTCCCAGCCGCGAGCGTTGCCAAACCCTGGACCACACGCACGGACCGCGCCCAGACCGCCGGCGACCATGCCGAGCATGCGCCAGAGCGCCACGCTCGACCGATGCCCACAGACCGCGCGCCGCCCTCGCCGCGTGCATACACGATCACCACCGACCCAGGAGACCGCCATACATCCCCGTTCGCCGCCCCGTGACGCACAGACACCGCTCATCGTCGAAGACGCCGCCTCTGCCGCGCAGAGCGTCGCGTGTTCCAGACCAAGCCGCACCGCCCCATGCCTCGAAACCATGTCGTTGAGCATCGCCAGGGAACACCGCACTGTCCCCTACCTTCGCCCATGCCAATAGCCGTCTGTACCACCGCCCCCGACGAGCTCACCGTGCGCCCCGTCGGTCCCCTCGCTCGACTATAAATAGAGGCCACCCCCTCTCGAATTCTTCACACCATTCTACTCCCCTCTCAACACTGATCGTGCCACACCATTCCTGGAGCAAGGCGAGCACCACCTCGTCGGAATTTCACCGGAGCCCGCCGCCTCTGGAGAAGAAGGGCGCCATCGATTTCTTCCACCCCAGGAGCTGCCGCGACCACCCCTGAGTTTGCCGTCGTCGACTGTAGGGGTTCGTAGCATGGAAAACAAAAATTTTCTATCGCATACAAACAAACAAGCCAAGATCTATCTACTAGATTGCAGCAACGAGTCGATGGAATAACTCACCCTCGAAGATTCCAAAGTGTTTAACGAGAGCAGATTCTCGTGGGTGATGTAGTCGTACTCTTTCCGATCTCAAGATCGCGTAGACGATCCTTCCGGCGCCGCGTTCCCGCAGCGCTCCCGCAGTCGGTCACACGTTCGGTACTCGACGAAGACCTTCCTCTCCCTTGTTCCAGCAGGCAGCGGAGGTTGTAGCACTCTCCTCGCGATTCCGGCAGCACAACGGCGTGGTACCGGAGGTAGAGGGGAAATCCCGCAGGGCTTCGCCTTAAGCCGGTGCGAGTATGGTGGAGCTTATGAGAGAGGTTATTAGTGGTCTAGTAATTAGACACACCAATTAGAGGGCTCTAAACCAATTAGAAGGCTCTAAACCGAATAGCTCTAAACCGGATAGCTCTAAACCGGGGTCTAGATCTAGGGTTTAGTTTAGAGGATAGGAAACTTGTGTGTAGGAGGGGAGCCCTGCCCCTCCTTATATAGGTGGGAGGGGGTGGCGCGCCAGGGGAGGGAGGGAGTCCCTCCCCAACTCGTCCTAGGCTGGCCGCCGGCTTGGAGGAGAGAAACTCCTCCTCCAAGTCGACTCCAACTCCTCTTGCTTGTTTCCCACAGTTTCTTGTTTTTGGCAGTTTGACTTTCAAACTGGACATTTGACTTTTCTGTTTTAGGATTCAATTTAATCCTATATTTGGGACAGCAAGAACACTTAGTACATGATGCAATCATTCCAATATATAATGACACATTCATGTACCCCTCCCCCTCCGGAGTGCCGGACATTCCGGGACCTTCTAGAATGTTCCCGATGAAAACACCGGAATCATTCCCGAACTCCGAAACGGGACTTTCCTTATATGAATCTTATTCTCCGGACCATTCCGGATCACCTCGTGATATCCCGGATCCCATCCGAGACTCCGAACAACATTCGGTCTCTTTCTCATAATACCATAACTACTCAAACAACGTCGAATCCTTAAGTGTGTCTCCCTACGGTTCGTGAATTATGCGGACATGATCGAGACACTTCTTCGAACAATAACCAATAGAGGAATCTGGAAATTCATATGGCTCCCACATATTTCTACGATTACTTTGCGATCGAATGAACCACTTACATACGATACCAATTTCCCTTTGTCTCACGATATGTTACTTATCCGAGGTTATGATCGTCGGTATCTCTGCATACCTAGTTCATCCTCGTTACTGATAAGTACTCTTTTCTCGTTCCCGTGATATGTGATCCCTTGTGACCAAGTCACATGCTTGCAAGCTAATTGGATGACATTTCACCGAGAGGGCCCAGAGAATATCTATCCGTCATGTGGATGGACAAATCCCACTCTTGATCCATGTGTTTCAACCAATACTTTCCGAACACTCAATGCCACCTTTATAGCCACCCTGTTACGGTGTGGTGTTTGATGACATCAAAGCATCCATCCAGTAAAGGTGATATGCATGATCTCATGGTCGAAGGAATTAGGTTACTATGTATCAGAAAGCATATAGCAATTGAACTATTGAAATGACTTGATCTTTATGCTACGCTTGTCTATAGGAGTATGTCCACCATATCATTCTCCTAACGATATGATCTTGTTGTTGATAACATCTCAATGTTCATGACAAAGAAACCATATCATCAATCAACCAACAAGCTAGTGAAGTATAGAGGCTATACTAGGGACTTCAAATTAAGTTTACAAATCACACAAGTATTAATGGTTTCCTTGTTAATACTATTATAGCATGAATGTAAACATTTATCATAAACACAGAGATATATAATAATAACTACATTTATTATTACCTCTAGGGCATATCTCCAACAGTCTCCCACTTGCACTAGAGTCATCTAATCTAGATTACATGGTAATATACCGAACACCCATGGCAGTTTGGTGTTGGTCATGTTTTGCCCTCGGGAGAGGTTTAGTCAATGGATCCGCCACATTCAGATCTGTGTGTACTTTGCAAATCTTTATATCCCCATCCTGGATATGTTCTCGAATAGCGTGAAAACGCAGCTTGATATGCTTCAGCTTCTTGTGTGACCTTGGTTCTTGCGCATTGGCTATGGCGCCCATGTTATCACAGTAGATAGACATTGGGTCCAGCGCACTTGGAACCACACCCAGCTCTGCAATGAACTCTTTCATCCATATCGCTTCTTGTGAAGCCTCCGAAGCAGCCATGTATTCCGATTCAGTTGAAGATCTCGCCACAACGCTTTGCTTTGCACTCCTCCAGCTAACTGCTGCACCATTCAAAATAAATACGTATCCAGATTGTGATTTAGAATCATCCGGATCGGTGTTCCAACTAGCATCGGTGTAACCATTAACAACGAGCTGTTCATCACCTCCATAAGAAAGAACCATATCCTTAGTTCTTCTCAAGTACTTAAGGATGTTTTTGACCGCTGTCCAATGATCCACTCCTGGATCACTTTGATATCTGCTAGTTAAACTAACAGCATATGCAATGTCGGGTCTGGTACATAGCATGGCATACATTAGAGATCCTATGGCTGAGGCATAGGGAGTCTTACTCATCCTTTCTCTATCTTCTGCCGATGTCGGACATTGAGTTTTACTCAAGGTCGTATTGGGCAACATGGGCAAGAACCCTTTCTTGCTATCTTCCATTCCAAACCTCTTTAGAACTTTGTCCAAATATGTACTTTGTGACAATGATATTTGGCGTTTCGATCTATCTCTATAAATCTTTATGCCTAATATGTAAGCTGCTTCGCCAAGATCCTTCATTGAAAAACTATTATTCAAATACTCTTTGACACTATTAAGAAGGTCTACATCATTCCCAATTAACAATATGTCATCCACATACAGTATTAAGAATGCTACAGAGCTCCCACTCACTTTCTTGTAAATACAAGCTTCTCCATAAGTTTGTATAAAACCAAAACTTTTGATTACCTTATCAAAACGTTGATTCCAACTTCGGGATGCTTGCTTCAATCCATAGATGGACCGTTGAAGTTTGCATACCTTGTTAGCATCTTTAGGATCGACAAAACCTTTGGGTTGTATCATATACAACTCTTCATCAATGTCTCCATTGAGGAATGCTGTTTTGACATCCATCTGCCATATCTCATAATCATAATATGCAGCGATTGCTAACATAATCCTCACAGACTTTAGCTTCGCTACCGGTGAGAAAGTCTCATCGTAGTCAACTCCTTGAATTTGTCGAAACCCTTTTGCGACAAGTCGAGCTTTATAGACAGTAACATTACCATCAGCATCTGTTTTCTTCTTGAAAATCCATTTGTTCTCGACAGCCTTCCGGCCATCCGGTAAGTCCACCAAAGTCCATACTTGGTTTTCGTACATGGATCCAATCTCGGATTTCATGGCTTCTTGCCATTTATTGGAATCTGGGCTCATCATCGCTTCCTCATATGTCTCGGGGTCATCGGTGTTGTCCACCAACATGACATTCATAACGGAATCATACCAATCTGGAGTGGTACGAGTTCTCGTTGACCTCCGAGGCTCTTTAGCAACTTCAACCGAAGTTTCATGATCACTATCATTAGCTTCCTCTCTTATTGGTGCAGGCACCACAGGAACTTCTTCCGGTGCTGCGCTACTCGTAATTTCGAGAGAAGGTTCGACAACCTCGTCGAGTTCTACTTTCCTTCCAGTCACTTCTTTCGAGAGAAATTCCTTCTCTAGAAAGGATCCATTCTTGGCAACAAAGATTTTGCCTTCGGATCTATGATAGAAGGTATACCCAATAGTTTCCTTCGGGTATCCTATGAAGACGCATTTTTCCGCTTTGGGTTCAAGCTTGTCCGGCTGTAACTTCTTTACATAGGCTTCGCATCCCCAAACTTTAAGGAACGACAATTTAGGTTTCTTCCCAAACCATAATTCATACGGTGTCGTTTCAACGGATTTAGACGGTGCCCTATTTAAAGTGAATGCGGCTGTTTCTAATGCATAACCCCAAAATGTTAGCGGTAAATCTGTAAGTGACATCATAGAACGAACCATATCTAAGAGAGTTCGATTACGACGTTCAGACACACCATTACGCTGTGGTGTTCCCGGCGGTGTCAATTGTGAAAGTATTCCGCATTTCTTCAAATGCTCGCCAAACTCGTAACTTAGATATTCACCTCCACGATCAGAACGTAGAAATTTAATCTTCTTGTTACGTTGATTCTCTACCTCACTTTGAAACTCCTTAAACTTCTCGAAAGTTTCGGACTTATGTTTCATGAAATAGATATACCCATATCTACTCAAATCATCCGTGAAGGTAAGAACATAACGATAACCACTGCGCGATGCTACACTCATTGGACCACACACATCGGTATGTATGATTTCCAATAAGTCTGTAGCTCGCTCCATCATACCAGAAAATGGAGTCTTAGTCATTTTACCCATCAGACATGCCTCGCATCTTTCAAGTGATTCAAAATCAAGTGATTCAAGAAGTCCATCGGAATGGAGTTTCTTCATACGCTTCACTCCAATGTGACCAAGACGACAGTGCCACATATAGGTCAAATTATCGCTTGATTTCAAACGTTTAGCCTCAATGTTATTAATATGTGTATTTCTACTATCGAGATTCAATATGAATAGACCATCTATCAAAGGTGCATGTGCATAAAACACATTACTCATATAAATCGAACAACCATTATTCTCGGATTTAAACAAGTAACCGTCTCGCAATAAACAAGATCCTGATATAATGTTCATGCTCAACGCAGGCACTAAATAACAATTATTTAAGTATAAAACTAATCCCGATGGTAGATGAAGAGGTAGCGTGCCGACCGCGATCACATCAACCTTTGATCCGTTTCCCACGCGCATCGTCACCTCGTTCTTCACTAGCTTCCGTTTATTCTGCAGCTCCTGTTTCGAGTTACAAATATGAGCAACCGAACCAGTATCAAATACCCAGGCACTACTACGAGTACTAGTGAGATACACATCAATAACATGTATATCAGATATACCTTTCTTCTTGACGTTGCCGTTCTTCAAATCCGCCAAGTACCTTGGGCAATTCCGCTTCCAGTGACCTTCTCCCTTGCAGTAAAAGCACTCAGTTTCAGGTTTAGGTCCAGCCTTGGTCTTCTTCGTCGGCGTGGTAACTTTCTTACCACCCTTCTTGAAGTGTCCCTTTTGCTTAGACTTGCCTTTCTTGAATTTGGTGGTCTTATTGACCATCAACACTTGGTGCTCTTTCTTGATCTCCACTTCTGCAGATTTTAACATAGCAAATAGTTCTGGCAACTCTTTGTTCATGTTCTGCATGTTGTAGTTCATCACAAAGTTCTTGTAACTTGGTGGTAGTGATTGGAGGATGCGGTAAACTCCCAAAGTATTAGGAATCACTATACCCAAACTTTGAAGTTTATTTGCGTGCCCAGACATCTTAAGCACATGCTCACTGACGGAGCTACCCTCTTCCATCTTGCAGTTAAAGAACTTTTCAGAAGCTTCATAACTTTCAATTGCCGCATGAGTCTCAAAGATTAATTTGAGATCCTCGACAATATCATATGGATCTGACTCTTCAAACCTTTTCTGAAGCTCCGATTCTAAACCATACAAGATAGCACACTGAACTATGGAGTACTGATTCTTCCGAGCGAGGTAAACATTCTTTACTTCATCGGTAGCATCAGTTGCAGGTGGGTCACCCAGCGGTGCATCCAGCACATAGGTCAAATTACCAGCTGTGAGGACAATCCTCAAATTGCGGAACCAATCCGCGAAGTTGCTTCCATTGTTTTTCAACTTTTCTTTCTCTAGGAACGCATTAAAATTGATGGTAGGGGCTGCCATTGATCTACAACATATTTGCAATAGTTTAGACTAAGTTTATGACAAATTGAGTTCAAATTAATTAATGAATTTAAACTAGGTGAACTCCCACTCAAAACAACATCCCTCACATTGTTTTAGTGATCACACGAACCAAATCCACTACATCAACACCGATCATCACGAGAGCTGATATAGTTTTAATGGCGAACAATCATCATGTTCATCATATCTACTATATGATTCATGCTTTGCCTTTCGGCGATCCGTGTTCCTGAGGCCATGTCTGTACATGCTAGGCTCGTCAAGATCAAACCTTAGCTTCCGCATAAGCAAATCTGGCTTGCTTACGTTGTATTCACCCGCGGAATCAAAGACACCCGATCATCACGTGGTGCTTCGAAGCAGCAAGCTTTGGCAACGGTGCATACTAAGGGTGAACACTTTAGAACTTGAAATTTATGTGCATGAGGGATCATCTTATAATGCTACCGTCGTCTACTAAGCAATACAAGATGCATAAAGGATTAACATCACATGCAATTCATAATATGTGATATGATATGGCCTTTCTTCTTTGTGCTTCCGATCTCCATCTTCAAGCACGAACATGATCTCCATCATCACCGGCATAGCATCAAGGTCAATGACGCTTCTTCATGGTTGTCGTCCACCAGCTTCAACTATTACAACTATTTTGAATAGACACGCAGGTCTTAACAGAAATTAAAGACAACCATATGGCTCCTGCCGGTTGTCAACTTACAATAAGGAACATTGCATACATCAAATATAATCACAATCATGGCCATATCACATCACTGCACACCCCTGCAAAACAAAGTTAGACGCTTCTACTTTCTTTGCATATTTTACGTGGTTTGGGGCTTTCCATAAGTGTCGTTCTAACTTACGAACAATAACCACAACATTGATACTAGCATTGTTGATCACCCGTTGTAAATTGGATCTTTACTATGCTAGGAGAAACAGGCACCCGCAAAGCCACTTATGCAAAACGAGTTGCATGTCAAGCGTGGAGCAAGTCTCATGAACGATGTCATGTAAGGTTAGCCCGGGCCGCTTCATCCCAACATACCGCAAGATGCAAAGTACACAAAAGGCAATCTACAATAAAAGCATCAATGCCCACAATGACCATTGTGTTCTACTCGTGCAACAGATCTACATATAGACACGGCTCTGATACCACTGTAGGGGTTCGTAGCATGGAAAACAAAAATTTTCTATCGCATACAAACAAACAAGCCAAGATCTATCTACTAGATTGCAGCAACGAGTCGATGGAATAACTCACCCTCGAAGATTCCAAAGTGTTTAACGAGAGCAGATTCTCGTGGGTGATGTAGTCGTACTCTTTCCGATCTCAAGATCGCGTAGACGATCCTTCCGGCGCCGCGTTCCCGCAGCGCTCCCGCAGTCGGTCACACGTTCGGTACTCGACGAAGACCTTCCTCTCCCTTGTTCCAGCAGGCAGCGGAGGTTGTAGCACTCTCCTCGCGATTCCGGCAGCACAACGGCGTGGTACCGGAGGTAGAGGGAAAATCCCGCAGGGCTTCGCCTTAAGCCGGTGCGAGTATGGTGGAGCTTATGAGAGAGGTTATTAGTGGTCTAGTAATTAGACACACCAATTAGAGGGCTCTAAACCAATTAGAAGGCTCTAAACCGAATAGCTCTAAACCGGATAGCTCTAAACCGGGGTCTAGATCTAGGGTTTAGTTTAGAGGATAGGAAACTTGTGTGTAGGAGGGGAGCCCTGCCCCTCCTTATATAGGTGGGAGGGGGTGGCGCGCCAGGGGAGGGAGGGAGTCCCTCCCCAACTCGGCCTAGGCTGGCCGCCGGCTTGGAGGAGAGAAACTCCTCCTCCAAGTCGACTCCAACTCCTCTTGCTTGTTTCCCACAGTTTCTTGTTTTTGGCAGTTTGACTTTCAAACTGGACATTTGACTTTTCTGTTTTAGGATTCAATTTAATCCTATATTTGGGACAGCAAGAACACTTAGTACATGATGCAATCATTCCAATATATAATGACACATTCATGTACCCCTCCCCCTCCGGAGTGCCGGACATTCCGGGACCTTCTAGAATGTTCCCGATGAAAACACCGGAATCATTCCCGAACTCCGAAACGGGACTTTCCTTATATGAATCTTATTCTCCGGACCATTCCGGATCACCTCGTGATATCCCGGATCCCATCCGAGACTCCGAACAACATTCGGTCTCTTTCTCATAATACCATAACTACTCAAACAACGTCGAATCCTTAAGTGTGTCTCCCTACGGTTCGTGAATTATGCGGACATGATCGAGACACTTCTTCGAACAATAACCAATAGAGGAATCTGGAAATTCATATGGCTCCCACATATTTCTACGATTACTTTGCGATCGAATGAACCACTTACATACGATACCAATTTCCCTTTGTCTCACGATATGTTACTTATCCGAGGTTATGATCGTCGGTATCTCTGCATACCTAGTTCATCCTCGTTACTGATAAGTACTCTTTTCTCGTTCCCGTGATATGTGATCCCTTGTGACCAAGTCACATGCTTGCAAGCTAATTGGATGACATTTCACCGAGAGGGCCCAGAGAATATCTATCCGTCATGTGGATGGACAAATCCCACTCTTGATCCATGTGTTTCAACCAATACTTTCCGAACACTCAATGCCACCTTTATAGCCACCCTGTTATGGTGTGGTGTTTGATGACATCAAAGCATCCATCCAGTAAAGGTGATATGCATGATCTCATGGTCGAAGGAATTAGGTTACTATGTATCAGAAAGCATATAGCAATTGAACTATTGAAATGACTTGATCTTTATGCTACGCTTGTCTATAGGAGTATGTCCACCATATCATTCTCCTAACGATATGATCTTGTTGTTGATAACATCTCAATGTTCATGACAAAGAAACCATATCATCAATCAACCAACAAGCTAGTGAAGTATAGAGGCTATACTAGGGACTTCAAATTAAGTTTACAAATCACACAAGTATTAATGGTTTCCTTGTTAATACTATTATAGCATGAATGTAAACATTTATCATAAACACAGAGATATATAATAATAACTACATTTATTATTACCTCTAGGGCATATCTCCAACATCGACTTCGTCGTTCGCCCCTCTCTCCGACCCTCGCCAGCACCCCGGTGAGCCCCCAGCAACCCCCACTGGCCGCGCTAAGTTTCTTTCTCGCCGGCGTTGCTCAACGTCGACGATGACTCCCAGCCGTTGGATTAGAATCAGATCGAATGTCCCACGTTGCCCCGTACCGCTTCCACCCCTGTCTCACTGACGAGTGGGGACACCCACTTAAACAGCCCGCGGAAGCACTGCGCTTAGCAGGCCGGCCCAGTTTCGTTTCCCGCGCAGCCCAGTTATTTGAATTAAACATTTTCTAATTTGTTTCAAACTCACTTCTGCACCCAACTTCAAAAATCAACCCAGGTCGACTCAGTGCACCAAATTGAATGAAACTAATTTTGTTAGAAAGGTCTGGGAATGCTGAATCCAAGCCCGTTGGATTCAAGTCATTTGGATCTATAGATCACCCATGGTAAAAATAACAAGGCAGAAGCTTTTATGCATTCAAACATTTTTCAAATTAAAACTATAATAGCTTTTGAGTTGATTCCAACTCTCAAAACTCACATTTAACCATACCTTTCAGAATATATAAAAATATATAGGTTTACTTGCAGAAATAATGTTCAAGTAATAAAATAATGCCCCATAGGCATTTCTAGTCACTTTATTTAATTAAAATAAAAGGGTAAAACCTTATTAAATTGTGACACCACTTTAAATCATATTCCCATGGACTAAAATATGTGGTGATGACATGTGTCAATATGATCCCATGTTTGGTTTGGAGAATATTAAATCTTAAGTAGTTTTTCAATGAGTAGAAATTACTTTTCTAAACTTAAAAAGAATTAAATCAAGCCTTAACCTTGTAATGTTAGAGATGATGTTAGATCATCTATAGGACCCTTGTGTGTGATGATTGCAAGTAGTTAAGTATTGCTTGGTGATTGTGTACATCGTATTTATTCATAGACGCTAGTACCGACCAAGGATACGAGGAGGAAGAAGGATTCTACGAAGAAGAAGCCGAGGAGAACTTCAACCACTGCTCTTTTCAAGGCAAGCTTATATTGACACTAATGCAAGCCTAATACTACCAGTTGAATGTGCAAGATAACCCTTGCAAGATACCCTACTGATGCCACAAACCACTACTTGCTACTATGCCTACTATATGCCTTAAGCATATGTGATCATACCCACTTGATAAACCATTCCTAGTTTTACTTGCAAGCTTCTTACTTTATTTCTTTATCAAAGCTTGCTTAGAGTTTACTTAAGATATTGGTAGATACTAGAAAGATATGTGAAGGTTACATAAAGAGCATAAAATTTGGCCTAAGTTAGAAACCTTGATATCAGCCTAAGACCTAAGGTTGTACTTAGTTGAAACTCCACTAGTCTACCACCCCTCATTAGTACTTACCCCCACTTATAGATGCTAGTGCTAAGCATAAAACTTGATTAACTTTAAATGGGAATACTTGATGAAAATGGTTATGAAAACCTTAGAATGATGGATCATTCTACTGAAATGTTTTGGACATGTGTTTCCGAACACCTGATGATTTTGGTGATGAAAATGTTGAGGAATGAGCCTTAGCCCTTTATAAAACTGATGGTTGTCTAGATGCGATACCATTCCAATTTTATCGTACAACCACAATACCCGAAGATTGGGTAGGGCTTGACTTGAAACTTATGTACCTTAGTATTAGTTCCCTCATGGCCAAGGTCTGAGCTGAGGCTACCTTGTGAAGATTGTCCACCTGTGCAGTACCCAAGATGACAGTTGGTCATGGTTGGGAGGCCAAACTCATAGGAGAGGTTCTTATACTAGGGCGTGTAATTGAAAGGTTAGGATTGATTATCCGCATACTGAGTATGGTGAATTCAGGATTTGTTCCTGACGTATGTATCGAATGTTGTGGTGAAAGTGTACAATCTCTGTAGAGTGTCAAACTATTCGAATAGCCGCGTCCGCGGTTATGGACAGTTGGAGTGGCCATACTGTTCCCCCGTCAGACTTTTCAAAATGACTTGTGAAATGAAGTGAGACTTTGACTTGACCACAACAGGGTTGTGACATGATTTACAAGATCCCACTTAGGAGTTATAAAATTGTGACTAGCTTTGGAACCTAGTAGAGATAAATCTGGCTTTTGCAAAACAACCCTAGAACCTAGTGTCCTATTATCCAAAAACCCCTTTACTTGTTAGTATTAGTTTGCGAGTACTTAAAGAGTACTCATGGCTTTGTCCCTGGCTATTCCCATGGCCAGACTATGAAGAGGAGTACCTGGAGGATGGACCCCAGGAAGGTTACGACAACTAGGATCATCTCCCATCGTCAGCATTGCCTGTGACCCCGAAGATGGAGCTTCGCCTACACTACCGTTATTATTACGTATTCCGCTGCTTGATGTTGTATTAAGAACTGGATCATGAGATCCCTATTTGTGTAAGAACTTATGTACCGTTTGTAATGGATGATGTACTATGGTATCCAATTATGTTATGTCTCACAAAAATGGTAATCCTGGGATTGCGATGTATGGCATAACAGGCATCTGGGATTAAAAATCCGGGTGTTGACAAGTTGGTATCAGAGCCATCCTGACCATAGGAGACCCTAGTTAGATTGGACGTTTGAATCAAAAACTTAGTTTCCAAAACCAAAGAAAACAAATATTTACAAAAACTTATTCTCATTCTTATCCCTTTGATTTTTCATGAAAATTCATGTTCCTCAAAAACCTTTGCAAAATACCTAAAATTTTGACACACTTGATCACTCTGCTAACTTACTCATCCTCTATTCTTATAGATGGACGTGAAGTACAGCAAGTTTTATCAGTTGGGGAATGGAGGAGGCCTTATATTTGAGAGGGATTTGGACCAGCTTTCGGACCTTCTGGAGCGTCCGCACCCCGAGTTCTTCGGAGCTCAGCTCAATGATCAAGGAGGAGAAGATATGCAGTGGCTGATTGTTGCAAGTCTCCGAGGAAAGATTGAACCTCCCACTGCGGAGGGAATTCATTTTACCTTGAGGGAAAACAACTGGCTCGATGGACTTGCCAGGGCCATGCAGGAAGCTCTTTCCCGTCTGTGTGGGCAGAGCATCAATCGGATCAAGGGTACTCGCTTTGAGTTTTGCCCAAGGCGTGATGCAAATGGACAACCACTAGAATCCCCATACCACCCCGAGCTGAAGACTCAATTGGACCACCTTAGCTTCATGATGTACGATCGTCAGCAGGAGTTGGACAACTGCCGTGACTACTGCAACCACAAGTCTGCCATCATCAAGACGAAGGATCAAACCATCGCCATGCTGGCAAAGGATCGCAAGTATCGCCGCCGTCAGCTCGACAAGAAGGAGCGCATTATTGCCCGTCTTCGCCACCGCATCTCATCTTTGGAGGAGACCATCCACGAGAGAGACATGCAGTTGGAGGAAAGGGAGAATGCCGGAGAGGATCTTCGTGGAGACCCTTACTCCTATCTCAGCGATGATGATGATTTTCTGGAGGATCAGGCTATGGATTTCTTCACCAATGAGGACGATTTCGCCTTCATCGATGATGATAAAGATGACAAAGCCACAGATTCCGAGGATTAGTATCACTTGAGCACTAGCGTAGTGAAGAGAAAAGCTAGGCCGATGGCGGAGTGTTCGGATGTAGTGCCGGGTCGTGCAACCCAGATCTCGAAGAAGACCACCCAGGAGAAGACCGATAGGTGAATTTTTCTTTTCTTTGCCTTGTCTTGCAAGTAGATAGTTACTGCAAAGTAGTGTCGAATGAACTGAAAGGTCCCCTTTTTAATCAAATTAGGAACAAATTCAATGCAGTGGACCCATATGATTTCATGGTTCATGTCCGCCAGTACACTACAAAACTAGATTTTGGTTGCGAGAAGGTTGTGTTCGGGCAGGATGTGCGTCTGCTTGTCAACT
Organism: Avena sativa; assembly: GCA_916181665.1. NCBI lineage: Eukaryota > Viridiplantae > Streptophyta > Magnoliopsida > Poales > Poaceae > Avena > Avena sativa. Next base: position 32,578,576 of record OV702285.1, on the reverse strand, counting down.
ACAAAGAGGTTGTGTCTATTTCGCACCTGATAGATATGCTTCATTCTAGAATTCCTTAGGGATCCAGACATAGGGAAAAATTGGTGTGGTACAACATGAGTGATACCTATGTGTAAATTGAGCACTCCCATGAGTTTCAGATGCTTTGGGAGTGTTGTGCAGCTAATCGTCGGGTGAAAGTTGAAGCGATGATTGATGATATGTATGCAAATACTGGAGATCTTGCTGCCAGAGCTTCTGCTGCTCGATTTTATGGACCACAAGATGCCGATCAAGTCAAGTTCAATATACACCTAGAGGTGGATTCATACACAAGAAAACTTGATGACGGAGTTAATAAGCCAATTTTGTCATGTACTGTGCAGATAGCCGTTGATTCCAAAAACAAAACTCTTGTTGAGCTAAGAGAGATGATTGGTAAGGAAATCATTATTGGCCCTAAGCAGATGGCATGAATCCGGTGGTGGCATCATAAGAATCAGGAGTTCATAGAGGTTTTGGATACCGATGATCTGATGCAGATTATGCGACGGAAGAAGCAAACAAGGAAGGTGTTCTTTCTGGCTGCCATTTCTAATGTTGTTGGACAAGTTGTAGTGGATGCAGAGGCCCCTGTTGTGGCTAAACAAAACGAGGTGATAGAGGTTGATAAGATCTGATGAGATCTGCTACCAAGGGCTTGTCAGATAGACCGCAGGGCTCCCCTGCTTGTATTTGTAACAAAGATTGTTATTGCTTTGAAACTGTGTTGATGTGGTCGTGTTTGTTCAGAGATTGCAATCCGATGTTCTATGAGCTATTGAGATTTTCGGACATATCACTCGATGAAATCATCGTTGTTGTAATAAGACACAAGTACATTGTAGTTGACATGATTATGTTTGCTGAGATAATGTGATATATTTGTTTCTGAGATTATGATTGTTGAGAGATTGTAATATAATGTGTTATGAGCTGTTGGGATTTTGGGACATATCATTCATTCAAACCATCACTGAACAAGGTGATATATAAGTACCTTGTAGTTGATATGATTATGATGTAATATAATGCTCCGTGGGATCAGTAATTTGACTAATCGCTAGATAACTATCTATTACTTAGAAGGAAGTACTATCATGGATGAACGAGCATAGGGTTTAGGAAAAACTTACTAAGTAGGAGACAGTGATCTATTGGACGGACAGGTCTAGGATTTAGGAATAAAGGTTAAGTGGTTAGTACAATAAATAATTCATTAGACCCTAAATCATAAACTATAATCCGATATTGTTCATTATAAATGTCAAATTCTTTTTTTTCATTATAAAGGTCAAAAAAATCCTATATTGTTCGGTACATATGATTTTTTATGTTCTATAAGTCAAACAAATTGGGAAGGAGGAAGTACATGATTAATATTACAAATTAAAATGAAGGAAGAGAAAAACTATTAGACATGAGATAGTAATCCAGCCACAGGACATTGTATCAATTAAACCATTGTAGCATGCTAATTTAGTCAATGTTGCAATGTTGACGCACTTCACTTTCCCCACTCCTTATCTCTCCACTCACTACCCTCCTCTCTCTCTCTCTCTCTCTCTCTCTCTCTCTCTCTCTCTCTCTCTCTCTCTCTCTCTCTCTCCTCACCGTCGCCGACACGTCACCGCGGTCGCATTCGCCATGCCGCCCTGGAACGACGAGGACGACCAGTCGAGCAGCAAAATTTTTCTCTCTGACACCAGGTCTTCCCTCCCCGATGTGAGTTCCTCTGTTTTCTCGGTAATGGTTAGGCATTGGTAATTACCTCGACCCAAGACTTGAAATGTGCATGCAATCGTGTTTATTTCTAGCTTTTCGTTCCCTTAGAGGTACCACTCACGATCTACGACCCCGATTGGGAGGGCCTAGATCTCGATTGGGAAGTACCATGTGACCATGGGCTAAAACTGAGGAAATATGTTGCATTTGAAGGCAGTAACACTGGAAGAAGGTTTTTGGGTTGTATAAATCGTGTTTGCTTTTGTTATGTACAATGGCGACATGAAGAACATTGTGTAGTGTTATGTTGATAATTAGGTCCCGTGTTTTTTTAGGTTGGCCCGGTGTGTAAAGAAGTAGAGTGGGTGGATCTTGAGTGGCTAGACGCACTTAAGAAATGTTTGGCCCATTGTGGGATATGCATGAGCTCGAAAGGTCAGGGAGATTTACAGATGCCTGTGATGCAACTGCAAAAAATTACAAGCTCTTGGTAGGAAATAAGGAGCTGGAACATGAAATCAAGCATTTGTGGTCAGAACTAAATGACATAATCAATGGGAGCTTGGTGGTGGGAACTGCATGGAAGATTCAGAAGACAGAAAAGGAGGGGGATCAGCTCATGGAAGAGAATAAGAAGCTAGAGTACTGCATTGTGGATCTGTTGAAGGATCTGAAGAAGGAGCACGAGGTGAACAAGGACATGCTACAGACGATCAAGGAAATTTTAGATGAATAATTTGTGTCGTGGCAATATCTGAAACTAGTTAACTGTAAGACTTGCAATTGTGATATCTTGACTAATACAAACTCAATCCTTGAGCAAAATAACCTTTCAAAAGAAAGCATAGTTTGCATAGAGAGAGGTCCACGTTTAAAAAATCACTACTACATGGATAAAACACGATTTGGTCCATCAGAACACATAGTTTGCAAACTAATTTCAGAGGAACTTATAGCTTGCACTAAGCCTAGCGCGGAGATGCTCGTTTTCCTTGATGAGAAGCTACAGTTCGAGGGTTCGTTTGATCAGGTCCCCTTTGGTTTTTACCTGCTTCGTCAGTACTTGGACGTGCACCTCCCGCTGGTTCAAACGCTCCGTCTGGGAAGCGACAAGCTTATCAGTAAGCTTAAGATTATCCACCATGAGATCCTTGATGATGTCCTCCTTCGCACGTGTTGAGGCGATACTTTTCTTGTGAAGTTCCTTCCAGCCAGCAATGTCCACCTTCAGATTGTGGCACTTGTCATAAAGGATGGTGACTTCTTCTCTCAGGCGGTCATGGGACACTTTTTGAAAATTCTGCTTCTCCATTTGGATATCCATCTTGTCCTTTAGCCAGGTGTGCAGTTCTGGGTTGAGCTTTCACCTCTTCTGCTGCAACAAAAATATGTGGTTAGTTTCCATAATTTAAACAATTAACTAGTGTCAAAGTCATAATTTGAAGGATGGAGCAATCAAGGATTGTTTAAAATTTAACAGAATTAACTAGTGGCACAGTCCTAATTCCAGAGACAATGTCAGAGCAATACAGGCTTTTTCCCAATTCAACAAGATAAACTAGTGGCATATTTCTAATTTATATGACATAGCAATATAGCCTTGTTCCCAATTTAACAGGATAAAGTAGTGTCATAGTCCTAATTTTAATTTCAGAACAATATAGCCTTTTCCCAATTCAATAGGATAAAGTAGTGGCATAGTCCTAATTTCAATTTCAAAGCAACGTGGGACTATATCCAACTAAGGGTGTTATGGGTTTTTGCAATGTAACCAAATAGTGGTGGCATACTGATGGCTCAAATGATGTAGAGCTTGTTGGGGAACCCCAAGTGGAAGGTATAATGAGCACAGCAGCAAGTTTCCCTCAGTTATGTAACCGAGGTTATCAAACCAGAAGAAAGAACCAACTCCCAAGGTGTTGCTAGCAACATGGAACATGCATAATACAACCACAATATTTTGCCCCCACTTACAGTGAGGTTGTCAATCTCACCGGTCTGCTGAAAACAAAGGATTAAACGTATAGTGTGGAACAAAGTAGTTGCTTTGTAGGAATTGCAGAAAGTAAACAGTAGGCAGTAGATTGAAAATCAGTAGAAAGGAATGGACCGGGGTCCATAGTTCACTAGAGGTGTTTGTCCATAAGATAAATAGCATGTTGGATGAACAAATTACAGTTGGGCAATTGACATGCTAGAGAAAGCATAATAATGCATATACATGTCATGATGATCGCTATGAAATTCGTTTGGGCATTACAACATAATACATAGACCGTAATCCAACTTCATCTATGACTAATAATCCACCTTCAGGTTATCATCCGAACACCCTCTAGTATTAAGTTACAAGCAACAGATAATTGCATTAAGCAAAGTGTGTAAACTAAATGTGACACCCCCGGGATCAGGGCTAAACAAATCCTAGACCTTCATCTGACATAAGCTTAACCTTGAGCTCGAGAATATCCCGTGAAGAATCAGAAACACATCAGTGACCCTACGACACAAAATTATTACAGCAAGCTCATATCTGAGCGAAGAACCAAAATATTACAAGAAGAGGTCATTGACCACAAACATCAAACAACGGAAGGCAAATTATGCTATTAAGTATAGCAAACTTAACAAATGGCCTAAGAGGACTGAAGCATAACGATGACGTCCCATTCCATAGATTCTAGGCTGCCGGCGGGGAACCCTAAGCTACTCGTCGATGTCGATGCTGTAAAGAACCCATCTTCTGTGGTAACACTTACTCTGCTGCAAAAATATCAACAAAGCAAGGGTGAGTACATGGTGTACTCCGCAAGACTTATGGCTGGTGGAGTTGTTTTTCATGAAGCCATCTTTGTTTGTAAAACAAGAGGGAGAAGAAGCTCGTCTAATCAGAGTGTTTTAAAAGAGGATAATAGAGTGACATCTCCATAGTATTGATCGTTATCTTTTGATATCCACCAAGTCATCATCGAACCTCATCGAGGATCACCCCCTCGTACCCAAGAGGAAGCATCCTTAATTACACTTTATCTTGCCAAGTTTTACGATTAGGTTCAAGTTCTCTATGATCCCACGTCCATTCCCAAGTCGTCCATAACCGTGGACACAGCTTTTCAAAAAGATTAATACCCTGCAGGGGTGTACAACTTTACCCACACGCGCCGATCTACTCTTAGCGTCACTTGACACACTTCCTTGGTGTGCTGATAGAGGGTGGTCGACCGAAACCTTTCCCTTACATTTGCCTAATCCATGAGTCACCAGAAGGGCTCCCGGCTGCGGTAGTTGGCCATACTCCCAGGCGGTCCTTGACTCTGTGTACCGGGATCCAGTTCAATGCCAAGCATCCTTCAGCCGGCCACGTCCTATATGCTTGCACCATTTTCCAAAACCTTTTTCCATGCGGGTGCCGAATAAATCGTCAAACTACGGACTCATGGATCAGACTAGGCAAGTTGGGGTCAAGGGGGTCCCCATAGACCTCCGTGTGGATGTACGCTCGTCTTGGTTCAAGAGGCAAGAACCTCGGTCCTAAGGGTGGCAAGTATGTGACTGCAAAAACCACAACCGGTGTGGCCTCCCATACAAGCCTTATCATGTTTACCTCACATCACATGTCATACCACATTCTCCTATCCAACTAGGTTCATTTAGATCTCGGATCCATCAACCAGGTGAGTCAACGGAACAACTAAGCATGTCTAAGCACAACAAATAAAGTAGCTCTAGCAGCGATCACAAAGCCAAACCCTAGTTATGCTAGGAGCTGTCGATCAGGGAATATAGGTTCAAAGGAAACATGCATCAGATAGGATAACTCTATATATCGATGAAAGACTTTGGAATCGTATGCACATGGCAAGAATCTAAAATGCTTGAAAGCATAGGATCATATCATGTGTGGGGTTTCGCTTGCCTTTGCCTGTTCATACCCAATACAGATCTTCGGGTTCATCAGCTTGACTTGTTCGACAACCACAAGGATATAGCTCTCCAGGTTTCATCTTGTTAGCATTGTTCGTAGATGACCTTTGATGGTATTGATCTTTATCTTCAGTCTTGGACTCGATCTCGATTCCGATATCACATTCTACCGGGAAGAACCAAACACCAGAAAGAAAGGGGGAATAATCAACACATGGCATCGATGCAATGCTCAAACAAGGATGATGATATGACAAGTTGAATGTTATTGAAATTAGAACCCTAAACATGCTTGGTCATTTTAATCGGGGTCCTAGGGGTCCAAACCCTAATTCGGAGAAACCCCGAATGCATATTGGAGGGTGCATTTACTTATCTAATTAAACTTGTCATGTAAGTTGATTACCAATGCATGATTATAGTGTAATTAGATAGGTTTCATTTTTCTGAACATTTTGATGTATTATTTGTATTTTTCTGACTTATAAATAATTACTTATTCAATTTACAAGTTTTATTCATTTTATGAAAATATTAAACTAAATAGAAAACCTTTTTACCCTCGGACAGAAACTACCCACAGCGGCTGACAGAGGGGCCCTAGTCCACCTCTGCCTCCACGTGGGCAGGTGGGACCCAGAGGCTGTTGTCCAGGGGCTGACCATGCCTGCTGACATCATGCCGACGCCAGCGTGACGCCAGCACGGCGGTGGGCGGCAGATCGGCGGCGGGAACGGCGACAGAGGGCGTGCGGGGTTGTGTGCGTGTGCGTGTTGGACGGAGAAAGCGAAGGCGAACCAAACGGTGGTGGCGCCGCCACTTAATGGTCATCGAAGCAGCGCACGTGACGGCGGCGAGCAGCGGTGGCGGCAGATGCACGACGCAGGCATGGAAGAAGGCGAGAGGGAGAGGGAGAAGAGCATGGGCGTGCTCAGAGGCTCACCAGGAACATGTTGATGGGGTCGGAAAAGCTCAGGGAGGCTGGGAACAGTGGCGTAGGCGGCGGTCGGAGTCGGAGGAGATGCCACGATTGGCTCGATTGCAGCCAGCCTCGCTTGCGTGGTTTGATGGAGAGGGAGAGGGCGGCACGTCGGAGCTCCCTGCGAGATCAACGGGGACCGGGAGGCCTGGAACGCCGGGGCGATGCGGCGGCCGATGGCTAGGGTTCGGTCGCCTGGCGAGGAAGAGATGATAGAGGTCGGGAGAGCGAGGGGAAGTGGATGAGGACGAGAGAGAGGGTCACTACGACTCTTATCCATCCCCTAGAGCTTGTCGGCGGCATCAATCGCAGTGGAGGGATCGACGGCCGGCGGCGCGACATAGAGAAGCTTGGCGTCAGGAGGAAGACGACAGGGAGAGAGGCGAAACTATACTGGGCCGGAGATGGGCCGCGTTGGTCTGCTGGCTGCGCATGCGAGCAGCAGGAAAGGGGAAGGAGAGAGATGGGTCGGGCTGGAAAGGTTTCTAGCTCTGTTTTTTATTTTCCAAAAGCTTTTCTTTTTCTGTTTTTCCTCTTCTCTTTGTATTTTTCAAATACAAATCTGTTTTATGTTATTTTGAAAACAACAAAACTTTGTAAACATTTCAAACATAGTAGGGGCCCTGGTTACTATTTGGGCTCCATACCTTTTGTACTTTCAAAACATTTAAAACCATTTTGAATGTGTTTCAAATAGAGAGAGGAAGATAGGGTTTAGGGTTTAGTTAATCTTGTTTGAATTTTTATCTTAGCAAGATTATATGATGCTCATGAATGCACAATCAAAACCCAAATTAATATTGGTAGAACTAGGTTTATTACAATTCTACCCCCCTTAAAAGAATCTCGACCCGATATTCCTAGATAGGAAGATAGAAGGAATAGGGTCACACTAAACTTCGATGATATTCTCTAAGAGGTTGATCCATGCCACCATCACGAGTGGACGAAGATCTTCGTAATCTTCAAGGTGGCTACTCACACTGAAGATAAGAGGGAATGACACGGAACCACAAACTGAGTATCTCATGGTCAACTCATGGATAGATGCTTCGCGAACATCTCTAGAGCCAACAACATGAAACACGGCAAGGTGAAGGAGGAAACAAAAGGAGATGCTTTTCAAAGTGACAGATAACTGGTCTCCATAAGGATTGAGACCATGGAACTTGTAGAAGAGTTTTGACTTCTGAGGGAAGAAACGTCCAATAGATGGAGAAAGTTATGCAGACTTCGAGAGGTAAACCTCTACTAAATAACTTAAGTAGAGCTTTACAGGTGGAAGAGATGGATACCAACAAAACCAAGCTGTTGAACTACTTTCGACACTGAGGGTCATTCTTTGGTTCAACAGAAGGCCAAGACGGAAAGGTTTTTTGGTGGAGAGGACTCATAAGAGTCACGAGGAACATGTAACAAGAGAAACTATTGATTACCAAAATCATGGTCACCCTTCGAACATGTTTTAATAAATCGAGAAGGAAACTCTTTATTCATCCAGGTTTATCAAGATCCTTGCCAACGATCATGATATCACTTTTCACCACCAAGATGAATAGTTGAGAAGATTCTTGATGACACGAGAAGAAAGAAACTTCATTCTCAGACTCCAAGTACTTGGCATAACAAGACGCTTAACATCATAAAAGTATCTGGAGGATCAACCGAGAGGCATTTAGCAACTCTACTTTAAATGTTCTCCTTGATGTTTGAAACACCCATAGCAGGCTACTAATAAGCCTTTAACCAGTCATCAAGTAAAGGTCGGACTTCAGATACAAAAGAAACCATAAGCACAACTCCTATAATAAATCATAGAAGATGCCTCATGAAGAGTGGTTGTTATTACTGAATCAAGAGAATATGACAAAATGTCTTTCCGGCTAAGTGCGTCAACCATTACATCAATCTTGCCAGATGTATAGAGGGACCTATGTTAAAACCTTGCGGAACACCAACCATTATTGTTGCTTGAGATTCATCTTTGGTTAAGTGGAAAGGTACTTCAGACTCAGCATATCCGAATAGAAGGTTTGCAACATTTACACAGAGGTAAAGTTACTAGATTCTAAAGACATGGACTACGGTGTCAAGCTCCAAAATATGAGCTAGATTGCGAAACAAATGTATTAGCAAGTTGTCAAAGGACAATTTCACCTACATCAGTTATTGCAATGAAACACAATTGAATCCTTGTTGGGAAGCATTTAGGAGGATATCGAAGTTTTGTTGGACTTCTTATCTTCCATGAAAAATCAGTCAGTGGCTTGCTGTGCTTTAGAGGATCTTCTCGAGATATGAAGGTATCAGCCTACCATATCAAGAGTTCTTCGCACATGCTTGACTAACTTAAAATGATTCCTAAGGAAGCAAAGATAACTCTACTCGGATCCATGGCGACATCTTTCAACATTTGCACATGAAATAGAGAGGGTTACTTCTAACATCCAGAACACATACTTCGAAATAACATGAGGATGGTTCTTAAAGTTCCCAACATTAATGCCAAATGTTCCATATGAATCTCATATAACATGGAGAATATAAGGATGTCATCGATGGGCTCAATAACAAACTTATTGATACACTCCAAGAAGATGGACTCACATGTTGTATGAACAAGACATATACATTGGTTAGACCAGAGGACATGAAGATGTACTTAAGTGAGACATCACAAGTGGATACATCATCAAGATAGTCCTTGGAACTGAGTTTTATTTGACGATAGGCCAAATCAAATCAAAGGAAGGATAGATAACATATCCTCAAAGGAGATACTATCTTGCTTCAACACGGACACAACTAGACATCCCTTTAAGAAGGAACTGAGTTGGATGGAACTTTTGTCGTACAACTCTCCAAGTTGTTGTTTAAGCTCAACTAACTTGTTTAGGGGTATCCAGTATGAGTCCTTGGAGAAAGAGAAGTTCAGAGAACTTGCTTGCTCAAGAACTTGACAACACGGTCATGTGGCAACATGGTGATACTTCTAGAAGACATCCAGAATATCACGGACCACCGATATGTCACTTAGTTTGAGAGGGAAACTTGCTTGGTAAGGCAAGATGACATAGTTTCAGAGCTTTGGCATGAGCCTAACTCTTTGACTAGAGAGGGTGTACGAGAATATCGGACTTGGTAACACAATCATCCTTTGCTTAGTGACAGGTTTACCATCACGCTAAGAATGATACAAATGTCCTTTGAGTTCAAAGCAATGAAAATTGCTATTAATCTCAGACGACCACATTATTACGCACACGCATCATTCACAAGCTCGGAAGCTCGAGGAAGGGTGGGTAAATATGTGTAAAAGCGTCACTTCATTAAGGGGTCCTGAAACTTAGCACAAACTCTTAGTATAAAAGAGTGTGACACTCTAAGGTAGAACAGACAAAAGCTAATCAACGCTTATTAATATGCGGATTACAACACTTCCACCTGGTCTTAGAAATGACGAGGTACTGGAGTTTTTTCTCATGACATCCCGAAATGGTTTGTCTCGACGGACCACAAGAGTATCTTGCATCAAAATACACCGATGCACATTTACTACTTGGCTACCAACTGGCAGACAAAGGTCGGAAAGCAACAAAGGAAAGGAACATGCTCAGGATAGAATCCCGATATGTGGACGCATAAGTCAACAATCTTCCGAAGACCAATGCAGAAAAGGAAGGTGTGGCAGAGTCACGAATATAGATGCGAGACTCTCGAGAAGTACTCATGTCGTGATCTATTTGGTTCCATTAAAGAACATCTGCCATAACATGTGGTAGGGAAAGTCCTTTATCGTCACTGTTCAATAGCGACAATATCCACAAGCTTGAAGGCTATACCAAAAGGTACTAGCCCTCCTGAAGTAATGTGTGAACATTAACGACAAGGTTCAACAATATGGATCTTCGGTTAAAGGTCAGCTTCATGTACAAGATTCACAACAGCAGAATCCGGTACAATCGGGGATCTTAGGTTCAAGTCCAAGGGTTAAAACCCAGATAAATAAGTAACTACTACTTGAGTGACAAAGCGTACACTACAAGATAGTGATTGCAAGTTAGCTTCCAAAAGAAGAGACAACTTTGGAAGTACCCAACAAATAAAAAGGAGGCACACGAGGCGAAAGGAAACCTCGAGACCTAGAACAGAATATTGAGGAACCATCAACATGATGTTGTGGACCCAGAAAGCATAGAGATAATGATAAAGAGGAATCTCTCAGAAGAAACATAACAAGCGAAACAAGGAACACACACTCAACTTGACTCTGGAGAACTCAATACTAGGTCAAATGGTTGACAACCGGCATGCCAGAACAGGCACCTAACTTTGAAGAAAAAGACGAGATAGCAAATTTTTTTCCAAATCAACACAAGATAAGATGACCTAGAGCTAGAGCGAAACTGGATAAGAAGTAAAAGAAGCATACCGGAGTTTTCACACATAATTTTCATCTTTGAAAATAGTTTTCACAAGCACTAGACTCAACATCGACCAATAAAGAGGGTTTCCTACAGTCGGTACTGCTCTGATACCAAAACCTGTGACACCCCCGGGATCAGGGCTAAACAAATCCCAGACCTTCGTCTGACATAAGCTTAACCTTGAGCTTGAGAATATCCAGTGAAGAATCGGTAACACATTAGTGACCCTATGACACAAAATTATTACAGCAAGCTCATATCTGAGCGAAGAACCAAAATATTACAAGTAGAGGTCACTGACCACAAACATCAAACAACGGAAGGAAAATTATGCTATTAAGTATAGCAAACTTAACAAATGGCCTAAGAGGCCTGAAGCATAATGATGACGTCCCATTCCATAGATTCCAGGCTGCCGGCTAGGAACCCCAAGATACTCGTCGATGTCATAAAGAACCCAAATTCTATGGTAACACTTACTATGCTGCAAAAATATCAACAAATCAAGGGTGAGTACAGGGTGTACTCCGCAAGACTTATGGCTGGTGGAGTTGTTTTGCATGAAGCCATCTTTGTTTGTAAAACAAGAGGGAGAAGAAGCTCGTCTAATCAGAGTGTTTTAAAAGGGGATAAGAGAGTGACATCACCACAGTATTGATCGTTATCTTTTGATATCCACCAAGCCATCATCGAACCTCATCGTGGATCACCCCCTCGTACCCAAGAGGAAGCATCCTTAAGCACACTTTATCTTTCCAAGTTTTACAATTAGGTTCAAGTTCTCTATGATCCCACGTCCATTCCCAAGTCGTCCATAGTCGCGGACACGACTTTTTGAAAAGATTAATACCCTATAGGGGTGTACAACTTTACCCACACGCGTCGACCGACTCTTAGTGTCACTTGACACACTTACTTGGTGTGCTGACAGAGGGTGGTCGACCGAAACCTTTCCCTTACATTTGCCTAATCCATGAGTCACCAGAAGGGCTCCCGGCTGCGGTAGTTGGCCATACTCCCAGGCGGTCCTCGACTCTGTGTACCGGGATCCAGTTTAATGTCGAGCATCCTTCACCCGGCCACGTCCTATATGCTTGCACCATTTTCCAAAACCTTTTTCCATGCGGGTGCCGAATAAATCTTCAAACTACGGACTCATGGATCAGACTAGGCAAGTTGGGGTCAAGGGGGTCCCCATAGACCCCCGTGTGGCTGTACGCTCGTCTTGGTTCAAGAGGCAAGAACCTCGGGTCCTAAGGGTGGCAAGTATGGGACTGCAAAAACCACAACCCGTGTGGCCTCCCATACAAGCCTTAGCATGTTTACCTCACATCACCTGTCATACCACATTCTCCTATCCAACTAGGTTCATTTGGATCTCGGATCCATCAGCCAGGTGAATCAACGGAACAACTAAGCATGGCTAAGCACAACAGATAAAGTAGCTCTAGTAGCGATCACAAACCCAAACCCTAGTTATGCTAGGAGAAGTGGATCAGGGAATATAGGTTCAAAGTAAACATGCATCAGATAGGATAACTATATCTATCGATGAAAGACTTTGGAATCGTATGCACATGGCAAGAATTTAAAATGCTTGAAAGCATAGGATCATATCATGTGTGGGGTTTCGCTTGCGTTTGCCTGTTGATACCCAATACAGATCTTTGGGTTCATCAGCTTGACTTGTTCGACAACCACAAGGATATAGCTCTCCATGGTTCATCTTGTTGGCATTGTTCGTAGATTACCTTTCATGGTATTGATCTTGATCTTCAGTCTTGGACTCGATCTCGATTCCGATATCACATTCTACCGGGAAGAACCAAACACCGGAAACAAAGGGGGAATAATCAACACATGGCATCGATGCAATGCTCAAACAAGGATGATGATATGACAAGTTGAATGTTATTGAAATTAGAACCCTAAACATGCTTGGTCATTTTAATCGGGGGCCGAAGGGTCCAAACCCTAATTCGGAGAAACCCCAAATGCATATGGGAGGGTGCATTTTATTATCTAATTAAACTTGTCATGTAAGTTGATTAGCAATGCATTATTATAGTGTAATTAGATAGGTTTCATTTTTCTGAACATTTTGATATATTATTTGTATTTTTCTGACTTATAAATAATTACTTATTGAATTTACAAGTTTTATTCATTTTCTGAAAATATTAAACTAAATAGAAAACCTTTTTAAACTCGGGAAGAAACTACCCACAGCGGCTGACAGAGGGGCCCTAGGCCACCTCAGCCTCCACGTGGGCAGGTGGGACCCAGAGGCTGTTGTCCAGGGGCTGACCGTGCCTGCTGACGTCATGCTGACGCCAGAGTGACGCCAGCACAGCGGTGGGCGGCAGATCGACGGCGGGAACAGCGTTAGAGGGCGTGCGGGGCTGCGTGCGTGTGTGTGTTGGACGGAGAAAGCGAAGGCGAACCAAACGGTGGTGGCGCCGCCACTTAATGGTCATCGGAGCAGCGCACATGACGGCGGCGAGCAGCGGTGGCGGCGAGCAGCGGTGGCGGCGAGCAGCGGTGGCGGCAGATGCACGACGCGGGCATGGAAGAATGTGAGAGGGAGAGGGAGAAGAGCACGGGCATGCTTAGAGTCTCACTAGGAACATGTTGGTGGGGTCGGAAAATCTCGGGGAGGCCAGGAACGGTGGCGTAGGCGGCAGCTGGAGTCGGAAGAGATGCCACGATTGGCTCGATTGCGGCCGTCCTCGCTTGCGTGGTTTGACGGAGAGGGAGAGGACGGCACGGCGGAGCTCCTTGCGAGATCAATGGGGACCAGGGAGGCCTGGAATGGCGGGGCGATGTGGCGGCCGACGACTAGGGTTCGGTCGCCTGGCGAGGAAGAGATGAGAGAGGTCGGGAGAGAGAGGGGAAGTGGATGAGGACGAGAGAGAGGGTCACTACGACTCTTATCCATCCCCAAGAGCTCGTCGGCGGCGTCAATCGCAGCGGAGGGATCGACGGCCGGCAGCGCGACATAGAGAAGCTTGGCGTCGGGAGGAAGACGACAGGGAGAGAGGCGAAATGGTACTGGGCCGGAGATGGGCCACGCTGGGCTGCTGGATGCGCATGCGAGCGGCAGGAAAGGGGAAGGAGAGAGATGGGTCGGGCTGGAAAGGTTTCTGGCTCTGTTTTTTTATTTTCCAAAAGCTTTTCTTTTTCTGTTTTCCTCTTCTCTTTGTATTTTTCAAATATAAATCTGTTTTATGTTATTTTGAAAACAACAAAACTTTGTAAACATTTCAAACATTGTAGGGGCCCTGGTTAGTGTTTGGGCTCCATACCTTTTGTACTTTCAAAACATTTAAAACCATTTTGAATGTGTTTCAAATAGAGAGAGGAAGCTAGGGTTTAGGGTTTAGTTAATCTTGTTTGAATTTTTATATTAGCAATATTATATGATGCTCATGAATGCACAATCAAAACCCTAATTAATATTAGTAGAACTAGGGGTGTTACAGTAAACAATACAATTGCCCCATGGACAAAGGATTTTTGTTTTCTCCCTAGTAGCAACAACACATCTACAACCTTAGAAGTTTCTGTCACTCTCCCAGCTTACTAGAGGCATGCACCTACTATCGAGCATAAATACTCCCTCTTGGAGTTACAAGCATCAACTTGGCCATAGAATATACTAGCAACGGAGAGCATGCAAGATCACAAACAACATAGACATGATAGAATCAATAATCAATCTTGACGTAGTACTCAATATCCATCGGATCCCAACAAACACAACATATAGGATTACAAATAGATGATCTTGATCATGATATGCAGCTCACAAGTTCTAAACATGAAAGCACAAAGGAGGAGAAACTACCATCTAGCTACTGCTATGGACCCATAGTCCAAGGATGAACTACTCACGCATCACACCGGAGGTTGGCATGGTGATGAAGAAGGCCTCCAGGGTGATCTCCCCTCTCCGGCATGGTGCCGGGAAGAGCTTCGGATCCCTCCCGATCTAGGGACGATGGTGGCGGCGGCTACGAATTTTTTTGTGGATTTCTGAGCGGGTACTTAGGATTTCTGCCTCGAGGGGATTATATAGGAGAAGAGGCAAGGTCGGTGGCCGCCCGAGGGGCCCACACCATGCCTAGGCGCGGCCAGGGGTGGGCTCGCGCCTAGGGGTGGTGCGGCTACCTCGTGGCTCTCCTCCGTGTCCGCTTTGGACTCTCTCTTGTGTCAGGAAAAATAGGAACTTTGGCTTTTGTTCCGTCTAGTTCCGAGAATATTTCTTTACTGGCTTTTCTAAAACCAAAAACAGCAGAAAATAGGCAACTGGCACTATGGCATCTTGTTAATAGGTTATTTATAGAAAATGTATAAAAATGCCTCAAAGCGTAGACAAAACATAAGAAAGTTGATACAAAACAAGCATGGAGCATAAAAATTATAGATATGTTTATGACGTATCAAGCATCCCCAAGCTTAACTCCTGCTCACCCTCGAGTAGGTAAGTGATAAAAAGAATATTTTTCGAGGTGACATGCACCATCACAATCTTGATCAAGGTATTGTAAAGCATTGATAGCCGGGAACAAAGAACTCTAACATAAGCATGAAAGATATAGTTCTAACAATAAGACATAGCAACTATGTTGCAACATGAAAAGGTACAAACAAAAGATCATGAATAACAATACATTGAAAGACATTTGTTTGTTTCACATATAGAAAACATAGCAATAGTGGTATTCAGCTTGTCCTTCATGGAATAGCAAAACATAAATGCATAGGACACCTTCAAAGTTCATAAGGGTGACTAGATACAAATAATTTAAGAACAAGCAATACCAAAATTATGAATCAATCAATAAGTTTTGGGACAATGCACATTGAACTAAGAATGACAACTATGCTCTCTTAGTTGGTGCATAAAGATAGAAAGTGGAGACTCAACAAAAAGTAAAAAAGAAAGGCCCTTCATAGAGGGAAGTAGGGATTTCAAGTTTCATAAAGAGCTTCCAAAAATTATGGTACTTACTAGCTTTGATCTCTCATTGCCCCTATCATTGGCATCTTGAAGTGACTGAGGTTAAAGTGACACAAATATGAGTATATGCTTGACAAATCACAAGTTGAAAATCTCACGCCCCTTGCGTACAAGTAATGAACCTCATGATACTCAACTTTGGTCACAAGCAAGTTCTTGTCATTGTAAGTATATGTGTATCATAGAGAACCGCCAACGGGGTACCCCTTGCCCCATGACATAGGAGCTATCCCATATCAAACTGACAAGGCAACAGACAATGAGCATCTCAGTGATCTTTTTATTTGCTATTTGCATTGGTTTTTATTGAGGATGCTTCACAGAATGCTCATTATGGTTATGCTACAAGTTTCCACCATGATTAGGCATGGCTTAGGCTAGCTGCCTAGGCGTTTCTCTAACACATATACAAACTCCATGAGCTTACAAGCTCCCCTTTTATTTCACACTGTCGGGATCCATAAACAAAAGATCATGATATCAACTGAATGGAATAAGTGCAATGTTGAAAGCGTTCCCCATGACAACATGGTTCTGCTAATTCCCAACTTAAAATTTGCAAGCATATAAGAAACATAGATGGGCACAATGGTTCAAGTTTATTAAGTGCAAGAAAATAAAGTGTGCCATCAAGTTTGTGAGAGCTTTAATCACTAATTTTCACATAACGAAAGTTTAATTTGGAAGATAGATAAAAACATGAATATACTTGGAATGATGTAACACACCATGCATAGGAATTTATAGTGGACTCTTTGGAATAACTTGGTTTCTTGGGAATTGGATGCACGAGTAGAGCTTACTCAGTACAGGTGGAGGCTAGCAAAAGACTGGGAGCGACCAACTAAGAGAGCAATAATGGCCATAATCATGCAGAGCAACAAAACATTATTAATTAAAGCATAAAGTGATATCACAAGTTAAAAATTAAATGATCATAGAGGCTAAGATGACTGGTTCATAGTCATAACATGGTGTAAGAATGTGCCAAGTCAACCCAAATAAAGCATCAAAGGAGAATACCACAATATTATGCTTTTGTATGCTAAAACAACGCATGATTCTTTCAAGGTACATTAAGCAATCTCAATTGTTTGAAACAATTCATGCTACAACAATAATCACTAAGAATATGGTCAAAGCAACATCTAACATGACATGATAAAGTCTAAGCCACTGTCAAAACAAGCTTCCTTTTGTACCACTATAAGCATGAAACTTTCTACTCTTTTCCAACACCAATCGACTTATTTGAAACAACTCACAAAGATAATAATCAATAAAAATCAGAGAGATTGTCTCACCTAACTACAAAGAATAACTAAAAAGTTCTAAGCAAAAAGCATAAGTAAACTAAAGCTAAACACAGTACTAGCAAAACAGAACACTCACAGAACAATAAGAGTGAAAACTAGAGTGTTCTAGACAATGAAGAACTAGGTATGACTTCTCCAAAATAGGAATGTTGGGGTCCGACCAACTTATTACAGCAAACATAACAAAAAAAAAACAAAAAAAAAACAAAGACGCTCCCAGAACAAAACAATAGTGCATGAAACAATAAAAATAAAGTGTCTTGAAAGAAGACCTGAAATTTTTATTGATGAAGAAGGGGATGCCTTTCCCAAAGCTTTGACGCTTGTACCTCTTGAATATTTCTTGGGTGACACGGGAGGCATCCCCAAGCTTGAGCTTTTGTCCATACTTCATCTCATCATATCATTCTTCCCCTACACTTGAAAATTTCCTTCATACAAAACTTCACACAATCCTTATTAGCAACATTAGTGTATTTAAGATAATAAACCTTTGGGTTTTAGTTTCAATGAAAGTAAAACTTCCATTAAAAGATAAGCTACTGTACCAACTCCTTTTAAAATATCGAGTGATCAAATAGAAGTAAAAAAGAAACCGATTAAGAGGCAAATGCACATAATGGCAGAAATCTACCAAAACAGACAAGAAGGTAAAGATATATTTTTTAGAAACTCTTCTGTTGCTCAAATCGAAAAGTGTGAAGCTAACTAAAGTTGGGTAAATAACAGGGGCATGCACACAAAAACTTTCAGCTAAATCATGGATACTGGGATTTTTCACGATTTTTTACAGTGAAGCACAAAAATTTGTTTCGGGACAACAACTTTCCCAAATCTTACTTCTATCTCATTAGAGGCTATTCTTGGCACAAAAACCAAACAAAAAGGATAAGGAAAGGTTCTTACAGAGGAAATAACTTCCAATACTCAACAAAAGAAAAACTTACTGAAATAAAAAATTGGGTTATCTCCCAATAGTTCTTTTCTTTAACGCCTTTTAGCTAGGCACGGAAAGCAAGAATCAAGTATTTTCGAATGAAGAAGCATTAGCATCAAATTTCGTTCTAATAAGAGAATCAAAAAATAGCTTCTCTCTTTTTCTAGGGAAGTGTTCAATACCTTTCTTGAGTGGGAATTGATATTTAATGGTGCCTTCCTTCATATCAATAATGGCACCAACAGTTCTAAGAAAAGGTCTTCCCAAAATAATAGGACAAGAAGCATTGCATTCAACATCCAAAACATAGAAATCAACGGGGACAAAGGTATGGTTAACCATAAGAAGAACATTATTAATTCTCCCCATAAGTTTCTTTTTAGCATTATCATCAAGATGGACATCCAAATAAATATCTTCCAATGGTGGTAAATCAAGCATTTCATAAATTTTTCAAGGAATAATAGAGACACTGGAACAAAGATCACATGAAGCTTTGAAATCAAAATAATTCACTTTCATATTAATGATGGGCTCCCAACCATCTTCTAATTTCCTAGGAATAGAAGCTTCATGTTTCAATTTTTCTTCTTTAATTTTCATGAGAGCATTTGTAATATGTTTTGTAAAAGCCCTATTCATAGTACTAGCATTAGGACTTCTAGAAATCTTTTGTAAGAACATAATTACTTTAAAAATATTCCAACCATAAAGATGAAAATCAATATTATCATCCAAGGTAGTGGAACTATTGTCTCCCATATTTCTAAAAATTTCAGCATTTTTACTGGAAAAGGTTCCATTGGTTTTAGGCAATGTTGCAAAGGGAATGGGGAATTTAGATGGTTTGCTAGCATCAACATTACTAGTGGCGGTAACGGTACAAACTTTAGTCATAGTATTATTTCTAGCAATTTCATCTTCTCTCTCCCACCTAGCATGCAATTCAGCTAACATCCTAACATTTTCATCAATTCTAACTTGTATGGCATTCATAGTCTTCCTTTATTTAACATCATGAGGCATAACCTTTAATTTAAGAAGTTCAACATTGTGGGCAAGGCTATCAACTTTAGATGCAAGATCATCAATTTTTCCAAGATTTTCCTCAACTATTTTATTGAAAGAAGTTTGTTTACTAATAAAATCATTAAGCATGACTTCAAGTTCAGAGGGTGCACCTCTATTGTTGTTGTAGGAATTTCCATAAGAATTACCATTATTAGAAGGGTATGGCCTATATATTATTACCAAAATTATTCCTATAAGCATTGTTGCTAAAATTATTACTTCTAATGAAGTTCACATCAACTTGCTCTTCTTGAGCAACCAAAGAGGCTAAAGGAACATTATTTGGATCAATATGAGCTTTCCCACTAACAAGCATAGACATAATAGTATCAATATTATCACTCAAGGAGGAGGTTTCTTCAATAGAATTTACCTTCTTACCTTGCGGAGCTCTCACAGTGTGCCATTCAGAATAATTTACCATCATGTTATCAAGGAGCCTTATTGCAACACCCAAAGTGATGGTCATAAAAGTACCTCCAACAGCTGAATCCAACAGATTTCTTGAAGAAAAATTCAGTCCTGCATAAAAGGTTTGGATAACCATCCAAGTAGTCAGTCCATGAGTGGGGCAATTCTTTAATAAAGATTTCATTCTTTCCCAAGATTGAGCAACATGTTCATTATCAAATTATTTAAATTTCATTATGTCACTTCTCATGGATATAATCTTAGCGGGAGGATAATATTTTCCAATGAAAGCATCTTTGCATTTAATCCAAGAATCAATACTATTTTTAGGCAAAGATAGCAACCAATCTTTAGCTCTTCCTCTTAAAGAGAAAGGAAACAATTAAAGCTTAATAATATCTCCATCTACATCCTTATATTTTTGCATCTCACAAAGTTTAACAAAATTATTAAGGTGAGCAGCAGTAGCATCAGTACTAGTACCAGAGAATTGCTCTTTCATAACAAGATTCAGCAAAGCAGGTTTAATTTCATAGAAAGTAGCTTCAGGAATAGGTGGAGCAATAGGTGTGCAAATGAAATCATTATTGTTCATGCTGGTGAAGTCACACAACTTAGTGTTTTCAGGAGTAGTCATTTTTTGCAAGAGAAAAGCAAGCCAACAAAAAACAGAAACTAAAGTAGAAACTATTTTTTTGTTTTTTTTTTGATAAAAAGAAACAAACAAAACAAAGCAAACTAAACTAAGAAAAACAAAAACAAAGTAAAGGGATTGGTTGTGAGAGACTCCCCTTGCATAAGAGGCCCTATTCTCCCTGGCAACTAGGGGTGTTACAGTAAACAATACAATTGCCCCATGTACAAAGGATTTTTGTTTTCTCCCTAGTAGCAACAACACATCTACAACCTTAGAAGTTTCTGTCACTCTCCCAGCTTACTAGAGGCATGAACCTACTATCGAGCATAAATACTCCCTCTTGGAGTTACAAGCATCAACTTGGCCATAGAATCTACTAGCAACGGAGAGCATGCAAGATCACAAACAACATAGACATGATAGAATCAATAATCAATCTTGACGTAGTACTCAATATCCATCGGATCCCAACAAACACAACATATAGGATTACAAATAGATGATCTTGATCATGATATGCAGCTCACAAGATCTAAACATGAAAGCACAAAGGAGGAGAAACTACCATCTAGCTACTGCTATGGACCCATAGTCCAAGGATGAACTACTCACACATCACACCGGAGGCTAGCATGGTGATGAAGAAGGGCTCCAAGGTGATCTCCCCTCTCCGGCAGGGTGCCGGGAAGAGCTTTGGATCCCTCCCGATCTAGGGACGATGGTGGCGGTGGCTACGGACTTTTCCATGGATTTCTGATTGGGTACTTAGGGTTTCTGCCTCGAGGGGCTTATATAGGCGAAGGTGCAAGGTCGGTGGCTGCCCGAGGGGCCCACACCATGCCTAGGAGCGGCCAAGGGTGGGCCCGCGCCTAGGGGTGGTGCAGCCGCCTCGTGGCTCTCCTCCGTCTCTGCTTTGGACTCCGTCTTGTGTCGGAAAAAATAGGAACTTTGGCTTTTGTTCGGTCCAGTTCCGAGAATATTTCTTTACTTGCTTTTCTGAAACCAAAAACAACAGAAAACAGGAAACTGTCACTGTGGCATCTTGTTAATAGGTTAGTTCCAGAAAATGTATAAAAAGGCCTCAAAGTGTAGACAAAACATAAGAAAGTTGATACAAAACAACCATGGAGCATAAAAAACTATAGATATGTTTACAACGTATCACATAGTCATAATCTAATTCCAAGCTCAGATACATAATGGAAAGAAAGGATGATGACCATTCATGAGAAAACAAACCCATGATTCAGTTGACAAGCAAGTAAGATAAACAGAGAAATAAGGAGTTCCTTCAAGATTCCTTAATTACACGACATATATAAATTACAAAAGCAGTGGAGCATGATCTGAGATTCCTACCCCCTGTACTCGAAATCTGAATTGGGCATTGATGTTAGCTCCCTGTTCTCCTTGTTTGGACTCTTGGGCATGGTGAGACCTCGGCTCATGTCCTCCTTCATCTGTCTCAATGCATACAAGCAACGGTCCCTGACATTGTAGGATTCGATGTCAGCCTTTGCTTCGATTATGTGTTCTCTGTGTGTCTCAGTGGCTTCATCTAGCAAGAGGACGCATCTATTATGGAGATTCTTCTTGTCACACAAGAGCTTCGTAATTAAGTTGATGGCCAGGTCGTGTTTGGACAAGCTGTGTGCGATCAACTTCTGTAGCTCGTCGATCACCCTCTGCAGATCATCACGCTCTGCTTCGAGCCTCTTGATGTTAAGTGAAAAATCAAGCGTGATATCCTTCTGCAGAGACAAACACCTTCGAAGGCGATCATTAGCCTGGGTTAGGGAGCGTGCACCCTGCAGTTGGTTATATATCTTGGCATTGATCGCGGCCACCTTGTCACGACAATTGGCCTTGGCTTGCTGCATTGTTCATTCTATTTAAAATAGGTACTCTATAATTGTACTGCATGTTCCAGGGAAGCACAATATTCAAGTCACAAAAACCCCAAACATGTCTACGAAGATTGAGCATGGTCCCTACTTGGAGGCTACTTGCGGGCAGACATGATAATATTTACACATTTAGAATCTAAAAAATAAAACCAAATGCATGTCGGGAGTTCCTACCTTTCTAAGCCGGGGAAGAGGGCCGAACGGGTCGTGCGATGCCGTCGCCATCATGCTGGTTTCAGGATCCATGACCGCCCTGGAATATGTAGCAGAGTAAGAAGAAGAAGAAGAAGACATAGCAGAAGAAGAAGAAGAAGAAGAAGAAGAAGATTGTACTAGGAGGAGCCCTGGCCTGATAGAACACTCAGCGTCGCCACCGCCATCATGCTTGTTTCAGCGTCCACGACCGCCTTGGAATATGTAGCAGAGTAATAGGAAGAATAAGAAGTAGACATAGAAGAAGAAGAAGAAGAAGAAGAAAGAGAAGAAGAAGAATGAACCGGGAGGAGCCCTAGCCCGCTGGAACATTCAGCGTTGTCGCCGCCATCATGCTTCTTTCAGGTTCCACGGTTGCCCTGGAATATGTAGCATATTAATAAGAATAAGAATAAGAAGTAGACATAGAAGAAGAATACTGTACCGGGAGGATCCCTGGCCTGCTGGAACATTCAACGCCGCCGCCATCGTGCTACTTTCAGGGTCCATGATGACTCCTTGGTGGCGCCAGAAAACTTGGTGCTTGATGTGGAGTCTTGTTGGGAACCCCAAGAGCAAGGTGTGAAGAGCACAACAGCAAGTCTTCCCTCATTTGAGACCGAGGTTATCAAACCAAAAGGAGGAAGGCAACGTAACACAGGTGTTGCAAGCAACGCGGAGACCTGCACAACACAAACTCAAGTCTTTGCCCCAACGAATCAGTGAGGTTGTCAAGCTCACCGGTTTGTTGTAACAAAGGATTAAACGTATGATGTGGAAGGTAATGGTTTGCAACAAGTAAACAAGTAATAGTGGAAGATGTATCAATGGTAAAGATTAGACCGGGGTCCATAGTTCACTAGAAGTGCTCTCCTTAGATAAACGACATGGCATGAAGGGTAAACAAATTACAGCGGGGCAATTGATAGGAACTGAGCAAGGCATAAAAATGCAATTACTAGTCAGAAAGATCCTATGAGGTTGATTGGGCAATACAACAATATACATAGACCGCCATCCAGCTGCATCTATGACTAGAAGTCCACCTTCAGGTTATCATCCGAACCCCCTCCAGTATTAAGTTGCAAGAAATAGACAACTGCTTTAAGCAAAGTGTGTAAGGTAAACAGTCCACATGTTCCATGAACAAGAGACCGTTGTTTTCTCCCTAGTAGCAACAACACATCTACAACCGAAGAGATTTCTATCACTTCCCTTGGAAACTAGAGGCATGAACCCACTATCGAGCATAAATACCTCCTCTTGGAGTCACTAGCAACTACTTGGCCAAGATAACCACTAGCAACGGAGAGCATGCAAGATCACAAACAACACAGACATGATAGAATCATAAAGACAAAACCAGTAATCAAACCAACATAATAATCTCAATATCCATCGGATCCCCGCAAACACAACATGCATGATTACAAATAGATTAGATCTTGATCATGAACGGAGCTCACAAGATCTATACATGAAAGCACAAAGGAGGAGATAGAACCATCTAGCTACTACATGGACCCATAGTCCAAGGTGGAACTATTCACGCATCATACCGGAGAGAAGGCCTCCGGGATGATCTCCCCTCCGTCAGGGTGTCGGGAAGAACTTCATATCCCCCCGATCTAGGGACGATGGTGGCGGCGGCTACAGACGGTTTCGTGGATTTCTGATCGGGTACCCAGGCTTTCTGCAGTGGGGGCTTCTTATAGGCGAAAGGGTGAGACCGGGAGGCAGCCAGGGACACCAAACCCTAGCCAGGCGCGGGCCCACCTGCCCCCGCGCCTGGGGTGGGTCTGGCCCCTCCGGATCTCCTCTGGACTTCTTGTTCCTCACGGAAAGTAATTGACTTTGACGTTTGTCCCGTCCAATTCCGAGAATATGTATTTACTAACTTTTCTGAAACCAAAAATAGCAGAAAACAGGCATCTGGCACTGTTGCAAATTGTTAATAGGTTAGTACCAGAAAACATGTAAAAATCACCTCAAAGTGTAGATAAGCAAAGCAAAGTAGATACAAAACAAGCATGGAGCATCAAAAGTTATAGATACATTTCCGACGTATCACTCCACGACCTCCCTAGAATATGTAGCATAGTAATAAGAATAAGAATAAGAAGTAGACATAGAAGAAGAAGACCGTACCAGGAGGAGCCCTGGCTTGCTGGAACATTCAGCGCCGTTGTCGCCATCGTGCTGCTTTGAGGGTCCATGGCCTCCCTGAAATATGTATCATAGTAATAAGAATAAGAAGTAGACACAGAATAAGAAGAAAACAGAGGAGAAGAAGAAGAAGAAGAAGAATGTACCGGGAGCGGGAGAAGACCCAGCCTGCTAGAACATTCAGCGCCATTGCTAGGAGAGATTGGGTCTCTATGCGAGGGGGGAATGAGCAGCTGGTTGAGCAGGAATTCCAAGGCAGCGAGCTATCTCCTTTCTCTCTGCGCGCACGTACAATCTACCTCTCCTCCAGGGAGCCATGGCTAATGCAGATGGAGGAAAGTCGGGGCAGGAGGAAGAAGAAAGTTATGGGCAGGGGAGAATGGTCAAAGAGTCCAGTTCGTGGTACAGTCTTATACAAGACCACCGTTTACTCCGGTGCTATCTCAACCTCCATCCACTGTTCATTTGTTAATCGATGGCCTATGTTGCTTCCTTCTCAAAGAAGCGTGACTGGCAGAACCAGGGAATAAAACCCCACAGTCCACATGATGGGACTCGATTGGACTTGCTTTAATGAGATGGACGGTTCAGTGGGGGCTTCGGCGCGCGTCACCTAGAATCCCGTGGATAAAGGTGCCGGGGCGGGACTACGAAGGAGGAAGTAATTACGGGCTAAACGTCTAGCGGGTGTGCGTGCTCAAGGGGTTGTCATAACGCGCGCAACTGCTACATTGACACAACATGCTGAAACGTTCAACTCCACGTCGATAGGCACATACTGGACACTTCTCGACGCTGCCACACGACGCATTTTGTGGTTTGTTACGTGAAAACACTCCCAGTACGTAGATATTTTATGATATAGCACAATTTTTACGTGACTAGACTATGAGATGTTCCTGGCGCCCCTAAAAGGATCGGCACCCAACTTTGCGTACCCGCCATCGCGCATTTCAGAACAACTTCCTCGCGCAGGATGGAACCATGTTGTGGCAGTGGCAGATCCTTGCCGGTGGCTGACCGTCCTGTGTCACCTGCTCGTCGTGGAATTGTTTGTTCCCTCTGACAACCATATGAGGCACCACGACGTGTCCAACCGCTCCTGGATCCATCGACATCGCCGCTCGAGGACACCGTGATGTCGAAGCTTGTCGTACCCGCCGCACCCGAGAAGCGTGTTGCACCGGCAGAGACGGAGGAGCGCCAAGAAGAAACCAAGATGGAGGAGTGCCGGAGGAAAGCATGCGAGACCACCATGAAGAAGGGCAAGAGGAATAGAAGAGCCAGTGAAGACTCCGACTCCGACTCGGGCAATGAGGAGATGTTCATGGAGCAGTTGGAGGCAGAAGCAAAGGAGAGCGACGTCGACATGTGGGACTACGAGGAGGAGGAGGACTCCGACATGGAGAGGGCGCGTATATATGAGGAGGGAGTTACCGACGAGTCATTGGAGGACACCGCCATCGACAACGACGAGGACGACGACGTCAACGAGTAATGTTCTGTTGTTAGTATTACTATTACATATTTAACTGCCACATCATGCATTGTGATTGTTGTAACTACCATGTCGTGTGTAATAATATTGGGATGTTGCTACTATAACAATTTCGTGTCACCGTTAGATCAAAGAGGATCAACGGTTGGCTGGCACGATCCACGTGAAAACTGTCTGAACAATCAGGGTGTGCTGGTTTCTGGGTGAGCTATAGTAAGGGATTTTCTGAGTATTCATGACTAGCATAGAGGGCAAATCTAGATTCCAACCCTAGATTCCCCCCCCCCTCGCTGCCCAGAACATGGAACCACTCCATGTATTGAGCCCAAACCCGACACCTAGCTACCTCTCGGCATCGCAAGAAACTTCTCCAACTAGAGATTTCGTGGTCCTTTGGAGAAATCTCGACTTTCCATTTTCTGAACCCGAAAAATCGGTGTTTTCCCGAAGGAGGTGCAAGATTAGGGCGCGCCCATGGGCCCGAGGAAAATTCCACGCATGCTACACCATGGTGCATGGCCATTCCCGGGAGATGGGTATTTATCTCGTGGTGCAAGCATATACTATTTTTTTTTGAGTTACGACCCGGTAAATACGGTTTCTAACTATATGTTCCCTATCAGATACTCTCAATTTTTAGGGAAAATGGTTTGGGGTGCCCCATGGGGTACCTAGATTGGATGCATGCCTGGGTCCAAGATTGCACTGACCGTCGCGTTGCCGCGACCGATGGCGGGTTTCGCCATTTTTTGGGCAGCACCAAACAAAAAATAAAAATAAAAAATGTGAAAACGGCTCCTGGAGACCTTGCATGTGACCCACTGCCCTTATAAAATCATAGGCAAGGCATACCAGGTCCTTTGGCACCCAAGGCACCACCAGGATGTCTATTGAGTGTGAGTTAACATGGCTTCCAACCCTATAAGACACTATCAATTTTCAGGTAAAAATGGTTTGGGGTGCCCCATGGGGTACCTAGACGGGATGCATGCCTGGGTCCAAGATTGCATAGACCATCGCGTTGCCGTGGCCGATGGCGTGTTTCGGCGTTTTTTGGGCAGCACCAAACAAAATATAAAAAATGTGAAAATGGCTCCTAGAGCCCTTGCATGTGACCCACTGCCCTCATAAAATCATAGGCAAGGCATACCAGGTCCTTTGGCACCCAAGGCACCACCAGGATGTCTATCGAGTGTGAGTTAACTTGGCTTCCAACCCAAGATTCCCCCCCCCATGCTGCCCAGAATATGGAACCACTCCATGGATTGAGCCCAAACCCAGCACCTAGCTCCCTCTCAGCATCGGTCGGTCAGTAGTTCTCGGTCGGTAGGTCGATCAGTAGTTCTTGGCCGGTTAGTCAGTAGTCCTCGGTTGGTCGGTCAGTAGTTCTTGGTGGGTCAGTAGTTCTCGGTCGGTCGGTCAGTAGTTCTCGATCGGTCAGTAGTTCTCGGTCGGTCGGTAGTTCTCGGTCAGTCGGTAGTTCTCGGTCGGTCGGTAGTTCTCGGTCGGTCGGTAGTTCTCGGTTGGTCGGTAGTCTTCGGTCGGCCAGTCAGTAGTTCTCGGTCGGTCAGTAGTCCTTGGTCGGTCGGTCGGTTGGTTAGTCGGTCGATTGGTCCGTCGATAGTTCTCGGTCGGTCAGTATTTCTCGGTCGATCGGTCAGTTGATCAGTCGATCAGTAGTCCTCGATCGGTCGGTCAGTAGTTCTATGTCGGTCGGTCGATAGTTCTCGATCGGTCAGTAGTTCTCGGTCGGTCGGTAGTTCTAGGTCGGTCGGTAGTTTTCGGTCGGTCAATAGTTCTCGATCGTTCAATAGTTCTCGATCGGTCAGTAGTTCTCGGTCGGTCAGTAGTTCTCGGTCGGTTCGTAGTTCTTAGTTAGGTCGGTCCGTAGTTCTCGGTTGGTCAGTCAGTAGTTCTCGGTCGGTCGGTCGTTCGGTCAGTTAGTAGTTCTCGGTCGGTCAGTAGTCCTCGGTCGATCAGTAGTCCTCGGTCGGTCAGTAGTCCTTGGTCGGTTGGTCAGTAGTCCTCGGTTGGTTGGTCAGTAGTTCTTGGTCGGTCGGTCGATCAGTATAGTTTCAAATGGTATTTTACAAGCCTCTTGTATTTTGAAAACTATTTAAAACAGATTTCAAATAGTTTTGCAAATGAAAAATAAGAAAACTGAAAAGGAAAAAGGGTTTGTTAAAAAAAACAGATCCAGAGAGCAGAGCAGGCCGGCCCATATCCTCTCTCCCTCTCTTTGCCGCTCAATCCAGCCCACCATCGGCCCGTTTGCAGCCCAACCGCGGCCCCGTACCGCTTCGGCCCCCAACCTCGTCGTCGTCTTCCC
The DNA here is from genome assembly GCA_916181665.1 of Avena sativa. Taxonomy (NCBI): domain Eukaryota; kingdom Viridiplantae; phylum Streptophyta; class Magnoliopsida; order Poales; family Poaceae; genus Avena; species Avena sativa. Next base: position 32,550,016 of record OV702285.1, on the reverse strand, counting down.
TCAGGTCAGCAAGCTGCTGCGTGCCCAAGCGCATGCCATCGATCTCTGCCGCCCAGCGATTCCCGCCGCCGCCCCTGGACAGATGGATAAGAACGGCCGTCTCCTCCTCTCTCTCTCCCATACTCATTTCTTTCCATCTTGTGCTCTCTGTCGACTTCCCCCAAACCAGCGAAACCCTAGCCCACTGACCTCGCCGTCTGCCGGTGCTCCTGACCTTCCCGAGCCAAGATAAGGCACCCTGGAGCTTCGCCGTGGTGCCCTCCGTCTTCCCTCTGAAGGAATCGAGCTAGGGAAGCCGCAACCGACGCCATCGCGATCATCTGTCCGAGCTTCGGCCACCGTGCGCGGCATCAATTTCGGCGCCGACTGAGATCGCCTCGACCCCTCGCACCCTCTGCTAGATTCTTGGTGAGCCCATGGTCCCCAAGGACCTCTCCGATTCGTCCCTCCCTCTCTGTGTCATGACCGTGTCATGTACCGCCCGACGCCGCCGTAGATGCTCGTCAGAGTCGAAGCTCCGGTGACCCAAACGAGGCGGCGCCTCCATGTTTTGGCTCACCTCGTCCTTCTATTCCTAACGCACATGCTCGCACGCCGTCGCTCGCTCTGATTCGCCGTCCCTGCGCTGCTCTATAGTTCACCGCCGTCGGTGACGTCGCTCTGACGTCACCTGTGCGTCACCGCGCGGGTCAGCTCTGGTCAAACCAGGGTGGGCCCTGTTCCCGCCCACGTGGAGGTTGAGGTGGCCTAGGGCCCCTCTGTCATCTGCTGTGGGTAGTTTCTGCCCGAGTGTAAAAAGGTTTTCTATTTGGTTAAATAATTTCATAAATTTACAAAAACTTGTAAATTCAATAATTAATTCATTTAAAGTCAGAAAAATATGTATAATATATCAAAATGTTCAGAAAAATGAGAGCTACCTCTTTAAGCTATAATCATGCATTGTTAAACAACTTAAATGCCAAGTATAATAAGAAGAACATAGTAACCCCTCTCATATACATCCGGAGTTTCCCCGAGTTAGGGTTTTCACCCCTCGGAACCCCGATTAAGTTGTGTAGGGTTTCATAGCATGGAAAACAAAAATTTCTATCGCATACAAACAAACAAGACAAGATCTATCTACTGGATTGTAGCAACGAGTCGATGGAATAACTCACCCTCGAAGATTCCAAAGTGTTTAACGAGAGCGGATTCTCGTGGGTGATGTAGTCGTACTCTTCCCGATCTCAAGATCGCGTAGACGATCCTTCCGGCGTTGCGTTCCGGGAGCGCTCTCGCAGTCGGTCACACGTTTGGTACTCGACGAAGACCTTCCTCTCCATTCTTCCAGCAGGCAGCGGAGGTTGTAGCACTCTCCTCGCGATTCCGGCAGCACAACGGCGTGGTACCGGAAGTAGAGGGGAGATCTCGCAGGGCTTCGCCTTAAGACGGAGCGAGTATGGTGGACTATGAGAGAGCTCCTCGGCGATCTAGGGTTTAGACACACAAAGGAGGAGGTGCTAGGGTCGGCGGCTAGGGCTTGGGGCTTGCCCAAGTCAGCGGCTAGGGGAGCCCTAGGCGGCGGCAGCAACAGGAGGTGGCGACGCTGGGCTAGGGTTTTGGGGTGGGGAACTTGTGTGTTAGGAGGGGCAGCCCTGCCCCTCCCTTTATAGGTGGGAGGCGCCGGCCAAGGGAAGGGAGTCCCTCCCCAACTCGGATCCCTAGTGGGCCGGCGGTGGAGGAGGAACTCCTCCCCAACTCGGTTTCCCACTTCCCTCCACTTTCCAAAATAGCCGTTTGACTTTTCAAATTGGCGTTTGACTTTTCAAACTAGGATTTGATTAAACCCTTTATTTTGTTCAGCGATGACACCTAGTACATGATACAATCATTCCAACTTGGTATGACACATTCATGTACCCTTCCCCTTCGGAGTGTCGGACTTTCCGGAACCTTCTAGAACATTCCCGATGAAAACATCGGAACCATTCTCCAACTCCGAAACAGGACTTTCCTTATATGAATCTTATTCTCCGGACCATTCCGGATCTCCTCATGATATCCCGGATACCATCCAAGACTCCGAACAACATTCGGTCTCTTTCTCATCATTCCATAACTACTCAAACAACGTCGAATCCTTAAGTGTGTCTCCCTACGGTTCGTGAATTATGCGGACATGATCGAGAAACTTCTCCGAACAATAACCAATAGAGGAATCTGGAAATTCATATGGCTCCCACATATTTCTACGATTACTTTGCGATCGAATGAACCACTTACATACGATACCAATTTCCCTTTGTCTCACGATAGTTTACTTATCCGAGGTTATGATCGTCGGTATCTCTGCATACCTAGTTCAACCTCGTTACTGATAAGTACTCTTTTCTCGTTCCCGTGATATGTGATCCCTTGTGAGCCAGTCACATGCTTGCAAGCTAATTGGATGACATTTCACCGAGAGGGCCCAGAGTATATCTATCTGTCATATGGATGGACAAATCCCACTCTTGATCCATGTGTCTCAACCAATACTTTCTGAACACTCAATGCCACCTTTATAGCCACCCAGTTACGGTGTGGTGTTTGATGTCATCAAAGCATCCTTCCGGTGAAGGTGATATGCATGATCTCATGGTCGAAGAAATTAGGTTACTATGTATCAGAAAGCATATAGCAATTGAACTATTAAAATGACTTGATCTTTATGCTACGCTTATCTATAGGAGTATGTCCACCATATCATTCTCCTAACGATATGATCTTGTTGTTAATAACATCTCAATGTTCATGATAGGTAAACCACAATCATTTATTAACCAACAAGCTAGTATTATAAAGAGGCTTTACTAGGGACTCTATTTTAGTTTACAAATCACACAAGTATTAATGTTTCCTTGTTAATACTATTATAGCATGAATGTAAACATTTATCATAAACACAAAGATATAATAATAACTACATTTATTATTGCCTCTAGGGCATATCTCCAACAGTCTCCCACTTGCACTAGAGTCATCTAATCTAGATTACATGGTAATATACCGAACACCCATGGCAGTTTGGTGCTTGTCATGTTTTGCCCTCGGGAGAGGTTTAGTCAACGGATCCGCCACATTCAGATCTGTGTGTACTTTGCAAATCTTTATGTCCCCATCTTGGACATGTTCTCGAATAGCGTGAAAACGTAGCTTGATGTGCTTCAGCTTCTTCTGTGACCTTGGTTCTTGCGCATTGGCTATGGCGCCCATGTTATCACAGTAGATAGACATTGGGTCCAGCACACTAGGAACCACACCCAGCTCTGTAATGAACTCTTTCATCCATATCGCTTCTTGTGAAGCCTCCGAAGCAGCCATGTATTCCGATTCAGTTGAAGATCTCGCCACAACGCTTTGTTTTGGACTCCTCCAGCTAACTGCTGCACCATTCAAAGTAAATACGTATCCATATTGTGATTTAGAATCATCCGGATCGGTGTTCCAACTAGCATCGGTGTAACCATTCACAACGAGTTGTTCATCACCTCCATAAGAAAGAACCATATCTGTAGTTCTTCTCAAGTACTTAAGGATGTTTTTGACCGCTGTCCAATGACCCACTCCTGGATCACTTTGATATCTGCTAGTTAAACTAACAGCATATGCAATGTCGGGTCTAGTACATAGCATGGCATACATTAGAGATCCTATGGCTGAGGCATAGGGAGTCTTACTCATCCTTTCTCTATCTTCTGCCGTTGTTGGACTTTGATTTTTACTCAAGGTCGTATTGGGCAACATGGGCAAGAACCCTTTCTTGCTATCTTCCATTCCAAACCTCTTTAGAACTTTGTCCAAATATGTACTTTGTGACAATGATATTAGGCGTCTCGATCTATCTCTATAAATCTTTATGCCTAATATGTAAGCTGCTTCGCCAAGATCCTTCATTGAAAAACTATTATTCAAATATTCCTTGACACTATTAAGAAGGTCTACATCATTCCCAATCAACAATATGTCATCTACATATAGTATTAAGAATGCTACAGAGCTCCCACTCACTTTCTTGTAAATACAAGCTTCTCCATAAGTTTGTATAAAACCAAAACTTTTGATCACCTTATCAAAACGTTGATTCCAACTTCGGGATGCTTGCTTCAATCCATAAATGGACCGTTGAAGTTTGCATACCTTGTTAGCATCTTTAGGATCGACAAAACCTTTGGGTTGCATCATATACAACTCTTCATCAATGTCTCCATTGAGGAATGCTGTTTTGACATCCATCTGCCATATCTCATAATCATAATATGCAGCGATTGCTAACATAATCCTCACAGACTTTAGCTTCGCTACAGGTGAGAACGTCTCATCGTAGTCAACTCCTTGAATTTGTCGAAACCCTTTTGCGACAAGTCGAGCTTTATAGACAGTAACATTACCATCAGCATCTGTTTTCTTCTTGAAAATCCATTTGTTCTCGACAGCCTTCTGGCCATCCGGTAAGTCCACCAAAGTCCATACTTGGTTTTAGTACATGTATCCAATCTCGGATTTCATGGCTTCTTGCCATTTGTTGGAATCTGGGCTCATCATCGCTTCCTCATATGTCGCAGGGTCATCGGTGTTGTCCACCAACATGACACTCATAACGGGATCATACCAATCTGGAGCGGTACGAGTTCTCGTTGACCTGCGAGGCTCTGTAGCAACTACAACCGAAGTTTCATGATCATCATCATTAGCTTCCTCTCTTATTGGTGCAGGCACCACAGGAACTTCTTCTGGTGCTGCGCTACTCACAATTTCGAGAGAAGGTTCGACAACCTCGTTGAGTTATACTTTCCTTCCAGTCACTTCTTTCGAGAGGAATTCTTTCTCTAGAAATGATCCATTCTTGGCAACGAAGATTTTGCCTTCGGATCTATGATAGAAGGTATACCCAATAGTTTTCTTCGGGTATCCTATGAAGAAGCATTTTTCCGCTTTGGGTTCAAGCTTGTCCGGTTGTAACTTCTTTACATAGGCTTCGCAACCCCAAACTTTAAGGAACGACAATTTAGGTTTCTTCCCAAACCATAATTCATACGGTGTCGTTTCAACGGATTTAGATGGTGCCCTATTTAAAGTGAATGCGGTTGTTTCTAATGCATAACCTCAAAATGATAGCGGTAAATCTGTAAGTGACATCATAGAACGAACCATATCTAAGAGAGTTCGATTACGACGTTCGGACACACCATTACGTTGTGGTGTTCCCGGAGGTGTCAATTGTGAAAGTATTCCGCATTTCTTCAAATGCTCGCCAAACTCGTAACTTAGATATTCACCTCCACGATCAGAACGTAGAAATTTAATCTTCTTGTTACGTTGATTCTCTACCTCACTTTGAAATTCCTTAAACTTCTCGAAAGTTTCGGACTTATGTTTCATGAAATAGATATACCCATATCTACTCAAGTCATCCGTGAAGGTAAGAACATAACGATAACCACCGCGCGATGCTACACTCATTGGACCACACACATCGGTATGTATGATTTCCAATAAGTCCGTAGCTCGCTCCATCATACCAGAAAATGGAGACTTAGTCATTTTACCCATCAGACATGCTTCGCATCTTTCAAGTGATTCAAAATCAAGTGATTCAAGAATTCCATCGGAATGGAGTTTCTTCATACGCTTCACTCCAATGTGACCAAGACGACAGTGCCACATATAGGTCGAGTTATCGCTCGATTTCAAACGTTTAGCCTCAATGTTATTAATATGTGTATTTCCACTATCGAGATTCAATAAGAATAGACCATCTATCAAAGGTGCATGTGCATAAAACATATTACTCATATAAATCGAACAACCATTATTCTCGGACTTAAACAAGTAACCATCTCGCAATAAACAAGATCCCGATATAATGTTCATGCTTAACGCAGACACCAAATAACAATTATTTAAGTATAAAACTAATCCCGATGGTAGATGAAGGGGTAGCGTGCCGACCGCGATCACATCAACCTTTGATCCGTTTCCACGCGCATCGTCACCTTGTTCTTCGCTAGCTTCCGTTTATTCTATAGCACCTGTTTCGAGTTACAAATATGAGCAACCGAACCAGTATCAAATACCCATGCACTACTACGAGTACTAGTGAGATACACATCAATAACATGTATATCGGATATACCTTTCTTCTTGATGTTGTCGTTCTTCAAATCCGCCAAGTACTTTGGGAAATTCCGCTTCCAGTGACCTTCTCCCTTGCAGTAAAAGCACTCAGTATCAGGCTTAGGTCCAGCCTTGGTCTTCTTCGTCGGCGCGGTAACTTTCTTACCACCCTTCTTGAAGTGTCCCTTTTGCTTAGACTTGCCTTTCTTGAATTTGGTGGTCTTTTTGACCATCAACACTTGGTGCTCTTTCTTGATCTCCACTTCTGCAGATTTTAACATAGCAAACAGTTCTAGCAACTTCTTGTTCATGTTTTGCATATTGTAGTTCATCACAAAGTTCTTGTAACTTGGTGGTAGTGATTGGAGGACACGGCAAATCCCCAAAGCATTAGGAATCACTATACCCAAGCTTTGAAGTTTGTTTGCGTGCCCAGACATCTTAAGCACATGCTCACTGACGGAGCTGCCCTCTTCCATCTTGCAGTTAAAGAACTTTTCAGAAGCCTCATAGCTCTCAATTGCCACGTGAGTCTCAAAGATCAATTTGAGATCACGGACAATATCATGTGGGTCTGAATTCTCAAACCTTTTCTGAACCTCCGATTCTAAACCATACAAGATAGCACACTGAACTATGGAGTATTGAGTCTTCCGAGCGAGGTAAACGTTCTTTACTTCATCGGTAGCAGTAGCTGCAGGTGGGTCACCCAGCGGTGCATCCAGCACATAGGTCAAATTACCAGCTGTGAGGACAATCCTCAAATTGCGGAACCAATCCGCGAAGTTGCTTCCATTGTTTTTCAACTTTTCTTTCTCTAGGAACGCATTAAAATTGATGGTAGGGGCCGCCATTGATCTACAACATATTTGCAATAGTTTAGACTAAGTTTATGACAAATTGAGTTCTAATTAATAGTTAAATTATCTAGGTGAACTCCCACTCAAAACAATATCCCTCACATTGTTTTAGTGATCACACGAACCAAATCCACCACATCAACACCGATCATCACGAGAGTTGATATAGTTTCAATGGCGAACAATCGACATGTTCATCATATCTACTATATGATTCATGCTTTACCTTTCGGTGATCCGTGTTCCGAGACCATGTCTATACATGCTAGGCTCGTCAAGATCAAACCTTAGCTTCCGCATGAGCAAATCTGGCTTGCTCACGTTGTATACACTTGCGGAATCTAACACACCCGATCATCACGTGGTGCTTCGAAACAACAAGCTTTAGCAACGGTGCTAACTAAGGGTGAACACTTTATGACTTGAAATTCATGTGCATGAGGGATCATCTTATAATGCTACCGTCGTTAACTAAGCAATACAAGATGCATAAAGGATTAACGTCACATGCAATTCATAATATGTGATATGATATGGCCTTTCTTCTTTGTGCTTCTGATCTCCATCTTCAAGCACGAACATGATCTCCATCATCACCGGCATTGCATCAAGGTCAATGACGCTTCTCCATGGTTGTCGTCCACCGGCTTCAACTATTACAACTACTTTGAATAGACACGCGGGTCTTAACATAAATTAAAGACAACCATATGGCTCCTGCCGGTTGCCAACTTAAAATAAGGAACATTGCATACATCAAATATAATCACAATCATGGCCATATCACATCACTGCACACCCCTGCAAAACAAAGTTAGACGCCTCTACTTTCTTTGCATGTTTTACGTGGTTTGGGGCATTCAATAAGTGTCGTTCTAACTTACGAACATGAACCACAACATTGATACTAGTATTGACAATCACCCGTTGTAAATTGAATCTTAACTATGCTGGGAGAAACAGGCACCCGCAAAGCCACTTATGCAATACAAGTTGCATGTCAAGTGTGGAGCAAGTCTCATGAACGATGCCATGTAAGGTTAGCCCGGGCCGCTTCATCCCAAAATCCCGCAAGATGCAAAGTACACAAGAAGCAATCGACAATAAAAGCATCAACGCCCACAATGACCATTGTGTTCTACTCATGCAACAGATCTACATATAGACACGGCTCTGATACCACTGTAGGGTTTCGTAGCATGGAAAACAAAAAATTTCTATCGCATACAAACAAACAAGCCAAGATCTATCTACTAGATTGTAGCAACGAGTCGATGGAATAACTCACCCTCGAAGATTCCAAAGTGTTTAACGAGAGCAGATTCTCGTGGGTGATGTAGTCGTACTCTTCCCGATCTCAAGATCGCGTAGACGATCCTTCTGGCGCTGCGTTCCGGCAGCGCTCCCGCAGTCGGTCACACGTTCGGTACTCGACGAAGACCTTCCTCTCCCTTGTTCCAGCAGGCAGCAGAGGTTGTAGCACTCTCCTCGCGATTCCGGCAGCACAACGGCGTGGTACCGGAAGTAGAGGGGAGATCTCGCAGGGCTTCGCCTTAAGCCGGAGCGAGTATGGTGGACTATGAGAGAGCTCCTCGGCGATCTAGGGTTTAGACACACTAAGGAGGAGGTGCTAGGGCCGGCGGCTAGGGCTTGGGGCTTGCCCAAGTCGGTGGCTAGGGGAGCCCTAGGCGGCGGCGGCAACAGGAGGTGGCGGTGCCGGGCTAGGGTTTTGGGGTGGGGAACTTGTGTGTTAGGAGGGGCAGCCCTGCCCCTCCCTTTATAGGTGGGAGGCGCCGGCCAAGGGGAGGGAGTCCCTCCCCAACTCGGATCCCTAGTGGGCCGGCGGTGGAGGAGGAAATCCTCCCCAACTCGGTTTCCCACTTCCCTCCACTTTCCAAAATAGCCGTTTGACTTTTCAAATTGGCGTTTGACTTTTCAAACTAGGATTTTATTAAACCCTTTATTTTGTTCAGCGATGACACCTAGTACATGATGCAGTCATTCCAACTTGGTATGACACATTCATGTACCCTTCCCCTTCGGAGTGCCGGACTTTCCAGAACCTTCTAGAACATTCCCGATGAAAACACCGGAACCATTCTCCAACTCTGAAACAGGACTTTCCTTATATGAATCTTATTCTCCGGACCATTCCGGATCTCCTCGTGATATCCCGGATACCATCCAAGACTCCGAACAACATTCGGTCTCTTTCTCATCATTCCATAACTACTCAAACAACGTCGAATCCATAAGTGTGTCTCCCTACGGTTCGTGAATTATGCGGACATGATCGAGAAACTTCTCCGAACAATAACCAATAGAGGAATCTGGAAATTCATATGGCTCCCACATATTTCTACGATTACTTTGCGATCGAATGAACCACTTACATACGATACCAATTTCCCTTTGTCTCACGATAGTTTACTTATCCGAGGTTATGATCGTCGGTATCTCTGCATACCTAGTTCAACCTCGTTACTGATAAGTACTCTTTTCTCGTTCCCGTGATATGTGATCCCTTGTGAGCCAGTCACATGCTTGCAAGCTAATTGGATGACATTTCACCGAGAGGGCCCAGAGTATATCTATCTGTCATATGGATGGACAAATCCCACTCTTGATCCATGTGTCTCAACCAATACTTTCTGAACACTCAATGCCACCTTTATAGCCACCCAGTTACGGTGTGGTGTTTGATGTCATCAAAGCATCCTTCCGGTGAAGGTGATATGCATGATCTCATGGTCGAAGGAATTAGGTTACTATGTATCAGAAAGCATATAGCAATTGAACTATTAAAATGACTTGATCTTTATGCTACGCTTATCTATAGGAGTATGTCCACCATATCATTCTCCTAACGATATGATCTTTTTGTTAATAACATCTCAATGTTCATGATAGGGAAACCACAATCATTTATTAACCAACAAGCTAGTATTATAAAGAGGCTTTACTAGGGACTCTATTTTAGTTTACAAATCACACAAGTATTAATGTTTCCTTGTTAATACTATTATAGCATGAATGTAAACATTTATCATAAACACAAAGATATAATAATAACTACATTTATTATTGCCTCTAGGGCATATCTCCAACAGTCTCCCACTTGCACTAGAGTCATCTAATCTAGATTACATGGTAATATACCGAACACCCATGGCAGTTTGGTGCTGGTCATGTTTTGCCCTCGGGAGAGGTTTAGTCAACGGATCCGCCACATTCAGATCTGTGTGTACTTTGCAAATCTTTATGTCCCCATCTTGGACATGTTCTCGAATAGCGTGAAAACGTAGCTTGATGTGCTTCAGCTTCTTGTGTGACCTTGGTTCTTGCGCATTGGCTATGGCGCCCATGTTATCACAGTAGATAGACATTGGGTCCAGCACACTAGGAACCACACCTAGCTCTGTAATGAACTCTTTCATCCATATCGCTTCTTGTGAAGCCTCCGAAGCAGCCATGTATTCCGATTCAGTTGAAGATCTCGCCACAACGCTTTGCTTTGGACTCCTCTAGCTAACTGCTGCACCATTCAAAGTAAATACATATCCAGGTTGTGATTTAGATCCGGATCGGTGTTCCAACTAGCATCGGTGTAACCATTCACAACGAGTTGTTCATCACCTCCATAAGAAAGAACCATATCCTTAGTTCTTCTCAAGTACTTAAGGATGTTTTTGACCGCTGTCCAATGATCCACTCCTGGATCACTTTGATATCTGCTAGTTAAACTAACAGCATATGCAATGTCGGGTCTAGTACATAGCATGGCATACATTAGAGATCCTATGGCTGAGGCATAGGGAGTCTTACTCATCCTTTCTCTATCTTCTGCCGTTGTCGGACTTTGAGTTTTACTCAAGGTCGTATTGGTCAACATGGGCAAGAACCCTTTCTTGCTATCTTCCATTCCAAACCTCTTTAGAACTTTGTCCAAATATGTACTTTGTGACAATGATATTAGGCGTCTCGATCTATCTCTATAAATGTTTATGCCTAATATGTAAGCTGCTTCGCCAAGATCCTTCATTGAAAAACTATTATTCAAATATTCTTTGACACTATGAAGAAGGTCTACATCATTCCCAATCAACAATATGTCATCTACATATAGTATTAAGAATGCTACAGAGCTCCCACTCACTTTCTTGTAAATACAAGCTTCTCCATAAGTTTGTATAAAACCAAAACTTTTGATCACCTTATCAAAACGTTGATTCCAACTTCGGGATGCTTGCTTCAATCCATAAATGGACCGTTGAAGTTTGCATACCTTGTTAGCATCTTTAGGATCAACAAAACCTTTGGGTTGCATCATATACAACTCTTCATCAATGTCTCCATTGAGGAATGCTGTTTTGACATCCATCTGCCATATCTCATAATCATAATATGCAGCGATTGCTAACATAATCCTCACAGACTTTGCTTCGCTACAGGTGAGAACGTCTCATCGTAGTCAACTCCTTGAATTTGTCGAAACCCTTTTGCGACAAGTCGAGCTTTATACACAGTAACATTACCATCAGCATTTGTTTTCTTCTTGAAAATCCATTTGTTCTCGACAGCCTTCCGGCCATCCGGTAAGTCCACCAAAGTCCATACTTGGTTTTCGTACATGGATCCAATCTCGGATTTCATGGCTTCTTGCCATTTGTTGGAATCTGGGCTCATCATCGCTTCCTCATGTGTCGCAGGGTCATCGGTGTTGTCCACCAACATGACACTCATAACGGGATCATACCAATCTAGAGCAGTACGAGTTCTCGTTGACCTGTGAGGCTCTATAGCAACTACAACCGAAGTTTCATGATCATCATCATTATCTTCCTCTATTATTGGTGCAATCACCACAGGAACTTCTTCCGGTGCTGCGCTACTCGCAATTTCAAGAGAAGGTTCGACAACCTCATCGAGTTCTACTTTCCTTCCAGTCACTTCTTTCGAGAGAAATTCTTTCTCTAGAAAGGATCCATTCTTGGCAACGAAGATTTTGCCTTCGGATCTATGATAGAAGGTATACCCAATAGTTTCCTTCGGGTATCCTATGAAGACGCATTTTTCTGCTTTGGGTTCAAGCTTGTCCGGTTGTAACTTCTTTACATAGGCTTCGCAACCCCAAATTTTAAGGAACGACAATTTAGGTTTCTTCCCAAACCATAATTCATACGGTGTCGTTTCAACGGATTTAGATGGTGCCCTATTTAAAGTGAATGCGGCTGTTTCTAATGCATAACCCCAAAATGATAGCGGTAAATCTGTAAGTGACATCATAGAACGAACCATATCTAAGAGAGTTCGATTACGACGTTCGGACACACCATTACGCTGTGGTGTTCCCGGCGGTGTCAATTGTGAAAGTATTCCGCATTTCTTCAAATGCTCGCCAAACTCGTAACTTAGATATTCACCTCCACGATCAGAACGTAGAAATTTAATCTTCTTGTTACGTTGATTCTCTACCTCACTTTGAAATTCCTTAAACTTCTCGAAAGTTTCGGACTTATGTTTCATGAAATAGATATACCCATATCTACTCAAGTCATCCATGAAGGTAAGAACATAACGATAACCACCGCGCGATGCTACACTCATTGGACCACACACATCGGTATGTATGATTTCCAATAAGTCCGTAGCTCGCTCCATCATACCAGAAAATGGAGTCTTAGTCATTTTACCCATCAGACATGCTTCACATCTTTCAAGTGATTCAAGAAGTCCATCGGAATGGAGTTTCTTCATACGCTTCACTCCAATGTGACCAAGACGACAGTGCCACATATAGGTCGAGTTATCGCTCGATTTCAAACGTTTAGCCTCAATGTTATTAATATGTGTATTTCCACTATCGAGATTCAATAAGAATAGACCATCTATCAAAGGTGCATGTGCATAAAACATATTACTCATATAAATCGAACAACCATTATTCTCGGACTTAAACAAGTAACCATCTCGCAATAAACAAGATCCCGATATAATGTTCATGCTTAACGCAGACACCAAATAACAATTATTTAAGTATAAAACTAATCCCGATGGTAGATGAAGGGGTAGCGTGCCGACCGCGATCACATCAACCTTTGATCCGTTTCCACGCGCATCGTCACCTTGTTCTTCGCTAGCTTCCGTTTATTCTATAGCACCTGTTTCGAGTTACAAATATGAGCAACCGAACCAGTATCAAATACCCATGCACTACTACGAGTACTAGTGAGATACACATCAATAACATGTATATCGGATATACCTTTCTTCTTGATGTTGTCGTTCTTCAAATCCGCCAAGTACTTTGGGCAATTCCGCTTCCAGTGACCTTCTCCCTTGCAGTAAAAGCACTCAGTATCAGGCTTAGGTCCAGCCTTGGTCTTCTTCGTCGGCGCGGTAACTTTCTTACCACCCTTATTGAAGTGTCCCTTTTGCTTAGACTTGCCTTTCTTGAATTTGGTGGTCTTATTGACCATCAACACTTGGTGCTCTTTCTTGATCTCCACTTCTGCAGATTTTAACATAGCAAACAGTTCTGGCAACTTCTTGTTCATGTTTTGCATATTGTAGTTCATCACAAAGTTCTTGTAACTTGGTGGTAGTGATTGGAGGACATGGCAAATCCCCAAAGCATTAGGAATCACTATACCCAAGCTTTGAAGTTTGTTTGCGTGCCCAGACATCTTAAGCACATGCTCACTGACGGAGCTGCCCTCTTCCATCTTGCAGTTAAAGAACTTTTCAGAAGCCTCATAGCTCTCAATTGCCGCGTGAGTCTCAAAGATCAATTTGAGATCACGGACAATATCATGTGGGTCTGAATTCTCAAACCTCTTCTGAACCTCCGATTCTAAACCATACAAGATAGCACACTGAACTGTGGAGTATTGAGTCTTCCGAGCGAGGTAAACATTCTTTACTTCATCGGTAGCAGTAGCTGCAGGTGGGTCACCCAGCGGTGCATCCAGCACATAGGTCAAATTACCAGCTGTGAGGACAATCCTCAAATTGCGGAACCAATCCGCGAAGTTGCTTCCATTGTTTTTCAACTTTTCTTTCTCTAGGAACGCATTAAAATTGATGGTAGGGGCCGCCATTGATCTACAACATATTTGCAATAGTTTAGACTAAGTTTATGACAAATTGAGTTCTAATTAATAGTTAAATTAATCTAGGTGAACTCCCACTCAAAACAATATCCCTCACATTGTTTTAGTGATCACACGAACCAAATCCACCACATCAACACCGATCATCACGAGAGTTGATATAGTTTCAATGGCAAACAATCGACATGTTCATCATATCTACTATATGATTCATGCTTTACCTTTCGGTGATCCGTGTTCCGAGACCATGTTTGTACATGCTAGGCTCGTCAAGATCAAACCTTAGCTTCCGCATGAGCAAATCTGGCTTGCTCACGTTGTATACACTTGCGGAATCTAACACACCCGATCATCACGTGGTGCTTCGAAACAACAAGCTTTAGCAACGGTGCTAACTAAGGGTGAACACTTTATGACTTGAAATTCATGTGCATGAGGGATCATCTTATAATGCTACCGTCATTAACTAAGCAATACAAGATGCATAAAGGATTAACATCACATGCAATTCATAATATGTGATATGATATGGCCTTTCTTCTTTGTGCTTCTGATCTCCATCTTCAAGCACGAACATGATCTCCATCATCACCGGCATTGCATCAAGGTCAATGACGCTTCTCCATGGTTGTCGTCCACCGGCTTCAACTATTACAACTACTTTGAATAGACACGCGGGTCTTAACATAAATTAAAGACAACCATATGGCTCCTGCCGGTTGCCAACTTACAATAAGGAACATTGCATACATCAAATATAATCACAATCATGGCCATATCACATCACTGCACACCCCTGCAAAACAAAGTTAGACGCCTCTACTTTCTTTGCATGTTTTACGTGGTTTGGGGCATTCAATAAGTGTCGTTCTAACTTACGAACATGAACCACAACATTGATACTAGTATTGACAATCACCCGTTGTAAATTGAATCTTAACTATGCTGGGAGAAACAGGCACCCGCAAAGCCACTTATGCAATACAAGTTGCATGTCAAGCGTGGAGCAAGTCTCATGAACGATGTCATGTAAGGTTAGCCCGGGCCGCTTCATCCCAACATCCCGCAAGATGCAAAGTACACAAGAAGCAATCGACAATAAAAGCATCAACGCCCACAATGACCATTGTGTTCTACTCGTGCAACAAATCTACATATAGACACGGCTCTGATACCACTGTAGGGTTTCGTAGCATGGAAAACAAAAATTTTCTATCGCATACAAACAAACAAGACAAGATCTATCTACTAGATTGTATCAACGAGTCGATGGAATAACTCACCGTCGAAGATTCCAAAGTGTTTAACGAGAGCGGATTCTCGTGGGTGATGTAGTCGTACTCTTCCCGATCTCAAGATCGCGTAGACGATCCTTCCGGCGCTGTGTTCTGGCAGCGCTCCCGCAGTCGGTCACACGTTCGATACTCGACGAAGACCTTCCTCTCCCTTGTTCCAGCAGGCAGCAGAGGTTGTAGCACTCTCCTCGCGATTCCGGCAGCACAACGGCGTGGTACCCGAAGTAGATGGGAGATCTCGCAGGGCTTCGCCTTAAGCCGGAGCGAGTATGGTGGACTATGAGAGAGCTCCTCGGCGATCTAGGGTTTAGACACACCAAGGAGGAGGTGCTAGGGCCGGCGGCTAGGGCTTGGGGCTTGCCCAAGTCGGCGGCTAGGGGAGCCCTAGGCGGCGGCAACAGGAGGTGGCGGCGCCGGGCTAGGGTTTTGGGGTGGGGAACTTGTGTGTTAGGAGGGGCAGCCCTGCCCCTCCCTTTATAGGTGGGAGGCGCCGGCCAAGGGGAGGGAGTCCCTCCCCAACTCGGATCCCTAGTGGGCCGGCGGTGGAGGAGGAACTCCTCCCCAACTCGGTTTCCCACTTCCCTCCACTTTCCAAAATAGCCGTTTGACTTTTCAAATTGGCGTTTGACTTTTCAAACTAGGATTTGATTAAACCCTTTATTTTGTTCAGCGATGACACCTAGTACATGATGCAATCATTCCAACTTGGTATGACACATTCATGTACCCTTCCCCTTTGAAGTGCCGGACTTTCCGGAACCTTCTAGAACATTCCCGATGAAAACACCGGAACCATTCTCCAACTCCGAAACAGGACTTTCCTTATATGAATCTTATTCTCCAGACCATTCTGGATCTTCTCGTGATATCCCGGATCCCATCCGAGACTCTGAACAACATTCGGTCTCTTTCTCATCATTCCATAACTACTCAAACAACGTCGAATCCTTAAGTGTGTCTCCCTACGGTTCGTGAATTATGCGGACACGATCGTGACACTTCTCCGAACAATAACCAATAGAGGAATCTGGAAATTCATATGGCTCCGACATATTTCTACAATTACTTTGCGGTCGAATGAACCACTTACATACGATACCAATTTCCCTTTGTCTCACGATAGTTTACTTATCCGAGGTTATGATCGTCGGTATCTCTGCATACCTAGTTCAACCTCGTTAGTGATAATTGGATGACATTTCACCGAGAGGGCCCAAAGTATATCTATCCGTCATATGGATGGACAAATCCCACTCTTGATCCATGTGTCTCAACCAATACTTTCTGAACACTCAATGCCACCTTTATAGCCACCCAGTTATGGTGTGGTGTTTGATGTCATCAAAGCATCCTTCCGGTGAAGGTGATATGCATGATCTCATGGTTGAAGGAATTAGGTTACTATGTATCAGAAAGCATATAGCAATTGAACTATTAAAATGACTTGATCTTTATGCTACGCTGTAGAGGTCCCAATCTTTAATAAGATAGAGCCCCCTGTGTTTACAATGCTAGTCCCTGGATCAATAGCTAGCATCCACAGTTAAGATGTAATATCAAGAAACAAAGGTCATAACATAGCTTTATAACCAGGAATAACATAATCTTATTACATCTTACATAGCTCATTTGGCTATTACATTACATTGCAGCGGAATAACTATAGGCATGGGTCCTTCATCTTCATAGTGCCACAGGCAGATGTTGGTTGTAGACTTTGTAATCCTAATCAATCAATCTTCACTAAAATAAATCAAACCTGCAACATACAAGTTACAGCCACAAAGGGTCAATACATTTGAATTGTATTAGCAAGTGATACTATGGTAGTATAGTGGAGTCTATCATCTATATGCATTTGGCTAAGTGGAGTTGAGGCTTGCATTGCTCAAAATAGATTTTCCTTATCATTTTGAAAATACTAAGTTTTTGTTTTGACAAAATCTTTTCCAAAGCTTCTCTCATTCAAAGATTGAAGATTTCAAACAACCCTTGTTCAAACCACAAGTTTTAACTTAGAAATTTGAATGATGAGATTCTTGATTTCTTCCATGTCTTGATGCTCAAATTGTCCTTTACCAGGGACATGGCTAAGTACTTAGATTTTACACTCTGCAGAGGTGGTGCACTTTCCCCACAAGACTTGGTTTCCCAAGACAAGATTTTTCAGAAGCTTTCCCTTAGACCAAAATGGACGCGTTCCAACCTATCAAACACTACCACCCTCTATCCATATGGCTAAGTTCTTGCAACCTACATGATCATGGCAGAGCCCATATTGCCAAGTGGTTGCACTTGAAGCTTCTCAACATTTGACATCTCAAATCTCTTTGTTCCTGGGTGGCCATCCACAAGTGTGATACACAAGGTTCACCAGTCCCCTGGCCTTGTGTAACCACTCAACCAAAAACCACCAAGCAATTACCATTCCACCCAGGTGATTCATTAACTTAGTTGTTTTATTAAACAAAAACACAAGTCCTCAGACTTAGATTTTTTTTCCATAGTGTGAATATATACTCCACCCATGTTTTCTATTAGCTAGGCTAAGCTTGATAGTACTAGTAATCTTAACTTAGGAAGATTTCCACTAAGTTTCATCTACTAGGTTTTCCTATAGCAAGGTTTATACTTAGCAAAATTCCATGCAAGTTTTTCTTAGCAAAATCACTAATGCATAGTGAAAGTAATGGGACAAAAAGTATGAAGCATCACTTGCCTTTTTGGTAGAGGGTATAGGTTCACTCCTTGTCCTTGCAACAATCACACTCTTCAAGTCACTACAAATCAATCAAGCAAGGCACAAACTCAATCTACCAATCAAGCAAAACACAACATAAAATGACAAAGTCAAAGTAATGCATGCAAGCATGCAAAAGATGGTTCTAATTGCAAAGGTGGTCTCCTCTAGGCTTCTAAACTTTGTAAAGTCAAAAGTGGTCATTTTTCAAAGTGACAAAGTCATTTGCAAAAGGGTTTTGGTCCATAAACCATTTTTAAATCTAATCATTATTTTATGTGGTGAAAATTATTTTTATCAAAGCAAAACTTTATGTTTTTCACCAAATGAGTTGCTATTGCAAAACTTGGTGTTTTGGGTCAGTAGGTTTGGTCTAAACCATTTTCCCAAAGTTTTTTTACTCAAAATCATTTTCATAACAAAAACCATTATTTTCATTTGGCTAGAAATGACTAAATCAATTAATCTATCCTAAATTTCACCAAATTCATTTTTAACTCCATGGGTTGGTTCCTAGGGTCAGTGAGTTTACAACAAACCATTTTGCAAAGGTTTTAACCCTAAACACATTTTTAAACAATTTTTCTAATCTAAACAAGCACACAAATGAATCTACAAAAATAAGTAAATTAATAGATACTATTTACTAAACCAAGGGTATGGTTGGCTAGGGCTTGCTCTCCTGAATCCATTGGTATAAAATTTGTAATTTTTGGACGTGTGGTTTGAAAGTTATAGAGGTTTGAAAATTGAATCTATAACAGATTCAAATCTGTTTTTAAAACGAAACCTAGCCACGCGGCGCGTTCTGGTTGGACGGTACCGGTTCGGGTGGATCACGCGCTGTAGCCATTGGATCTAATTAGATCGTGTGGTTCTGAGAGCGTACCCCTTCGCAGTTTAAGTGACTCTATCGTGCCCGCCTGATCTAGATCGAACGGCTCCTACTGGCTTGCCAAAAGTTGGCGGCGCTAGGATAACGGCGAGCGGCGGAGCGGCCAGATGGCGGCGGCGCTGGCGAGGCAGGAAGCGAAACAGGGAGGGAGTAAGCTCACCGTGTTCGTGGCGTCGTGCTGGTTCTCAACGTGTGGCTTGTCCGTCGAGGGGCGCTCGGGGGCAGCTGCGATTGCTCGCCGGAGATGAGCTGAGCCTCGGGTGGTCCTGGAGGTCGTCGCAGGCGAGGATAAGGGGCAGCCTAGGACAAACGAATAGCACCATTAGGTCCGCGAGAGCATGGCGGTCATCATCGTATCCACGGGGAAGAGAGGGGTGGTCGGATTTTACCGGGGAGACGTCGTCGGAGAACGGCAGAAGACGGCGGCGTTGTCAGAGCTTGTCGAAGACGGTGTTCTGGGGCGCCCGCGGTTGAACGAAGAGCACTGGGAGATGTGTCTGGGAGTGGAGAATCTGCTAGCGTGCTCAGGGAGGCAAGGGGCGGCGAAGCTCGGCTGGAATTCGTCGAGGAGGGTCGTCGGAGACAGAGGAGCTTGGGGAAGAATTGGGGCGGCCTGGGGGCATGCTATTGCGGGGTGACAGAGGGGAAATGGAGAGGAGGCACTGGCGATTAAGACAACGTGCTCGCGGCGAGAGATTAATGCTGCATTAAGGCGTATTCAATCGGAGAATCAATGGCAGCAACGGTGGTGAGTTTAACGCGAGGAGGAAGAAGGGTGAGCTGGCTGCGTGGGGCCGGTTGGTCAGCGGGGTAAGAGAGGGAAGGAGGGTCCACTTGTCATTGGCTTAGGGGGTTCTAAATCGAGTGTGAAATGTTTTCTTTCTGTAGGGGAAGTTGGGCTGGTTCTGGGCACGTGGGCTTGGCCGGCTGGGCTGATCCAAATCCATTTTTTTTCTGTCTGAATCCTTTTTCTTTTTCTATTTTCCAATTCTGTTTTGAAATTGCAAACAACCAAACAATGTTCAAATCCATTCAAACTTTCACCACACATTGCAGCTTTGAATTAGGTTCTGTTCAGTAACATAAACCAAAATCCAAAATAAAATAATATTTTATTCTTTTTAGGATCCATTTATTATTTAAATAAAATGGACCTTTATTTATTTAATCAAATAGGGTTTGATTTATTTAATAAAATCTCCATTTTAAATCCAAATATTTTCAAAACCAAATCAGTAGGTTTTATTTGAAAATAAAGAATACTTGGAAACTTGTTTAAAACAAAATAACATCTTTATTTTAGGATCCATTTAATAATTAAAAATGGACCCTCATTATTAAATCAAATAGGATTTGTTTTATTAAAATATTTATTTTGAAATCTAAAATTAAACCAAAACACTTCAGTAGGTTTTATTTGAGAATATAAAATACTTAGAAAACTTATTTAAAATAATTTAATAAGTTTTGATGTTTTAATTAAAATGGTAAAACCTTTTATTTAAATAAAATTTGGATATTAATTCCTTATTAATTTATTTAAATAAACCTTTGCTATTTTTATTCAAAACAAAACATTTTTATTTCAAAATACTTGGCCAAGGTTTAATTTGGCTCTGTAAAATAATCTTTATTTACAAATCCACTTTTTCTTTTGAAAGCCAAAACCTTTTATTTAAAAGATCCAAAATAGTAATCTAAATATTTTAAAGTTTATTGTTTATTTAAATTTTTTTAATCCCTTTAGGATTTCATTTGATCCAAATAGGTTTTGAAAGTTTCCAATTGGATTCAAAAAGTTTCTTCTGGCCTTGAAAATCAAACAAAGTTTTATTTTATTTATTTTTCACATTACAAGATTTGGAAAATCTTGGGATGTGACAGGCTACCACTCTTAAAATAAATCTCGTCCCGAGATTTGGGGAGGCTAGGGTTACAAGTTGGCTCAAAACAACTAGGGTACTACCACCCTTAAAAATTTTCAAACTAAATTACATTTTGTCCTTCTTGGTATCCTGGGGAAACTTTTCTAAGCAAACATTTGCATTATGTCCTTTGTTTCCATACTTGACTCATGGGCCAAGGTTGAGATCCTTCATAGGCTTGTTTAACTTGTTCTTCATCTTTTCTGGACAATTGCTTGCATAATGTCCCTTCTCTTTGCAATTGTAACATTGCAACTGGCTTATGTCCTTCTTCTTCTTTTTGGGTCTCTCCAAAGCTAGGAGTTCTTCTAGTTCATGTTCTTCATAGGTGGGAGATCTTTCTCTCTTCTTGGGGCATTGATCTTCATGCTCCTTGGATGCATGATCCTTGTCTCTAAAAATATTGCTAGCTTGGGTTCCTTCTAGAATAACATCTTTGTCATCCTTGTTGTCATTAGCTCCTTGGGAAAAGTTTTCTCCCATGTTGATCATTTGAGTAACCATTCCTTGCAAAAATTGGGATTGAAGTTTCAAAATCCTTTGTATGGCTGGGTCTAGTCCATTGTTGTTGGCTAAAAGCAGAGTTGTCTCTTGGCTCAACTGGTTTTGGGTTGCTATGAGTTCTCTCATGTTGTCCTCTTGGTTGTTGTTGTTGTCATCAACCTTGATGTTGGAGTCTCTTGGAGTAGTCATCTGTTTGGGTTGAATTGGGATTAGAATAGGCAAGATATTTCTAAGGGAATAATTCCAATCACACACATCACAATTCACACAAGCAATGTGCAAGCAATCACAAACAAACATTCCACTCAATCAACAAAGTTCAAGCACATTTTTAGGCAACAAAATATTTTTGTTACACCACATAAGTTGGTGTGTTTGACTTAACTAAATTATGGTGGTCCATCTATATGGTTTACTCGTGATCTTTCCTTCCTTCTTGGTTGATTCTTCTTGCATGAGATCTTGGTTTCCTTGGAAAAACTTTTGGTCACAATACTTCAAGTGATGTAGGCTCCTTCTAAATTTTGCATTCCCTCAGTCTCTAAATCTTGAGCAAGATTTCCTTGTTTCACTTGTAGTCCTTAGTGGTATCCAAGTTGGAAGTCCTTGGTGAATATGCTGGAGATGTTGAAGTCATTAGAGTTGAAGAAGTTGAAGAAGTCCTTTGCACATGGTGTAGTCTTTGGTCATGGGGTAGGATTTTCCATCAAGTTGAAGTAGAAGAGATGTAGAGTTGAAACCAAAATGGTTGAGGAAAGAGTTTACAAGATTTTGTAAATAAGTTTTTGGAACAAAATACAACTCCTATTTTTCTAAGGGTTTTTGTCCAATCCTAGGTTTACAAATCCTACAGGCAACACAATGCTCTGATACCAACTGTAGAGGTCCCAATCTTTAATAAGATAGAGCCCCCTATGTTTACAATGCTAGTCCCTGGATCAATAACTAGCATCCACAGTTAAGATCTAATATCAAGAAACAAAGGTCATAACATAGCTTTATAACCAGGAATAACATAATCTTATTACATCTTACATAGCTCATTTGGCTATTACATTACATTGCAGCGGAATAACTATAGTCATGGGTCCTTCATCTTCATAGTGCCACAGGCAGATGTTGGTTGTAGACTTTGTAATCCTAATCAATCAATCTTCACTAAAATAAATCAAACCTGCAACATACAAGTTACAGCCACAAAGGGTCAATACATTTGAATTGTATTGGCAAGTGATACTATGGTAGTATAGTGGAGTCTATCATCTATATGCATTTGGCTAAGTGGAGTTGAGGCTTGCATTGCTCAAAATAGATTTTCCTTATCATTTTGAAAATACTAAGTTTTTGTTTTGACAAAATCTTTTCCAAAGCTTCTCTCAATCAAAGATTGAAGATTTCAAACAACCCTTGTTCAAACCACAAGTTTTAACTTAGAAATTTGAATGATGAGATTCTTGATTGCTTCCATGTCTTGATGCTCAAATTGTCCTTTACCAGAGACATGGCTAAGTACTTAGATTTTACACTCTGCAGAGGTGGTGCACTTTCCCCACAAGACTTGGTTTCCCAAGACAAGATCTTTCAGAAGCTTTCCCTTAGACCAAAATGGACGCGTTCCAACCTATCAAACACTACCACCCTCTGTTCATATGGCTAAGTTCTTGCAACCTACATGATCATGGCAGAGCCCATATTGCCAAGTGGTTGCACTTGAAGCTTCTCAACATTTGACATCTCAAATCTCTTTGTTCCTGGGTGGCCATCCACAAGTGTGATACACAAGGTTCACCAGTCCCCTGGCCTTGTGTAACCACTCAACCAAAAACCACCAAGCAATTACCATTCCACCCAGGTGATTCATTAACTTAGTTGTTTTATTAAACAAAAACACAAGTCCTCAGACTTAGATTTTTTTCCATAGTGTGAATATATACTCCACCCATGTTTTCTATTAGCTAGGCTAAGCTTGATAGTACTAGGAAACTTAACTTAGGAAGATTTCCACTAAGTTTCATCTACTAGGTTTTCCTATAGCAAGGTTTATACTTAGCAAAATTCCATGCAAGTTTTTCTTAGCAAAATCACTAATGCATAGTGAAAGTAATGGGACAAAAAGTATGAAGCATCACTTGCCTTTTTGGTAGAGGGTATAGGTTCACTCCTTGTCCTTGCAACAATCACACTCTTCAAGTCACTACAAATCAATCAAGCAAGGCACAAACTCAATCTACCAATCAAGCAAAACACCACATAAAATGACAAAGTCAAAGTAATGCATGCAAGCATGCAAAAGATGGTTCTAATTGCAAAGGTGGTCTCCTCTAGGCTTCTAAACTTTGTAAAGTCAAAAGTGGTCATTTTTCAAAGTGACAAAGTCATTTGCAAAAGGGTTTTGGTCCATAAACCATTTTTAAATCTAATCATTATTTTATGTGGTGAAAATTATTTTATCAAAGCAAAACTTTATGTTTTTCACCAAATGAGTTGCTATTGCAAAACTTGGTGTTTTGGGTCAGTAGGTTTGGTCTAAACCATTTTCCCAAAGTTTTTTTACTCAAAATCATTTTCATAACAAAAACCATTATTTTCATTTGGCTAGAAATGACTAAATCAATTAATCTATCCTAAATTTCACCAAATTCATTTTTAACTCCATGGGTTGGTTCCTAGGGTTAGTGAGTTTACAACAAACCATTTTGCAAAGGTTTTAACCCTAAAAACATTTTTAAACAATTTTTCTAATCTAAACAAGCACACAAATGAATCTGCAAAAATAAGTAAATTAACAGATACTATTTACTAAACCAAGGGTATGGTTTGCTAGGGCTTGCTCTCCTGAATCCATTGATATAAAATTTGTAATTTTTGGACGTGTGGTTTGAAAGTTATAGAGGTTTGAAAATTGAATCTATAACAGATTCAAATCTGTTTTTTAAACGAAACCTAGCCACGCGGCGCGTTCTGGTTGGACGGTACCGGTTCGGGTGGATCACGCGCTGTAGCCATTGGATCTAATTAGATCGTGCGGTTCTGAGAGCGTACCCCTTCGCGGTTTAAGTGACTCTATCGTGCCCGCCCGATCTAGATCGAACGGCTCCTACTGGCTTGCCAAAAGTTGGCGGCGCTAGGATAACGGCGAGCGGCGGAGCGGCCAGATGGTGGCGGCGCTGGCGAGGCAGGAAGCGAAACAGGGAGGGAGTAAGCTCACCGTGTTCGTGGCGTCGTGCTGGTTCTCAACGTGTGGCTTGTCCGTCGAGGGGCGCTCGGGGGCAGCTGCGATTGCTCGCCGGAGATGAGCTGAGCCTCGGGTGGTCCTGGAGGTCGTCGCAGGCGAGGATAAGGGGCAGCCTAGGACAAACGAATAGCGCCATTAGGTCTGCGAGAGCATGGCGGTCATCATCGTATCCACGGGGAAGAGAGGGGTGGTCGGATTTTACCGGGGAGACGTCGTCGGAGAACGGCAGAAGACGGCGGCGTTGTCAGAGCTTGTCGAAGACGGTGTTCTGGGGCGCCCGCGGTTGAACGAAGAGCACTGGGAGATGTGTCTGGGAGTGGAGAATCTGCTAGTGTGCTCAGGAAGGCAAGGGGCGGCGAAGCTCGGCTGGAATTCGTCGAGGAGGGTCGTCGGAGACAGAGGAGCTTGGGGAAGAATTGGGGCGGCCTGGGGGCATGCTATTGCGGGGTGACAGAGGGGAAATGGATAGGAGGCGCTGGCGATTAAGACAGCGTGCTCGCGGCGAGAGATTGATGCTGCATTAAGGCGTATTCAATCGGAGAATCAATGGCAGCAACGGTGGTGAGTTTAACGCGAGGAGGAAGAAGGGTGAGCTGGCTGCGTGGGGCCGGTTGGTCAGCGGGGTAAGAGAGGGAAGGAGGGTCCACTTGTCATTGGCTTAGCGGGTTCTAAATCGAGTGTGAAACGTTTTCTTTCTGTAGGGGAAGTTGGGCTGGTTCTGGGCTCGTGGGCTTGGTCGGCTGGGCTGATCCAAATCCATTTTTTTTTCTGTCTGAATCCTTTTTCTTTTTCTATTTTCCAATTCTGTTTTGAAATCTCCATTTGAAATCCAAATATTTTCAAAACCAAATCAGTAGGTTTTATTTGAAAATAAAGAATACTTGGAAACTTGTTTAAAACAAAAAAACATCTTTATTTTAGGATCCATTTAATAATTAAAAATAGACCCTCATTATTAAATCAAATAGGATTTGTTTTATTAAAATATTTATTTTGAAATCTAAAATAAAACCAAAACACTTCAGTAGGTTTTATTTGAGAATATAAAATACTTAGAAAACTTATTTAAAATAATTTAATAAGTTTTGATGTTTTAATTAAAATGGTAAAACCTTTTATTTAAATAAAATTTGTATATTAATTCCTTATTAATTTATTTAAATAAACCTTTGCTATTTTTATTCAAAACAAAACATTTTTATTTCAAAATACTTGGCCAAGGTTTAATTTGGCTCTGTAAAATAATCTTTATTTATAAATCCACTTTTTCTTTTGAAAGCCAAAACCTTTTATTTAAAAGATCCAAAATAGTAATCTAAATATTTTAAAGTTTATTTTTTATTTAACTTTTTAAAATCCCTTTAGGATTTCATTTGATCCAAATAGGTTTTGAAAGTTTCCAATTGGATTCAAAAAGTTTCTTCTGGCCTTGAAAATCAAACAAAGTTTTATTTTATTTATTTTTCACAATACAAGATTTGGAAAATCTTGGGATGTGACATACGCTTATCTATTGGATTATGTCCGCCATATCATTCTCCTAACGATATGATCTTGTTGTTAATAACATCTCAATGTTCATGATAGGGAAACCACAATCATTTATTAACCAACAAGCTAGTATTATAAAGAGGCTTTACTAGGGACTCTATTTTAGTTTACAAATCACACAAGTATTAATGTTTCCTTGTTAATACTATTATAAGCATGAATGTAAACATTTATCATAAACACAAAGATATAATAATAACTACATTTATTATTGCCTCTAGGGCATATCTCCAACAAGTTGTCGAGCATGTTGTAGGGTTACATTTCGATACAATTTAACTTGTCATGTCATCACACTTGTTTGAGCATTGCATCGATGCCATTGTTGATTGTTTCCCTTTATTTCCGGTGTTTGGTTCTTCCCGGTAGAATACAATATCAAGATCAAGATCGAAGAGAGAGATCAAGACCATCAAAGATCGAAGATCAACGAACAATACTTGACCAACTGTAACCAAGTCAAGTACAAGGATTCTGAAGATCTATTTATCTGTTATCAACAGGCAAAGGCAAGCATAGCCCCACCATGATATAATCCTATGATTTCGAAAGCATTTCATTTCCTGCCATGATGCATACGATTCTAATGTGGTCTTTTATCGATAGATAGAGTATCCTATCTATTGCATTACTCCCTTTAAGCTTATATTACCTGATCCACTAATCCTAGCATAACTAGGTTTGGCTTGTGTGCACTGCTAGAGCTATTATGTGTGTCTGCTTAGCCATGCATAGCTGTCAGTTCTGGTTCATCCAGATGATGTATCAGATGCAGATAATCTAGTATGAGACGAGAACGTGATGAGATGATATCAGAGGTGATATGAGTTAAACATGCTAAGGCTTGTATGGGAGGCCACGGTGGGATGTGGTTTTTCTAGTCCCATGCTCGCCACCACTAGGACCTGAGTTCTTGCCTTTGGAACCAAGACGAGCGTACAACCACACGGGGCCTGGACAACCTCACGAGCAACTAACTTGCCTAGTAGATTCCATGAGTCACATAGTTCGGGCGTTCCATTCGACATATGCATTGAAAACCTTTTGAAAGTTTGTCGGGTGAAGGTGCATTCATAACAGGTAGGTAAGTGTGGCTGAGGTTGCTTGGGGTAGATAGCGCCCCTGGTAAACCAACCTCACCTCAAATCTTTAAGTACCGGCTTCGGGATTTGACCCGTTACGGCGGAACCATACTTATTGCGTGACTCATGGTCTCGGCGAAAGCAAGGTAAAGGTCGTGTCTAACCACCCTCTGCCGGCCTTCCAAGGAAGAGGTCTATTACTAGTGGCATTAAGAGAAGGTTAGTACGTGTGGGTAAAGTTGTACACCCCTGCAGGGTAATAATATTTTCGAAAATCCGTGTTCACGGTTATGAACGACTTGGCGACCGGACTCAAGATCATAGATAACTTTAACCACTATAAAACTTGGCAGATCAACATGTGCTTAAGGATGCTTCCTCATGGGTACGAGGGGGTGATCCTAGATAGGGTTTCAGGTGATGATGACTTGATGGATATCAAAAGATAATGATCAATATTTCGGAGACGTCGCTCTCTTATCCTCTTTTAAAATACTCTGATTAGACGAGCTTCTTCTCTCTATTGTTTTATAAACAAAGATGGCTTTATGCAAAATAGCTCCACTAGCCATAAGTCTTGCGGAGTACACCCTGTACTCACTCTTGCTTTGTTGATACTTTTGGCAGAGTAAGTTTTCCCCTGAAGATCAGTTTGGTACTACATCGACGCCGACGAGTAGCTTTGGGTTCCCGGTCGGCAGCCTTGAATCTATGGGCTGGGACGTCGTCGTTATGCTTCAGGCCTCTTAGGCCATTTGTAAAGTTTGCTATACTTAATAGCATAATTTGCCT
The DNA here is from genome assembly GCA_916181665.1 of Avena sativa. NCBI lineage: Eukaryota > Viridiplantae > Streptophyta > Magnoliopsida > Poales > Poaceae > Avena > Avena sativa. The sequence goes on along the minus strand of OV702285.1, from coordinate 32,521,887 downwards.
TCTGTTGTTTGATGTTTGTGGTCAGTGACCTCTGCTTGTAATAATTTGGTTCTCTGGTCAGTTATGAGCTTGCTGTAATAAATTTTATGTCGTAGGGTCACTATTGTGTTACCGATTCTTCACTGGATATTCTCAAGCTCAAGGTTAAGCTTATGTCAGACGGAGGTCTGGGATTTGTTTAGCCCTGATCCCGGGGGTGTCACAGTTTGGTATTAGAGCAGTACCGACCATAGGAAAACCTTGCTATTGGTTGATGTTGAGTCTAGTGTTTGTGAAAACTATTTTAAAGTTGAAAAGTATTTGCGAACACTCTAGTATGCTTCTTTTACTCCTTATCCAGTTTCGCTCTAACTCTGGGTTCATATTATCTGGTGTTGATTTGGAAAAGTTTTGATATCTCTTCTAATCTTTCAAAGTTTAGGTGCCTTTGTGGCATGTCGTTTCTCAACCAGTTGACCTAGTATTAATTTCTCTAGAGTTGTGTGTGTTGTGAATTCTTTGTTCCCCCTTGTTCCTATTCATCCGAGAGATTTCTTTCTATCATGATCTCTCTATCTTCTGGACCAGAATATTATATTGTTGATTCACAATGTTCCATTCTAGGCTTCGAGGTCTCCTTTCGCCTCGTGTGCCTCCTTTTTGTTTGTTTGGTACTTCAGAAGATGTTTCTTCTTTTGGAAGATACCCCGTGATTGCTATCTTGTAAGTGTACGCTAAGTCACTCAAGTAGTAGTTATTACTTCTTTGGGTTTTAACCCTTTGACTTGAACCTAAGATCCCGGATTGTGCTGGATTATAGTGTTGTGAATCTTGTACATGAACCTGATCTTTAACCCAAGATCCATTGTTGACCCTTTGGTTAATGTTCACACATTACCTCAGAATGGCTAATACCTTCTAGTATAGCCTTCAACCTTGTGGATATTGTAGCTATTTAATAGTGATGATAAGGGACTTCCCCTACCACATGCTATGGCAGATGTTCTTTAATGGAACCAAACAGATCATGACAAGAGTACTCCTCGAGAGTCTCGCATCTATACTCGTGACTCTACCACACCTTACCCCTTCCATGCATTGGTTTCGGAAGATTGTTAATCTATGCATCCACATCTCGGGATTCTGTCCTAAGTATGTTCATCCTTCCCCTTGTTGTTTTCCGACCTTTGTTACCAGTTGGTAGCCAAGTATTAAATGTGCATCAGTGTCTTCCAATGCAAGATACTCTTGTGGTATGTTGTGACAAACCATTTTGGGATGTCAGGAGAAACAAATTCCAATACCTTGTCGTATCTAGGACCAGGTCAAAGTGTTGTAATCTGCAGATCAAGAGGCATTTATAGCTTCTATTTGTTCCACCTTAAAGTGTCACACTCTTTTATACTAAGAGGTTGTGCTGAGTTTCCTGGCCCCTTAATGTAGTGATGCTCTTACACATATTTACCCACCCTTCCTCGAGCTTTCGCGCTCGTGAGTGATGCGTGTGTGTAATAATGTGGCCATATGAGATTCTTAGCAATTATTATTGTTTTGAACTCTAAGGACGTTTGTGTTATTCTTAGCGTGGTTGGTTAACCCTGTCACTAAGCAAAGTATGACTATGCTACCAAGTCCGTTATTCTGGTGCACTCTCTTCAGCCAAAGAGTTAGGCTTGTGCCGAAACTCTGAGACTATGTCCTCTTGCCTTACCAAGCAAGTTCCCTCTCGAACTAAATTACATACTGGTGGTTTGTGATATTTTAGATGTCTACTAGAAGTGTTGCCATGATGCCACATGACCGTGTTGTCAAGTTCTTGAGCAAGCAAGTTCTCTAAACTGCTATTTTCTCCAAGGATCCGTACTGGATACCCCTGAACTAGTTGGGTGAGCTTAAACAACAACTTGGAGAGTTGTAAGACAAAAGTTCTAACTAACTCCGTTACTTCTTAAAGGGATATCTAGTTTTGTTCATGTTGAAGAAAGATAGTATCTCCTTTGTGGACATGATATCTCCCCCACCTTTGATTTGATTTGGGCTATCGTCAAATTAAACTTAGTTCCAAGGACTATCTTGATGGTGTTTCTACTTGTGATGTTTAACTTGGGTACATCTTCATGTTCTTTGGCCTGACCAGTATTCTTGCTTTGTTCATACCATATATGAGTTCATCTTCTTGGAGTGTCTGATAAGTTTGTTGTTGAGCCCATCAATGACATTCTTATCTTCTCCATGCTAGACACGATTCATATGGAACAATTGACATTAATGCTGAAAATTTTCAGAACCATCTTCGAGTCATTTTGAAGTATGAGTTCTGGATGTTAGAAGTCACCTTCTCTGGTTCACGTGCAAATGTTGAAAGATGTCGTCGTGAACTCAAGCAGAGTTATCTCCATTCCTTAAGGACATATGTGTGTTTTATTATTAGTACTTTATATGTATGTTGTTGTCTTTTGACAAGTTGTAAATACATGGGTCTAGCAACCTAGCTCAGTCTTATGGAGCTTGACACCATACTCCATATCTTGAGAATCTAGTAACTTTATCTTTGCGGTAAATGTTGCAAACTTTCTATTCAAACATGCTGAGTCTGAAGTATCATTCCACCTAACCAAATCTGAATCTCAAGCAGCAATGATGGTTGGTGTTCTTCAAGGTTTTGACATAGGTCCCTTTGTAAATCTGGCAAGATTGATGTAATGGTTGACACATTTAGCCGGAAATACCTTTTTTCCTATTCTCTTGAATCAGCAATAACAACTACTCCTCATGAGACTTCTTCTATATTTCATTACAGGAGTTGTTCTCATGGTTTCCTTTGTCTACGAAGTCCGACATTTATTTGATGTTTGATTTCTCGAACATCAAGGAGAACATTTAAAGTAGTGTTGCTAAATGTCTCTCGGTCGATCCTTTAGACCATTTATGTTGGCAAGCGTTATGTTGTGCCAAGTACTTAAAGTCTGAGAATGAAGTTTCTTTCTTCTTGTGTCATCAGGAATCTTCTTAATTATTCATCTCAGTGGTGAAAAGTGATATCATGATCTTTGGCAAAGATTTTGATAAGACCTGGATGAATAAAGAGTTCCCTTCCTCTTATAAACCATGTTTTAAGAGCGACTATGATTCTGGTAATCAAAAGTTTCTCTTGTTACATGTTCCTTGTGACTCTCATGAGTCCTCGCCACAAAAAACTTTTCTGTCTTGGCCTTCTGTTGAATGAAAGAATGAACCTTCTGTGTCAAAAGTAGTTCAACAGCTTGGTTTTGTTGATCCGTATCTCTGCAACCCAAAATCTCTACTTAAGCCGTTTAGTAGAGGTTTCCTATCGAAGTCCGTGGTTATGTTCTTTCTGTTGGAACCTTACTCTTCTGAAGCTCCATGGTCTCAATCCTTATGAAGACCATATATCTAACAACTTGAACCCTTCTCCTCTTGTTTCCTCTGATACCTTGTCGCATCTCATGTTGTCACCTTAGAGTTGTTTCCGAACACTCCATCCATGAGTTGACCATGAGATAATCTGTGTGTTGTCTAGTGTGTTTCCCTCTTATCCTTAGAGTGACCCTGTTTTTTTCTCTCTGTCTCATTTCCTACCTATGGAATCTCGGGTCGAGATTCTCGTAAGGGGGATAGAGCTGTAACACCCCAGTTTTAGTTAAATTGTAATTAGGGTTTTGATTGTTCATTCATGAGCATCATCTTTAAAATGCATGCAAAGAAAGTAAAATGCAAACCCTAAAACCCTAGCTTTTCCCTCTCTCTTTGAAAACAATTCAAATTGTTTGAATTTTGAAAACTATCAAAATATGTGGAGCCAAATTGTTATAAGGGCCCCTTAGTGTTTTAAGATATTTTACAAGCCTCTTGTATTCTGAAAACTATTTAAAACAGATTTCAAATAGTTTTGCAAATGAAAAATAAGAAAACTGAAAAGGAAAAAGGGTTTGTTAAAAAAAGATCCAGAGAGCAGAGCAGGCCGGCCCATATCCTCTCTCCCTCTCTCTACCGCTCAGTCCAGCCCACCATCGGCCCGTTTGCAGCCCAACCGCGGCCCCGTACCGCTTCGGCCCCCATCCTCGTCGTCGTCTTCCCTTAGGTCAGCAAGCTGCCGCGTGCCCGAGCGCGTGCCATCGATCTCCGCCGTGCCGCGATTACCGCCGCCGCCCCTAGATAGATGGATAAGAATGGCTGTCTCCTCCTCTCTCTCCCCGTACTCATTTCTTTCCATCTTGTGCTCTTTGTCGATTTCCCCCAAACCAGCGAAACCCTATCCCACTGACCTCGCCGTCCGCCGGTGCTCCTGACCTTCCCGAGCCAAGATAAGGCACCCTGGATCTTCGCCGTGGTGCCCTCCGTCTTCCCTCTGAAGGAATCGAGCTGGGGAAGCCGCAACCGACGCCATCGTGATCATCTGTCCGAGCCCCGGGCACCATGTGCGGCATCAATTCAGGCGCCGACTGAGCTCGCCTCGACCCCTCGCACCCTCTGCTAGATTCCTGGTGAGCCCGTGGTCCCCAAGGACCTCTCCGATTCGTCCCTCCCTTCCTGTGTCATCACTGTGCCGTGTATCGCCCGATGCCACCGCAGATGCTCGTCGGAGCCGAAGCTCCGGTGACCCAAACGAGGCGGTGCCTCCATGTTTTGGATCACCTCGTCCTTCTCTTCCTAACGCACATGCTCGCACGCCATCGCTCGCTCTGATTCGCCGTCCCTGCGCTGCTCTATAGTTCATCGCCGTCGGTGACGTCGTTATGACGTCACCTGTGCGTCATCGCGCGGGTCAGCTCTGGTCAAACCAGGGTGGGCCCCGTTCCCGCCCACGTGGAGGCTGAGGTGGCCTAGGGCCCCTCTGTCAGCCGCTGTGGGTAGTTTCTACCCGAGTGTAAAAAGGTTTTCTATTTGGTTAAATAATTTCAGAAATTTACAAAAACTTGTAAATTCAATAACTAATTCATTTAAAGTCAGAAAAATATGTATAATATATCAAAATGTTCAGAAAAATGAGAGTTGCCTCTTTAAGCTATAATCATGCATTTTTAAACAACTTAAATGGCAAGTATAATTATAAGAACATAGTAACCCCTCTCATATACATCCGGAGTTTCCCCGAGTTAGGGTTTTCACCCCTCGGAACCCCGATTAAGTTGTCGAGCATGTTTTAGGGTTACATTCAATACAATTTAACTTGTCATATCATCACACTTGTTTGAGCATTGCATCGATGCCATTGTTGATTGTTTCCCTTTATTTCCGGTGTTTGGTTCTTCCCGGTAGAATACAATATCGAGATCAAGATCGAAGAGAGAGATCAAGACCATCGAAGATCGAAGATCAACGAACAATACTTGACCAACTGTAACCAAGTCAAGTATAAGGATTCCGAATATCTATTTATCTGTTATCAACAGGCAAAGGCAAGCATAGCCCCACCATGATATAATCCTATGATTTCGAAAGCATTTCAATTTCTTCCATGATGCATACGATTCTACCGTGGTCTTTTATCGATAGATAGAGTATCCTATCTATTGCATTACTCCCTTTGAGCTTATATTACCTGATCCACTGCTCCTAGCATAACTAGGTTTTGCTTGTGTGCACTGCTAGAGCTATTATGTGTGTCTGCTTAGCCATGCATAGCTGTCAGTTCTGGTTCATCCAAATGATGTATCAGATGCAGAGAATCTAGTATGACAAGAGAACGTGATGATATGATATCAGAGGTGATATGAGTTAAACATGTTATGGCTTGTATGGGAGGCCACGGTGGGATGTGGTTTTTCTAGTCCCATGCTCGCCACCACTAGGACCCGAGTTCTTGCCTTTGGAACCAAGACGAGCGTATAACCACACGGGGCCCGAAAAACCTCACGAGCAACTAAGTTGCCTAGTAGATTCCATGAGTCACATGGTTCGGGCGTTCCATTCGACATATGCATAGAAAACCTTTTGAAAGATTTGCCAGGTGAAGATGCATTCATAACAGCTAGGTAAGTGTGGCTGAGGTTGCTTGGGGTAGATAGCGCCCCTGGTAAACCAATCTCACCTCACATCTTTAAGTACCGGCTTCGGGATTTGACCCGTTACGGCGGAACCATACTTATTGCATGACTCATGGTCTCGGCGAAAGCAAGGTAAAGGTCGTGTCTAACCACCCTCTGTCGGCCTTCCAAGGAAGAGTGCTATTACTAGTGGCATTAAGATAAGGTTAGTACGTGTGGGTAAAGTTGTACACCCCTGCAGGGTAATAATCTTTTCGAAAAGCCATGTTCACGGTTATGAACGACTTGGCGACTAGACTCAAGATCATAGATAACTTTACCACTATAAAACTTGGCAGATCAACGTGTGCTTAAGGATGCTTCCTCATCGGTACGAGGGGGTGATCCTAGATAGGGTTTCAGGTGATGATGACTTGGTGGATATCAAAAGATAATGATCAATATTTCGGAGACGTCGCTCTCTTATTCCCTTTTAAAATACTCTGATTAGACAAGCTTCTTCTCTTGCTTGTTTTATAAAGAAAGATGGCTTTATGCAAAACAGCTCCACCAGCCATAAGTCTTGCGGAGTACACCATGTACTCACCCTTGCTTTGTTGATACTTTTGGCAGAGTAAGTGTTCCCCTGAAGATCAGTTTGGTACTACATCGACATCGACGAGTAGCTTGGGGTTCCCGGTCAGCAGCCTGGAATCTATGGGCTGGGAAGTCATCGTTATGCTTCAGGCCTCTTAGGCCATTTGTTAAGTTTGCTATACTTAATAGCATAATTTGCCTTCCGTTGTTTGATGTTTGTGGTCAGTGACCTCTGCTTGTAATAATTTGGTTCTCTGCTCAGTTATGAGCTTGTTGTAATAAATTTTGTGTCGTAGGGTCACTGTTGTGTTACCGATTCTTCACTGGATATTTTCGAGCTCAAGGTTAATCTTATGTCAGACGGAGGTCTGGGATTTGTTTAGCCCTGATCCCGGGGGTGTCACACGACGCGAAGATTTCTCGAAGCAAAAAACGACATAAAACTCGCTCCTTATCTGCCTTTATAAGGTTTGGCGGAAAAGGGTCTGCTAGAGATACTCTTAGAACACAACATAACCCTACATTGTAATCTCGCCATCATCGTGAGATTTGAACCAGAGTAACTCATGTCTCAAGGTTCCGCTAGATCCCGCCTTGAGGTGCCCCTCATGGCTCTACCTTGGGTGAAACCACTTTTTTTGGAAAAGAGTATATATTAATACCACGGGGATACCAACTATACCCATCCTCCACACCAACGCATGCCCTAGCGGCCTTACGATGCACACAACCCAGAAAAAAGAAAGAAAAATTACAAAAAAGGAAAGTCCCGCTACAGAGAACTATTTCTCACAGCAATGACACTAACACCACCAGGACAACACCAGCAGACCTCCACTCCAATAACAACGCCTTTAAGAAGGAAACAGTGTACAAGCACCATCGTTGCCCGATCAAAGATCATAGGTTTTCACCCTGGAGAAAGTCCTAACTCACAAAACAATGCTTTCAACAAGGCCATTGCCAGGCACAACCAGTTAAGGCCAGACCTTGGATTTTCATCCTGCAAGGTAAGACCGGGAACTCCTCATGAGTTGTCTTTACCAATAAATAGTCGCTATTGCGAGTCACAGATCACGTAGCCAGTTCGTCGTCGGCACAAAGAATCAAATCACGCTGCCCTCATGTTTCCGCTTTCCTGACATTCTTCGCATCTAACTTCACCATGGCTCGTTGAATGGCATTTGGTGGGAACAAACAGCAGAGCTTCGCAATGCTCCCACTAAAACCAAACGGCCAGAAAAACAAGGTACACACGACCGAATACCTTCCGATCCAGCAATCTCCAAGCCTGATGCGCCCATGGGAGTTCGTCGGCGGAGCCTTCCGGAACTCGACACTTCGGCCAGATCAACGAGGGCAAGCATCAAGCAGATATTCTTATTTGCGCGGGAGGAACCCTAGGACCGCCTCCATTATTCGGGCCAAACCAGCAGTCCCCACAGCGCTGGCGGCTACCGACAATCGGAACAAGCGGGTCAGCCATTAGCCCTCTCGAGCCCAAGGCCGAACCTAGACATTAAGCAGGACAGTGGGAGCAGCATCGCTGCAGGGCAGCTGCCATTGCCGCCAGGTCCGCACTAGACCCCCTTCTGCTCATCCACTCCTCCCATTTGATCCGCCAACCTGCATCGTTGGAGCGCCCCACCAGCAGCCCGGATCCACCGACGCATCCGCAAGGTGCCTACCCCCGTGCGAAGGAGATCGACAGAGGCTGCACAAACCGCCTGTCACCTTTGGTTACCAAGGCGTGGCCACCACCATCGACCGAGAAGAGGGCGCGACGACATAGGCCAGAGGGAGAGGACCCGGCGACGGCCTGCTAGGGTTTAGACGTGAGCACCCCAGAGTCACCTCACGCGAGCGACCCGGGGGCGGCGGCTCATATGCGTTTTCGGTGAAACCACTTGACATAAGGATTAGGACTACAAACACTTGAATAAAACTGATAGGATACTGGTATCTGTTAGGGCATCTCCACCGGGCCGATGCATCACGCGCAGGGTGTGCGTGGAGCCCCAGCGGCCCGACCCATCCAGAAAAATGCGTCCGACTCGACCCATCTGTGCACCTAATTTGGGCCTCAATTGCGTCGGCCCAGATAACACGCTTGGTCGAGTGCAGCCTCCCTTTATCTTTGGCGGTCCCTTCCGCTAGTGGCACAAAAACCACACCACTTCTCCCTCCAAAAAAACCTCTCCCAAATTTCCACTGGCGGGAGCGGAAGGGAAGGCGATGGATCCTTTCACCATGGTTGATGCTGCTCCCTCTGTCGTTCCGCTGCGAAGAAGCACGGCCGGCCGAAGAAGCCTGCAAAGGACTAGACGCCAGAGGAGCAGAAGATTGAGTCGGACAAGCGTGCTGGCCGGCGGGTAGCGGCGAGAAATCAATGCGCCGTTGCTAGGCTTGAGACAAAGCACTGGGAGGAGAAGGAGCACCTCCTCGCCACCCAGAATAGGGTCGACGCCAATGAGCTAGCAGTGAGTGCTGCCAGGTGTGCCATCAACATGATCAAGCAGGAGGCGATGACCGCTGCTTTCAGCGGCGTGGTTTCTCTTCCCAACCTGGCAACGCCCGGCACGTCCTCTACCAGCTCTGTCACTTCCACGCCTACCGGACGGCCACCATCTCATCCTAGGACGACAGGGCCGCACATGCCCTCGCTTGGAGGCCACCGTTTGTCCCGATTCAACCATCCCCGCATGGAATAGTCGGAGGCGGGAGAGCCCACCATCGATCTGAACTGCACTCAATCCAAGAGACGCAACCCCGGAGGGGTCGACGAAGCGGTGGACCATCTCTGCCTTGAACATGCCAACGCCAGTCAACCTGTTCGGCAAAATGCGAGTCGAGCCGCCGGCCGCTGCCGACACGGTATGATTGCCACATTTCTTTGCCATTGCCAGTGCACTGCTCGCGTCGCTTTATGTTGGCCAATTGGGGTGTACGATTTTGTGGGAAATGACGACGAGGACATCATGCATGGCATGATCAACGAGGGTGGCTACGACTATGCCGACAACGGCGAGGCCGAGACAAAGACGCAGCAAGATGCATGCAACATTGCGGATGAGGTATTGTTTGGGAACGATGGCACTTCCATGGGTGAGGGCGTCACGGCCCCGTCGTTGGCCGCTTCACTTGCCGCCTCAATTGTCGATAGCAAGAAGGTGAGCCAACGTACCGGGGGCTACACCCCCGCCGAGGACAAGCTCCTATGCAAGGCATGGATGGAGATTTCACAAGATCCACTATGTGGCACCGAGCAAAAGGGTTTTGCCTATTGGAAGAAGGTGGGCAGGTTCTTCCATGAGCATAGGAAATTTAGGAAGGAATCCTTTTTAGCGATCGAAACAATCTCTCCCTCTCCAAGCGTTGGGGCACCATTCATGCCGAGTGTAGCAAGTTCCAAGGCTCCTACGAGATGGTGACGAAAAGGAAAATAAGCGGCATGCAGCCGGTTGACATGGTAGAACCTCTTCCTCTCTTTGTCGATGTCTTGCATTTGCATTGAGCCATTATTTGCATCCATGTGTGTAGACCATGAAAGCAATGGAGCACTTCAATACGTTGAACGATAACAAGGCCTTCTTGTTGGGCCATTGTTGGACGTTGCTCAAGGACACCAAAAAATGGGATACTAGCTATGCATTTTGGAGAGAAACGAGCAACAAGAAGAGGGCAAGGCCAGTGCTTCGACGGGCGGTGTCATCGGCCTAGACGCCGACAACGAAGGAGGCTTCGTTACATCTGTAGGCGATAGGACTGCGGGTCGTGCCCGCCGCCCTGGTGTCCATAAGGCCACGAAGGCCGACCTCGCTAGCCAGGCTGGTTCCTTGGCGTTCCAGGAGACCTTGAAGCAGATCCTAGAGAAGAAGGAAGATGCCATCGCTGAGAGGGAGGAGAGGCGGCTCAAAGAGAAAGAGGCTGCTACCAAGACCTTTGTCGAGCTGCAGACGAGGTCCATTGAGGTGGAGGAGACCAACGCCAATGCCAGGCTAATAGAGATCGAGGCCAAGGCGAAGTCGACAGAGGCCGAAGCCAATGCCAAGGAGGCTGATACGTCAGAAACGTATCTATAATTTTTGATGTTCCATGCTTGTTTACTATCTACTTTGCTTTGCTTTGCCTACACTTTGAGGTGTTTTTATATGCTTTCTCGTACTAACCTATTAACAAGTTGCCACAGTGCCATTTGCCTGTTTTCTTTTGTTTTTGGTTCCAGAAAGGCAGAAAATCAATATTCTCGGAATTGGAAGGGACAAAAGCCAAAGTCAATATTTTACCGTGGGCAACACGAAGCCAGAAGACGAGATGGATAAGGCTCACCAGGGGGCCACACCCCATGGCTGCGTGGGTGGGCCCACCCCGCGCCTAGGGGGTGCAGCCGCCCTGGTGGCCCCCTGGCTCGCTTCTTCGCCTATAAAGTCCCCCCGATGCCAAAACCCTAAGTACCCCGATCAATATTCCACGAAACCGTCTATAGCCACCGACATCGTCCCTAGATCGAGGGGATCTGAAGCTCTTACTGGTACCCTGCCGGAGGGGGGATCATCCCGGAGGCCTTCTTCTTCTTCATGCCAGCCTCCGGTATGAAGCGTGAGTAGTTCCACCTTGGACTGCGGGTCCATGTAGTAGATAGATGGCTGTATCTCCTCCTTGTGCTTTCATGTATAGATCTTGTGAGCTCCGTTCATGATCAAGATCTAATCTATTTGTAATCATGCATGTTGTGTTTGCGGGGATCCGTTGGATATTGAGATTACTATGTCAGATTGATTAATGGTTTTGTCTATTTGATTCTATCATGGCTGTGTTGTTTGTGATCTTGCATGCTCTCCGTTGTTAGTAGCTATCTTGGCCAAGTAGTTGCTAGTGACTCCAAGAGGGGGTATTTATGCTCGATAGTGGGTTCATGCCTCTAGTTTCCAAGGGAAGTGACATAAATCTCTTCGATTGTAGATGTGTTGTTGCTACTAGGGAGAAAACAATGGTCTCTTGTTCATGGAACAAGTGGATTGTTTACCTTACACACTTTGCTTAAAGCAGTTGTCTGTTGCTTGCAACTTAATACTGGAGGGAGGTCTATGTATATTGTTGGATGGAGGTCTATGTATATTGTTGTATTGCCCAATCGAATCTCATAGGATATTTTTGTCTAGTATTGCATTGTTATGCGTTGCTCAGTTCCTGTCAATTGCCCTGCTGTAATTTGTTTACCCTTCATACATGTTTGTTTATCTAAGGAGAGCACCTCTAGTGAACTATGGACCACGGTCCAATCTTTACCATGGATACATCCTCCACTGTTACTGTTTACTTGCTGCAAACCATCATCACCTTCCACACCATACAGTTAATCCTTTGTTACAGCAAACCGGTGAGCTTGACAACCTCACTGTTTCATTGGGGCAAAGTCTTGAGTTTGTGTTCTGCAGGTTTCCACGTTGCTTGCAACACCTTTGAGGTTATCGAACCAGTAGGAGGAAGGAAACCTGCACAACTTGCTGATGTGTTGCCTCACATCTTGCTCTTGGGGTATCTCGACGAAGCGCTCCCACGTTGAAGCAGCGCCATCAAGACTATTCTGGCGTCGTTGCCGGGGAGGCTAAGGACGTCTTCACAAGGGAAGTCCTCCTCAACCTTTCTCTTTACTTTGTTTTTAGTTTGATTAGTTTATTTTGCTTGGTTTTGTTTGCCTCTTTTTACCAAAAACTCCAAAAAATAGTCTAGTTTGGTTTGCTTTCTCTTATCAAAAACACACAAAAATTAGTTCCTGCTCTAGTTGCAGTTGCTACTGTTTTTGGCTTGCTCCACTTTGCCAAAATGAACTCTAACGAGAACACCAAGTAGTGTGACTTAACTAGCAATACCAACAATGATTTCCTTATCACTCCTATTGCTCCACCTGCTCCTGATGCTACCTTTTATGAAATAAAGCTTGCTTTGCTAAATCTTGTGATGAGAGAGCAATTTTCTGGTGCTAGTTCCGATGATGCTGCTGCCCATCTCAATAGCTTTGTTGAACTTTGTGAGATACAAAAGTATAAGGATGTGAATGGAGATATTATTAAGCTCAAGATGTTGCCTTTCTCCTTGAGAGGAAAACTAAAGAATGGTTGCTATCCTTGACTAGAAATAGTATTGATTCTTGGACTAAGTGCAAAGATGCTTTTATTGGAAAGTACTACCCACCTGATAAGATTATATCTATAAGAAGTGACATTATGAAATTTAAACAACTTGATAGTGAACATGTTTCTCAAGCTTGGAAAAGAATGAAGTCTTTGGTTAAGAATTGTCCCACTCATGGACTCACTACTTGGAAGATTATCCAGACTTTTAATGCAGGTTTGAACTTCTCTTTAAGAAACCTGTTGGATTCAGCTACTGGAGGTACCTTTATGGGCATCACTTTGGGTGCTGCAACAAAACTCCTTGATAATATGATGGTTAATTACTCTGAATGGCACACTGAGAGAGCTCCACATGGTAAGAAGGTAAATTCTGTTGAAGAAACCTCCTCTTTGAGTGATAATATTGATGTTATTATGGCTATGCTTGTTAATGGTAAAGCTCCTCTAGATCCAAATAATGTTCCCTTAGCCTCTTTGGTTGCTCAAGAAGAGCAAGTTGATGTGAACTTCATTAGAAACAACAATTTTGGCAACAATACTTATGGTAGTAACTATAGGCCTTATCCACCTAATAATGGAAATGCTTACCATGGTAGATCTGGAATGCCTAGTGAAGATAGGATTCTAGAAGTTGAAAGATCCACTAAAAACTTTATGCAGATGTAATATGAGCAAAACAAGATATTCACTAAAACTATGGAAGAACAGTCTGTTATCTTGAAAAACATTAGTCATCAGCTTGAGAATCTGAATAGAGAAATTTCTAGTTTACAGTCAAAAATTTTGAGTGCTGAGAAAAATATTTCCTCTTTGTCTGAAGCATAGTCCTCTTTGATTAATAAAATGGCTGCTAAACCCGAAACCATGGAAAGTGCCTTTGCTGCTACTCATGCCATACAAGTTACTATTTATGCAAATGTTAGGCGGTTAGCTCAACTTCATGCTAAGTGGGAAAGGGAAGCTGAAATTAATAGAAACAATAGTGTGTGCACCATCACTAGAATGGATACCACTAAACCACAAGAAGTCCCTATTTCTCTTCCTACAATGCCTAAGCCTAATGAGTCTACTACTAGTGATGCTAAGTTTTATTTTGATATAGATGGTTGCAATATTTCTAAAGTAATTGTGTTCCTGCAAAAGCTTGCTAGAAGTCCTGATGCTAGTGATATGCATGTTTCTTTCACCAAACACATTATAGATGCTCTTGTTAAGATTAAGGAAGAGAAGTTAAAACATAAAGCTTCTATCCCTAGGAAAGTAGAAGATAGTTGGGAACCCATTATTAATGTGCAAGTGAATGACTTTGATCTCAAAGCTTCATGTGATCTTGGTTCTAGTGTCTCTATTATGCCTAGGAAGATTTATGAAATGCTTGATTTGCCACCTTTAGAAGATTGTTATTTGGATGTCCCACTTGATGATAATGCTAAGAAGAAACTCATGGGGAGTATTAATGATGTTCTCATTATGGTTAACAATGCTTATGTCCCTATTGATTTCTATGTTTTGGATGTTGAATACAATGCTTCTTGTCCTATTACTTTGGGAAGACCTTTTCTTAGAACTATTGGTGCCATCATTGATATGAAAGAAGGCACCATTAAATATCAATTTATATCCAAGAAAGGTATTGAACACTTCCCTATGAGGATATATAAGTTGCTTTTTGCTCCTCCTTTGAAAGCAAGGTTTGATGTTAATGCTTCCTCATTTGAAAATACTTGGTTTCTTGCTTCTTGTGCCTAACTTAAAGGCGTTAAAGAAAAGTACTTGCTGGGAGATAACCCCAAAAGTTTCCTAGAGTCTTGGAAGTTATTACTTCAGTAATGACCTCTCCTTATCCTTTTTGTTTGCTTTTTGTGCCAAGAATGACCTCTAATGAGAGGGAAGTAAGATTTGGGGAGTTGTTGTCCTGAAACAGATTTCTGTCCTCCACCATAAAAATTCGTGCCGAGTCTCTGTAAGTCGGATTGAGCTGAAAATTTACTAATAAATCCCCCAGTATGTTAGCTAACTTTCTTTATTTAACACTTTTTTTTTAGCAAAAGAAGAGTTTCGAAAAAAATTGGTTTCTACCTGCTAGTCTGTTTTGACAGATTTCTGCCATTATTTGCATTTGCTTCTTATTGATTCCTTTTTGAGTTCTCTTTTGGGGAATTGAGCTTTTTGAGGGAGTTGCTACAGTATATTGTGTTTTTAGTGAAAAGTCTTTCTGTTCCAAAGCTAAACCCAAAGGTCTATTATCTTTTGAATACACTAATGTTGTTAATGAAGATTGTGTGAAGTTTTGTATGAAGGAAAAATTTTAGGTGTAGAGAAAGAATGATGTAATGAGATGAAGAATGGACAAAAGCTCAATCTTGGGGATGCCACCCTGGTGTCACCCCAAGAAATATCCAAGAGGTACAAGTGTCAAAGCTTGGGGATGCCCAAGGCATCCCCTTCTTCATCAATAAAAAGCTCAGGTCTTCCTAGACACTTCGTTTTTATTGTTTCATGCATTGTTGCGTTGTTCTTAGAGCGTCTTAGTTTTCGTTTGGTTTTCTTAGTTTGTTTATTTTGCTTGAATAAAGTAGCTTGGACCCTCGTTCTCGCTGTGTTGTTTCAAATAAGTCGATTGGTGTTGGAAATGAGTAGGAAGTTCCTGCTTGAAAGTGCAAGAGGAGCTTGCATTGACCATGACTTAAACTTTAGCATGACATGATAGGTGTTGTTTTGACCCTATGCTTAGTGATTATTGTTGTAGCATGTCTTGTTCCAAACAATTGGGATTGTTTAGTGTGCCTTGAAAGAATCATGCGTTGTTTTAGCATGCAAAAGCATAGTATGGTGGTATTATCTTTTGATGTTTTGTTTGGGTTGACTTGGCACATGCTCACACCATGTTATGACTATGAACAAGTCACCATAGCCTCTATGATCATTTAGTCCTTGACTTGTAGTACCACTCTATGCTTTGATTAGTAATGTTTTGTCGCTCTACATGATTATGGCCATTATTGCTCTCTTAGTTGGTTGCTCCCAGTCTTTTTCTAGCCTCCACTTGTATGAGTAAGCTCTACTCATGCTTCCAAATCCCAAGAAACCAAGTTATTCCAAAGTGTCCACTATAAACTCCTATGCATGGTGTGTTACACCATTCCAAGTATATTCCTGTTTTCAGCTATCTTCCAATTAAAAGGTATTTTGTTATGTGAAAACTTAGTGATTAAAGCCCTCACAAACTTGATGACACACTTTATATTCTTTGACCCTAGTAAACTTGAACCATTGTGTCATATAAGTTGTATATGCTTGCACTTATACGTTGGAATTAGCAGAACCGTGCTGTCACGGGGAACGTTTTCAACATTGCACTTATACTTTGTACACAGTTGATATCATGCTATTTTGTCTATGGATGTCACCGGTGTGAAATAAAGAAGGAGCTTGTAAGTCCATGGAGTTATGTATTTTGTGTTAGAGAAACGCCTGAGCCGCTAGCCTAAGCCATGCCTAATCATGGTGGAAACTTGCAGCATCACCATAATAAGCATTTTGTGAAGCATCCTCGATAAAAAGCTATGCACATAGTAAATAAAAAGATCGCTGAGATGCTCATTGTCTGCTTGCCTTGTCCTTTTGGTTATGGGATAGCTCCTGTACCATGTGTAAGGGGTACCCCATTGGTGTTTCTCTATGATACACATGTACTTACTATGACAAGAACTTACAGGTGACTGAAGTTGAGTAGCATGAGGTGTGGCCCTCATATTCAAGGGACATGAGATTGCCAACTTATACTTTGTCAAGCATATAATTCATAGTTTGCTCACTTTAATCTTAATCACTTCAAGATGCTTATGATAGGGGCCATGAGGCCTAAAAGCTAACAAGTACCATAATTTTTGGAAGTTCTTTTTGAAACTTGAAATCTCTGCTTCCCTTTATGAAGGGACTTTCTTCCACTATTATATTGAGTCTCCACCTTCTACCTTTAGGCACCATTAAGAGAGCATAGTTGTCATTCTTATTTCTATGTGTAGTGTCCCAAAACTTATTAATTGACGCATATTGTTGATATTGCTTGTTCTTGTGCTACTTGTATCTAGTCACTCTTATGAACTTTGAAGGTGTCCTATGCATCTATTTGCTACTCTATGAGGGATAAGCTGAATGCCACTATGCCATATTTTCTGTATGTGAAACAAACAAACAAACAAACAAACAAACGTTTTTCAATGCATGTTATTCATGATCTTTGTTTATAGTATTTCATGTTGCGTGCATAGTTACTTTGTCTTATTGTTAGAACTCCATCTTTCATGCACATATTTAGAGTTCTTTGATCTCAGCTTTCAATGCTTGCAAATGGTTTGATCTTGGTTTTGATGGTGCATGTCACCTTAAAAATTATTCTTTTCTCACTTACCTACTCAAGGACAAGCAGGAGTTAAGCTTGGGGATGCTTGATACGTCAAAAACGTATCTATAATTTTTTATGTTCCATGCTTGTTTACTATCTACTTTGCTTTGCTTTGTCCACACTTTGAGGTGTTTTTATATGCTTTCTGTTACTAACCTATTAATAAATTGCCACAGTGCGAGTTGCATGTTTTCTTCTGTTTTTGGTTCCAGAAAGGCAGAAAATCAATATTCTCGGAATTGGACGGGACAAAAGCCAAAGTCAATATTTTATCGTGGGCAACACGAAGCCAGAAGATGATACGGATAAGGCTCACCAGGGGGCCACACACCCTGGCCACGCGGGTGGGCCCACCCCGCGCCTGGGGGGTGCAGCCGCCCTGGTGGCCCCTGGCTCGCCTCTTCGCCTATAAAGTCCTCCCGATGCCGAAACCCTAAGTACCCCGCTCAACATTCCACGAAACCGTTTGTAGACGCCGCCACCATCGTCCCTAGATCGGGGGGATCTGAAGCTCTTCCTGGCACCCTGTCAGAGGGGAGATTATCCCGGAGGCCTTCTTCTTCATCATGCCAGCCTCCGGTATGAAGCATGTGTAGTTCCACCTTGGACTACGGGTCCATGTAGTATCTAGATGGTTGTATCTCCTCCTCGTGCTTTCATGTATAGATCTTGTGAGCTCCGTTCATGATCAATATCTAATCTATTTGTAATCATGCATGTTGTGTTTGCGGGTATCCGATGGATATTGAGATTACTATGTCAGATTGATTAATGGTTTTGTCTATTTTATTCTATCATGTCTGTGTTGTTTGTGATCTTGCATGCTCTCTGTTGTTAGTAGCTATCTTGGCCAAGTAGTTGCTAGTGACTCCAAGAGGGGGTATTTATGCTCGATAGTGGGTTCATGCCTCTAGTTTCCAAGGGAAGTGACATAAATCTCTTCGGTTGTAGATGTGTTGTTGCTACTAGGGAAAAAACAATGGTCTCTTGTTCATGGAACAAGTGGATTGTTTACCTTACATACTTTGCTTAAAGCAGTTGTCTATTGCTTGCAACTTAATACTGGAGGGGGTTCGAATGATAACCTGAAGGTGAACTTTTAGTCATAGATGCAGTTGGATGGCGGTCTATGTATATTGTTGTATTGCCCAATCGAATCTCATAGGATCTTTTTGTCTAGTATTGCACTGTTATGCCTTGTTCAGTTCCTGTCAATTGCCCTGCTGTAATTTGTTTATCCTTCATGCCATGTTTGTTTATCTAAGGAGAGCACATCTAGTGAACTATGGACCCCGGTCCAATCTTTACCATTGATACATCCTCCACTGTTATTGTTTACTTGCTGCAAAGTCTTGAGTTTGTGTTGTGCAGGTTTCCACGTTGCTTGCAACACCTTTGAGACATTTCCTTCCTCCTACTGGTTCGATGACCTCGGTTTTTTACTGAGGGAAAACTTGCTGATGTGCTGCCTCACACCTTGCTCTTGGGGTATCCCGACGAAGCGCTCCCATGTTGAAGCAGCGCCATCAGAGGCCGAAGCAAAGGCCAACGAGGCCGAAGCCAAGATCATGGCCGAGGAGAACGCCATCATGCTCACCGACCTGGATAGCATCGCCGACCCCGATCACAGGGTTTGGATTGCGAAGAGGCAGCAAGCCATCAAGGCTCGCGATGCCTGAAGGGCAATGGCGACGGTGGATACAACTTTTTGGGCAGGGAAGCTGCTATTTTAGGAACATTTGTGTATGAAAATGCCCCCTTTTGTAAATTTCAGAAACAATGGCTACTTGTTGGCGATGCCCAAAGGGTGATGGCGCACGTCTGTCATGTTATTGCCAGTAAATATGTGTGTCTTTGGCCAGCGATGGCGCCATTTTTAACTGATTTGCATTCCTTGTCCAGCGATGGAGCCAACGCGCACCTGCGCGGACAAATGGGTCGCGCCAGCGGTGCGACTGGCCAAACAGGCCGAACTCCCTCTTCATATCGAATGCGGCCCGACCTAAACTGACAGAAACAGACCGTTTGGGTCGGACGTGCGTAGTACCAAGAGTGATGTGTGGTTCGTAGATAAAGTCTGATTGATTGATCGATTGATGCGACGCGAGTAGTGCCCTATGATTGTGATACTAGTAGTATTTGTTCTCTACTAGATGACCCGGTGCGCCGTCTGGCGCCGAGGCCAAAAGCAAGGCCGGCTGTTCATAGTATGCATTTCGTCCAAAATTTGTATGGATTTGGCATACTGTACTATTGAGATGGAGCACGGTGAAAATCGGTAGTATGATATACTCCCTCCGTTCGGAAATATAAGACATTCTAGCTTTGTGAAACGAATGTATCTAGACACCTTTTAGGATATAGGTTCACTCCAAACCTCTACGAACCTATACACTAAAAGACGTCTAGATACATTCGATTCACAAAGCTAAAACGTCTTATATTTCCGAACAGAGGGAGTATGTAATATGCATGACATAGGTGTTTATAATATAGATTAGGAGGAACCAACTATAAAATAGCAGGACTGCATAGGACATGTAGCATACAGGCCGAAAGCATATTACAGGGACTATTTATCAAAGTAGACCAGGTACAGGATTCTGATTGTGTAGTGATATTTTATAGTACAAGGGAGACTCTTGCTCTTTTTTTTTTTTGAACGGGGAAAGGGTCCGGAAGGACCCCGATGCTGCTTATATTATAAGAGGTGGAGTACAACTTACAAAGAGGACCAGAAAGAAATAGAAAATTACACTCAGGTCCTGGATTTTTCCAAAGGAGACCCTGGAACAGAGAGAGCAAACGCAATCAAGTCCAGAGCATCTCCAAGCTCCTCCTCCACCGCGATTCCGACGCCGCCGAGCACAGTCAACTGCTTCACCACCGGGGACTTGGCCACTTGGGGTGGAGCAGCGGGAGCCAACCGCCTCGGAAGCAAAGATCCTCCATGAAGGCTTCGAGGCCTGGAGGAAAAGCACCCTACACCGGCGAGCCGGTGAGAAGGGATGGAGCGGCAGCCCTACTGCCATGAAGACCAGCATCCAGGCGGATCCAAGCCGCCGACGAAGCGATGCTGATGAAGAGCTCCAAAGAAGATGGGGAGGCTGCCTTCCAGCCAAAGATGTTGACAGCCGAAGCGTCGTCGTTGAATATCCCCTGCGCGAAGCAGCATCCGCGCCACCGAGACCGATACATCGCCGTCGCCAGCGCACAGACACCAGCAGCCATGCTCTCCACCTTCTCCCCCCGCCACCACGGCCGGCCAGAGAAGGAGAGAGGAACCGCTGCCATGCCTGCAGCATAGCTCCAGCACGAGCCTTATTCGTGGAGGAGACGAAGGCACCACGCCACACTGCAGCAAGCTCCTTCCACCGGAGCACCACAACGAGCACCGCCGCCGCCAATCGCCAGATCTGACTCGCAAGATCTAGCAGATACCTCCCGGCATATCGCCACGACACGGCACAAAGCCAACACCTAGACCTACTAGAACTACTAGAACCTACATCTACAGAGGCACTGCTCCTCCGCCGCCTCCCACCGGCTACTCCGGCGAGAGGGGCTCGGGAGAGGCCAGAGCTCTCTCGCACGACTCTCAAAGCAGGTGAGGGGGGTGGGAAGGGGGCGATAGTACCTCCGACTCTTGCTCAAGCAAATGCCCAGGCTTGGAAGCAGTAGTAATGTGGAAGTAGAGTAGAAGGTTTTGTAATCACAGAGCCAGATTCGGCAAAAGCAAAGCGAACACACGTACGACATCATGTGGTCCTATTTTAGCTTCTTTGTACACCATTCTGAAATTCACAGAGCCAGGAAGGCGCGCTTCTTCTCGCACTGTAACAAGCTGTTAAATAGCAGGAAGAGTAAATGTTTGTTAGAGACGTTCTCTGCATGGCTATGCAGTGGCACAAAATAAGAGCAGTATTTACCTGCTACCAGTCTTAGTGTCAGCAGATATTGGAGATGTCTCATCTTTTATAACGCGATCTGTCTGAAGAGGTAGCACAGCTGTTTTAGAGTGAAATGCTTGTGGTTCTGGCTCCTCCTTTTTAACATCGAACGCCTGCAAGAAGAGAGGAAGTAAGTAGGTTATTTTGAAAACGCAGCGTTTGAAACGGCCATTATTGCGAGGAATTATAAGAAGGCAACGCCTTTGCTGCATCAACGAGTTTCTTATTTTCTTCACGTGCAGCATTCAGCTGCTGCTGTAGAGTCTCTGTTCACTCTTGAAATATGGTCACCCAGGATGATGTTGTCAGTAGCTTGCGATGGCACTCGGCCACTTTTGTTTCACACTTTGTAAGCTCGTTGTAACTAATATCGTCAATGAGAATGATATCTGCGTTATATAGGTACATTAGGGCAGCAAGCTTTGCTAACTCCAGAGCATCTTCCTCTGTCATTTTATAGTCTCCGAAGAATTTTCTCTGGTGTAATGCAGAGTGCTCCCCATTCGCTGGAACATCGATGCAAACCGAGCCAATAACTTGACCATTTCCGACGGTGCACGTCCTGGTGTCATGGATTTTCAGAGATAAGAGTTGCATAGCTTCTTCAAAGATCTTTTCCCTGGAAACGTACACACGGGCACGTAGCTTATGAAATCAAAATCAAAGAGGAGTATACTTAGGCACGTATCTGAACTGGACATTTTGGTCTAAAAGGGCCGGTATAATGAACATATGGAAAATAAAATGTATGTATCGCATACGTATTTTCTAAAGGATTATTTTGAAAGAAAGCTTTTATATTAAACTTAGCTGAAATGTATAATACAGATGGAAGAATCATGCCTTGAAAAGAATGGTGCGCAAACAGGCTACGAGTGACAATGCTATCAAGGGCAAACAAACATATGCAGGCATTGCTAGGCATGGGAAAGGATGTAGAAAGTCGATAATTAAGTAAGGAGTAACACAAGGATGTACGACGGGCTCACCAGACGATACGGAGCAGGGTCGGATTGGCCAGAATCATCCATAGGGCACCTAGGCCTGATAGGATTTCTTTGGCAGAGTGAACTGGAAAACAAAATTAAAGACAATGGTCAGTAAGATTATGGAGTCATAATTATTTGATTGGTAAGAAATTTTCCCAGACGAATCTGGGTTCCTCACGATTGCAATACACATATGAAAATCCTGCCACTGAATTAACACAAAAGGCCACAAAACAAAGTAAAAGATCAAAACCAACAAATTAGTATCTAAAAGAGAGCCATTAGTACAAGTTGCCTGAGAAATTATGAATCCTTTCTGATCTAGAATTTCCCAAGCTCGCTATGAAAGTAATAAACTTCGCGACCCTGCATCTTCTGCAGGGCAGTATAAAGTCTAACCAACTGCAGGCTAAAATCAAAGGCTTTGACAAGCCGAATCAGGAAACAAAGAAACCCTTGCATTTATTAGGAAAGCTGCAAAACTATTAACGGTAAAGGCCCTGGCAATTATCTTTAGAGGAAAATACTGATGTAGATTGCTTATATATGGGCTGAGTTTGTTATTTTCAACGGCCGTTGCAGAATAGGCATTGAACCATTTTCTATGGGATGATCAAGTAGAGATTCAATGGTTTGAGCAAGGTACAGTGCATGAGGTTATTTTTCAGCCATGTTATCAGAATTTCATAGAGCTTTTATCTGCATCAGATTTGACTGTTATAATAAATATGTTAAAGCTCCAATCCCCATACCATATTTTTATTTGGATGGTTAAAATGAAAATAGAGTAAAACCTGATGAGACAATCACCACCCTTCACTGTACTTTAACCCACTACAATTCTTTGCTTTACATACCTCCATATAACTATTTCGTGTTATTTTCTCTCCCTTTAGGTACTGGCTAATCTAACCTAGAACCACAGACAGACGATGGCCTAAAAAGGAAACGTAGATTAACTTAATCCTTATTATTTCTAGTCCGCGCAGAGGGGAAACAAGGAACAAACCTTTCGCACGGGCAGGACAGGCAACACAGACAAAGGACAACATTTTCAGAGAATTTGGATACAGATAGACCCGCAGAAGAAGTAGGACGACAACAGATGTAAAGACATTTGCAAACAACAGGAGCAACTACAGGCAGATGCGCACATACAAGAAGAGACCAGGGTCAGCGGATCGAACCATAGACGATACTAGCCGTACCAGGAACAACGAGAACCCCGAAGACACAGAAACGGAACCGCAAAACGACCTACATACAAGAACAAGCGGACAAAAGATCAGGAAAAATCGGAGCAACGGGCACACCTCTCCTCCCTCATCTTTCCCAGCGGGACGAACCGCAGGCGACCCAGCCTCAGCAGGAACAGCAGTGCGGTGACCCAGCATAACACTGCATGATATAGTACACTATAGTCGTTGACATAACACCAGTGAAACACCGTTCACTAGTATTACATCCCTCAGAGTAGTACAACAAAAACACAGCAGGTCCAAGACATGACTATAGGTTATAACTCAACTCTTTACACAAGATCCAGAGAATACTCTAGGTTAAAGAGAGAGAAAGAAACTTCTTACAAAGAAGAATCAGAACTAAACAACTCCAAATTATAATACTATTAAGACTAATATCTTAACTAATGGTCTGGCATTGCTGCTATTACAATACACTACAGAAATAGGTTCTATGGCTAGATATTCTATTCGTATCTAATCAGCAACTTCGTCTTCACTTGAGCTGATGTATATGTTGACTTTCTTGACTTTATTGAAGAGCTTTAGCTTTTGATGATGATTCCTGGAGCATGACTTGATGTAGACATCGTCTGTACTGGCTTTAGAACCTAGCAAGGGTTAATAAGATACTTTGAGTACGAGCGTACTCAGCAAGTTCACTAGAAAAGGAGTGTTTGATGCACTATCTACAGCCACAGACCATAGGTCGTAGGCAATGCAGGTTTTCGTAAACATTTTTTCAAAGGTTGCTTTTATTCTGAAAAGCTATGTCCGTCAGCCTTCACGGATTTACCAGAACTTTCATGAAGTTCCTTTCCCGCCGCGCTCGCAACTCCTTCCCGGAACAGGGAGTAACAAGTTACAGTTCTTACACTCTACAGATGTGCGTCACTTTACCCATAAGAGATCTTAGCTTTGTTGCATATCCGGGCCACGAACCCATTCACACTTCCTTGGTGTGAGGCCCAGACTAAGACCCAAGCCAATCACTGCCTTCTCCGCGACCCCGCATGTCTCTTTGGTGTACGCCAGCCCACCTATTGAATTACAGCAATGGCAGTACAGACCGTTCAGATGCCGGAACTATCATGGAACGTTGAGGGCTCCCACCCATATGCTGCATATCCTCTACGAATTACCATAAATAATATGCACGCTACGAGTGATAACAGCCACGACCCGCACATCCAGCTCCATGCGAGAGGGAAAAGATACAGCTGACTTCTCTGTCCTATTCCAAATCTCATGGTCAACGCGTAATATACGGCGCAAGAATCACTGGCGACAGTGGTTGTTAAGTTCTAGATAATATGTTCCTTTACCACCGGAACTCTTATAGTAGGTTATTACCTCATGGTAAATAACCTATATTCACATTATTATGAAAATAGTGTTTTCTGACCTTTTTCAAATGCAGGTGATGACAACACTGGATTTGCAAAATACTTTACAGAAAATAATCAAAGGACATGAGCAAGTGTGAACTTGCCTTTTGTGATTGCAATATTATGCACTCATGGTCTTCGAGATAATATAAAAGATCCAACATCTGAAATCAGCATCATTGGTCCGGTAAGGACTAATGTTTAAAGAAGCAAGATGCTATTATGCATAAGTAATGTAATGCAAGTTGATAAACGCGAATCTCGAGAATAACATTGTTCTAGGGTTTTGGATACTAGAAAGGGTTTCTTTGGAGTGTGTTGCCCTTTTGGATTAAGTTTCATACATGTGCTTCTTATTAAGGCTTGTGAGTGTGTGTGAAACAATATGTACACATAATGGCATATAACAATAAGATATACTAATAAGATGTGTTACTCAAGGACTGTTTATATGAGAATTATCTTATCTTTAAGTTTTACTTCGCAATTAATGGTATTTATAAAGAACTTAAGTATTAACAATCTTATTATACAAGTAAATTATAAAGTAATGTGATTGTGATTAGTTGTCATTTGTTATTCTGAAGTGGTAAAAAGAATAAAATTTGAAGAAAAGATTTCCTTACCAAGGTTTAAACAACATTTGTGGTTGATTAAATATGGTTGATGTTGTTTGTGTTTGAATAGTTGGGACTTGAGATGCTTTACCACTTATTTATAACAGACCAAAGTTAACTATAAAGCACATAACAGGGTTTTAGCATTATACTTAAAGCTTGGTAACTATAAGTAACTTTAAGAATGTAGATATACTTAGGGTGTATTACTTATGATACTTGTATCTTGTTTACTTTATATTGTTTCCTTAGAGTTACTTGAGAATGGTATTACTTTTATTTGGTAGTGGTTTCTTTACATTATAAATGTATTAAGGGATTTATCTCCCAATAAGGGTGTGGTTCAGGTTTGTGAATAAATAAACAATATTATTTACTACTTATGAATTCACTTATAGTGTTTTGATTTGTTTATAATCTTGTGGTTAAAGTAAAGGAATAGGTTTTATTTCACTACAAATTATTCTTTGAGATTTTATATTAAATAAGAATCCTTTTATAAAATAATCTGTATTTATGGTTGAAGGATAATTTAATAAAATTATATTTAAAATGTGTTGGACTAATTTTGTAGGGGTTCGTAGCATGGAAAACAAAAATTTTCTAACGCATACAAACAAACAAGCCAAGATCTATCTACTAGATTGTAGCAACGAGTCGATGGAATAACTCACCCTCGAAGATTCCAAAGTGTTTAACGAGAGCAGATTCTCGTGGGTGATGTAGTCGTACTCTTTCCGATCTCAAGATCGCGTAGACGATCCTTCCGGCGCCACGTTCCAGCAGCGCTCCCGCAGTCGGTCACACGTTCGGTACTCGACGAAGACCTTCCTCTCCCTTGTTCCAGCAGGCAGCGGAGGTTGTAGCACTCTCCTCGCGATTCCGGCAGCACAACGGCGTGGTACCGGAAGTAGAGGGGAAATCCCGCAGGGCTTCGCCTTAAGCCGGTGCGAGTATGGTGGAGCTTATGAGAGAGGCTATTAGTGGTCTAGTAATTAGACACACCAATTAGAAGGCTCTAAACCAATTAGAAGGCTCTAAACCGAATAGCTCTAAACCGGGGTCTAGATCTAGGGTTTAGTTTAGAGGATAGGAAACTTGTGTGTCTAGGAGGGGAGGCCCTGCCCCTCCCTTTATAGGTGGGAGGGCCGGCGGCCAAGGGGAGGAGTCCCTCCCCAAGTCGGCCTTGGGAGGCGCGCCGGCCAAGGAGACTCCTCCCCCAAGTCGGTCTCCACCTCCTCCTCTTTTCCCACTTCCCAAAACTGCCGTTTGACTTTCAAACTAGCCGTTTGACTTTTCAATTTAGGATTTAAATAAATCCTTTATTTGGGACAGCAAGAACACTTAGTACATGATGCAATCATTCCAATATGTAATGACACATTCATGTACCCCTTCCCCCCCGGAGTGCCGGACAATCCGGAACCTTCTAGAACATTCCCGATGAAAACACCGGAATCATTCCCGAACTCCGAAACGGAACTTTCCTTATATGAATCTTATTCTCCGGACCATTCCGGATCACCTCGTGATATCCCGGATCCCATCCGAGACTCCGAACAACATTCGGTCTCTTTCTCATAACACCATAACTACTCAAACAACGTCGAATCCTTAAGTGTGTCTCCCTACGGTTCGTGAATTATGCGGACATGATCGAGACACTTCTCCGAACAATAACCAATAGAGGAATCTGGAAATTCATATGGCTCCCACATATTTCTACAATTACTTTGCGATCGAATGAACCACTTACATACGATACCAATTTCCCTTTGTCTCACGATATGTTACTTATCCGAGGTTATGATCGTCGGTATCTCTGCATACCTAGTTCAACCTCGTTACCGATAAGTACTCTTTTCTCGTTCCCGTGATATGTGATCCCTTGTGACCATGTCACATGCTTGCAAGCTAATTGGATGACATTCCACCGAGAGGGCCCAGAGTATATCTATCCGTCATGTGGATGGACAAATCCCACTCTTGATCCATGTGTTTCAACCAATACTTTCCGAACACTTAATGCCACCTTTATAGCCACCCAGTTACGGTGTGGTGTTTGATGTTATCAAAGCATCCATCCGGCAAAGGTGATATGCATGATCTCATGGTCGAAGGAATCAGGTTACTATGTATCAGAAAGCATATAGCAATTGAACTATTGAAATGACTTGATCTTTATGCTACGCTTATCTATAGGAGTATGTCCACCATATCATTCTCCTAACGATATGATCTTGTTGTTGATAACATCTCAATGTTCATGATATGGAAACCACAATCATTTAATCAACCAACAAGCTAGTGAAGTATAGAGGCTATACTAGGGACTTCAATTTAAGTTTACAATTCACACAAGTATTAATGTTTCCTTGTTAATACTATTATAGCATGAATATAAACATTTATCATAAACACAAAGATATAATAATAACTATATTTATTATTGCCTCTAGGGCATATCTCCAACAGTCTCCCACTTGCACTAGAGTCATCTAATCTAGATTACATGGTAATATACCGAACACCCATGGCAGTTTGGTGTTGGTCATGTTTTGCCCTCGGGAGAGGTTTAGTCAACGGATCCGCCACATTCAGATCTGTGTGTACTTTGCAAATCTTTATATCCCCATCCTGGATATGTTCTCGAATAGCGTGAAAACGTAGCTTGATATGCTTCAGCTTCTTGTGTGACCTTGGTTCTTGCGCATTGGCTATGGCGCCCATGTTATCACAGTAGATAGACATTGGGTCCAGCGCACTAGGAACCACACCCAGCTCTGTAATGAACTCTTTCATCCATATCGCTTCTTGTGAAGCCTCCGAAGCAGCCATGTATTCCGATTCAGTTGAAGATCTCGCCACAACGCTTTGCTTTGCACTCCTCCAGCTAACTGCTGCACCATTCAAAATAAATACGTATCCAGATTGTGATTTAGAATCATCTGGATCGGTGTTCCAACTAGCATCGGTGTAACCATTAACAACGAGCTGTTCATCACCTCCATAAGAAAGAACCATATCCTTAGTTCTTCTCAAGTACTTAAGGATGTTTTTGACCGCTGTCCAATGATCCACTCCTGGATCACTTTGATATCTGCTAGTTAGACTAACAGCATATGCGATGTCGGGTCTAGTACATAGCATGGCATACATTAGAGATCCTATGGCTGAGGCATAGGGAGTCTTACTCATCCTTTCTCTATCTTCTGCCGATGTCGGACTTTGAGTTTTACTCAAGGTCTTATTGGGCAACATGGGCAAGAACCCTTTCTTGCTTTCTTCCATTCCAAACTTCTTTAGAACTTTGTCCAAATATGTACTCTGTGACAATGATATTTGGCGTTTCGATCTATCTCTATAAATCTTTATGCCTAATATGTAAGCTGCTTCGCCAAGATCCTTCATTGAAAAACTATTATTCAAATATTCCTTGACACTATTAAGAAGGTCTACATCATTCCCAATCAACAATATGTCATCCACATACAGTATTAAGAATGCTACAGAGCTCCCACTCACTTTCTTGTAAATACAAGCTTCTCCATAAGTTTGTATAAAACCAAAACTTTTGATTACCTTATCAAAACGTTGATTCCAACTTCGGGATGCTTGCTTCAATCCATAGATGGACCGTTGAAGCTTGCATACCTTGTTAGCATCTTTAGGATCGACAAAACCTTTGGGTTGTATCATATACAACTCTTCATCAATGTCTCCATTGAGGAATGCTGTTTTGACATCCATCTGCCATATCTCATAATCATAATATGCAGCGATTGCTAACATAATCCTCACAGACTTTAGCTTCGCTACCGGTGAGAAAGTCTCATCGTAGTCAACTCCTTGAATTTGTCGAAACCCTTTTGCGACAAGTCGAGCTTTATAGACAGTAACATTACCATCAGCATCTGTTTTCTTCTTGAAAATCCATTTGTTCTCGACAGCCTTCCGGCCATCCGGTAAGTCCACCAAAGTCCATACTTGGTTTTCGTACATGGATCCAATCTCGGATTTCATGGCTTCTTGCCATTTATTGGAATCTGGGCTCATTATCGCTTCCTCATATGTCTCGGGGTCATCGGTGTTGTCCACCAACATGACATTCATAACGGAATCATACCAATCTGGAGTGGTACGAGTTCTCGTTGACCTTCGAGGCTCTGTAGTAACTTCAACCGAAGTTTCATGATCACCATCATTAGCTTCCTCTCTTATTGGTGCAGGCACCACAGGAACTTCTTCCGGTGCTGCGCTACTCGCAATTTCGAGAGAAGGTTCGACAACCTCGTCGAGTTCTACTTTCCTTCCAGTCACTTCTTTCGAGAGAAATTCCTTCTCTAGAAAGGATCCATTCTTGGCAACGAAGATTTTGCCTTCGGATCTATGATAGAAGGTATACCCAATAGTTTCCTTCGGATATCCTATGAAGACGCATTTTTCCGCTTTGGGTTCAAGCTTGTCCGGCTGTAACTTCTTTACATAGGCTTTGCATCCCCAAACTTTAAGGAACGACAATTTAGGTTTCTTCCCAAACCATAATTCATACGGTGTCGTTTCAACGGATTTAGACGGTGCCCTATTTTAAAGTGAATGCGGCTGTTTCTAATGCATAACCCCAAAATGATAGTGGTAAATCTGTAAGTGACATCATAGAACGAACCATATCTAAGAGAGTTCGATTACGACGTTCAGACACACCATTACGCTGTGGTGTTCCCGGCGGTGTCAATTGTGAAAGTATTCCGCATTTCTTCAAATGCTCGCCAAACTCGTAACTTAGATATTCACCTCCACGATCAGAACGTAGAAATTTAATCTTCTTGTTACGTTGATTCTCTACCTCACTTTGAAACTCCTTAAACTTCTCGAAAGTTTCGGACTTATGTTTCATGAATTAGATATACCCATATCTACTCAAATCATCCGTGAAGGTAAGAACATAACGATAACCACCGCGCGATGCTACACTCATTGGACCACACACATCGGTATGTATGATTTCCAATAAGTCCGTAGCTCGCTCCATCATACCAGAAAATGGAGTCTTAGTCATTTTACCCATCAGACATGCTTCGCATCTTTCAAGTGATTCAAAATCAAGTGATTCAAGAAGTCCATCGGAATGGAGTTTCTTCATACGTTTCACTCCAATGTGACCAAGACGACAGTGCCACATATAGGTCAAATTATCGCTTGATTTCAAACGTTTAGCTTCAATATTGTTGATATGTGTATTTCCACTATCGAGATTCAACAAGAATAGACCATCTATCAAAGGTGCATGTGCGTAAAACATATTACTCATATAAATCGAACAACCATTATTCTCGGATTTAAACAAGTAACCGTCTCGCAATAAACAAGATCCTGATATAATGTTCATGCTCAACGCAGGCACCAAATAACAATTATTTAAGTATAAAACTAATCCCGATGGTAGATGAAGAGGTAGTGTGCCGACCGCGATCACATCAACCTTTGATCCGTTTCCCACGCGCATCGTCACCTCGTTCTTCGCTAGCTTCCGTTTATTCTGCAGCACCTGTTTCGAGTCACAAATATGAGCAACCGAACCAGTATCAAATACCCAGGCACTACTACGAATACTAGTGAGATACACATCAATAACATGTATATCAGATATACCTTTCTTCTTGATGTTGCCGTTCTTCAAATCCGCCAAGTACTTTGGGCAATTCCGCTTCCAGTGACCTTCTCCCTTGCAGTAAAAGCACTCAGTATCAGGCTTTGGTCCAGCCTTGGTTTTCTTCGTCGGCGTGGTAACTTTCTTACCACCCTTCTTGAAGTGTCCCTTTTGCTTAGACTTGCCCTTCTTGAATTTGGTGGTCTTATTGACCATCAACACTTGGTGCTCTTTCTTGATCTCCACTTCTGCAGACTTTAACATAGCAAATAGTTCTGGCAACTCTTTGTTCATGTTCTGCATGTTGTAGTTCATCACAAAGTTCCTGTAACTTGGTGGTAGTGATTGGAGGACACGGTAAATCCCCAAAGCATTAGGAATCACTATACCCAAGCTTTGAAGTTTGTTTGCGTGCCCAGACATCTTAAGCACATGCTCAGTGACGGAGCTGCCTTCTTCCATCTTGCAGTTAAAGAACTTTTCAGAAGCCTCATAGCTTTCAATTGCCGCATGAGTCTCAAAAATTAATTTGAGATCCTCGACAATATCATATGGGTCTGACTCTTCAAACCTTTTCTGAAGCTCCGATTCCAAACCATACAAGATAGCACACTGAACTATGGAGTACTGATTCTTCCGAGCAAGGTAAACATTCTTTACTTCATCGGGAGCATCAGCTGCAGGTGGGTCACCCAGCGGTGCATCCAGCACATAGGTCAAATTACCAGCTGTGAGGACAATCCTCAAATTGCGGAACCAATCCGCGAAGTTGCTTCCATTGTTTTTCAACTTTTCTTTCTCTAGGAACGCATTAAAATTGATGGTAGGGGCTGCCATTGATCTACAACATATTTGCAATAGTTTAGACTAAGTTTATGACAAATTGAGTTCAAATTAATTAATGAAATTAAACTAGGTGAACTCCCACTCAAAACAACATCCCTCACATTGTTTTAGTGATCACACGAACCAAATCCACTACATCAACACCGATCATCACGAGAGCTGATATAGTTTTAATGGCGAACAATCATCATGTTCATCATATCTACTATATGATTCATGCTTTGCCTTTCGGCGATCCGTGTTCCTGAGGCCATGTCTGTACATGCTAGGCTCGTCAAGATCAAACCTTAGCTACCGCATAAGCAAATCTGGCTTGCTTACGTTGTATTCACCCGCGGAATCAAAGACACCCGATCATCACGTGGTGCTTCGAAGCAGCAAGCTTTGGCAACGGTGCATACTAAGGGTGAACACTTTAGAACTTGAAATTTATGTGCATGAGGGATCATCTTATAATGCTACCGTCGTCCACTAAGCAATACAAGATGCATAAAGGATTAACATCACATGCAATTCATAATATGTGATATGATATGGCCTTTCTTCTTTGTGCTTCCGATCTCCATCTTCAAGCACGAACATGATCTCCATCATCACCGGCATAGCATCAAGGTCAATGACGCTTCTTCATGGTTGTCGTCCGCCAGCTTCAACTATTACAACTATTTTGAATAGACACGCAGGTCTTAACAGAAATTAAAGACAACCATATGGCTCCTGCCGGTTGCCAACTTACAATAAGGAACATTGCATACATCAAATATAATCACAATCATGGCCATATCACATCACTGCACACCCCTGCAAAACAAAGTTAGACGCTTCTACTTTCTTTGCATATTTTACGTGGTTTGGGGCTTTCCATAAGTGTCGTTCTAACTTACGAACAAGAACCACAACATTGATACTAGCATTGTTGATCACCCGTTGTAAATTGGATCTTAACTATGCTAGGAGAAACAGGCACCCGCAAAGCCACTTATGCAATACAAGTTGCATGTCAAACGTGGAGCAAGTCTCATGAACGATGTCATGTAAGGTTAGCCCGGGCCGCTTCATCCCAACATACCGCAAGATGCAAAGTACACAAAAAGCAATCTACAATAAAAGCATCAACGCCCACAATGACCATTGTGTTCTACTCGTGCAACAGATCTACATATAGACACGGCTCTGATACCACTGTAGGGGTTCGTAGCATGGAAAACAAAAATTTTCTAACGCATACAAACAAACAAGCCAAGATCTATCTACTAGATTGTAGCAACGAGTCGATGGAATAACTCACCCTCGAAGATTCCAAAGTGTTTAACGAGAGCAGATTCTCGTGGGTGATGTAGTCGTACTCTTTCCGATCTCAAGATCGCGTAGACGATCCTTCCGGCGCCACGTTCCAGCAGCGCTCCCGCAGTCGGTCACACGTTCGGTACTCGACGAAGACCTTCCTCTCCCTTGTTCCAGCAGGCAGCGGAGGTTGTAGCACTCTCCTCGCGATTCCGGCAGCACAACGGCGTGGTACCGGAAGTAGAGGGGAAATCCCGCAGGGCTTCGCCTTAAGCCGGTGCGAGTATGGTGGAGCTTATGAGAGAGGCTATTAGTGGTCTAGTAATTAGACACACCAATTAGAAGGCTCTAAACCAATTAGAAGGCTCTAAACCGAATAGCTCTAAACCGGGGTCTAGATCTAGGGTTTAGTTTAGAGGATAGGAAACTTGTGTGTCTAGGAGGGGAGGCCCTGCCCCTCCCTTTATAGGTGGGAGGGCCGGCGGCCAAGGGGAGGAGTCCCTCCCCAAGTCGGCCTTGGGAGGCGCGCCGGCCAAGGAGACTCCTCCCCCAAGTCGGTCTCCACCTCCTCCTCTTTTCCCACTTCCCAAAACTGCCGTTTGACTTTCAAACTAGCCGTTTGACTTTTCAATTTAGGATTTAAATAAATCCTTTATTTGGGACAGCAAGAACACTTAGTACATGATGCAATCATTCCAATATGTAATGACACATTCATGTACCCCTTCCCCCCGGAGTGCCGGACAATCCGGAACCTTCTAGAACATTCCCGATGAAAACACCGGAATCATTCCCGAACTCCGAAACGGAACTTTCCTTATATGAATCTTATTCTCCGGACCATTCCGGATCACCTCGTGATATCCCGGATCCCATCCGAGACTCCGAACAACATTCGGTCTCTTTCTCATAACACCATAACTACTCAAACAACGTCGAATCCTTAAGTGTGTCTCCCTACGGTTCGTGAATTATGCGGACATGATCGAGACACTTCTCCGAACAATAACCAATAGAGGAATCTGGAAATTCATATGGCTCCCACATATTTCTACGATTACTTTGCGATCGAATGAACCACTTACATACGATACCAATTTCCCTTTGTCTCACGATATGTTACTTATCCGAGGTTATGATCGTCGGTATCTCTGCATACCTAGTTCAACCTCGTTACCGATAAGTACTCTTTTCTCGTTCCCGTGATATGTGATCCCTTGTGACCATGTCACATGCTTGCAAGCTAATTGGATGACATTCCACCGAGAGGGCCCAGAGTATATCTATCCGTCATGTGGATGGACAAATCCCACTCTTGATCCATGTGTTTCAACCAATACTTTCCGAACACTTAATGCCACCTTTATAGCCACCCAGTTACGGTGTGGTGTTTGATGTTATCAAAGCATCCATCCGGCAAAGGTGATATGCATGATCTCATGGTCGAAGGAATCAGGTTACTATGTATCAGAAAGCATATAGCAATTGAACTATTGAAATGACTTGATCTTTATGCTACGCTTATCTATAGGAGTATGTCCACCATATCATTCTCCTAACGATATGATCTTGTTGTTGATAACATCTCAATGTTCATGATATGGAAACCACAATCATTTAATCAACCAACAAGCTAGTGAAGTATAGAGGCTATACTAGGGACTTCAATTTAAGTTTACAATTCACACAAGTATTAATGTTTCCTTGTTAATACTATTATAGCATGAATATAAACATTTATCATAAACACAAAGATATAATAATAACTATATTTATTATTGCCTCTAGGGCATATCTCCAACAAATTTAACTTTAAATTATAAATATTCAAGACTAATACTATTTATTAGACTTTAATTAGTTAATTTTAGAATTATTAACAAATTTTATTTACCTTTATATGAATTATTAATTAAGGAAATAGGTTTAAATTCAAGTTATGAAAGTGTTTAACTTTTTATTTAACTCAAAAGTGTAATATCACATTTTTAACATGTAGTTATTATTTTTGTGATCATTTTGGTATATTACATTTATTTTTGTGATTTATAAATAATAAGATATGATTTTAATAAGGTTTATTACTTCATAAATACTTAATAAATATTAAATATTTAATTAAGAGGAATAATAATGCATGATTATGGTTTTAAACTCTAATTCTTATTTTTCTAAGATTTTTAGTATTTTATTTATATTTTTAACATTTACCATTATTAAAATATTAATTATCAAAGTTTTATTACTTATAAAACCTTTATTAAATAATATTTATTTAAATAATCATCATAATAATATTTGATAATAGTTTTAAGTTGTAGATTTTATTTTTCTCAACATTTTCATATATTATATGTACTTTTTTGATTTATAAAACAAAAGTTATTGATTTAACAAGATTTAATCCCTTTATTTAATTTCTATAATATTAATATTTGAATTATATTGTTTTAATTATTTTCTAAACAGACATGAAACTTTTTACACCAGAGCTAAACTTACCCAGGGTCCCTGACCCGTGGGCCAGTTGCCACATGGCATACCTCATAGTAGCAAATGCATTTGTTAAAAACCGTTTCTATTCTTACTCCTAGACAATGACATATGGGCCATGGCCACGTCAGATGCCACATGGGCGTAGACGGAGTCAAACTCTAGACCAGGTCAGTGATGACGTCACCTCGTCGGATTTTGACGTCATCGCGCCAGAACTCGACGGCGCCGCCAGAATATGGCACGAGGATTCAATTGAAAGGGCGCGCTCGAAGCGGCTGGATGCGGTGGGTAAGATAGGGTGCTATCCCGACGCTCAAAACCATGGTGGTAACTCCGGCGAGTTGAAATACGGCGGTGCTCGTCGGCCTCACGATGAACTCTTGCTAGAGGATGAATTAGGAAACAATAATAGGTCTAGAGATGCGTGAATGTACCCTGAGTGTAGCTGCGTGATCGTTGTCAACGATGGTGAATGGAGATGGGCGCAGTTTCACGGATTCCGGCGATCACCGTGGAAAGGGAATTGAGAAATTCACTTCAATCCGAGCTCCACTTACTACAGTACTCCACCTGGAGGATCTCGGAGACACGAAGATCCTCCTCCACTACCCCACGATCCTCGAGGTGGCTTGTATCATCGGCTAGCCAGAGCTCACCGACAGTGACTTCGGGGTTGTGAAAGAAATTAGAGAGAGAGAGAGAGCGCGAGGAATGGTTAGTAGAAGGATTAGGGCATCGCCGTGTCGTTCTTATCCTCGCGGAGGCCTCGGTGGCGGCGTGACGTCGACGGTGGCATCAGGTGGTTGTCGACCCTCCAGCGAGCAGCTTGCCAAGGGAGGAAGATGACGGATTAGGCTTCCAAAAGGTATGCGGGCTTGGGCCGGAGGGGGCTGCAGCGAAGTGAGCGGCTCGTGGCTGCTGCGACCTGCGGGCGACGAATAGAGAGAAGAGGAAATGGGTTGTGGGCCAGGTTTAGTCTTTCCTCTGTTTTTTCCTAGTTTTATTCCTTTTTCATTTTCTGTTTGTTTTCTGGTTTGTAGTTTTATATTTGGTTTGAACTTTTCTTTTTGGAATTTTATTTGCTGAATACTTGCAGCAATAATAAAGTTATTAAAAATCCATTTGTGAACTTTTATTATGTATTGTGATATTTTCTTTATTTCCTATATATATATATATATATATATATTCTTTTCTATAACATTGTTTTCACTTTTATTTGGAGTAATTAAGTTTTAAAATGTTGAATAATATTCATAGGGTTTATTTATATGTATTTAATCACATAGTATAGGGTAGGATGATTTATAATATTGGATCCCCACTTATTCCATGCTCATATGGGATGAGTGGTTAGAGAAATGAATTAAAGACTTTGTCTAATGATTATAGATAGAATATTTATGAGATGTTGATGAGAAAACTTATTAGTAAGTTTAGAGTTCTGAATTGTAATTACTCACCCTAGGGTTTAAGGTACTTACTATACTTCTTTTCTTTTGTTGATGTGAATAAAGATTAATGGCTAAATATATTGTCTTTATGTTTGAGATCAGAATGATGTTATCTGGAATGTCTCATGAAAAGGATTTGGTAAAGATAACCCCTAAGCACATATGGTTATGATAATTAGAAATGATAAATATGTGCTTAAATGATTTGCTATAGGAAAATATTCCTATAAACCATTGTGGAAATAAAATGATTTATCCACAAATGAGATGGATGTTAAGTTTAGTTATAGATCTAGGGTTTAGTGGTTATCAAGAATTCCTATCTTCCATACTTCATAATTCTGGACTTCTGATTAAGGAATTCCTTTCCTAGATATATTACTTCTTTATATCCATCATCATGTGCTAACATGATGAGCTTTGCTTCATAAGGATATTCTTATCCACCTTTTATGCTTCTAACACCTCTTGTAATTCCAATGAGCTTGATTCTAAAGCATTTCTTAATCTTTTCATATTTATACTTGGGTATATTAACTACTCTGATGTTGATAATCCCCAATCCAACAAGTAGTTACTTCTAACTCCAATCATACTAGTCCTTAATCATCCTTCACTAATATCACTTCAATAGATGTATACATCAAATTCTACTTTACCTTAAGTGCTTAGTATTTCCCAAGAGGAAACTATTACTTATACAATCCAATGTTGCTCTAGTATCATCTTGATCATACTATTTGGTCTCTACTTAACTCCAGTATCTCATACTCCATCTTCACATTATATTAATGTGACTTGTCATGGCTTAACCTAGAATAACATATCTATACTAGGGTCCAATCATGTTCTATCCACCAATGTCACTCATACATGATATAAGCATTCAATCTTGGGGACTTAAACATGATCATTGTAATCCTTTGATCCTTTATGGTTTAGGTTTCCAGTTGGATAATCAAGGCTTCATCAATACAACATTACAATTGTATTATAATCATATTCTGTTTAGCTCTATTGGATTAAGAGATATAATTCATTGACTATACCTACTTGATCCAATAGGACTACTCCTGGTAGCTTATCTTTAGGCTTCATCCTTGTAATCTTCTTGGTTACCATATTGATTTGATTTCCTCCAATCACTCTCATCCTATAGATGACATATAAAACTAGCATCACTATTTACCTCTTCTGACTTCTTTCTTTATAAGCCTTAAGTGAATGCTATAATAAGGACAAGAGTTGATAGGTCAAGAATTAATAGGTTAAGAATTGGTGAATCAATAGTTGATTACTCAATATTGATGAACAACAAATATAAGGATAGAATTCAATAGAGATGATAAGGATTGGTGTGGAAATAAAGATATATGGTGAATGATCTTGACTTTGGTTTCTTTCCTACTCAATCTCACTAGAGAGTTAAAGTTAGGTAGTTCCATGATACTCATGGAATAAGTAGATAAGATTAAGATATAGTTGTTACCTTCTTATTACTTGTGTTATATCCTTAACTTGGTACTCATGAGTGATTATAATGAATACTATGATATGATCACTTAAGGATCAAATATAAATCATTAAGTAATGTATTAGGGTTTAATTTTATTACATTTGATCTACCCTTCTATCAAATCATGTTTACCCAAAATAAGGTTTTAGCAAAGGTCATATTGAAACTTATCGCAGTCAAATTGATGATCTACTTCCATTCCATCAAGTTAAGAGAAGCTTCAATCTCTTTGACAAGTTTTTATTTAAAAGCGCGAAAATTATTCAGATTTTCTATGCATGAATGCAATGCACACATCGGTGTTCAGCTTATTTCTGAGCTCTAATGCTGGGATGTTACAAGCAGCCTCCGAACGAAACCAACAGACCTGCAGAAACATCTGCAAGCAAGGAAAAATTAGATTAGGAAAATCAAAGGAATAAGCAAACCGCTCCCCCTCACCCGTCGTTCCCTACCCGGTCAAATCCCTCGCCCCAACCGAACCTCCTCGAGCGCAGCCGCTTGCCTAGCCTAAGCCCACTCCCCCACCCTATTCCCGAACACCCCTCGAAAAAACAGCCGGACAAAGTCCGAGCGAGGGCTCACCTCAGCACCTCAACCGAATGGGAATAGCATCGGAGATCCCATTGCAGTGGAGGCGAGCAGCAGAAGAAGCAGGAGTACGACAAAGGGGAAGACGAAATCGGGAGCAGAAGCAGGCGGCTGTAGTTGAGGTGCGAACGGGCAATGCGATTAGGCGAACGGAAAGGATCGCCGAGTCTAGGGAAAACATGGGAGAAGATGTTGGAGATATGCCCTAGAGGCAATAATAAATGTAGTTATTATTATATCTTTGTGTTTATGATAAATGTTTACATTCATGCTATAATAGTATTAACAAGGAAACATTAATACTTGTGTGATTTGTAAACTAAATTAGAGTCCCTAGTAAAGCCTCTTCATAATACTAGCTTGTTGATTAATAAATGATTGTGGTTTCCCTATCATGAACATTGAGATGTTATTAATAACAAGATCATATCATTAGGAGAATGGTATGGTGGACATACTCCTATAGATAAGCGTAGCATAAAGATCAAGTCATTTTAAATAGTTCAATTGCTATAAGCTTTCTGATACATAGTAACCTAATTCCTTCGACCATGAGATTATGCTTATCACCATCACTGGAAGGATGCTTTGATGACATCAAACACCACACCATAACTGGGTGGCTATAAAGGTGGCATTGAGTGTTCGGAAAGTATGGGTTGAGACACATGGATCAAGAGTGGGATTTGTCCATCCATATGACAGATAGATATACTCTGGGCCCTCTCGGTGGAATGTCATCCAATTAGCTTGCAAGCATGTGACTGGCTCACAAGGGATCACATACCATGGGAACGAGAAAAGAGTACTTATCAGTAACGAGGTTGAACTAGGTATACAGAGATACCGACGATGAAAACCTCGGATAAGTAAACTATCGTGAGACAAATGGAAATTGGTATCGTATGTAAGTGGTTCATTCGATCGCAAAGTAATCGTAGAAATATGTGGGAGCCATATGAATTTCCAGATTCCTTTATTGGTTATTGATCGGAGAAGTGTCTCGATCATGTCCGCATAATTCACGAACCATAGGGAGACACACTTAAGGATTCAATGTTGTTGAGTAGTTATGGAATGATGAGTAAGAGTCCGAATGTTGTTCGGAGTCTTGGATGGGATCCGGGATATCACGAGGAGATCCGGAATGGTCCGGAGAATAAGATTCATATCAGAAAAGTCCTGTTTCGGAGTTGGGGAATGATTCCGATGATTTCATCGGGAATGTTCTAGAAGGGTCTGGAAGGTCCGGCACTCCGGAGGGGAAGGGTACATGAATGTGTCATAATAATGTGGAATGGTTGCATCATGTACTAGGTATCATCGCTGAGCAAAATAAAGGGATAAATCAAATCCTAGTTTGAAAATTCAAACGCCAATTTGAAAAGTCAAACGGCAAGTTTGCTTGGTGGAGGAAGAGTAGGAAACCTACTTGGGGAGGAAGTCCTCCTCCCTCCACCGCCGGCCAAGGAGGCCGACTTGGGGGAGGACTCCCTCCCCCTTGGACACGCCCTCCCACCTATAAAAGGAGGGGAAGGGGTGCCCCTCTAGACCTACACCTCTCTCCACCAAAACCCTAACCCTAGCCGCCGGCCACCAAGTCGCCGCCGCCGCCCTAGGGTTTGCCCTAGCCGCCAAGTTGGGGCCCTCCCCAAGCCCTAGCCGCCGGCCTAGCCCTCTCTCCTTGGTGCCTCTAAATCCTATATCACCAAGGCCTCTCTCATAGTCCACCATACTCGCTCCGGCTTAAGGCGAAGCCCTACGAGATCTCCCCTCTACTTCCGGTACCACGCCATCGTGCTGCCGGAATCGCGAGGACAGTGCTACAACCTCCGATGCCTGCTGGAACAAGGGAGAGGAAGGTCTTCATCGAGTACCGAACGTGTGACCGACTGCGGAAGCGTTGTCGGAACGCAGCGCCGGAAGGATCGTCTACACGATCTTGAGATCGGCAAGAGTATGACTACATCACGCACGAGAATCTGCTCTCGTTAAACACTTTGGAATCTTCGAGGGTGAGTTCTTCTATCGACTCGTTGCTACAATCTAGTAGATATATCTTGGCTTGTTTGTTTGTATGCGGTAGATTTTTTTTGTTTTCCATGCTACGAACCCCTAGAGTGGTATCAGAGTCGTGTCTATATGTAGATCTGTTGCACGAGTAGAACACAATGGTCATTATGGGCGGTGGTTCTTTTATTATCAATTGCTTCTTGTGTACTTTGCATCTTGCGGTATGATGGGATGAAGCGGCCCAGGCTTACCTTACATGACATCGTTCATGAGACTTGCTCCACGCTCAACGTGCAACTTGTATTGCATAAGTGGCTTTGCGGGTGTCTGTCTCTCCCATCATAGTATAGATCCAATTTACAACGGGCACTTGATAGTTCAAACATAAACGTTGTGGTTCTTGTTCGTAAGTTAAAGCGACACTTATTGAAAGCCCCAAACCACGTAAAATATGCAAAAAAAATTAGAGGCGTCTAACTTTGTTTTGCAGGGGTGTGCTGTGATGTGATATGGCCATGATTGTGATTATATTTGATATATGCAATGATCCTTATTGTAAGTTGGCAACGGGCAGGAGCCATATGGTTGTCTTTAATTTCTGTTAAGACCCGCGTGTCTATTCAAAGTAGTTGTAATAGTTGAAGCTGGTGGACGACAACCATGGAACGACGTCATTGACCTTGATGCAATGCCGGTGATGATGGAGATCATGTTCGTGCTTGAAGATGGAGATCGGAAGCACAAAGAAGAAAGGCCATATCATATCACATATTATGAATTGCATGTGATGTTAATCCTTTATGCATCTTGTATTGCTTAGTTAATGACGGTAGCATCATAAGATGATCCCTCATGCACATAAATTTCAAGTTTTAAAGTGTTCATACTTAGTAAGCACCATTGCTAAAGCTTGTTGTTTCGAAGCACCATGTGATGATCGGGTGTGTTAGATTTTGCAAGTGTATACAACGTGAGCAAGCCAGATTTGCTCATGCGGAAGCTAAGGTTTGATCTTGACGAGCCTAGCATGTACAGACATGGTCTCGGAACACGGATCACCGAAAGGTAAAGCATGAATCATATAGTAGATATGATGAACATGTCGATTGTTCGCCATTGAAGCTACATCAACTCTCGTGATGATCGGTTTTGATGTGGTGGATTTGGTTCGTGTGATCACTAAAACAATGTGAGGGATGTTGTTTTGAGTGGGAGTTCACCTAGATTAATTTAACTATTAATTAGAACTCAGTTTGTCATAAAATTAGTCTAAACTATTGCAAATATGTTGTAGATCAATGGCGGCCCCTACCATCAGTTTTAATGCGTTCCTAGAGAAAGAAAAGTTGAAAAACAATGGAAGCAACTTTTCAGATTGGTTCCGCAATTTGAGGATTGTCCTCAATGCTGGTAATTTGACCTATGTGCTAGATGCACCGCTGGGTGACCCGCCTGCAGCTGATGCTACCGATGAAGTAAAGAATGTTTACCTCGCTCGGAAGAATCAGTACTCCACAGTTCAGTGTGCTATCTTGTATGGTTTGGAATCGAGCTTCAGAAAAGGTTTGAGAACCATGACCCACATGATATTGTCTGTGAACTCAAATTGATATTTGAGACTCACGCGGCAGTTGAGAGTTATGAGGCTTCTGAAAAGTTCTTTAACTGCAAGATGGAAGAGGGCAGCTCCGTCAGTGAGCATGTGCTTAAGATGTCTGGGCATGCAAACAAACTCCAAAGCTTGGGTATAGTGATTCCTAATGCTTTGGGGATTTACCGTGTCCTCCAATCACTACCACCAAGTTACAAGAACTTTGTGATGAACTACAATATGCAAAGCATGAACAAGCAGTTGCCAGAACTCTTCTCCATGTTAAAATCTGCAGAAGTGGAGATCAAGAAAGAGCACCAAGTGTTTATGGTCAATAAGACCACCAAATTCAAGAAAGGCAAGTCTAAGCAAAAGGGTAAATTCAAGAAGGGTGGTAAGAAAGTTGCCGCACCGGCGAAGAAGACCAAGGCTGGACCTAAGCCTGATACTGAGTGCTTTTACTGCAAGGGAGAAGGTCACTGGAAGCGGAATTGCCCAAAGTACTTGGCGGATTTAAAGAACGGCAACATCAAGAAGAAAGGTATATCCGATATACATGTTATTGATGTGTATCTCTCTAGTACTCGTAGTAGTGCCTGGTGTTGGAGATATGCCCAAGAGGCAATAATAAAGTGGTTATTATCATATCTTCACACTTATGATAAATGTTTACATACCATGCTATAATTGTATTAACCGGAAACATTAATACTTGTGTGATTTGTAAACTAAAATAAGAGTCCCTAGTAAAGCCTCTTGTTAAACTAGCTTGTTGGTTAATATATGATCATGGTTTCCTGATCATGAACATAGAGATGTTATTAACAACAGGATCATATCATTAGGAGAATGATGTGATGGACATACTCCTATAGATAAGCGTAGCATAAAGATCAAGTCATTTCAATAGTTCAATTGCTATATGCTTTCTGATACATAGTAACTTAATTCCTTCGACCATGAGATCATGCATATCACCTTTACCGGATGGATGCTTTGATGACATCAAACACCACACCGTAACTGGGTGGTTATAAAGGTGGCATTGAGTGTTCGGAAAGTATTGGTTGAGACACATGGATCAAGAGTGGGATTTGTCCATCCACATGACGGATAGATATACTCTGGGCCCTCTCGGTGGAATGTCATCCAATTAGCTTGCAAGCATGTGACTTGGTCACAAGGGATCACATATCACGGGAACGAGAAAAGAGTACTTATCAGTAACGAGGTTGAACAAGGTATGCAGAGATACCGACGATCATAACCTTGGATAAGTAACATATCGTGAGACAAAGGGAAATTGGTATCGTATGTAAGTGGTTCATTCGATCGCAAAGTAATCGTAGAAATATGTGGGAGCCATATGAATTTCCAGATTCCTCTATTGGTTATTGTTCGGAGAAGTGTCTCGATCATGTCCGCATAATTCACGAACCGTAGGGAGACACACTTAAGGATTCGACGTTGTTTGAGTAGTTATGGTATTATGAGAAAGAGACCGAATGTTGTTCGGAGTCTCGGATGGGATTCGGGATATCACGAGGTGATCCGGAATGGTCCGGAGAATAAGATTCATATAAGGAAAGTCCCGTTTCGGAGTTCGGGAATGATTCCGGTGTTTTCATCGGGAATGTTCTAGAAGGTTCCGGATTGTCCGGCACTCCGGGGGGGGGAGGGTACATGAGTG
The DNA here is from genome assembly GCA_916181665.1 of Avena sativa. NCBI lineage: Eukaryota > Viridiplantae > Streptophyta > Magnoliopsida > Poales > Poaceae > Avena > Avena sativa. The sequence continues at coordinate 32,477,463 of OV702285.1, read as the reverse complement.
TGTCATTGAATGATTGCATCATGTACTAAGTGTTCTTGCTGTTCCAAAAACATGAAAGTCAAATTGCCAGTTTGAAAGTCAAACGGCTAAAACAGGAAACTGTGGGAAACAGGAAACTGTGGGAAACAAGCAAGAGGAGTTGGAACCAACTTGGAGGAGGAGTCCCACTCCTCCAAGCCGGCGCCCAGCCCAAGGCCGACTTGGGGAGGGACTCCCCTCCCCTGGCCGCGCCTCCCCATCTATAAAAGGAGGGGCAGGGCTCCCCTCCTAGAACACACAAGTTCCTATCTTCTACCTCCGGTTTAGAGCCGTTTTGGTTTAGAGCTTCTAATTGCTTTAGCCAGCGGTTTAGAGCCTTCTAATTGGTTTAGAGCCTTCTAATTGGTGTGTATAATTACTAGACCACTAATAGCCTCTCTCATAAGCTCCACCATACTCGCACCGGCTTAAGGCGAAGCCCTGCGGGATTTCCCCTCTACTTCCGGTACCACGCCGTTGTGCTGCCGGAATCGCGAGGAGAGTGCTACAACCTCCGCTGCCTGCTGGAACAAGGGAGAGGAAGGTCTTCGTCGAGTACCGAACGTGTGACCGACTGCGGGAGCGCTGCCAGAACGTGGCGCCGGAAGGATCGTCTACGCGATCTTGAGATCGGAAGTGTATGACTACATCACCCACGAGAATCTGCTCTCGTTAACCGCTTTGGAATCTTCGAGGGTAAGTTATTCCATCGACTCGTTGCTACAATCTAGTAGATAGATCTTGGCTTGTTTGTTTGTATGCGATAGAAAAATTTTGTTTTCCATGCTACGAACCCCTACAGTGGTATCAGAGCCAGGTCTATATGTAGATCTGTTGCACGAGTAGAACACAATGGTCATTGTGGGCGTTGATGCTTTTATTGTCGATTGCCTTTTGTGTACTTTGCATCTTGCGGTATGTTGGGATGAAGCGGCCCGGGCTAACCTTACATGACATCGTTCATGAGACTTGCTCCACGCTTGACATGCAACTTGTATTGCATAAGTGGCTTTGCGGGTGCCTGTTTCTCCTAGCATAGTTAAGATCCAATTTACAACGGGTGATTAACAATACTAGTATCAATGTTGTGGTTCTTGTTCGTAAGTTAGAACGACACTTATTGAAAGCCCCAAACCACGTAAAATATGCAAAGAAAGTAGAGGCGTCTAACTTTGTTTTGCAGGGGTGTGCAGTGATGTGATATGGCCATGATTGTGATTATATATGATGTATGCAATGTTCCTTATTGTAAGTTGGCAACCGGCAGGAGCCATATGGTTGTCTTTAATTTCTGTTAAGACCCGCGTGTCTATTCAAAGTAGTTGTAATAGTTGAAGCCGGTGGACGACAACCATGGAGAAGCATCATTGACCTTGATGCAATGTCGGTGATGATGGAGATCATGTTCGTGCTAGAAGATGGAGATCGGAAGCACAAAGAAGAAAGGCCATATCATATCACATATTATGAATTGCATGTGATGTTAATCCTTTATGCATCTTGTATTGCTTAGTAGACGACGGTAGCATTATAAGATGATCCCTCATGCACATGAATTTCAAGTCATAAAGTGTTCACCCTTAGTCAGCACCGTTGCTAAAGCTTGTTGTTTCGAAGCACCACGTGATGATCGGGTGTGTTAGATTCCGCAAGTGTATACAACGTAAGCAAGCCAGATTTGCTTATGCGGTAACTAAGGTTTGATCTTGACGAGCCTAGCATGTACAGACATGGCCTCAGGAACACGGATTACCGAAAGGTAGAGCATGAGTCATATAGTAGATATGATGAACATGTTGATTGTTCGCCATTGAAGCTATATCAACTCTCGTGATGATCGGTTTTGATGTGGTGGATTTGGTTCGTGTGATCACTAAAACAATGTGAGGGATATTGTTTTGAGTGGGAGTTCACCTAGATTAATTTAATTATTGATTAGAACTCAATTTATCATAAACTAAATCAAAGTGAATTTGCATAGTTGTTGTAGTCATTGGCATCCGTTTACCACCTTGCGCTTAGTTATAATTGAGATGATAGAACTATAGAATTCTGGTTAATTACTTTACGAACTGGTATCGTATTGTTTTGAAGTGTTAATCTAAAGTCTAAAATTCCTATTGCAAACTTTCAGTAAGTTCCGGTTACTCCATAAAGTTTAATAATTAGTATTAAATCAAGAGTAACAATTCCAAGTGTTAGTATATAAGTATCATGTTTGTATCCATGATTCTTGATATTCAAAGGATTCTCTTAATATCATGGTTATCTAGGATCTGAAAGAGTTGTTTCAGAAACCATGATGTGTGGAAGATATTATGATATCTGAAACGAAGTTTTGGTTACAACATGATAGAGTATAATATGGCAAAGTTTATGTTCTCATATTTTGATGAGAATTTACAAAAAGGTTGGAGACACTTGTTGTCCTAATTCTCCAAAAGGTTTTTGGATAGCAACATTATACTCATAAATTCATCGTTACAAGCTAACAGTAGCTTGATCATGGACAATTCCATGATAAGGGTGAATATTTGATGTAGGTAAAATGTTTACTACACCAAGAGATTACTAAAGAAAGGAATTTGAAAGAACACCAAACATTTGATGATGGTGATCTACTTCAAAGTGCAAGTCCAAAGACATTGGTATTTAACTATACACGCTTTGGACTATGTGTCATATGTATGACTCCACTATTGATATTGATAGATTCTTTCAAACAGAAAAGGAAATATTGAAAGAGAATCTTATAAATATATGGCAGAAAAGAAAAGACTAGAATTGTTCAGTTTAAGTATATAGATGATATACATGTTGTGGCTATATTCTTTGCTTATTAAACAATGTGGTTCTTAAGTATTTGATACTGAATTTGTTGGTGTGAATCGTCATACGAAACAACAGAATTCATGAACTACAATGGCCTAAGTAACTAGCAAAAGAATATGTGATGATGTTCATCGAGAACAAATAAAGGGTTATTATGTTGCTCGTTAAAACATCAAAGCTTGCCTTCAAGATTTGTTTTATCAGGTATTATGAGAACAAAAGGGTTGTTCAAATAATTGCCGTAATCCATAAAAGATGGATGATTCACAAATCTCGTTGGAGAAAATCACATCCATAAAACTAGTGCTAAAAATGTCGAAAGACAAATTGATTAAAAGATCACTTAGGAAGTGACATCGCCGTTTAAATTATATTGGAAAGAAAACATGAAGAAATTCCATGTGGATGGAATTTTGGAGTCTTTTGATTTTGATCAAATAACGCTTGTGAAACTTTCCTAGAGATAATTAAAACTTCGTTCATAGGCCAAAAGGGAACGAATGACTAGCTAATTGGAACTTGTACATATTGTTGTACGAAGTCCATTATGTGTAGTCAAGAGCGATGGATTTCAACTTCATATGCTTTCTCCGAAAATTTGAGTGAATATATGAATATTTACTTAATAAGGATGAAGTGTGAAATATTTGAAGAGTTCAAAGACTTTCAAGATGAAGTGCAAAATCATTGTAATAAGAATATAAACAGTTTATGATAAAGATCATAAAGGAAGATATTTGAGTTACAGAGTTTAGCATAATACCTAAGATTTAAGGAATCGTTCCGTGGATTTGCATTTCCCGAAACACCATAAGAGTATGGAGCATTCGAGATATGTAATTAAACCTTGTTTGACATGGTAAGATCGAAAGGTGTAATTCATAAAACTGCCATTGTATTTTAAAGATTAAAAGCTTTAGAGATTACCGTTTTTCCACTGAAAAGAGCTTCATCATAATCCGTTGAAATGACACCATATGTTATGGTTTGGGATAAAACCCAAGTTGTCCTTTCTTAAACATTGGTATGCTATGCATAAGAAAGATGTTTGCAACCAAAGTCGGATGAACCTGTCTTTGTATGTTATTTCGAATAACTGTTAAGTAATCCTCCATAACATCGGAGACAAAAGTGTTTGTCACTTAAAACGTCAAGTTTCTTTGAGAAGGAATTTTTCGTGAAAAGTTAAGTGGGAGGACAATAGAACTTTGATAAGGTTAAAAGAACCTTAGCTATATGTGCAGAGTTGCGCAGCACCGAAAAGTGTTCCGGAGGCAGCAACAATGCTCATGGCTCACGTGCCTCAAAGGTTGTGGTCACGGAGATCTAAGTTCCTATTAAAACAAGTAGATCGGGTAAACAATCAAATACCAAGATTTGAGGGTTGAATCATTATTTGAGAATAATGAACTGACTACATACAAAGAAGCGATGATGGGCCCTGACTCCGTCAAATGGCTTGAAGCCATAAAATCCGTGATAGTTCCATACACGAGAAATCAAGTTTTGAACTTGAAGGACCCTCGAGAAAGGTGTAAGACCTTACAGTTGTGTCTGGATCTATAAAGAAATAGACATGGATGTTTTACATCTATGAAATAGTCGACATGTTGGGAAAGAGTTCACAACAATGTTCAAAGGTTGACTATGACAAGATTTGATCTTTCATAGTGATATTTAGTCTAGACGGATTAATGTAGCAACCACTACATATAATTTTGTTATATGGTAGTTGGATAAACAAAACAAGTTCTTCTAATAGAATCGTCACCTAGGACATGTGCATAACACGGTCCATAGGGTTTTGTTAATTCAAAGGATGCTAAAAAGCATATGCAAACTTCAATGGTTGAAGTAAGCATAGCGGAGTTGGAATCTTCACTGTGATGAAACTGTTAAAGGAGTTTAAAAGTTCATCAGAGACGATGGAGATGCTTGCATTTGCAAGAAATTAAGTGGGAGCGCTAAGACATGTTTCTAATACATTATGTGTAAGACATATTGTTGATTGGAAATAATGTATCTTTTATTAACACATATTAAGAATTTCATCCCGATGAAAGACTTAGGCAAAACCCAAATATTTGGCATCAATAGACGCTAATATGGTTATGCCAGAAGTACATAGACAAGATATTGAATGAGTTCAATATAGAAACTACAAGAGAGGTTCTTGTCACACAGAAAGGATTGAATAAGTTCAATGTTGATGATATATTCAAATGTATTGACATTTGGTAAAGTGAAACAAATAATCAAGTATAGATTGATACTTGATGTATGAAATCACAAAGAGTATTTATATCAATCATACTGTGATATGTACAAATCCAGATATGTCCTATGCTCTAAATGTTGTGAGCATATACCAGAGTGATTCGTAAGATGATCATTGGACAATAGTAAGGATATTCTTATGATCTTTTGGAAGAACTAAGAGTATAATATTTGTAGAAGTGACAAATAGATGGTTAGTTCATTGTAAAAGTACTACATTGATACTAGCTTTGTCACAAAGTACAAATTAAAGTTTATCTCAATCTAAACTAAGGGTGGCACAATATAATGGAAAGTGAGTTCCATAATGGATTTGGATGAGTTCCAAAGTTAAGACATTGTGACTGATACTACAACAAAAGGCTAAGTATATGACTGCTATTATAGCAGCAAAAGAGGGCATTTGTGTCAAGTAGTTTGTTATCAAACTAGGTGTAGTTCACAGTGGGATAATACTATGAAGATATGTTGTGCGACAATATTATCAACATGTTTTAACCCCAAAGAGCTAAAGGTCACACCGAAAGACCAAACTTATACAAAGCCATCTCATTAGAAGAATGAGTGATGCGTAGAGATGCAAATACATGCAATTACACACGGACCTGGAAGTGTCAGATCCGGAGATCAGTTGACCACTAGCAATCGTGTACACACAACACCGGAAAGCCATAGGTGTTGAATACACAAAGGTTTGAAACTAGATTATTGACTCTAGTGCAAGTGGGAGACTGTTGGAGATATGCCCAAGAGGCAATAATAAAGTGGTTATTATCATATCTTCACACTTATGATAAATGTTTACATACCATGCTATAATTGTATTAACCGGAAACATTAATACTTGTGTGATTTGTAAACTAAAATAAGAGTCCCTAGTAAAGCCTCTTGTTAAACTAGCTTGTTGGTTAATATATGATCATGGTTTCCTGATCATGAACATAGGGATGTTATTAACAACAGGATCATATCATTAGGAGAATGATGTGATGGACATACTCCTATAGATAAGCGTAGCATAAAGATCAAGTCATTTCAATAGTTCAATTGCTATATGCTTTCTGATACATAGTAACTTAATTCCTTCGACCATGAGATCATGCATATCACCTTTACCGGATGGATGCTTTGATGACATCAAACACCACACCGTAACTGGGTGGTTATAAAGGTGGCATTGAGTGTTCGGAAAGTATTGGTTGAGACACATGGATCAAGAGTGGGATTTGTCCATCCACATGACGGATAGATATACTCTGGGCCCTCTCGGTAGAATGTCATCCAATTAGCTTGCAAGCATGTGACTTGGTCACAAGGGATCACATATCACGGGAACGAGAAAAGAGTACTTATCAGTAACGAGGTTGAACAAGGTATGCAGAGATACCGACGATCATAACCTTGGATAAGTAACATATCGTGAGACAAAGGGAAATTGGTATCGTATGTAAGTGGTTCATTCGATCGCAAAGTAATCGTAGAAATATGTGGGAGCCATATGAATTTCCAGATTCCTCTATTGGTTATTGTTCGGAGAAGTGTCTCGATCATGTCCGCATAATTCACGAACCGTAGGGAGACACACTTAAGGATTCGACGTTGTTTGAGTAGTTATGGTATTATGAGAAAGAGACCGAATGTTGTTCGGAGTCTCGGATGGGATCCGGGATATCACGAGGTGATCCGGAATGGTCCGGAGAATAAGATTCATATAAGGAAAGTCCCGTTTCGGAGTTCGGGAATGATTCCGGTGTTTTCATCGGGAATGTTCTAGAAGGTTCCGGATTGTCCGGCACTCCGGGGGGGGGAGGGTACATGAGTGTGTCATTGAATGATTGCATCATGTACTAAGTGTTCTTGCTGTTCCAAAAACATGAAAGTCAAATTGCCAGTTTGAAAGTCAAACGGCTAAAACAGGAAACTGTGGGAAACAGGAAATTGTGGGAAACAAGCAAGAGGAGTTGGAACCAACTTGGAGGAGGAGTCCCACTCCTCCAAGCCGGCGCCCAGCCCAAGGCCGACTTGGGGAGGGACTCCCCTCCCCTGGCCGCGCCTCCCCATCTATAAAAGGAGGGGCAGGGCTCCCCTCCTAGAACACACAAGTTCCTATCTTCTACCTCCGGTTTAGAGCCGTTTTGGTTTAGAGCTTCTAATTGCTTTAGCCAGCGGTTTAGAGCCTTCTAATTGGTTTAGAGCCTTCTAATTGGTGTGTCTAATTACTAGACCACTAATAGCCTCTCTCATAAGCTCCACCATACTCGCACCGGCTTAAGGCGAAGCCCTGCGGGATTTCCCCTCTACTTCCGGTACCACGCCGTTGTGCTGCCGGAATCGCGAGGAGAGTGCTACAACCTCCGCTGCCTGCTGGAACAAGGGAGAGGAAGGTCTTCGTCGAGTACCGAACGTGTGACCGACTGCGGGAGCGCTGCCAGAACGTGGCGCCGGAAGGATCGTCTACGCGATCTTGAGATCGGAAGTGTACGACTACATCACCCACGAGAATCTGCTCTCGTTAACCGCTTTGGAATCTTCGAGGGTAAGTTATTCCATCGACTCGTTGCTACAATCTAGTAGATAGATCTTGGCTTGTTTGTTTGTATGCGATAGAAAAATTTTGTTTTCCATGCTACGAACCCCTACACCTGGGTATTTGATACTGGTTCGGTTGCTCATATTTGTAACTCGAAACAGGTGCTGCAGAATAAACGGAAGCTAGCGAAGAACGAGGTGACGATGCGCGTTGGAAATGGATCAAAGGTTGATGTAATCGCGGTCGACACGCTACCTCTTCATCTACCATCGGGATTAGTTTTATACTTAAATAATTATTATTTGGTGCCTGCGTTAAGCATGAACATTATATCGGGATCTTGTTTATTGCGAGACGGTTACTTGTTTAAGTCCGAGAATAATGGTTGCTCGATTTATATGAGTAATATGTTTTATGCACATGCAACTTTGATAGATGGTCTATTCTTATTGAATCTCGATAGTGGAAATACACATATTAATAACATTGAAGCTAAACGTTTGAAATTGAGCGATAACTCAACCTATATGTGGCATTGTTGTCTTGGTCATATTGGAGTGAAGCGTATGAAGAAACTCCATTCGATGGACTTCTTGAATCACTTGATTTCGAATCACTTGAAAGATGCGAAGCATGTCTGATGGGTAAAATGACTAAGACTCCATTTTCTGGTATGATGGAGCGAGCTACGGACTTGTTGGAAGTCATACATACCGATGTGTGTGGTCCAATGAGTGTAGCATCGCGTGGTGGTTATCGTTATGTTCTTACCTTCACGGATGACTTGAGTAGATATGGGTATATCTATTTCATGAAACATAAGTCCGAAACTTTCGAAAAGTTTAAGGAATTTCAAAGTGAGGTAGAGAATCAACGTAACAAGAAGATTAAATTTCTACGTTCTGATCGTGGAGGTGAATATCTAAGTTACGAGTTTGGCGAGCATTTGAAGTGCGTAATACTTTCACAATTGACACCGCCGGGAACACCACAGCGTAATGGTGTGCCCGAACGTCGTAATCGAACTCTCTTAGATATGGTTAGTTCTATGATGTCACTTACAGATTTACCGCTATCATTTTGGGGTTATGCATTAGAAACAGCCGCATTCACTTTAAATAGGGCACCATCTAAATCCGTTGAAATGACACCGTATGAATTATGGTTTGGGAAGAAACCTAGATTGTCGTTCCTTAAAGTTTGGGGTTGCGAAGCCTATGTAAAGAAGTTACAGCTGGACAAGCTTGAACCCAAAGCGGAAAAATGCGTCTTCATAGGATACCTGAAAGAAACTATTGGGTATACCTTCTATCATAGATCCGAGGGAAAAATCTTCGTTGCCAAGAATGGATCCTTTCTAGAGAAGGAATTTCTCTCGAAAGAAGTGACTGGAAGGAAAGTAGAACTCGACGAGGTTGTTGAACCTTCTCTCGAACTTGCGAGTAGCGCAACACCGAAAGTAGTTCCTGTGGCGCCTACGCCAATAAGAGAGGAAGCTAATGATGATGATCATGAAACTTCGGTTGAAGTTGCTACAGAACCTCGCAGGTCAACGAGAACTCGTACCACTCCTGATTGGTATGATCCCGTTATGAGTGTCATGTTGGTGGACAACACCGATGACCCTGCGACATATGAGGAAGCGATGATGAGCCTAGATTCCAATAAATGGCAAGATGACATGAAATCCGAGATTGGATCCATGTACGAAAACCAAGTATGGACTTTGGTGGACTTACCGGATGGCCGGAAGGCTGTCGAGAACAAATGGATTTTCAAGAAGAAAACAGATGCTGATGGTAATGTTACTGTCTATAAAGCTCGACTTGTCGCAAAAGGGTTTCGACAAATTCAAGGAGTTGACTACGATGAGACTTTCTCACCAGTAGCGAAGCTAAAGTCTGTGAGGATTTTGTTAGCAATCACTGCATATTACGATTATGAGATATGGCAGATGGATGTCAAAACAACATTTCTCAATGGAGACATTGATGAAGAGTTGTATATGATGCAACCCAAAGGTTTTGTCGATTCTAAAGATACTAACAAGGTATGCAAACTTCAACGGTCCATATATGGATTGAAGCAAGCATCCCGAAGTTGGAATCAACGTTTTGATAAAGTAATCAAAAGTTTTGGTTTTATACAAACTTATGGAGAAGCTTGTATTTACAAGAAAGTGAGTGGGAGCTCTGTAGTATTCTTAATACTATATGTAGATGACATATTGTTGATTGGGAATGATGTAGACCTTCTTAATAGTGTCAAAGAATATTTGCATAATAGTTTTTCAATGAAAGATCTTGGCGAAGCAGCTTACATAAAGATTTATAGAGATTTATAGGCATACAGATTTATAGAGATAGATAGAGACGCCTAATATCATTGTCACAAAGTACATATTTGGACAAAGTTCTAAAGATATTTAGAATGGAAGACAACAAGAAAGGGTTCTTGCCCATGTTGCCCAATACGACCTTGAGTAGAACTCAAAGTCCAGCAAGGGCAGAAGATAGAGAAAGAATTAGTAAGACTCTCTATGCCTCAGCCATAGGATCTCTAATGTATGACATGCTATATACTAGACCCAACATTGCATATTCTGTTAGTTTGACTAGCAGATATCAAAGTGATCCAGGAGTGGATCATTTGACAGCGGTCAAAAACATCCTTAAGTACTTGAGAAGAACTAAGGATATGGTTCTTTCTTATGGAGGTGATGAACAACTCGTTGTTAATGGTTACACCGATGCTAGTTGGAACACCGACCCGGATGATTCTAAATCACAATCTAGATACGTATTTACTTTGAATGGTGCAGCAGTTAGCTGGAGGAGTGCAAAGCAAAGCGTTGTGGCGAGATCTTCAACTGAATCGGAATACATAGTTGCTTCAGAGGCTTCACAAGAAGCGATATGGATGAAGGAGTTCATTACAGAGCTCGGTTTGGTTCCAAGTGCGCTGGACCCAATGTCTATCTACTGTGATAACATGGGCGCCATAGCCAATGCGCAAGAACCAAGGTCACACAAGAAGCTGAAGCACATCAAGCTACGTTTTCACGCTATTCGAGAACATGTCCAAGATGGTGACATAAAGATTTGCAAAGTACACACAGATCTGAACGTGGTGGATCCGTTGACTAAACCTCTCCCGAGGGCAAAACATGACCAACACCAAACTGCCATGGGTGTTCGGTATATTACCATGTAATTTAGATTAGTTGACTCTAGTGCAAGTGGGAGACTGTTGGAGATATGCCCTAGAGGCAATAATAAATGTAGTTATTATTATATCTTTGTGTTTATGATAAATGTTTACATTCATGCTATAATAGTATTAACAAGGAAACATTAATACTTGTGTGATTTGCAAACTAAATTAGAGTCCCTAGTAAAGTCTCTTCATAATACTAGCTTGTTGATTAATAAATGATTGTGGTTTCCCTATCATGAACATTGAGATGTTATTAATAACAAGATCATATCATTAGGAGAATGGTATGGTGGACATACTCCTATAGATAAGCGTAGCATAAAGATCAAGTCATTTTAAATAGTTCAATTGCTATAAACTTTCTGATACATAGTAACCTAATTCCTTCGACCATGAGATCATGCTTATCACCATCACTGGAAGGATGCTTTGATGACATCAAACTGTTGGAGATATGCCCAAGAGGCAATAATAAAGTGGTTATTATCATGTCTTCACACTTATGATAAATGTTTACATACCATGCTATAATTGTATTAACCGGAAACATTAATACTTGTGTGATTTGTAAACTAAAATAAGAGTCCCTAGTAAAGCCTCTTGTTAAACTAGCTTGTTGGTTAATATATGATCATTGTTTCCTGATCATGAACATAGAGATGTTATTAACAACAGGATCATATCGTTAGGAGAATGATGTGATGGACATACTCCTATAGATAAGCGTAGCATAAAGATCAAGTCATTTCAATAGTTCAATTGCTATATGCTTTCTGATACATAGTAACCTAATTCCTTCGACCATGAGATCATGCATATCACCTTTACTGGATGGATGCTTTGATGTCATCAAACACCACACCGTAACAGGGTGGCTATAAAAGTGGCATTGAGTGTTCGGAAAGTATTGGTTGAAACACATGGATCAAGAGTGGGATTTGTCCATCCATATGACGGATAGATATACTCTGGGCCCTCTCGGTGGAATGTCATCCAATTAGCTTGCAAGCATGTGACTGGGTCACAAGGGATCACATATCACGGGAACGAGAAAAGAGTACTTATCAGTAACGAGGTTGAACTAGGTATGCAGAGATACCGACGATCATAAACTTCGGATAAGTAAACTATCGTGAGACAAAGGGAAATTGGTATCGTATGTAAGTGGTTCATTCGATCGCAAAGTAATCGTAGAAATATGTGGGAGCCATATGAATTTCCAGATTCCTCTATTGGTTATTGTTCGGAGAAGTGTCTCGATCATGTCCGCATAATTCACGAACCGTAGGGAGACACACTTAAGGATTCGACGTTGTTTGAATAGTTATGGTATTATGAGAAAGAGACCGAATGTTGTTCGGAGTCTCGGATGGGATCCGGGATATCACGAGGTGATCCGGAATGGTCCGGAGAATAAGATTCATATAAGGAAAGTCCCGTTTCGGAGTTCGGGAATGATTCCGGTGTTTTCATCGGGTATGTTCTAGAAGGTTCCGGATTGTCCGGCACTCCGGGGGGGAAGGGGTACATGAATGTGTCATTACATATTGGAATGATTGCATCATGTACTAAGTGTTCTTGCTGTCCCAAATATAGGATTAAATTGAATCCTAAAACAGAAAAGTCAAATGTCCAGTTTGAAAGTCAAACGGCTAAAACAAGAAACTGTGGGAAACAAGCAAGAGGAGTTGGAATCAACTTGGAGGAGGAGTTGGACTCCTCCAGGCCAGCGCCCAGCCCAAGGCCGAGTTGGGGAGGGACTCCCTCCCTCCCCTGGCGCGCCAGCCCCCTCCCATCTATATAAGGAGGGGCAGGGCTCCCCTCCTAGACACACAAGTTTCCTATCCTCTAAACTAAACCCTAGATCTAGACCCCGGTTTAGAGCTATTCGGTTTAGAGCCTTCTAATTGGTTTAGAGCCCTCTAATTGGTGTGTCTAATTACTAGACCACTAATAGCCTCTCTCATAAGCTCCACCATACTCGCACCGGCTTAAGGCGAAGCCCTGCGGGATTTCCCCTCTACTTCCGGTACCACGCCGTTGTGCTGCCGGAATCGCGAGGAGAGTGCTACAACCTCCGCTGCCTGCTGGAACAAGGGAGAGGAAGGTCTTCGTCGAGTACCGAACGTGTGACCGACTGCGGGAGCGCTGCTGGAACGTGGCGCCGGAAGGATCGTCTACGCGATCTTGAGATCGGAAAGAGTACGACTACATCACCCACGAGAATCTGCTCTCGTTAAACACTTTGGAATCTTCGAGGGTGAGTTATTCCATCGACTCGTTGCTACAATCTAGTAGATAGATCTTGGCTTGTTTGTTTGTATGCGATAGAAAATTTTGTTTTCCATGCTACGAACCCCAACAGTGGTATCAGAGCCAGGTCTATATGTAGATCTGTTGCACGAGTAGAACACAATGGTCATTGTGGGCGTTGATGCTTTTATTGTAGATTGCTTTTTGTGTACTTTGCATCTTGCGGTATGTTGGGATGAAGCGGCCCGGGCTGACCTTACATGACATCGTTCATGAGACTTGCTCCACGCTTGACATGCAACTTGTATTGCATAAGTGGCTTTGCGGGTGCCTGTTTCTCCTAGCATAGTTAAGATCCAATTTACAACGGGTAATCAACAATGCTAGTATCAATGTTGTGGTTCTTGTTCGTAAGTTAGAATGACACTTATTGAAAGCCCCAAACCACGTAAAATATGCAAAGAAAGTAGAGGCGTCTAACTTTGTTTTGCAGGGGTGTGCAGTGATGTGATATGGCCATGATTGTGATTATATTTGATGTATGCAATGTTCCTTATTGTAAGTTGGCAACCGGCAGGAGCCATATGGTTGTCTTTAATTTCTGTTAAGACCTGCGTGTCTATTCAAAATAGTTGTAATAGTTGAAGCTGGTGGACGACAACCATGAAGAAGCGTCATTGACCTTGATGCTATGCCGGTGATGATGGAGATCATGTTCGTGCTTGAAGATGGAGATCGGAAGCACAAAGAAGAAAGGCCATATCATATCACATATTATGAATTGCATGTGATGTTAATCCTTTATGCATCTTGTATTGCTTAGTGGACGACGGTAGCATTATAAGATGATCCCTCATGCACATAAATTTCAAGTTCTAAAGTGTTCACCCTTAGTATGCACCGTTGCCAAAGCTTGCTGCTTCAAAGCACCACGTGATGATCGGGTGTCTTTGATTCCGCGGGTGAATACAACGTAAGCAAGCCAGATTTGCTTATGCGGTAACTAAGGTTTGATCTTGACGAGCCTAGCATGTACAGACATGGCCTCAGGAACACGGATCACCGAAAGGTAAAGCATGAATCATATAGTAGATATGATGAACATGTCGATTGTTCGCCATTGAAACTATATCAACTCTCGTGATGATCGGTTTTGATGTGGTGGATTTGGTTCGTGTGATCACTAAAACAATGTGAGGGATATTGTTTTGAGTGGGAGTTCACCTAGATTAATTTAATTATTAATTAGAACTCAATTTATCATAAACTAAATCAAAGTGAATTTGCATAGTTGTTGTAGTCATTGGCATCCGTTTACCACCTTGCGCTTAGTTATAATTGAGATAATAGAACTATAGAATTCTGGTTAGTTACTTTACGAACTGGTATCGTATTGTTTTGAAGTGTTAATCTAAAGTTTAAAAGTCCTATTGCAAACTTTCAGTAAGTTCCGGTTACTCCATGAAGTTTAATAATTGGTATTAAAACAAGAGTAACAATTCCAATGTTAGTATATAAGTATCATGTTTGTCTCCATGATTCTTGATATTCAAAGGATTCTCTTAATATCAAGGTTATCTAGGATCTGAAAGAGTTGTTTCAGAAACCATGATGTGTGGAAGATATTGTGATATCTGAAACGAAGTATTGGTTACAACATGATAGAGTATAATATGGCAAAAGTCATGTTCTCATATTTGATGAGAATTTGCAAAAGGTTGGAGACACTAGTTGTCCTAATCGTCCAAAAGGATTTGGAGAGCAACATTATACTCATGATTCACCGTTATAAGCTAAAAGTAGCTTGATCATGGATAAATCCATGATGAGGGTGAATATTTGATGTAGGTAAAATGTTTACTACACTAAGAGATTACTAAAGAAAGGAATTTGAAAGAACACCAAACATTTGATGATGGTGATCTACTTCAAAGTGCAAGTCCAAAGACATTGGTATTTAACTATACACGCTTTGGATTATGTGTCATATGTATGACTCCACTATTCATGTTGATAGATTCTTTCAAACTGAAAAGGAAATACTGAAAGAGAATCTCATAAATATATGGCAGAAAAGAAAAGACTAGAATCGTTCAGTTTAAGTATATAGATGATATACATGTTATGGCTATATTCTTTGCTTGTTAAACAATGTGGTTCTTAAGTATTTGATACTGAATTTGTTGGTGTGAATCGTCATACGAAACAACACAATTCATGAACTACAATGGCCTAAGTAACTAGCAAAAGAATATGTGATGATGTTCATCGAGAACAAAATAAAGGGTTATTGTGTTGCTTGTTAAACATCAAAGCTTGCCTTCAAGATTTGTTTTATCAGGTATTATGAGAACAAAAGGGTTGTTCAAATAATTGCCGTAATCCATAAAAGATGGATGATTCACAAATCTCGTTGGAGAAATCACATCCATAAAACTAGTGCTAAAATGTCAAAAGACAAATTGATTGAAAGATCACTTAGGAAGTGACATCGCTGTTTGAATTATATTGGAAAGATAACATGAAGAAACTCCATGTGGATGGAATTTTGGAGTCTTCTGATTTTTGATCAAATGACGCTTGTGAAACTTTCTTAGAGATAATTAAAACTTCGTTCATAGGCCAAAAGGGAACGAATGACTAGCTTATTGGAACTTGTACATATTGTTGTACGAAGTCCGTTATGTGTAGTCAAGAGCGATGGATTTCAACTTCATATGCTTTCTCCGAAAATTTGAGTGAATATATGGATATTTTCTTAATAAGGATGAAGTGTGAAATACTTGAAAAGTTCAAAGACTTTCAAGATGAAGTGCAAGATCATTGTAACAAGAATATAAATAGTTTATGATAAGATCATAAAGGAAGATATTTGAGTTACACGTTTAGCATAAATACCTAAGATTTAAGGAATCGTTCCGTGGATTTGCATTTTCCCGAAACACCATAAGTGTATGGAGCGTTCGAGATATGTAATTAAACCTTGTTTGACATGGTAAGATCGAAAGGTGTAATTCATAAAACTGCCATTGTATTTTAAAGATTAAAAGCTTTAGAGATTACCGTTTTTCCACTGAAAAGAGCTCCATCATAATCCGTTGAAATGACACCATATAAGGTTATGGTTTGGGATAAAACTCAAGTTGTCCTTTCTTAAACATTGGTATGCTATGCATAAGAAAGATGTTTGCAACCAAAGTCGGATGAACCTGTCTTTGTATGTTATTTCGAATAACTGTTAAGTTCTCCTCCATAACATCGGAGACAAAAGTGTTTGTCACTTAAAACGTCAAGTTTCTTTGAGAAGGAATTTTTCGTGAAAAGTTAAGTGGGAGGACAATAGAAACTTTGATAAGGTTAAAAGAACCTTAGCTGTATGTGCAGAGTTGCGCAGCGCCGAAAAGTGTTCCGGAGGCGGCAACAATGCTCATGGCTCACGTGCCTCAAAGGTTGTGGTCACGGAGATCTAAGTTCCTATTGAAACAAGTAGATCGGGTAAACAATCAAATACCAAGATTTGAGGGTTGAATCATTATTTGAGAATAATGAACCGACTACATGCAGAGAAGCGATGATGGGCCCTGACTCCGTCAAATGGCTTGAAGCCATATAATCCGTGATAGTTCCATACACGAGAAATCAAGTTTTGAACTTGAAGGACCCTCGAGAAAGGTGTAAGACCTTATAGTTGTGTCTGGATCTATAAAGAAATAGTCGACATGTTGGGAAAGAGTTCACAACAATGTTCAAAGGTTGACTATGACAAGATTTGATCTTTCATAGTGATATTTAGTCTAGACGGATTAATGTAGCAACCACTACATATAATTTGTTATATGGAAGTTGAATAAACAAAACAAGTTCTTCTAATAGAATCGTTACCTAGGACATGTGCATAACACGGTCCATAGGGTTTTGTTAATTCAAAGGATGCTAAAAGCATATGCAAACTTCAATGGTTAGAGTGAGCATAGCGGAGTTGGAATCTTCACTATGATGAAACTGTTAAAAGGGTTTAATTTCATCAGAGACAATGAAGATGCTTGCATTTGCAAGAAATTAAGTGGGAGCGCTAAGACATGTTTCTAATACATTATGTGGAAGACATATTGTTGATTGGAAATAATGTATCTTTTATTAACACATATTAAGAATTTCATCCCGATGAAAGACTTAGGCAAAACCCAAATATTTGGCATCAATAGACGCTAATATGGTTGTGCCAGAAGTACATAGATAAGATATTGAATGAGTTCAATATAGAAACTACAAGAGAAGGTTCTTGTCGCACAGAAAGGATTGAATGAGTTCAATGTTGATGATATATTCAAGTGTATTGACATTTGGTAAAGTGAAACAAATAATCAAGTATAGATTGATACTTGATGTATGAAATCACAAAGAGTATTTATATCAATCATACTGTGATATGTACAAATCCAGATATGTCCTATGCTCTAAATGTTGAGAGCATATACCAGAATGATTCGTAAGATGATCATTGGACAATAGTAAGGATATTCTTATGATCTTCTGAAAGAACTAAGAGTATAATATTTGTAGAAGTGACAAATAGATGGTTAGTTCATTGTAAAAGTACTACATTGATACTAGCTTTGTCACAAAGTACAAATTAAGTTTATCTCAATCTAAACTAAGGGTGGCACAATATAATGGAAAGTGAGTTCCATAATGGATTTGGATGAATTCCAAGGTTAAGACATTGTGACAGATACTACAACAAAAGGCTAAGTATATGACTGCTATTATAGCAGCAAAAGAGGGCATTTGTGTCAAGAAGTTTGTTATCAAACTAGGTGTAGTTCACAGTGGGATAATACTATGAAGATATATTGTGCGACAATATTATCAACATGTTTTAACCCCAAAGAGCTAAAGGTCACACCGAAATACCAAATTTATACAAAGCCATCTCATTAGAGAATGAGTGATGCGTAGAGACGCAAAGACATGCAATTACACACGGACCTGGAAGTGTCAGATCCGGAGATCAGTTGACCACTAGCAATCGTGTACATACAACACTGGAAAGCCATAGGTGTTATATACACAAAGGTTCGAAACTAGATTATTGACTCTAGTGCAAGTGGGAGACTGTTGGAGATATGCCCAAGAGGCAATAATAAAGTGGTTATTATCATGTCTTCACACTTATGATAAATGTTTACATACCATGCTATAATTGTATTAACCGGAAACATTAATACTTGTGTGATTTGTAAACTAAAATAAGAGTCCCTAGTAAAGCCTCTTGTTAAACTAGCTTGTTGGTTAATATATGATCATTGTTTCCTGATCATGAACATAGAGATGTTATTAACAACAGGATCATATCGTTAGGAGAATGATGTGATGGACATACTCCTATAGATAAGCGTAGCATAAAGATCAAGTCATTTCAATAGTTCAATTGCTATATGCTTTCTGATACATAGTAACCTAATTCCTTCGACCATGAGATCATGCATATCACCTTTACTGGATGGATGCTTTGATGTCATCAAACACCACACCGTAACAGGGTGGCTATAAAAGTGGCATTGAGTGTTCGGAAAGTATTGGTTGAAACACATGGATCAAGAGTGGGATTTGTCCATCCATATGACGGATAGATATACTCTGGGCCCTCTCGGTGGAATGTCATCCAATTAGCTTGCAAGCATGTGACTGGGTCACAAGGGATCACATATCACGGGAACGAGAAAAGAGTACTTATCAGTAACGAGGTTGAACTAGGTATGCAGAGATACCGACGATCATAAACTTCGGATAAGTAAACTATCGTGAGACAAAGGGAAATTGGTATCGTATGTAAGTGGTTCATTCGATCGCAAAGTAATCGTAGAAATATGTGGGAGCCATATGAATTTCCAGATTCCTCTATTGGTTATTGTTCGGAGAAGTGTCTCGATCATGTCCGCATAATTCACGAACCGTAGGGAGACACACTTAAGGATTCGACGTTGTTTGAATAGTTATGGTATTATGAGAAAGAGACCGAATGTTGTTCGGAGTCTCGGATGGGATCCGGGATATCACGAGGTGATCCGGAATGGTCCGGAGAATAAGATTCATATAAGGAAAGTCCCGTTTCGGAGTTCGGGAATGATTCCGGTGTTTTCATCGGGTATGTTCTAGAAGGTTCCGGATTGTCCGGCACTCCGGGGGGGAAGGGGTACATGAATGTGTCATTACATATTGGAATGATTGCATCATGTACTAAGTGTTCTTGCTGTCCCAAATATAGGATTAAATTGAATCCTAAAACAGAAAAGTCAAATGTCCAGTTTGAAAGTCAAACGGCTAAAACAAGAAACTGTGGGAAACAAGCAAGAGGAGTTGGAATCAACTTGGAGGAGGAGTTGGACTCCTCCAGGCCAGCGCCCAGCCCAAGGCCGAGTTGGGGAGGGACTCCCTCCCTCCCCTGGCGCGCCAGCCCCCTCCCATCTATATAAGGAGGGGCAGGGCTCCCCTCCTAGACACACAAGTTTCCTATCCTCTAAACTAAACCCTAGATCTAGACCCCGGTTTAGAGCTATTCGGTTTAGAGCCTTCTAATTGGTTTAGAGCCCTCTAATTGGTGTGTCTAATTACTAGACCACTAATAGCCTCTCTCATAAGCTCCACCATACTCGCACCGGCTTAAGGCGAAGCCCTGCGGGATTTCCCCTCTACTTCCGGTACCACGCCGTTGTGCTGCCGGAATCGCGAGGAGAGTGCTACAACCTCCGCTGCCTGCTGGAACAAGGGAGAGGAAGGTCTTCGTCGAGTACCGAACGTGTGACCGACTGCGGGAGCGCTGCTGGAACGTGGCGCCGGAAGGATCGTCTACGCGATCTTGAGATCGGAAAGAGTACGACTACATCACCCACGAGAATCTGCTCTCGTTAAACACTTTGGAATCTTCGAGGGTGAGTTATTCCATCGACTCGTTGCTACAATCTAGTAGATAGATCTTGGCTTGTTTGTTTGTATGCGATAGAAAATTTTGTTTTCCATGCTACGAACCCCAACACAAACACCACACCATAACTAGGTGGCTATAAAGGTGGCATTGAGTGTTCGGAAAGTATGGGTTGAGACACATGGATCAAGAGTGGGATTTGTCCATCCATATGACAGATAGATATACTCTGGGCCCTCTCGGTGGAATGTCATCCAATTAGCTTGCAAGCATGTGACTGGCTCACAAGGGATCACATACCATGGGAACAAGAAAAGAGTACTTATCAATAACGAGGTTGAACTAGGTATACAGAGATACCGACGATGAAAACCTCGGATAAGTAAACTATCGTGAGACAAAGGGAAATTGGTATCGTATGTAAGTGGTTCATTCGATCGCAAAGTAATTGTAGAAATATGTTGGAGCCATATGAATTTCCAGATTCCTCTACTGGTTATTGATCGGAGAAGTGTCTCGATCATGTCCGCATAATTCACGAACCGTAGGGAGACACACTTAAGGATTCGATGTTGTTGAGTAGTTATGGAATGATGAGTAAGAGACGAATGTTGTTCGGAGTCTCAGATGGGATCCGGGATATCACGAGGAGATCCGGAATGGTCCGGAGAATAAGATTCATATAAGGAAAGTCATGTTTCGGAGTTGGGGAATGATTCCGATGATTTCATCGGGAATGTTCTAGAAGGGTCCGGAAGGTCCGGCACTCCGGAGGGGAAGGGTACATGAATATGTCATAACAATGTGGAATGGTTGCATCATGTACTAGGTATCATTGCTGAGCAAAATAAAGGGATAAATCAAATCCTAGTTTGAAAAGTCAAACGCCAATTTGAAAAGTCAAACGGCAAGTTTGCTTGGTGGAGGGAGAGTAGGAAACCTACTTGGGGAGGAAGTCCTCCTCCCTCCACCTCCGGCTAAGGAGGCCGACTTGGGGGAGGACTCCCTCCCCCTTGGTCGCGCCCTCCCACCTATAAAAGGAGGGGCAGGGGTGCCCCTCTAGACCTACACCTCTCTCCACCAAAACCCTAACCCTAGCCACCGGCCACCAAGTCGTCGCCGCCGCCCTAGGGTTTGCCCTAGCCGCCGAGTTGGGGCCCTCCCCAAGCCCTAGCCGCCGGCCTAGCCCTCTCTCCTTGGTGCCTCTAAATCCTAGATCACCAAGGCCTCTCTCATAGTCCACCATACTCGCTCCGGCTTAAGGCGAAACCCTGCGAGATCTCCCCTCTACTTCCGGTACCACGCCGTCGTGCTGCCGGAATCGCGAGGAGAGTGCTACAACCTCCGCTGCTTGCTGGAACAAGGGAGAGGAAGGTCTTCATCGAGTACCGAACGTGTGACCGACTGCGGAAGCGCTGCCGAAACGCAGCGCCGGAAGGATCGTCTACACGATCTTGAGATCGGCAAGAGTACGACTACATCACCCACGAGAATCTGCTCTCGTTAAACACTTTGGAATCTTCGAGGGTGAGTTCTTCTATCGACTTGTTGCTATAATCTAGTAGATAGATCTTGGCTTGTTTGTTTGTATGCGGTAGAAATTTTTTGTTTTCCATGCTACGAACCCCTACAGAAGATGGGGAAGGAAAAATAGGCGAACCGTGCCCCACGGCCACACCCACCGACCGACACCACAGACCCACCGCAGAGGGAGCCCAGTCGCAGCGACACGAAGGACGTGAAGAGCGCGTGGAAAACATGGGCTCACGCCCCACGCCGTCCTCTGCTGACTCCCGCACAGCGCCCCCATGTCGTCCTCGGCTGACTCCTGCACAGTGCCCATGGGCGAGAGAGAAAGAGGACGAAACTTCTACTGGCCACAAAAAAAATGGCCATCGACATAGACAGATGGGCCCCAGAAGCGTTCCGAGCCACCGTCAGCGAGGTGCAACTCCTTCCCTCCACCCTCTCCACCCCGCGGCCCACACCGTCCTCGTCTGACACCCGCTCAGCTGCATCAGCGGAAGAAAATGAGGGCAAAACTTCTCTTGCCCAGAAAACCATGCAAGCCGCCACAGAAAGACGGGCCCCCGAGAACACCTAGGACCACCATCAACGAAAGGGAGTAAACCAGGGCCAGTCCACCAAACAAAAACGTCCACCAAACGGTGACGCAGAAGTCAAGAACGAGGACGAAACAAACGAGACGCAGGGGAGCACGCCCCGTTGTCTCTGCCCTGGCCCCCCCACGCGCGGACCCAGCCTGTCATGGAGCGATTGAGAGAAGGCCCAGGTTAGAAAAGCCGATCACGCATCTCTTGCCCAAGAAACCATGCAAGCCACCCTAGAAAGATGGGCCCCCGAGAACACGTAGGACCACCATCAGCGAAAAGGGAGTAAACCGGGGCCAGTCCACCAAACGGTGACGCAGAAGTCAAGAACGAGGACGAAACAAACGAGACGCAGGGGAGCACTTCCCGCTGTCTCTGCCCTGCCCCCCGCGCGCGGACCCAGCCGGTCATGGGGCGATTGAGAGAAGGCCCAGGTTAGAAAACCCGATCACACATCCAACGGACGGCAAGTGCCCGCAGCGAGCTGAAGTCAAAGGGCGCAGCCATCGAACGAACACGAACGGCACGCAATCGGGGGAGCTTGGGGAGACCGGGTAGGCTACGCCCAGTTATAGGAGTAATTTCTCACACGTCTTGGGTTTTTTTTTGACAGAATGTCTTGGGTTAGGGTTGGGAGAAGATACCGTGCAAGTCAACACGCGAGAAGGCGTCGTCACCAACAACCAGCCTAGGTACGCTGCCCTCATATCCCGGTCGCTCCTCCACCGTGGGAAGGTTGTTATTCAAATGCCATAATAATTTCTTTCCAAATTATTATTCAGATAAATCCATTTTTTTCACGTGCGTGAACGGTGGCAACGGAAATCACTTTTCTTTTCTTTCCTTAACCTAATAATCTTTTTCGAGACTTATATAAAAACAGAATTTGTTTTTTTCTCTAGTGAGATAGTAATAAAAGTGTATATATAAATGAGTGCCCGTGGCAGGTCAAAACTCGAGATCGTTTCAGCGGGCGGCAGAAGAGAAGTGCAGATCCGAGGAACATCTCTCCAAAACTCTTTCTTCTCCCGTCGTCTCCTCCTCCTCTGTCCCTGCCTGCTCGCAACCGTCAAAAAACTCCAAACAACGCCACAGGGAAAAGCACGCACCACTTTTCAATTTTTTTTTCTGCCCTTTCCCGATACCATACTTCCTCCTCCTATTCCCCCTATCCGCCTCCACCGCCAGCCCGCCCGACTCGGCGACGACCCGCGTCCTCGCCGCCGGCTCGGAAGCCTCCTCGCCCCCCTCTCCGCGGAGAGCCGCCGGAGCCTGCCGCCCGCCGGCTCTGCCCCGCGCCCGCCAGCCCGCAGGCATTCGCCTCCCTGCGCCCGCCCGCCCGCCGAAGGTTCGTTTGGCTCCTTCTCTCCTCGTTTCGTTTCCCTTGGGGGGGTAGGTAGGTAGGGAGGGTTATTCCCGTTGCTCCGCCGAATTCTGATCCTTGCTGCTGCTGCTGTCCCGCCTTCCGGCGCCTCCGCAATCTCATTTAGGGTTCTCCCCCAGAGGCGTGATCGGCGGCGCATTGGATGGGCTCGATCCGCGCGCCTCCCCGCTGACCGCCTGCCGCAATGGAGGGGGCTCACCGCGGCTCCGCGCGGCTGAAACCAGAGGATGCCGCCGCTGCTGCTGCTGTGCCTATGCCTGCTGCCATGCCTCAAGTGCTGTCCGATGGGTTCAGTGATTGGTACCTGTCCACACAGGAAGATGGAGAGGAACATAATAAAGTCAAGTTGGAACAGTCTGTTTCAGCACACTTCCAAGGTAATTGCCAGATTGGTTTCAGACTGAATGAGATGCCTATGAGCATGGCTGAGGATGCCATGGCCGCAGCCGCAGCCACGCCTCAGGTGGGCGATGGGCTGATGACTGACTACAAGCCATGGGGCTTGTCCACAGAGGAAGACAGCCTTGCTGTCAAACTGGAACAGCCTGTTGAGGCCATTCAAGGTATTGGTCAGATTGGTGAGGACAGGGATGCAACCTTGCTGTCAAATTGGAACATGGATGATGACAAGTTTCTTCTGGAACCAGGGGAAGCTGCTGAGTATGCCAGTCTGAGCATGTGCCAGGTTGCCAACGGCGGGTTGTCGTCGAGTAGGGCGCTGGATGTTACCTGTGGTGAAGCGTTCTATTCCAGGGATGTCGTATGCGCAGCGGACAAAGAGACAGAAATGAGCCAGTATCAGTGGGAAGGTTTGGTGGGCAACGGAGGTGACTGGGGTGGCATGGCTGATGTAATGGCAAGCGAAGGCGACTCAAAGACGGTTCCCGAGGATGCACTCTGTGGTAATGAGGGCTTGTTGGGTTCAGTTAAACATGGCACTGAGCGATCGCCATGTGGGGTTGATGGCGTCATGTTTATGGCAGATGGTAATTATGAGCTGCAACCAGATGATTTGATGCCAAAAACTGAATCCGAGGTCTCTGGACGAATGAATGAATATTCAGTTCCTTCTGTTTCTGGGCGTATCGATGTTTCTTTAAATGGCATGGCAGATCGGGTTGGTGAAATATCTGGTGATCCAGTGACATGCCATGTGACCGATGCTGGGCTGTGGAACAAAGTTTTATGTGCCCCTTTTGGTGGAGGATCTCAGGCCAAGTATTCGGGATGCGTGTATGACATGGTGGACAAGGCACCAGAAGCGAGTCAGCGTCAGGAGGCTGGTTTGGCGGCTGAGGGAGCTGCTCTGTTTGATGGTTATAATGACGGTTTTTCAAATTCAGTCAAGTTTGATATCCAGCAGCTGCCACATGACATGGATGCCATGCTTCTGAAGAAAGATGGTAATGGTGAACTGGAAAAGGATGTTTTGCTGCCAAAAATTGAAGCCAGGGTCTCTAGTCCTGTGCACGAAGATTCAGGTCCGTCAACTTTTGGGAGTAACCTTGCTGTTTCTTTGGATGACAAGTCTGGTGGGATCGGTGAAATATCTGAACATAAAACAGGCATTGAGAAAGTGGCTTGTTGCTCACTTGGAGGAGGCATGCTGTCACGTGATGGCGGATTTTGGAAGGAGGAGGCTCTTGGAGACGAGATTCAGTTTTCCAGGATGGATGGATGTCACGAGAATAGGGCCTTGGGACATCAAGGTTCTTCTGCTATCGAATTGGATTGTCCAAATCATTTGGCACTAGAGCTCAATGCATGCAAATCTGTCGTTGACAAACCTTGCTCTGCTGTCTTTGTCAAAAATTGTAATGATGAAGAATTGGAAAATCAGAAGTCAGAATCATCAAGTGTCTCCAGGCGGAGGAATCCAAGAAGATCTGCCTCAGCAAGGAATCCTACTCTTGAGAAACATGATCGAATATACAAAGGAAGCAATAGTGCATGCAAATCTAAGAAGGTCGAGAGTTCATGCTCATTAGTTGAAAGCACCATGATTAAGTTCCCAAACAAAACCACTAAGGCAAGAAGTGGCATCAACAGACCACTGAAATCTACTGCCTGGGGCAGTCTACAAAAGCTAACAGGAGGTTTTGGTCAGAACTGTGAACCTTCTACGTCTAATTCTCATCTGTTCTCCCTTGAAAATGGAAGGTCACGCAAAACATCTGGGAAGAAAGAGCAGCCAAGTATTCGCAAGACTCGAAGTTCAAGATGTTCAAAGAATAGGTTCTCTCCCTTGCCTGCTATTGGATTTGCATCGAATGACCAACCTACCTTTTCTGTTACAACTAGTACTTATGCCTCCTCAGAAGGTTACATAGGAAACTTTCCAAGATTGGATCATCATGCATTGGTCAATGGTTCTGATGATGCTCACAAAACTGCAGAATGTATGTCTATCCAGACTGGCTTGCAGCAGTTAGACAGGTGCTTGGAGAGTGTTACTCAGGAAATATGCCCTGCATACATCTGTGGGGACTTTGCTAAATCAACTTCTGAACCTTCTCTGAATATTGCCGGTGTTGGATTTTCACCTGACTCTGTTTTGGATGTAGCTTCTGCTACATGTGAAAACAACACTGCTGCAAACCATGATGCTAAAC
Organism: Avena sativa; assembly: GCA_916181665.1. Lineage (NCBI taxonomy): Eukaryota > Viridiplantae > Streptophyta > Magnoliopsida > Poales > Poaceae > Avena > Avena sativa. The sequence continues at coordinate 32,451,305 of OV702285.1, read as the reverse complement.
TGCGCACAAACCCATCTTGTCCTTCTGCATTGACTGAAAATGGTCTTCATCCATCTGCTTTGTCTACTTCTGGCTCTCGAAAAAATCATGCTTCGTTATCAGCAGATCTGGAGCAGTGGGCCCATTCTCTGAGGGGGAATGAGAACACAAGACATGAAGACATTAATCCGTCTCATGCCATATTAGGTTATATTGGTGAAGGAAAAGTGCAAGTCTTAGAGAAGTCCAATGCAGCGAGGAAAGGTAAAAAAGTGGGAAAGCAAGAACGACAGAAGAAAGATGGAATGAAGGGAAAAAACATAAAAGATAGAGGTTCCACAATAATTCCTTCAGAACTCAGGGTCTTCTCTGATGATTCATGTTCACTTGTTCCATCAGTTCCCCCAAAGTCCGGTTCATGTTTCGAGGTCGTAACTTCTGCCACACAGGGTATCAGTATGCATGAGCATGACAGTATGCAAGTTTGTTCTATAATTGGCAAGGAGAAAACTAGTGCACTTGACAATGTGAAATCACCAAGGCGGAAGAAAAATGATTATTCTGGAGGGAAGAAGGATACGATGTGGGATCCATATGTGAAGGGAAAAGGCATGAATAGAAATATAGCAGGTGACATTTTCCTTGATTCTGGATCGTCTACTTCACCTTCTCAGTTGGTTGCTGACCTGGCAGCATCTCATATGAATGACCAGAGTAGGTCTCCTCTTATTTGAATTTTGTCATTTAATCCTTTTCCACTATCATGTATCAAGCAATTTCAATAGATTGACATTTTAAATTTATTGTAGGTAATCGTACTCCAGCTACTGAATTTGCATTTGAGAACTCTGATGTTATATCTACTGGAATGCCTAGAAATTCTGCTTACATAACAGATGGGGCATCCCTACCACAACCACCACGTGCTGCATGGGTATGTTGTGATGATTGCCAGAAGTGGCGCTGCATACCAGCTGACTTCGCAGATATCATTGGAAAAACAAATTGCAGATGGTATAGTTTTCCTTCCTTTTACCTTTCGATCAGTTTTCGCGGTTGCACCAGTCCTCTAATGTAATCGAGAAACCATGTACTGGAGTCCGGTAGTGTGTTGTTCCACCCTGCTAGGAATCTTTTTTTGGAGTTCTTTTTTGTTTGATAAGTTTTTTTTGTTTTCCAGCTGCTAATCCTGAATCACCTACTTGAAATGAAATAGACAATTTTGCTAAAATGGAAGAGCTCAACTGCGACAATACTGTCATCGCACTGCATTACTTATATGCTGTGTAAAGCTGACATTTTGATACTCTATCTTCATGTAATTCTATGAAACTTATATTCTGTAGTTGCTTAAACTCTTCGTATCTTGGCAGTAGATGCTAATCAGTTACTCAGGGGAATAAATGCTCCTTGATTGTTCCCTGTGCAAACAGCTATGGAGCTACAACTTCTTTCTTCTGTAGCTTAGGTTCTAATATAGAGCTACACATATCCCTGTTTGGTCTGTTACTCTGATAATTTGTTTTTCTAAGGGCGTTTCTAAGAATTCTCATACATATTAAGCTTCACAAACATAATGTGCGTGCCCAACAACCTATCATGTTGCTCCTGTACACTTCCAAATCTGTATTTAGGTCTTTGGTTTATTTTTTCTCTTCTATATTGTGTTAATTTGTGATATATTATTGTTATGCTGCGCTTATATGCTAATTTTGTTTCTTGTTATGTTAAATGCTTTATGCTTCTGATCCATCCTTGTAACTGTGAAGGACTTGTAAGGACAACAAAGACAAGACATTTTCTGATTGTTCGATACCACAAGAGAAGACAAACGCTGAGATCAATGCCGAGCTGGATCTTTCAGATGCTTCTGCTGATGAAGCTGATAATGATGGATTGAACTCAAAAGGTTTTGAATTTCTGCATGTCTTGTTCATTTTCTTCAATACACTTTGTAGTCATATAATGAATTGTGCTTGTGCATCTATGATATCTGTTTCTTATGATGCTCTTTTGCATCATTTCTGTTGTGTAGCTTCTAAAGCACCATCCTGGACACATGCAAGGATAAACTCATTCCTACATCGTAACCGCAGGAATCAATCTGTTGATGAGGTATTTGCTGAACTGCTGATTCACTAACTTCTTTCTGTATTGATAATATTCACCTACTTTTCTTGTTACAGTGGTTCTTTAGGTAGTACTATTCATCTACTTTTCTGTCTACAGTGGTTTTTAACTTTTTGAGCCGTATAGATTCTCATAGTTATTCTATTGGACTCGCTACGTGACAATTTATCAATCTTAACGGGGATGAGTGTGGTGTGCACTTGTTAAATTCAATCTTCTTCCACTTCCACATATTACCACTTCTTGCTTCCACTTGTCAGATGGGCTGGGAAATTTTCTGGCAAAGTGCATAAGTTGATAACATTTGTACTCTAAATCAAGGATGGGGGATTGCTATGTTACATAAAATTAACTGCACGGAAGTGTGGTTAGAAGATATTGTTTTAAATATAACATTTTTTACCTCTACTTGTAGGATGAATGAATAGTGGAAATTAGAAACGGAAGTGTACAAAAAGAATATTTTTTATCCTAATCCCTTGTCCCTTTTGTTTTACCATGCATTCGTAATTGTTTAATCTGCTCTATCCTCTTCCCAGTTAATAATTTTTCTTCTCATGTTGCAGTTCTTCTCATTTGTTGTAGATTATACTGTTTGAATCATCGCGCAAATATATTGATTGTTTGTTCTGATTCACGGGCTTGGAGACATGTTAACATTTGAAAAGAATGGCCTATTTCGTTTTCATCTTATGTTCTTTTCCATTCAATAATATCAGAGTATGGTATGCAACTGCAAGCCTCCTCAAGATGGCCGAATGGGCTGTAGAGATGGCTGTTTGAACAGAATGCTCAATATTGAATGCGAAAAACGTACATGTCCATGCGGGGAGCAATGTTCTAATCAGCAGGTCATTTTTATGCCTTTTCTTTGTTTAATGCATGCTTTCTGTACTACTTTGGTTTTGATCTTATAAAATATGGGGAACAGTTTCAAAGGCGCAGCTATGCAAAAATTAGCTGGTTCCATTCAGGAAAGAAAGGCTATGGATTGCAGTTGCAAGAAGAAGTATCCGAAGGACGGTTCCTTATTGAATATGTTGGAGAGGTACTAGTTCAGCCATTCCTACGTCCTCTATTTTCCCTTCCTTTCTTCACTTGGTGGTGATCTGTCATATGGGATGGGTTCATGACTGCATGTGTGGTGTTGCTATATTCCTTCTGGTTGTAGTGGTACTTTCCCAAATGAGTAGGTGTCTGGTTTTGCTGATACCATGGTTGCGCTGATCCCTCAAAAGCGTTCTTTTTTGTGTATGTGTTGCTAATACCCTATTTTTATAGACTTAATTGGGTTAGCTTTGTGCTATTTGTAATGTTTAGGCTCCTGTTGAGTTACAGAATTTTGATCTACTTCTGAATTAAGCAGCAACAAAAATTGTATTCTGTTCATTTTTCTACCACACATTTGATTCTATCAAAGGGAGAATAATTCAGAATTGTCAATAATTTCATGCTACCAACATACAAATCTGTATATACTTATGTGCTTATATGCACATCATCCATTTACAGCTTTAATTGTAACAGCATTTGTTGTCTTTCCATCACACAAACAACTCCCCACTTCTAGCCAAATATACAACTGACTGGGATACAAATCTTCCTGCTTTTCTGTTCGTTTTAAAGATCCGAAAATATGGTCATGTACCTCGTTTCTTTTCTACAAATCATAGGTGCTACCTGTAAAGATAATGTTAATGAGTTTGTTGTTTACGTTGTTCTTTCAGGTCCTTGATATAACGGCTTATGAATCCCGCCAAAGGTATTATGCTTCTAAGGGCCAGAAGCATTTCTACTTCATGACACTAAATGGAGGCGAGGTATGCCTTTTTGATTTCTTCTCATGACAGTTTACCCACCAACTATCTTATCTATTGTAAAGATGTTAGCCCTCCATTTCCAGCCATTCACAGTTTTCTCATATTCTAGGTTTCCCTTTATATCCTTCTCCCTGCCTTTAATAAATGATATCACACATAAGTATCCAATCCTATGTTCCACCCACTTTTCTCAAGCCATTCATCATGATTCTAGTATGCAAATAAATCCTTGTTTGAATTCTTCCAGGTAATAGATGCCTGCACTAAGGGAAACTTGGGCCGGTTCATCAATCATAGCTGCAGTCCTAATTGTCGTACAGAAAAGGTGAAACTTATGTTTATTTGCTTTTCATGTTTGCATTGTTGCCCCTGTTTCGTGCCCTGTCAGTTAAAATATCCTGATATTACTTAGTATCTGCTACTCGCACAAATCAAAATACTGATGGTACTTGAAATAGTATTCTATTGACAACGTGAGTTTACTAAAATATTTTGACTTGTTTCTGTGAATATAGTGGATGGTCAATGGAGAAGTTTGCATTGGAATTTTTGCTATGAAGAACATCAAGAAGGTAACGTTATCATCTAGAAACTTAGCATTTTTTTAACGTTATAAACTTAACTGTTTACTATTAATGACGGTTTGTCCATAAGGGAATGGTAATTTATCTGTTTATAACGTATAAGTAGTGCAAACCAAAGGTCCTCTTATGCATTATCAGAGTTTTGTCCTGTATTCGCCTATATCTACATGCTGCGTGTCAGTGATATTTATTATTCCACAGGGTGAAGAATTAACGTTTGATTACAACTATGTCCGTGTATCTGGTGCTGCTCCTCAAAAATGTTTTTGTGGCACTGCCAAATGCCGGGGTTACATTGGCGGAGACATATCAGGGTCTGGTATCATTGCCCAAGATGATGCAGAAGCAGGGCATTTTGAACCCATGGTCTCTTACAAGGATGCTGAGGAAATGCTAGGAAATACGTATTGTTCTCATGGAGCAAATCCAAACATTGTTGAGCATGAAACTTACATCCAAGGAGAAGACTCCAATAATTGCCCACCTGCAACCCCAGATTTGGAACCTCACCAACAAACTTCGCCTATCTTATCTGACACTAGTGAGCCCGATAATTCCATGGAAGCATGGAGCCCACAGGATGCCGAAGAAGTCACCCGTACACCAGTGCATGTGTCCTGTACTATAGAGAGTTCTTTGCAGCAGTTTCCAGTATATGGCAATCAGCCATTAGAGTTTTTGGAGAAGACTCCCAACACGATTGATGAATTGACGGCTCCAAATGTGATGAATAGATCAACACCAAACGCTGATTTGGGGAGCAGCCTAGTACCTGGTTTCCATGCTAAGAAGAAAAACAGTCTAAAACATCATAGAAATGTAAAACCACCATGTCCTATTGACAATCAGGCGAATCAGCATACTCTGGGAGGTAAAACCTTGTTGCAAAATGTATCTTGCTTGCCGCTTGACATGATAGTTTTAATGATGTCTGATGTCTCACCGGTATCTGCAGTTGAAGGGAGACTAAACAGCCTGCTGGATCAAGATGGAGGTATCAGCAGGCGAAAAGTATGTACCTTTATCCATTTTATTATATAAGTTCTTACTTGGACTGAATATTTTACCATGGCGTTATGGTGACTTGTAATTAGTATGTTAATAAATTGAAAACAGCATACTCTCTCTGTTTCACTGTATCTGTTCTCAGCTCACCATGCACACAGACCAATAAAATAATCAACCAAGTTCAAAATAGACCATTGTTTTCCCTGATCAAAGGAAGAGAACATATTCAATCTACATGCTATTCCACTGCACATATACTATACCAACTTTAGTACATGCATAGATTCATATGCATTACAGCACTTCAGTATGGAGCGAATTTTGTTCAGCACTTTCAGTAGCCTCATAGGTGCAGATGTGCAGTAGACCAAATGCCCCTTTGCATGGAATGAGGCGTCTTTAACAGGGAGATGATTGGAAACACAAATAGTCAACAGCTATTGTTAGGGGATAAGAGAGGAAATGATACCAAAATACATTGTTTTCATGCATGGACAGATACTTCCTCTATCTTAATTTATATACATGCAGCACTCTTTTATGGTCCTGGAAGGCAAAGCTACCCGAGGCCGAGGATACATAGAAAGTTGGGTTGATATATAACATGGGGAATGATTATATATGTCGTTGTTCGATGAAAGTTGGGAAGGTGTAGGAGATTAGATAACTTGGTGGCATAACATTTCTGGAGAACAAATGCTGAGGAACATAGTGTATGAAAGACATACTACCTCCGTCCCAAGGCTTAAGGCATATAACTTTTTTCAAAAGTCAAACCAACTAAAGTTTGACCAAGTTTTGAGAGAAAATATTAATATTTACAATACGTAATCCATACCCTTTCATACATCATGAAACATATTTTCACATGGTATCTATATAATATAATAGTTCTTGATAGTTTTTTTCTAAAAGTTTGGTCAAACTTTACATGGCTTGACTTTTCAAAAAAGTTATATGCCTTAAGCCTTGGGATGGAGGGAGTATTAGACTATAGTGGTACTAACATGTCTTCAGTACAAAAGCTGAAGTACAAACTGTGTAAATACTAAAACTACTTGTGATTATTTGGACTTCTAGGATTGTTGAACCTTCTTAGGTTTAAATGCTTCTTCATTGCCTCTGGTCATGTGGATGGCAAAGCATAGCTTGAACTTGAAAGGCTCTATATAGTGCAGATATTAGTTTCCGCTATACCCTTGTCACATGTTCTAACTAGTGATCAAACAATGTGTTCTTCTAAACAGGATGCAACACATGGATATTTGAGGCTTCTGATTATGACTGCAGCGGATGATGATGATGATGCTGGGAAAACCTCTAAAAGGTTTGATTAGCAATTTCCAGTTGGCATGCCTAACCAGTTGCGCTCTAAATGTGTTACTCTTTTATCCCTTTCAGTATAAGGGATCTTGCATTGATTCTTGAAGCACTCCTACAAACAAAATCAGGAGCCGTCCTCTTAGATATCATCAACATGAATGGTATATTCCTCGCCTTTCAGCAACTTTCACTATGAAATATAATCTTTTATAACTAAACTATTTTTTATGTTTTATGACAGGATTGCAAATGCTTCATAATATATTGAAGCAGAATAGAGACCACTTCCTTCGAAGACCTATAATTCGGAAGCTTCTGAAGGTTTGACACTGGTTTGATTTTATCAATAACTATAATCACTGCTGTATGGTTTCAATGAAAATCACCATTCTATGGTTTTCGGTTGATATATTCATATGAAACTGTGACCGTTATGATCTCCCATTACCTGGTGTTTTTTTTGCTGTACATTTCTTTTGAGAATCACATTTTTTTCACAGCATTGTAGAAATAGAGCTTTATTATTCCATCACCTTCTCCTTATGAACACTGGCATCTTCCTGCAGGTATTAGAGTTTCTAGCTTTGAGGGGAATCCTGACAGCTGAAAAAATAAATGAGGGTCCTCGATCTGAAGGAATGGAAAGGTTAGATTGCTCAAATTTATAACTTATTCTATTTTATCAATTATTCATTAAAGAATTTTATATCTAGTTGCCCCCCTGTCTATTTTTTAGGCTCATGTTGTATGTTCTTCTTTTTTGCTTTGTGTAACAGCTTCTTATTCTAGACTACTACATAGGATTTCCCCAAAAGGCAGTAATTGTGTTATTTCTTTTGTATGTTAGATAATTGAACTTTCTGGTTTCGGAAAACATCTTGTTGTATGCCATTGTAATTGCTTATGTCCCAAGTCCTGTTAGACCTATTTCCTAACCCTGCCTTGCGTGAACCATATGCAAGTAAAGCTTCTATGAGTTGATATGAGCAAGTTCTTGACTTACAGCTATATGTTACAGGTTTTTGGTACTGTGTTACCCTTGACCTTGTAGTCTTTTACTAAGCCTTAGCTGGTGGATAACGTGCCAGAGAAAATTCCGAGTTGCCTTATTTTTCACATTTTGAAGATCCGTTTACACAAAATTTAACTATCTTCTTCTGAACCTTCTATTGTTGCAGCTTCAGGGACTCGATGTTGAAGTTGATCTGGCATAAAGACAAACATGTAATGTACTAGTGATCATGCATGCTTTTTGAACTTCTACTTTGGATATGCATTTGTGTGTTGTCTGTTTGTTAGAATGCATAGCTGATTCATGGACTAATGCATGAAAGATGGTTAATTTGCTGGTGTAATTTACATATGGAATGAATAAATAGATAATCCAGGTGGGAAATCCCACTGTAAAAGAATAGCGTAGATTAGTGGATATCAGTGAAGTCTTTATAAAAGAAGAGTGTACATGCATGTTACCATACTTGTGTGAATATTTTTGTATTCATAGGTTCCAGTTCCCTGATTGTGTTCCTGCCTTTATAACAGATATATCTACTTCTGCAAAACCTTGTTTGGTCAAAACAAATCCTCTCTCCCCAGGCACACCCCATTCAAAAAAGTCTAAGGTTTACCAGTCTCTGTCTTAGCTTAGCGATTTCTCGAATAAAAATTCCCGGTCTTAAATCTTTGCTGGCTAAAAGTGGCTATTTGCCAGTTCTCAGTGTTTATTATTTTCTCTTGCCCAACCCTGTTCACATTCAGTTTAGGTTTTCAAATAAGAAATAAGAATTTCGTTACTCTGCATGCATATGCTATGTAGTTCATGAATAGCTGTTGATTTATCCAATTTTCCCAATATGTAAAGTGACCTGCTTAACTTTTTTGTTAACTTTTAACAGGTTCATCCGATTGCTCGAAAATTCTGTGATAAATGGATCCATCCTTATATGGATGGACTCGCAAACTGTTCTACACATTCATATTCCTCTAGAAGAAAGCGCAAGAGCCGTTGGGATTATCAACCAGAAAGCCACTATAAAATGGTTGGGTTACAAACTGCGAAAGTTCATTCTGGACGTGAACAAATGGATCTTCAGAATAGTTTGATTAGACTTAGGTCGCATGGGAATTGGGTAACAAACATCAATCATAACGATGTTGCTGTTGTCGGAAGATCAACAGATGGTGCAGATGATGATGTGCCTCCAGGGTTTGAGCCTCAACGGGAACGTCAGCCTGCACAGGCTTCTTTAGACTGTGGGGTTGCTCCGGGATTTTGCCAGGGGAAGTATTTGCCAAACTTGAGTATTTCATATGGAATTCCAATCGCAATTGTTCAGCACTTTGGAACTCCAGAAGTTGAAGGAACCCAGTGTGGCAAGAAATGGAAAGTCGCACCTGGTGTGCCTTTTAATCCTTTTCCACCGTTGCCTCGAGGGAGTCCTTGTCCTTCCACTTCGTCAACTCAGATGTCTCGTCATCATGGAGCATCCACCATGAAACACGACAGTTCAGGATATCGAGGAAGAGGCGTGGACAGAGGCGGAAGAGTACATAGGAATTGGCGGAATGAGGAAAGAACAAGATTTCCTTACAATAATCGAGGAAGGAGATTCCCAAACAACCATCATAGATTAGAAAGATGACAGCCCCCAAGGCCTGAGGAGCATGATGGTTCAGGGTTTAGGGACAGAGAATGACCCAGTCCTGGCTTTGAACCTCAGTAGTATACATGGTAATCCTTGTTCATCAGAAGTGTAACAGAAACTGTGCTAGCTTCCAATTCTATTTAACAGAAGTTTTGTGCTATCATTTAATTAGTTGAAGATATGGTACAAATAGGTCATACCATTGCAGTTCTGTTGTACTTCTTAGATTACCCAATGTGTAACCTCATAGGAATAATTGATTTGATTCAAATCTTACAGGCTAAAATGGCTAATTTTGTTCAATCTTCTCCGCCTCCATGTAAGGCCTGTTATTTCCCATTATGTTTTTCTGTGTGCTGCAGCTTCTGTTTGCAGCAAAACGACTGTCTGCTGTGAACCTTGATAGATTCCTTGTTAGGTGTATGTTTAGTCCATATTCACTTCAGTACAGCTGCAGATGTATTACTTAGTATGGAACAAAATTTCTGTCATCTTGTATGGAAGGTGAGAATATATTCTGTTATCTTGTCAAATTTCTAAGGCAATTGCTTGCAGGCTTGTTATACTTGCATTATGGTTCTTGTCTCTGTTCAACTCAGAAGCTGGTTCCCAGGAAACTGTCGCAGGGCGTAAAATCCTAAGGCTGAGTTTGTAACTTACCGTAATCCTGTTTCTTTTTGCCTATTTTGGTATTTGTCTGACCCAATTTTTGCATGACTGTGTTTTAACAGCAGATTATGAAATAAGCACAACGCAGCTCATCAACCGCAACAGGGCCTAAATATGTATCTTGGCATCTCACGATCTCTTGAGATTTATATAATTATTCTTGTTTTGAAGTTCTGGTTGTGTCAATATGCAAGATTTTTTAGGCTTTATGTGACGATGGCCCTGCTGTTACCAGTGTTTGCTCTCGACATGGAAAAAATGTTTGCCCATCTGTTCCGTCAGTGGTAATACTGGCTGGTGACTTGTCTCTCGACTGACCGATGCACTGGATGTCAAGTCAAAGGAACGATGGGGATACCTTCAGGTCTGATTGGGCATTCATATATCAAGGCCACTGTTTGCATTGTGGGGAAATTAATTAATAAGGTTCCAGCAAATACTCAGACTAGGTTTCAAACGTTTGCTGAATTGCGATGTTACTGCGAAGTACCCCTGCATTACAGTTGATCCATATGTTCAGTGAACGTTATTGTGCTCCCAAGTCAAACTTAACATACTAGATCAGTTTATTTAGTGGGAGTGTTATCCATATTGATTGCCTTCACAGGGAACATGCAGGAGAACTGAAGCACACAAAGTCACAAACTTACTTAATGTCGTATCTTTTTTGTCTCGGTTTATTGTTTTATTGCTGGTCCGGACCACTTTCAGAGCCAACTTATCCATTATTGTAGAGATAGTACAAACATTAACCAGTTGCCTGTATAACTTAACTATCTACACAGCTCACCAGAATTTCTGCAATGATATCAACTGTGGATTCTCTGCATATTCCATATTTACACATCACCACGTCCTAAATTGAGCAACATGGGTATCTTTGTACCACATGGTAAATGGCCTCGATCTATCACACATTAGTTTTCTTTCATTCTAAAATCATGTGGGGATTTTGAGTTTCCAGGCCTAGTAGAGGTGCAAAGAACTAGTAACATAAAACTACTGTACCTCGAAACTGATGTATTTCTTGGATTACCAGTTATAATTGTAAACAACATATATAATTCCTGGTTAACAGAGGTTCACAAACAAAAAGGGGAATTCCTGATCACTTTATCCTGTCGCGTAATTTTTTTTAATACGCGAGAGCAATAATGGTTGGGATACATCTACCTCTTCTGACCAACCTCTTTTGAATTCTTAAGACCGGTTGGTACGGTTGCACACACTGTATGAAACTATGAGGCAGATGTAGTCATATATACATTTCTTGCAACTATATGTGACTACATCTGCAAGTTCCTTTGAAATGCAAGTTTCACTAGAAACTATGAGGAAGATTTGAAATGCTTATCTTTTGCAAGTATATATGACATAATCAGGGGAATACCATGCAGGTTTCATTTATTTACCATCTTTGTTCATGCAGTAACAAAGAGATAATCCACAATATAATATTGTTGTAGAAGAGATAAGCATTTCAAATCTTCAACAGGTGGACAAAAACAAGGTGGGAATCAAAATTTAACAACGATCGATAACAGGCCTTACAAAAAGGATACATTTACTTGCAGAAAAGAAACGGAAATGAAGAGGTGAAATCGAAACAGTTTGAACATAGATATGTACTCTCACATTCATCCAACATCAAGAGCTAACAAGAGACCAGAACGAAATTAGTACTAGATGCAGCAGATAGATTGAAATATCTAGGTTCATTTATACAACTAGGCCTTACCCACTGGAAGGTTGCTTGGTGCTACATATTCTCCATGTCTAACCAACATTGTTCAAAGCCAGAAGTGAAAAAAAATGCATCGTTCAAAGCCACAAAAGGCATGCTACAGATAAGAAAGAAGTTGAAGCACATGCATGACTTAGCTAAGCCACTGCCCATATCCAACAGGTGAATTTTATGAAGGCAATAGTTCCATGACAGGCCAATCTGCAAAGCAGGGAATATAAGGTTGAACACCCCATAGTTTTCTACAGATGCCGATAGCATGCACTTCCCGGTTATCCATGTCATATGAGATAGCGTTCTTCTTCCCGTCAGTAAGGAAGATCAAATTACGGTCTGGATGAACCGCAAACATCTTATAGGACTCGTCATCTTTGCGGCGCTGCCTTCCAAACAGCTCCAAAATGTTACCAGTATGCTTCAAGGTCCAGTTTGCACTACCATAATCCTCGAGTGCCCAAACAGAGAGTTGGCATGTCTTAGGATTATCCACATACCAAGCATACAGGCATCCCTGAGACTGCCCAATGGAAGGGGAAGGATCCGCACAGCTCTGTCGCACGTTGACTGGAATATCAATGTTCCTGCAGACCTTCCCCTCTGTGTCCACTCTGAGTATTGAAGATTCAGAAGTCAGCAAATGCATAGTGCCATTCAGGAAGACAGATTCCAGATAACCCATGGTATGAGGTTCGAACATCCAGCCGCTCCGCACCACAGTCCACCGTCCGGTGTCTGATGAGTAGATCGCCACTTCGTCGAAAATATTCAAGAATACCACGAAACGGGAGGGCACGGCTGGGTCGAAACCCAAATATTGTTCTGATTCAGACAAAAGGCGAAACCATTCTTCTATAGGACAAGGAGGCAGCTTAGTCCACTTCTCGGTCGCAGGATTGCACACAACAAGATCTGCTTCATCTTCAAATTCTCTAGGATCTGCTTTCGGGCACGTACAGAGTACAAGGCCACCGCAGCAATGTCCCAAGTTGACAACTTCATAGCTCTTGCGCAAGAAAGGGAGAGAGGCGTCGACCATAGGCGGGTCTCTCCCAGACAAATTGCTGAAGCGTACACCATCCATGCCGTGTGTGCGGAGTTGGAAGAAGCCGGAGAGGGTCTGAGGACACCTCTTGCGGATGTCGGGGTCGGAGCAGAGGGCGAGCCACGGCTTGGACACGCACTTGAAGCGGCAGAGCGACCTGTAGGGTACCCGCGACAGGATCTCGACGAGGGGGCCTTCGGGGATGCTTGCCGCGGCCTGCTCCTCCTCCTCCTCCTCATGCTTCTTCTTCATCTACAAATGGGGGAGACAGCTCACAGCTCAATCCAGGTTTCCGGTTCCCTTTGTTAGATCAAAGATTAAAAAAAAAAGAAAGAGCAGCGGAGCAAACCTCGGACGATATCTCGGTGGTGAGGAACGGCGGCGGCGAGCCGGATTGAGCCATGGGGGCGTCCTTATCCTGGATCTCATGGCGGTCCGGGGGGGGGGGGGGGGGGGGGGGGGGGGGGGGAGAGGGGGGAGGGGGGGGGGGGGGGGGGGGGCTCGATGGACGGTTTTGGGAAGTGGAAGAGAGTGACCGAGGGTGTGTTTGGTAGCCCTCATTTGTACACGAAGAAGTTGAAGCGCATGCATGACTTAGCTTATGATATAATCTTAAGCTGGCTGAAAACATGCATTCACACTTTCTGCCAAGTTTTATAAACCAACGATCGGTCTGAGAATAGAATTTTGAAAAAATAATAGCTTCTCTGCAATGGTTATTTGGATAATTTTGAAGTACAAAACCGCGATGGTAGAAAAATGAGGAGCTTCTCAACTTCAATATCACATCCCCGTAAAAAAATTCAATATCAAATATCACAGAACAATAATCAGCTCAGTCATTCCAAGCGAATGAGCAAGATACTAAGAGCAGCTCTAACAGATCCTATAAAACGGATCAAAACTGTAAAATCCCAATAAACTGAAAAAATTAGTTCAGTCACCCTGTAAATGAGTTTTATAGTTCGCGAATTTAAAGGCGCCGTTTGACGAGGTTTAATCTCGTCAATGCCCATTGTTATGAGCTTGGGTTTTAAAGAATATGGGGATGCTGGAGATCGCGGTTAGCAAACAAGCAACACAGGGACACGAAGTTTACCCAGGTTCAGGCCCTCGGAGGGAAAACCCTACTCCTGCTTGTCTGCTCTTGATTACGGCGGAACCGATAGTTACAAGGGTGCGCAGATGCAATCTGGCGTGGAGGTGTGTATGCGGTGAGTTAAAAGGTGCCCTCCTCGCCGTGTCCTCCTAGCCTTTATATAGAGATAGGCAGGTCTCGGGCATCAGGTCGAGTCAGTTGCAAATTAGGGTTTGCTCCTTTGAAATTCTATCTACTCTAGTCTTGTTCTCCAAGGATCTGAAGATGTCATGGGCTTGGGCCACACGAAAGTCTTCGCAGGCCGCGCATGTTCTTGTGAGCCTTCCTTGTATGAACCAGGTATACTAATATCGTGTACCTGTAGGGTATAACCATGTCAGTAGCTCCCGAGTGTTCAGTCGAATCGTAGATTCAGTTGAGGACTCTTCAATTTTTCGGATGCAGTTGGTCATGTTTATAAGAGAAAGAATGATTTTAGTTTGTAGGGATTGTCGATGTGTGTGCCTGACTCTCCCGACAGATCAGGGCTAGTTAACTGTCTTAGGACAAAACAACATGACCTTCTTCAGATTCGAGTCCCTAGACTCGAATCTGGAACGGATGCTGGCGTAATTCGACTCAGGCTGTTGAGGTCTTATAGGAGTCGAATCCCAGTAGTTTTCGAGTGATGTACCCAACGCGTCCACCAGGATTTTCTTCGTGCCTGTTGACATGGTATTTTACTGGCAGAGCGCAGTCAGGTGCGTTACTAGGCCATGAGATGATATCTGTAGGTCTTATCTTTGTGCCATAGACACATCATCCGAAATGTTATCACCGCGGAGGTGTTTCGGGTGGCTAAGAAAAATGTTTCCCACTTAGCGTTTGTTTGGGCAAAGTTGCCAGGAAGTTTTTTTGCATTTTGACCCTAAGGATCGCAGTCGAAGAATTCATAGGGTGCGCGACCAGCGCTCCCTATGGGAGTAGACCCCGAGTGTTTGTTCGAGTCGTAGACTTGAGCAGAGACTTTAGTTCAGTTAGCTTCAGGTCCGAAGGACATAATTTTTTTTGGATGCTTGAATCAACCCTCTCTATGGGAGTAGCCCCCGAGTCCTTAGTTGAGTCATAGACTCGACGTAGGACTCGAAGAATAGTCAGTAGTGTTATACCTTAATCATGTCCGAGGTGCGCGGCCAGCGCTCCTAATAGGAGTAGCCCCCGAGTAGTTGCTCGAATCGTAGATTCGAGTGAGTATTTTAGTTATCAGCCGAATATTTCCAACCGTTGCTAGATTGGTTTGGATGACGTCAGTGCTGACGATTGGTGATCTCAACCGTCTGCGGTGCTAGAGGTGACGTGACAGGACGAACATGGGTCCCACTTCCTGACTTGGAGTTGACTGGTCGTGCACGTCGTGGCGAGAATTACGGAGTCTCCTCGATTTCCGTGCATAGTGGACGGCGCGGGCGACGGTTCTCTCTCCGGTGTTGACACATGTAGGGCTGGATTTAACTTGCGCGTTAGGGCTTCTGGATGAACGGTTCGTGGTCATCGTCCTCATCCTTATAACCGTGGGGAAAACAGTGATTTGTTTTCACCCTTTGCCATTTTCTTTCTCCACTGCTTCCATTTTCACGAGCTCTTCCTCGCGCGCACTGGACGTTCTCCGATCCTTTCCCTCTTCTTTCTTGCGCGCTCATCATCATTGTCAATGTTCCGCCATGGTCAAGTAGAAGAAGGCCTCCGCTGGTGCGGGCTCGAGTGCTGCTGCTGGCGGCAAGAAGGTTGTCGCCCCCACGCGCAACACTGACGGCAAGTGGAGGCGCTCCGACGTGCGTGACACTGATCTGCGTAAGCTGCACGATGCGGGATTAATCCCACAAAACAAGGAGGACGTCAAGATCCCCGGTGATGGGGTAATCCCTCACCCACCTATGGGTTTTTGGGTGATCTTTGTTGCCTTCATTCTTCACGGTTTTTCGCTTCCTGCCCACGAGTTCCTTCGTGGGCTCCTTTTCCTTTATGGGATTCAGATTCATCATCTATCTCCTAATTCTCTCCTTAACATTGCGTGTTTCATCACGCTTTGCGAGTGCTGGCTCGGCATCGAGCCACACTTTGGTCTCTTCCGGAAGCTCTATTCCGTGAAGAGGCAGTCTGGCACCGGCGGAGTCTATCCGCTTGGCGGCTGCGTCATATCTCGTTTTTTATCAATGTTTTCCTTGCAGCCACTCCTCGGAGGGCTCTCTTGATGAGGGCACTTAGAAGGCCGTAGGGGAGTTGAAGCCGACGGCCCCTCCCTTTTAGATGGTGGCCGAATCTGAGGATGACGCCCCGAATCCCTCTCCGCGAGAGGCTTGGGTGGTCGTTACTCAGAAGACCCCTGGTGGACCTTCGGAGTCTCCATCTGAGCATGTAAGTTGTTTTATTTTATCGTCCTGGGGGATCCCCGGAGCCCTTTTTGGGTTGCTTTGTTGAATGTTTTGCTCTTTTCGGGGTGCAACCCCCGAGCCCTTTTTCTGATGCTTTCTTGATTGTTTGCTTCTGTTTCTTTCTGCGGCCTTTTGTGCACAGCGCGAACCTTCTCATCCAGCAGCATCTGGCACTAGAGGCCAGTATGCAACAACTTTGAGGTATTTGTCTTGCTCGTTTCTGTTTTATTTCGCCTGTCGCATGAGCAATGCTTGTGTTGTTCATGCGTGTTCTTGTTGTATTGCAGATGAAAATAATGCGGCCATTCGTTGGCTGGATGCTCTCGACAAGAGCCTCGGTCGAGCTGAGAAGAAGGCCACAGATGTTGCTGAGGTGAAGGAGCTCCTGGAGAGGGAGGTGGTTGCTGCTGCCGAGGCTCAGGAGCGCCTGCGGAAGGAGTCTGCGGATCACGAGAGGGAGCTTGCTGCTGCGGCTGCCGCTCGCGAGAAGGAGATGGCCGACAGGCTGATGGCTGCGGCTAAGGCTTTCTCTGGTTAGTTTATTTTATTCGTCCTTGCTTTTTCGGCTGCTCCTTATCTCGTTCTTATGCATCTCTTGTTTTCTCTTATTTCCTCAGATTCTTCAGGCATCACATTTGATCGCGGTGCCCTGGAGCATGGGAGCATTCTTGATGATGCCACTGTAGCGGTCGAAGATCGCTGCGGCAGTGCTGCTAGTTCTCTAGCGAAGGCCAAGGAGGTGCTCCAGCGCTTCTACAAGGAGATCGTTCCCAAGGGCGCTGCTCTTGAGGATATCGATGCTCTGGCGGATGCGCTGTCATAGGATGCTCCTGTGGCCTACAAGCGCAAGCAGAAAGGCATCGGCGCCTCCATGGGTCTGGCTATGGCTATGGCATCCGGGATCTGGATCTGCCGCACATCACCTCCCAGATGCCAGCGGCTCCAGACGGCTCATAGGTAATCTTCGCTCCCTTCGCTTCCCCTTGTAAGCGGTATGGGCCGAAGCTCATTGATCTGCTGGCGAAGTACGTGGCAAAGCAGCAGGAGGAGGCCAAGAGCAGGCAGTCTGGCTCTGAGGCCACTCCGGATGCGGGTGCCTAGGCTTTGTTGCTGTAGTTTAGGATAGTATATCCTTTTCCTTTTGTAATGTATGCTTTTGTTGATGAACAAGTCTTGACTCATGCCACAGGATGGCCTTTAATGTATATAAAGTATTTTCGAGCTATCGCTAGAGATGTGTGTGATGTTCATCTTCCTTACTTGTTTGTCTTTAGGGTCCTTCGGGTGGGGCACCCGTTGGTACTTCGGCTGCTCCAGATCCGTGACCATCGTTGGATGATGCGTTGCAGCTTGTTTTTCTTCGCGACTGCGTCCGTAGTTTGGAGAAGGAGATTCTTGGCGTTCGAGGCCACGCGGACGGGTGGAAGTCGAAGGCTGAGTGAGCTATCGCCAGGGAGTATCCGATGGGGGAGCTGTTGACGAGGATCGATCTCGTCAATGCCCATTGTTTTGAGCTTGGGTTTTGGAGAAGATGGGGGTGCTAGAGATCGCGGAACGGTTAACAGACAAGCAACCAGGAGACACGAGATTTACCCAGGTCCAGGCCCCCGGAGGGAAAACCCTACTCCTGCTTGTCTGCTCTTGATTACGGCGGAACCAAAGGTTACATGGGTGCGCAGATGCAATATGGCGTGGAGGTGTGTATGCGGTGAAAAGGATTGGCCTTCCTTGCCGTGCCCTCCTAGCCTTTATATAGAGTTAGGCAGGTCTCGGGCACAGATCGAGTCGGTTACAAGTTTAGGGTTTACCCCTTTGAATACTCTATCTGTTTCTAGTCTTGGTCTCCAAGGATCCGAAGATGTCATGGGCTTGGGCCACCTGAAAATCCCCGCAGGCCGCATATATTCTTGTGGGCCTTCCTTGGGCTGGACCAGGTATGCTAATGTCGTGTACCCGCAGGGTATAACCATGTCAGTAGCCCCCGAGTGTTTAGTCGAATCGTAGATTCGGGTGAGGACTCTTCATTCTTTCGGGTGCAGCTGTTTCTTTTCAGGAAAATAATGATTTTAGTGTATAGGGATTGTTGATGCGTGTGCCTAACTCTCCTGATGGATCAGGGTCAGTTGACTATCTTAGGACAAAACAACACGATCTTCTTCAGATTCGAGTCCCTAGACTCGAACCCGGAACAGATGCTGGCGTAATTCGACTCAGGCTGTTGAGGTCTTATAGGAGTCAAATCCCAGTAATTTTCGAATGATGTACCCAACGTGTCCGTCGAGATTTTCATCGCGCCTGTTAGCACGGATTTTTACTAGCAGAGCGCAGTCCGGTGCATTACCAGGCCATTAGATGGTATCTGTAGGTCTTATCTTTGCGTCGTAGACACAACATCCGAATTGTTTTCACCACGGAGGTGTTTCGGGTGGCCAAGGAGATCGCTTCTCACTTAGCGTTGGTTTGGAGGCAGAGTTGCCAGAAAGTTTTTGCATTTTGATCCGAAGGATTGCAGTCGAAGAATTCATAGGGTGCGCGACCAACGCTCTCTATGGGAGTAGCCCCCGAGTGTATGTTCGAGTCGTAGACTCGAGCAGAGACTTTAACTCAGCCGTTGTTAGCGTCAGGTCTGTTGGACACAATTTTTTTTGGATGCTTGAATCAATCCTCCCTATGGGAGTAGCCCCCGAGTTCGTAGTGGAGTCGTAGACTTGACGTAGGAATCGAAGAATAGATCATAGTTGTAGTACCTTATTGGTGCCTCAGGTGCGCGGCCAGCGCTCCTGATAGGAGTAGCCCCCGAGTAGCTGCTCGAATCGTAGATTCGAGTGAGTACTTTTGTCAGCCGAAGATTTCTAACCGTTGCTAGTGTGGTTTTGATGACGTCAGTGCTGACGATAGGTGACCTCAAACGTCTGCGGAGCCAGAGATGACGTGACTGGGCGAACGTGGGTCCCACTTTATGACTTTGAGTTGACTGGTCACGCGCGACGTGGCGAGAATTACGGCGTCTCCTTTGTTTCCCTGCGTAGTGGACGGCGTGCGAACGACGGTTCGCTGTTGTGTTGACACGTGGACGGTAGGATTTGATCCTGGCGTTAGGGCTTCTAGATGAACGATCCCTGTTCATCGTCTTTGTCCTTTTAACTATGGGGAAAATTGTAGTTTGTTTTCACCTTAGACATTTGCGTTCTACTGCCTCCATTTTCTTGAGCTTTTCCCTTTGCATGATGGATGTTCTCTGATCATTCCCTTCCTCGTTCTTGCACGCGCATCGTTGCTATCGACGCGCCACAATGGTGAAGTCGAAGAAGGCCTCCACCATAGGGCACCAGTGCTACTGTCGGCGGCAAAAAGGACACCGCCGCCGCTCGTGTCACCGAAGGTGGGTGTCGGCGCACGAAGATGCGCGAGGGCGATCTGCGCAAGCTTCATGAGCGAGGTTTAATCCCGCAGGATAAGGAGGCCGTCAAGATACCTGGCGATGAGGTAACTCTCTGTCCACCCACAGGGTTTCAGATGATGTTTGTTGCTTTTGTTCTTCGCGGCCTCTCGCTCCCAGTCCACGACTTTCTTCGTGGATTGTTGTTCTTCTATGGCATCCAACTCCACCATCTTTCACCCAATTCTCTTCTCCACATCGCCTGCTTTGTTGCTTTTTGCGAGTGATGGCTCGGTATCGAGCCGCACTTTGGCCTCTTCCGGAAGCTCTATTCCGTGAAGAGGCAATCCGGCTCCGACGGATTTTATCCGATCGGTGGCTGCATTTCGATCTACTGTTCTTTTCTTCTCTTTCTCTATGTCTGAGTCCGTCCAATACTGGCGAAGGAAGTGGTTTTATATCCGTGACTCCACAGTGGACGGGCAAAGTTTCGGTCTTGCGCCTTTCGACTCAACCCAGGAGATCTTGAAGAAGAGATCCTAGAAGAATCATATCGTGGAGGGTGAGGTGGAGGAGGTAGAGGAGCTCTACCGTCGGGTGGAGGCTCTCCAGGTGGTTGCGGACAAGGAGGTGAACGGTGTGGATATCATCCGCACCTTCCTCAAACGTTGGGTGCAGCCGCTCCAGGCGAGGGCACATCCGATGTTCCTTTACTCTGGCCTCCAGGACCCGATGAGAGTTTCGGCTGAGGAGCTTTCCAGGGGGACCTCGATAGAATTCTTTGGCCACTGCTGAAGTACAAGTCCGACGAGGACCTTCCGAGGAAGTCACTGACGCCCCCGTTTAGTGCCACGAGACCAGTTCCGCAGGTGTAGATTTGCGACGTGCGCGTAGCGCCTTATTTCGAGTGTTTTTCCTTGTAATTGCTTGTACTGATCGTTATGTCTTCATTGTGCAGGAGCTCAAGGTGGCTGCCATGGTTCCTCCGCTACCCGAGAGGTTTCTGATTGCTCCAGAGAACGAAGTTGTGGACTCCGAGTCCGAGCTTTCGCCGGCGCAGTTGCCAACTGAGGAAGCCCCCGAGGCGAGCGAGGGGCAGACCCGAAATTGGGCACGGAGCTCGAGCGAATCTTCGGATGCCTCGACTCCACCGACGCCTAGGGACTCGCTGTTCCTTGTCCGCCACAGCGGGGGTGACGGTGCCTCTTCCTCGCCTATCCCGGCCGTGCCTGTTCCGGCTATGGCGCCGCAGCCGCTAGCCAAGAGGAATAAGGAAGAGAAGAAAGGGGAAGAGGGCGCTGCCCGTTTTTGACTTGAGCGACATGGACTCGTAAGTATCCTCGAATGCCTTTTGCTATCTTCTTCTTGTCTTCTTATTTTTGATTGGTGCTTTCCTTGCAGCCACTCCTCCGAGGGCTCTTTTAGTGAGCACTACTAGGAAAATGGCCTTTAGTGGCACACCTGGAAACATCATCCGTGGCGCACTAGCAGTGCGCCACGGGCCTTGCGCTACGGCTATCTCTCAGCCGTGGCGCACTGCCTAGTGTGCCACGGTTGTGTAGAGACAGGCGTAGCGCACCTGCTAGTGCGCCACAGATGTTTGGGCAGGTGCGTTACCCCTGGGATCTTCTGTGGCGCACTACCTAGTGCGCCACTAAGCTTCCATAGTGCGCTTTAGGTGTAGTGCGCCACAGAAGGTAGACCATGTGCGCCACAGATGTATTTTTTTTTTAATTTCCGAGCCAGATTATATACAATACAGATTATATACAATATTACAGCAGATATACACACACAGATACAAGATATACAATTATATATATAAATACTCAATATGAAAAACAAGATTGAAACAAATACATATAGATAAGTCTCATACATGAATACATAGTCTAAGTTACATTGTTTCGATCATGTTACAAAGTAGTAGTTGGTGACATGCGAATACATGTGTCGATCGAACAAGTTAGAGCTCGGAAGCTCGCCTAGACATCTAAACTATCTAGACACAAACGCGGGATAAATAACCAAAGAAGATAAGCATGATCACCGCCTCTACGAAGGTGTAGGTCTTCATCCGGTTCCTTGTCCTAACTCCCGCTAGATAGCGCGTGTATCTAGCTTCCGCCTCCGCCATAGTGTTGTACCCTTTGTAGCTATTGCCGCTGAAACGGTGCACCTATCTCCGGCAGTCTTCCCAATCATCGTAGACTCCGGGAACCCGTCCCTTGTACACGACGTACCACGTCATCTATAAGTTGACAATAATAATTAACCGATGATTGAAAAAAAACATATATAATTAAAGTCGCATATGAAGATACACTTATAGAAAGTACTCCTAAATCAAAAAGACCAAACTCAAAAAGCATGCCTCATATATAACTAGGTTGTTCGACACAGGAATATGCTACGATAGAACTGTTCGCCAAGTAGGATGCACAACACGTGGACCTGTGCATAGCACAAGGCGAACAATCCCATCGCAGCACATTCACATATAGTGTGCCACGACATTTCAATCATCGGCATTATTCTCGAAAAAGACCAAAGTAACTCAAAAGGCATGCCTCATATATATACATAGGTCGTTGGACACATGAGTATGCTACGATGGAACCGTACGCCAAGTAGGATGCACAACACCTGGACTTGTGCATAACACAAGGCGTACAATCCCATCGTAGCACATTCACATATATAGTGTGCCACGAGATTTCAATCATCATCACTATTCTCGAAGAAGACCAAAGTAGCTCGAAAAGAATGCCTCATATATAACTAGCTAGGTCGTTGGACACAGGAATATGCTATGACGGAACGGTTAACCAAGTAGGATGCACAATTCCTGGACTTGTGCATATCACAAGGCTAACTATCCCGTCATAGCACATTCACATATATATTGTGCCACGACATTTCAATCATCTGCATATTCTCGAAAAAGACAAAAATAACTCGAAAAGAATGCCTCATATATATACATAGGTCGTTGGACACAGGAATATGCTACGATGGAACTGTGAGCCAAGTAGGATGCACAAGACCTGGACTTGTGCATATCACAAGGCTCACAATCCCATCGTAGCACATTCACATATATAGTGTGCCACGACATTTCAATCATCGGCATTATTCTCGAAAAATACCAAAGTAGCTCGAAAAGAATGCATCATATATAACTAGCTAGGTCGTTGGACACAGGAATATGCTATGACGGAACCGTTAGCCAAGTAGGATGCACAATTCCTGGACTTGTGCATATCACAAGGCTAACTATCCCGTCATAGCACATTCACATATATATTGTGCCACAACATTTCAATCATCGGCATATTCTCGAAAAAGACAAAAATAACTCGAAAAGAATGCCTCATATATATACATAGGTCGTTGGACACAGGAATATGCTACGATGGAACGGTGAGCCAAGAAGGATGCACAAGACCTGGACTTGTGCATATCACAAGGCTCATAATCCCATCGTAGCACATTCACATATATAGTGTGCCACGACATTTCAATCATCGGCATTATTCTCGAAAAAAGAGTAAGGAAAAAAAGAAGGACCAAATTGAGCAAAGGACCAAAGAGTAAGCAAAAAAACCAAGCATTGATTGATATATAATAATAATAAGCAAAATAAGTAAGTGATAATTCATAAACCTAATAATATAAGTACACTTGTCCACACACACAAAGGTCATCTATAGTTTGTAACTACAACTAGGCCAACATCAAGCCTTCTGGCTCGGCTTAGGGAACGGTAGGACGCCTTGTCTCGTCATGAACTTCCTATAGTCACCCTGCATCTCTAGGCGATCTTCTATGTCACGGTTATTCGGGATATTTCCTCCATAGAAGATCCCCCCCGAAGTCATGACATCACGAAAGATGATTGCCCCAAACTGCTGCTGGATGTGATACATCTCTTGTCTAATATCCGAATCATTGATCTTGGCCTTTGCTTCGGCCCACTGTTTGAGATGATCTGGCAGCGTAGAATTCTGCTGGTCAAGTAGGAACGCCCTCATGTGATGGAGTGCGTAGTAGGCTTCCTTCTTACTGTTTTCTGGCTGCTTCACGCAGGGGAACTCCGTTACGTGGTTGAAGACGTGCCTGCCGAACTTGACCTTCGTACGCACGAAGGTGGTGCCTTCTGTCGAGGCAAAGCCAGTGAGAGCATCATCCAGAACTTCCTTGATCTTGTCGTAGTTTTTCTTCTTTTCTAGACTCCCCGAGTCGAAATACGTGGCGTGGGAATGCTTCGGCGATAAGGAGATAAGCGTGCAGTGTTCATCTCTGCACAAAAAATTCAAATGGAATGTGTTGGAAAAAGAATGATGATGATCTAATAAAGCCAATCGACGGTGGCGAGTGAATAACGACTTACTCGGGAAAGTAAGGCACGAGAATGTATTCCTTTGTCTTGTTTGCCACGAGGATTCTTTTTAGGTACGAGGCCACGATACGTCGTTCGGCGGGGGAACCCAAGCAGCCGTCACGCATGTAGTAGGGGTCCACTATAGCGATGCCCGGTGTGTTCTCTCTAATGATCTGCATGGCCAGGCTGAGAGAAAACAGACGGACCATGGTATAGTGTAGCGGGTATAGGTGGAACATATTGAAGATGTCGTCGAACCGCAGGAAGAACAGATCCGTAGGGGCATTGTCGACGAAGCCCAAGCCTGGTGGCACCTTAACCACGAATACCGGGTGTGAGGGATCTTTCTCCGATAGAAGGCGTCTCTCTATCGTCAGCACGCCGTCATGCACACTCTGCAGTTCCAAACTGGCAAGCTTCCGCAAATTCTCAGGTAGCATGGGCTCACCCGCCACATGAATCCTCCACATAATACCCTCGGGTCTTGGTGGCCCGTCCCGAAACCTGATCGGATTCGCAGTTGTTGACGCCACCGGCTGGCTCGAGCTGCTAGATTTTCTTTTCCTGCCTTTTTTCCTTTTGGAGAGCGGGCAGGCACCGCAATCTGAGCACCGGCCGCCCTATGTAGTGTGTCAGGGATTAGAATAAAGGGCCGGTTGGTTGTATCAGCTGGCTCTGTAAAGGCGCAAGATGGAGGCGTCTCCTGAGAACCAAACAGACGCTTGGTGATAGTGGCTTTCTCTGTGGGGCCACTAGCTAGGTCTTCTTCGTTGCCAAACTGAGTGCTGAAGAAGTGATCATTCCAGTCTTCGTCGTCCTCGGCCGGATCCTGCGCCATGTGCATATCATCAACATGATCATCCGACCCACCGCGTGGAGGTGACGGCGAGGGCGGTAAGGGGGCCTTGCCACCGCTTCTCACTGGCACGACAGGCGGTGCTGTTGTCTGTGGCGTGATGGCCCCCGCCGTCCCCAAACGGATCATGCTCTTTGGCCATAGCAAGAATAAGCCGAAGCAAGTTCTGAGGACAGACGACTCTTCTTCATCCACTCCTGGGGGTTGAATGGGAGGTTCCAGGTCGTCGCAGCCCCTTAGCACCCGACTAATTTTAACCCTGTGCACGCTATCTGACATCGGCCTTGAGTGGAACGTGCGCTACAAGGGTTGAACGATGGTACCCTTGGCAACATCCCTCAGCTCGTTGTTCACGTAGCATAAGAGAGTGCAAGGAACATCCGTCTGCGGAAAACATGTACGGCGTCGTCAGAGATGCCATAAGAGTAATAGATGGCATGAAAGGCGGTAATTAAAGCAATTTGTTTACCGTGATGGCGTCGAGATCGGCTAATGTCGATGCACCGCATACGGCGATGGGCGTGCAAGAGACGGAATGGCTGCTTGATGGCGCGGTGCTGGCCGACGGTGTATTCTCCCTACCGACGGGTGCTTGGAGCTCCGGTGCCGCCGCGACGATGGTAGGGGGGCACCAACATGTACTCCGGCGCCGCGGTGATGGCAGGGGGAGTCACCAACACTTGCGGCGCCGCGGTGCTAGCGGGCGGAGTCACGAACACGTAGTTCGCCTGATTCGTCGGCGCCGCGTTGTTCGAGTGGCTGCTGACCATGCTTGGAATGGGGCACGGCCCTACTCGACCACCCGCACTCCAGTTCGCTATTGACTCCACCAAGGTAGGCAGGAAGGACGTGAGGGTGATTGCCAGGTTGTCTTGGACGATCTGCGGGATCCGCGCCACTTGTGCCTTAAGTTATTGAACCTCGTGGTTTTCCTCCTCGCTCCTTCCCTACGGCGCGACATGCGTCCTCGGCGATGGACCAAAATGATCCACCCAATTCTTACCCCCAAGGCCGGCCAGACGGCCAGCCGACGACGGCTTCTTCGTAACCGGCTCTATTTTCTTGGCCCGGTTCATCGCCCTGTTAAAAGGGTTATCCCACCGGGTGGCCGCCGTCGACCCCTGGGATGAGGAACCCTGGGATCCATGACTAGCAACAATTTCCTCCTCCTGCAGAAGAAGTAACAGTGAATCATTTAGATCATCGATTAGATTGCAATCGAGTTGATCCGCGGTAATTAGATTATACTTACCACAATTTCCTCGAATTCCTTCACCGCAGGATCCGCGGTGAGTTGTTTGGTTTTTGGGTCCACATGATAACGGGCCCTGATGAAGTTTCGAACCTACCCGGGTTCGAATTTAGCAAAGGGGTTTTCTATCCCCTTGGATCTATACTCTTCGTCCTCCTTATTCCATTTGGCCTCCGCGGTTCTGTATCCACCAGATCCGAGATGGTGATGACATATATTCATCGCCTGCAGCACCTTTCCCCGATTACTATTGGCCAGGGCTCTTTCGGATTCACACCTCTCCTTGAACTCCCGGAACTGATCTTCGGTGATCTGCGGGTCAATCTTCTGGATCTCCTCGAGACTTTTGCCTTCTTTATAGATCTTCTTCTTTATCCGGGTTCTCCAGCGGGCCAGGGCGGTGCTCATCTTTGTGAGGGCGGATTTGTTTACTTCGTTCCCATGATAATTTGTGTTCTGATACTTAGCGGGGAACTTGTATCTTACGTGCAGCTTCTCGAAGAGGAGTGTTCGCAAGTGGCCATTATCGTTATGCCGGAGATTCTCGGTGTTGATCGAGATGGTTGTCCGGGTGATCGCCGCCACTTGCCCACCGTACCCTTTGACGACAAGGTCGGGCTCCAAAGGAACACCAGTTGGGCTCACTTCGGTAATTTCCTCCCTGACCGTGCCGACCGTGTTCGGGCGCCGGTCCTTCGGCTTCTTCTTCTTCTTCTTCTTCTTCTTCTTCTTCTTCTTCTTCTTCTTCTTCTTCTTAGGAGGGTTGCTACCACTCCCTGTGCCCTCGCCGCCATCAGTGGTTTCATCGTCCGTCGTTCCTTCGGCTTCTTCCTCCGCGTCTTCCATCTCATCATCCTCGCTCTCCGAAGGATGGTATTATTCATCGTCTTCTAGCCGCTGGGCCGCCTCCCAGAATGTCAATTGTTTATTCGGAGGTCTGAGTTCTCCTTCAGCGCTGATGCGCTTAGAACATCCAGCCTCTTCGTTGTCACACATCTTTGCACTAATAAAAAACAAATAATTGGTTAAATGCACGGAAAAATCTGGCATGACCTTTGCTAATTTTCTTAAACTAGGAGTGCCCGATTTCTGCCGAAACGGAAGTTAATCAACATTCCGGCAAAAATCGGGACTCATTTCATACAAGAACCTGCATATATATGGCCAGCATAGCTAGCACACAATAAATGGCCATCATAGCCAGACATTCAGACAAGAACATAAACAAACACCCTAACCAGCATGGCCAGCATTGCACCCACAGACTCACAGCTAGCACCCACATATGGTCGACCACACACAGTAATCCATCCAGCCAAAATATAGATGAAATAGAAACAAGAGAGGCATTTGGTCAGCACAAACAACAATAATCCAGTAGGAAAAAAAAGAGTAATTATATAGTGACAAGCACAGGATTATATCTGAAGAGGATTATATATAGGAGAAAACTAATAGTAATATACATAGTGGAGAGAAATGGAATTGTGTCCCCAACAACACCTCAGTTGCAGTCCAGACAAATTGGGTGGTTCAGTTCAGTCCCTCACTCTTGTCCCTCTCTCTCTATATATAGAAAAAACAGTGTCGTGGGAATGGTCACGGTAGATGCTGCAATCGGCAGCAAATAGTAGAACGAGGGGCAAGGGCGGCCAGCCATCTGCGGTGCGAGATGAGGGCGGAGACACAGGGTTTTACCCAGGTTCGGCCCCCCGGAGGGTAAAGACCTACTCCTGCTAGATTGTATTATGAAGGTGGTACAATGGGCGAGCTCGGCAGCTAGGCGGCGAGTCGCTTAGGTGTATGATGGAACGTATCTCTACACGCCCTACAGGGAGGTTTATATAGGCTCACCTCCCCTAGGGTTTACATATCTCAACCGATTCAGTTAAGGCTTCGGTACTCGTTTGACCTAATCCGCCTGGGCCTATCTACTCGCCTGGGCCTTCAGCTTCCAGTCGCTTGGATACACACCGGGCCTTGATCCAGTCGCCGTCCTGCAGGCCCACTCGCTAGTTCCTGGGCCAGTCGGAAACGTCCTGCTAGGTATACCCCGATAGGCACATCCCCATCAGTAGTCCCCGAGGCCGTCGTCGATTGGGCGTAGGTGGCTGCTGGCAGTCGGAGTATACGGCTTCAGAGTAGACATCCAGTCAAATCGTCGGCCGGCTCCTGTATAAAGGAGAAAACTAGTCACTCTGATCGCAGCCCTTGGCGAGTCGAGTCGGCGAAATACTCAGTCACTATCGTAGTGATCGGGTCGGCGAGCCGAGTGGCTGAAGTTGGACCGTTAAACATGGTCAAACTAGCCGTTGGGGTAATCCAACGGTAACTTTTGGCGTAATCACCGCGTAGTAACGGCTCCCTGATTTGGCGGGTAACAACCGCTATATAAGGGGAATGGCAGGCGATCAGAGAACCATCTTCTCGCCATTTCCTCCGATTGCACGCACTTTCGCCTTCCTTCGCATCGCGATCCAGCCGACCCGAAATCCTCCGATCCCCCACAAATCCTTCCGCCATGGCCCTCTCCACCGAGCCTTGGGGCAGATCTAAGTGTACGAGGGCACAACTGGCGTCCTTCGAGGAGGCCGGGATTCTGCGCGCCGGATGTTGGCGCATCCCCGCGGCCGGAGAAGTGACTCCGAACCCGCGCGAGGGAGAGTTCATCTGTTTCACCAGCCACCTAGAACGGGATCTGGGATTCCCTACATCCCTGTTCTTCCGGCGCTTCTGCGCCTACTACGGGATCCAACCGTCGGATCTAGGTCCGCACAGCATCGAGCAGCTCGCCATCTTTGTGGCGTTCTGCGAGTGCTACCTGGGCTGTCGGCCCTACTTCCCTCTATGGCAAGATCTGTTCCACGGACGGATCAGTCGCGAGGAAGCGGGCGGCCCAATGCTTGCCGCGGGCGGCCTGACGTTCCAGCTGAAGTCGAAGGCTTCATTCTTTGACTTGATGTTGCCCGCCAAGGCGGCGAGCGATTGGAAGAAATCTTGGTTCTACGTTGCCGAGGCGACCCCGGAGGGCGAGACGGCGATCCCACGATACTCTGCCAACCGGTCCGAACCACGCCGACTTCAAGTCGGCAAGCTCCCCAGCGACCAGCGGATGGTCGTGGACAAAATGCTTCAAACCATCCGCGGTCTGAAGAAGAAGGGACTCCAGACAATCAACTTATACAACTGCTGGCTCGGGCGGCGGCTCGTCCCTCTGGCTCGGCGCGACCACTACATGTACCAGTACACGGGCCGGGAGGACTCGACGAAGTCCTGCCTAGCCGAGTGGAATCTCGAGGACTACACCCCAACACTGAAGAAGATCACCCAGGTGGTGTACTTGGACGCAAAGGCCGGGGTCGCCCCCTACACCGCAAAGCATCCAGCCCCAACGGTAAATCACCTCACATCATTCGCAGTCGCAGCTTTTGCAGTCGCGGTCATTCTAATTTCATTTTGTGTTCATTGCAGCTATTCCAAGTGGTGGAAGGATGGCTCCCGCCTTCAGACGATGAGAACTCGATCTCGTCCGTCCGGGACATGGGCGAGTCGCCTCCCGCCAAGGTCGACACCGAAAGCGACGAGAGCAACAACGACGATGAATCCGAAGAGGAGGTCGCCCCGCTGGTCCGCAAGACCCACGGGCAGCGTCAGCGTGAGCTTGAGGCGAGTAAAAGCCTCGAGCGTCATGATGATGAGGACGAACTTCCGGAGACCACCTCGCGCCGCCAAGCTACTCCGTCGAAGAAGAAGAAGAAGAAGGAGAAGGAGAAGGAGGAAAAGACCCCTCCGAAGAAGAAGACGAAGCCGATGAGGCCGGCCTCGCCACCGCACTTGGCGAGCAGCTCCGACGCCCCCAGCCCGGCCAAGGACGAGGCGCCGCCGACGGCAACCGCGCTGGACACGGCCACTGTCGAGGTGCCACTGGCCTCGATGCCTCCGCCATTCGCCCCAGTCTATGGGCTAGGGGCCGCTCCGGCCGCGGCGGCTTCACCTCGCAAGGAAGCTCCTGCTGAAGATGTCCTAGAAGCTCCCGTTGCAGCCTCGACGACAAAGAAGCCGTCCGTGTCTTGGGCACGCGACGTCCTGGAGATGGGCCTCAGCCGCCGACTGGGCCCCGAACTGGAGAAGCCGGCCGGCATCTACACGGGGCTACGCTTCATTCCAGTCGCCAAGTGAGTTCGCTCACCTACCTTTGTCTTTCATAGCAGCTTGAATTGTCTTGCTCACACGATCGATTTACAGGACCAGAGCGAAGAAGATAGGCCACCCGACCGTGGGTAAGGTGCCACCCGTCGTCAGCGAAGAAGATCCCTCCCGGAAGAGGAAGGCAGACGAAGTCGTCGTCCCTGCGGATAGCGCCAAGAAGGCCAAGGGTGACGATGTCGTCACGATCTCCGACGACACGGCGATTGCGCCGAATGAACCCGCAGTGGAGGCGGCCGTACCCACGAAGGAGGGTGCTCCCTCGCCTGGGGTGACCGAGCCGGCCTCCTTTGGCGCCGGTGCCTCCATCGCCACGTTCCAGGGCTTCATGGCCAGATCGGCTACAGCGAGTGGGACCTCGCCCTCGAGCCGTGCACCTGGGGTCGCCGACGCGGAGGTCGAGCAGCGTCGTGGGCACACGCCAGCTCTCCTCGCGTCCGTGGATGCGATACAACTTCACGGCATGCTTGGCGCAGCCATCCAGGTATGTCCAGTCCCCGAGGATCAGGCCGGTGAGTTGTAGCGGTCTGATTCTTCTAGTGTCTTGTTGTTATTTTTCGCGTCCAGTCCTCGAGTGCGCACTCGCTGAATTTCAGCGGGTGGAAACTTAGGATTTGTTGATTGCCAGTCCCTGAGTGCACACTCGCTGAATTTCAGCGGGTGGGCACTTAGGATTTCTTGATTGCCAGTCCCCGAGTGCGTACTCGCTGAATTTCAGCGGGTAGGCACTTAGGATTTCACTTTGGTTAACTGTTTGAATTGTGTGCAGGGTCTGCAACGTGAATCAGCTGACCGATTGGCAGCGAAACACCGCGCGGAGAAGGAACTGGCCGTCGTCCAAGAGGCGAATAAGGGGCTTCAGGCAGTTGCCGCGAAGGCAGAGGAGGCTCGCCAGGGACTTGTCCCTGCGGGTGAGTTGGCAGCGGCGCAATCGGCGTTGAGCTCGGCTGAGAAGCGGATCACCGATCTCGAGCACGAGCTGAGGGAGGCGAAGGAGGAAGCGAGCTCGGCGGATGGGCGAGCCAAGGCCGCCATTACAGTCGCCGTAGAGGATCGTAAAGTGTCCGACGCCCTTGTTGCTGGGCTTCAGGACGACTATTCTTCGCTTCAACGCTTCATCACGGATCTCTCCCGCCCCTTGATTGGTAAGTGTATCTGCCCCTGCCAATAGCGTGTGCCTTTTTGTGATGTACGACGTACTCACTGTTATCTTCTATTCACAGGTCGCATCCCTGATAGTGCGGAAGAGGCGAGCTCGTTCGACACGCGGCAATGTGTGGCCACGCTCGTCGACTCGGCAACGTTGTCGGCGACATGCATCCGAGCCTACCTCCAGGAGATATCGCCCATGGAAGTAATTCCCAGCGACCTCGTCGAGGTGTGGAAGTACTTGGAGAAGGCGTCGTCGGTCGTTGAGTTCATGACGCGATCGGCGTTCCGGCGCGGAGCGGCGACGACGCTTAGCCTTGGGCTTGCTCATTTTCCAGAAGATTTCGATCTGGACGATGTGACGAGTGGATACCCATCATCGACTGGCGCGGTGGAGCTCTCCGAGGTGCTCAAGTTGACGGACCGCGCCGCGATGTACTCCGAGCGTGTCTGGGCAATGGGCGACCTCCTTCCGTACCAGGAGACGGTCGTCGCACCCAACGACCCCGAGCCGCAGTACCTGGACTTCAAGGTCGAGCAGCCCTTCCGCGCGGCGATGGCGGGTGAGCTGACGACGTACCCGTCAAACCCGTACACGCCGTTCATCCGCAATCGCAAGGGTGCTGGCGAGTCGTCGTCGAAGCCTGCGGAATAGGATAGTTTGCCCTAGGGCGTTAGTACCAGATCTGCCGTTTGGGCATATTTTGTATTCTGAGATGATTGCAACATGCTATGAATGTGATATCGTGTTTGTTTTGTGACTTGTCATGTGTATTCTGCTTGAGGTTTGAACGAGTCCCCGAGCGCGT
This sequence comes from Avena sativa, assembly GCA_916181665.1. Taxonomy (NCBI): domain Eukaryota; kingdom Viridiplantae; phylum Streptophyta; class Magnoliopsida; order Poales; family Poaceae; genus Avena; species Avena sativa. The sequence continues at coordinate 32,418,816 of OV702285.1, read as the reverse complement.
CCGCCCTTTTGTGGGGTTTACCTCGTGTGTGATGTGTTTATGGTTTTTGAATGTTTTGTTATTGTGGTCGACTCGCCCGGACTCGAAGAGCCAGTCGCAAGGCGACTCCCTTGAGCGCTCTGTACTTCACCGTTTTCCCTTGCGCGAACGAGGTCGGGTGGCCGAGTCCCCGAGCGTGGTACTTGGTTGTTCTAGGCGCGACCCGAGGGTGGGTGAGGACTTGGCGCGTTAGTTTGAGCGCATCACTCGTGCCTGGCCCGTTGGGTCAGTCGCGTGGCGAGTCCTGGGCATTCTCTCATACTTGGTGTTTTCCCGAGCCGCTCGCGATGAACTGGTCGTCAGTCCCCGAGCGTGGTACTTGGCCGTTCGAGTCGCAATGTCGAGGATGCGGAGGATCATGGTCGCTGTGAGAAGCGAAGGCAGTTGTCTTGGCTCGTAGAGCCAGTCGGGCTGGACGACTCCAATGGGGCTCCGGGTAGGCGTTTTTCGTGGACGATGCAAGACCTGAGGTAACTCAGTGCTCTTGCACCGCACTACTTAGCCGTGCTGATCGCTGTACCAAAGGTTGACTTCTGTGGTTAGCTTGACGCTGTTATTACGAGTGCAAGTGGCACAAGACACGGAGAGTAGGCGCAATTTGCGGTATCCAATTCTTTTTATTTCATAGCGACTGGAGAGTACATATGTGGGGTCCTAGGAGTAGAACTTCCGTAGGAGGTTTACATTCCATGGTCGCTTGACGTCGAGTTCGCCGTCCCCGCGGACGTCGATGAGGTAGTAGGCGTCGTTGCCGAGTACTCGCCCGATGGCGAATGGTCCCTCCCACGGAGGGGAAAGCTTGTGCATGCCCTTCTTGTCTTGGATGAGGCGCAACACCAGGTCGCCTTCTTGGAAGGTGCGAGTTTTCACCCGCCGACTGTGGTAGCGGCGGAGTCTCTGCTGGTAGATGGCGGTGCGTGACCGAGCGAGGTCACGTGCCTCGTCGAGTTGATCGACTCCATCCTGGCGGGCGAGTTCGTTTGCGGCCTCCATGTAGTGGATGACCCGTGGCGAGTCGTGCTCGAGGTCGGTGGGCATGACTGCCTCGGCGCCGTACACCATGAAGAAGGGGGTGAATCCTGTCGACCTGTTGACCGAGGTGCGGATGCCCCAGATGACGGAGGGTAGCTCCTCGACCCAGCACCCGGCGGTGCGCTCGAGTGGTACTTGGAGTCACGGCTTCAGGCCGTGGAGGATGCTTTGATTGGCCCGTTCCGCCTGGCCGTTGGATTCCGGGTGGGCGACTGACGCGAGGTCGAGCCGGATGTGGTGTTCTTCGCAGAATTCGGCCGTGGCTCCTTTGGCGAAGTTGGTGCCGTTGTCCGTGATGATGCTGTTTGGGAACCCGTAGCGATATATGAGCTCGCGTAGGAATTTAGTGGCGGTCTTCCTGTCGCATTTCCGGACTGGCTTGGCCTCCACCCACTTTGTGAATTTGTCGACCGCGACCAGGAGGTGGGTGTAGCCGGAGGGGGCCTTTTTTAAGGGGCCTACCATATCCATACCCCACACGGCGAATGACCAGGTGATGGGGATTGTCTTCAGCGCCGAGCTCGGCACGTGCGTCTGGTTGGCGTACTTCTGGCACCCGGCGCACCGCTGGACGATGTCGACAGCATCGGCGTGTGCGGTGGGCCAGTAGAAGCCATGCCGCATAGCCTTGGCGACCAGGGAGCAGGCACCGGCGTGGTGGCCACAGTCGCCGGAGTGGATGTCGTGGAGGATCTTGCGTCCTTCGGCCGGTTGGACGCAGCGTTGGAACACGCCGGTGACGCTTCGCTTGTGGAGCTCGCCGTCGATGATGGTGAAGGATTTGCATCGGCGTGCGATCATCCTGGCGTCCGTCTCGTCTGCCGGCAAGGTGCCGGCCTCCAGGTAGGCAACGTAGGGCTTGGTCCAGTCGTCTGGCTCGGTGACGAGTGCGACCAGGGCTGCCTCCGGTTGTAACGGGACTCCGATGTCGATCTCCCTCGGGAAGGAGGCTGATGGCTTGGTGATCGTGTCGAGGAAGACGCCGGCGGGTGGTGCAAGTCGAGCCGACCCAATGCGAGAGAGTGCGTCGGCCTCCTCGTTCTTCCGCCTGTCAATCCACTCGACGGAGTAGCCTGCGAAGTGTCCGCCCAGCTTGTCCACTGCTTGGCGATATGCCGCCATGGTGGGGGAGACGACGTCGCAGGTGCCAGCGACTTGCCCAGCGACGAGGTCGGAGTCGCCGTAGCAGCGTAGGCGGTTGACGTTCATCTCCCTGGCAGTTCGCATGCCGTGGAGTAAGGCCTCGTACTCGGCCATGTTGTTGGTGCAGGGGGTGAAGTCGAGGCAGAGGACGTAGCGGAGCTTGTCGCCCTTCGGTGAAGTTAGCACGATCCCTGCTCCTGCGCCATCCGCGTTCTTGGAGCCATCGAAGTGCAGGCTCCAGTAATGGAGGTATGGCAGCTTCTCTGGCTGCTGGGCCTCTTCCCAGTCGGCGATGAAGTCCGCTAGAGCCTGCGACTTGATCGCCTTCCGTGGCTCGTATTTGATGTTGTGGACGCCGATCTCGATGACCCACTTGGCGACTCGCCCAGTCGCCTCACGGTTGCGGATGATTTCCTGCAACGGTGCTAAGGAGACGACCGTGATCGGGTGCTCCTGGAAGTAGTGCGGCAGGCGCCGCTGTGCTCTGAAGACCGCGTATACCAGTTTCTGGTACTGCGGGTATCGCTGGCGCGACTCGGTGAGAACCTCGCTGATGTAGTACACCGGTCGCTGTACTGGGCGCTCCTTTCCTTCCTCCGGCCGTTCGACGACCATGACGGCGCTGACGACGCGCTCGGAGGCCGCGACGTAGACCAGCATGGGTTCTTTGTCGGCGGGGGCGACGAGTAGTGGTGTGGCGAGTAGCACCTTCTTGAGGTCGCGGAGCGCGTCGTCCGCCTCCTTGTCCCACTGGAAGGTGGGGTTCTTGCGCATCAGGCGGTATAGGGGCATCGCCTTTTCGCCCAGGCGGGGGATGAAGCGACTGAGAGCCGCCACTCGCCCAACCAGCTTCTGGACGTCGCGCAGGCACTCGGGTTTGCCGAGTCGGGCGATCGTGTCGATCTTAGTGGGGTTCGCCTCAATCCCTCGCTTGGAGACGACGTACCCCAGCAGTTGTCCTGCTGGTACACCGAAGGTGCATTTGCCTGGGTTAAGCTTTATCTTGTATTTTCGCAAGTTGGCGAACGTTTCCGCCAGGTCGGCGAGTAGATCGCCCTGGCGAGCGGACTTTACGACCACGTCGTCGATATAGACGTGGATGTTGCGGCCAATTTGGCTCGCGAGGCACTCTTGCATGCACCGCTGGTAGGTCGCCCCGGCGTTCTTGAGGCCGAAGGTCATGGCGGTGTAGCAGAAGGCTCCGAATGGCGTGATGAACGCCGTCTTCTCCTCGTCCTCGACAGCCATTTTGATCTGGTTGTACCCAGAGTAGGCGTCGAGGAAACATAACGACTCCGAGCCCGCGGTGGAGTCGATTATTTGGTCGATCCGCGGGAGGACGAACTGCTCCTTTGGGCAGGCATTGTTCAAGTTTGTGTAGTCAATACACATCCTCCAGGTCCCGTTCTTCTTCTCGACCAGGACTGGGTTTGCCAGCCACTTGGAGTACTTGATTGGCCGGATGAAGCCTGCAGCGAGTAGACGCTGCACCTCCTCGGCGATGGCTCGGCGGCGCTCTTCATTGAAGGGCCGCAGCGACTGTTTGACAGGTCGCACTTTGGGGTCGGCGTTTAGTTTGTGCTTAGCGAGCTCCCTAGTGACACCAGGCATGTCAGATGGCTTCCATGCGAAGATGTCCCTGTTCTCACGGAGGAACTCGATGAGCGCGCCTTCCTAGCCTGGGCTCATGCCTGTCCCGATCGTCACCGTTTGGCTGGAGTCGCCTGGGACCAGCTCGACGGTGCGGGTGTGCGTCGTTGCCTCGAAGGTTGAGGTGTTTGCGCCCTCTGAATTGGGCTTCTTGAGTATGGTGGGGTCTTCGTTGTTGACCCTGCTCGCGTACTTGGCGAGCTCATCGGCGTGGTTGGTTTCTGCCGCGATGACGGCATCGGCGAGTTCTGCTCCTTTGGCCTCGCACTCGGCGGCCATGTCCGGGTCGCCGTTGATGGTGATGACGCCGCACGGCCCAGGGATCTTCATCGCGTTGTACGCATAGTGTGGCGTTGCCATAAACTTGGCGAACGCCTGGCGCCCTAGGACGCAGTGGTAGGGGCTGTCGAAGGGCACCAGCTCGAAGACGATCCGCTCGGTGCGGAAGTTTGCTGGTGTGCCGAAGGTGACTGGCAGCGTGACCTTGCCGATCGGGTACGCCTTCCGACCGGGGACGATGCCGTGGAACGTGGTGTGGGTTGTCTCGATCATCGACTGCGGGAGCCGCAGCCGCCTGAAGGTGTCCAGGTACAGGATGTTGATGGAGCTGCCGCCGTCCATCAATGTCTTGGGGAGCTAGTAGTTGCCGACCTTAGGCTTGACCACCAGGGCGACTCGGCCAAGGTACTCGATGCGTGGCGAGTGGTCCTGGCGGCTCCAGGTGATGGGCTGCTCCGACCAGTTGAGGAACTGGGGAACATCCACCTGATCCACCGCGTTGATGGCGACGGCGCGGGTGATGACCTTCTTCTCGCGCTTCGTGTTGAAGCTTGTGAAGGTATGGAGCGAGCCGACCACTTTGCCGAATTTTCCGCCGTTTGGCGGGTCGTTGTCGGGGTCCTCCCGTGCTCGTCGTGCCTTCTCGATCTCCCTGAGGGTGTGGCAGTCGGCGGTTGTGTGCGTTGCGGGCTTCCCTTCCCTGCTATGAAACGCACAAGGTTGGTTAAGGAGGGCCGCGGGGTCGAACCTTGGCTTGGCCTTGTAGTTTCCGCCGTCGCGGCGTTGTCCTCCGTCACGGCGGAAGCTTTTGGGCTCGCGTTGTGCGTGCCCAGCGTTGGCGACGAAGTTGACTCGCCCGTCACTGCGGCGCTTGCCGGTGAGGCGAGTGTTGCTGTAGCGTAGATCGGATCGTCGTCCGCTATCGTTGCCGCTCGTGCGGCGTTGTCCTCCCGACTCGTCGTCGGTTTCCTGGTTTGGGTCTTCCTCCGCGTACCGTTTGGCGATCTCGAGGAGGTCTGGTATGTTGTCGAGTGTGCGAGAATGTCGCTTGAGCTTGGCGACCAAAGGCTCGTAGCGGCACGAGGTCTTGAAGCAATGGATCGCGGTGTTCGGGTGGATGCCGACCGCGTTGTACCAGAGTTCTTGCCACCGCTGCACCCAGTTGCGGGTCGACTCGCGGGGTCCCTGGACGCATCGCTCTAGGTCCTCGATGGTGGTGGCGCGGGTGTAGGAGCACTCGAAGTGCCTGACGAAGGCGTCGCGCATCTCCTCCCAGGAGTCGATACTATCCTGGGGGAGGGTGTTGATCCACTGCCTGCACGTCCCCTCCATCATCATGGGGAGGTACCGGGCGGCTAGCAGGTCGGTGTGGCCTGCGATCCCCATCGCCATGAGGTATGTATCGAGCCAGACGGCGGGGTCGTACTTTTCTATCTCCTTCGGCGCCTTGAAGTTCGGCGGGTACTTCTCGCCTCGGATCATCGGTCCGAAGCACTTGGGGCCGAGTCGACTTACCGACCCCATTGGCTCGCCGTCGCGGCGATTGGTTAGGGTGTGTCGCAGGTCGTCGGGCTGGCGTGCGCGCCAGCTTTGGTTGTTGATGATGTGGGTGCGGGCGTCGATGGGTTGACCGTTGGCGGCGATGAAGTTGGTCGCTGTCCTGGGGTCGTTGGTGGAGCGTGCTGCGTTCGCGGGTCGGTGGTGGAGCTGCAGTGGCTCTGGTGGCGGGCAGTTGAGGGTGTTTGCAGCCATTGGGCGGCCGCTCGAGGCCGCTCTGCTTCCCGAAGAACGCGAGTACACTCGACCCTGCGAGTCGGAGCCTGCGTTTTGCTGCTCGACGGCCTTTGCAAGCAGGGCCCTGACGTACTGGATCTGTAGGGCACTATCGCCGGTGGCCGTGATGTTGTCGGCTGCTGCTCAGCCCGCCACGAGGTTGTCCATCGGGGTGGAGAACAGTGGGAGGACGTTCGCGTCTCGCTCCCGTGAGGAGACTACTATCCGCGGCTGATCCCTGGGGGTGTGCGGTTGGGCGGAGGTGGGGCGCCCATCGCCGTCGACCCTGGCGGGGGCCGGGCGCTTCCTCCTGGTGGCGCGTTCTCGCGGATCGCGCGCTCGGCCACGCGGGCCGGGTCGTTTTCGTTGTTGAAGTTCAGGGCGCGCCCCTGGACGGTGGGGTTCAGGCGCGACCTGATTCGCTGCTGGTGGTAGCGTGATAGCTCCTGCGCCGTCACCTGCTCGAGGCGAAATTTTTCGCGCTCGGCTTGCTCCTTGCGCACTGCCTCCGCCAGCTTCAGGCGGAGTTCCTCGACTTCCGTTGCCGTGGCGTTAGGAGGGATCGGGGTGGAAAAGGGGTCCTCCGGCGGTTCGGTGCCGGTAGCCATGTAGGTTGCGGCGTGGCGACCGGTCCCGTTGCGGAGGTCGGCGGAATTTTCCGACCCGGAGTCGAAGTCGAAGATCCCAAGGATGGAGGGGTCCTCGAAGTCCCCCATGTTGGAGACCTGGGTGATGGAGCCCGCGGGTGAAGCCGCGGTGATGGATCCGGCGAGTGACGCCGGGGTCGCCGAGTCGGCGTCGTCATTGAGGGCCGCGTCTTCTGCGGTCGCTGAGTTTTCGGCCACGTTGCTGTGGGCCGAGTTGTACTCGGAGGCGAGGCAATGGATCGTGCGGATCTAGCTCTCGGAGAGCCGATCGCGTGGCGGCGACTCGCGGATGCGAGCCGAGTCCTCTGAGACGATGACATCGGTGAGGCCGACGAAGAGGCTGATCGTGCCGACCGGTAGGATCACGCTGTGCGTGACGGGTCGCGCCGCCGGGACGTAGATGCTCGGCAAGATTTGGAGCATCTCGCCGATCGCTATCATGCGGCCGGTGGCGACCGTCTTGTTGATGTGCAGATTGGATCTCGCCGCAGAACACCGGCCAGACCGGCCAGGCCCCACGGTGGGCGCCACTGTCGTGGGAATGGTCACGGCAGATGCTGCAATCGGCAGCGAATAGTAGAACGAGGGGCAAGGGCGGCCAGCCATCTGCGGTGCGAGATAAGGGCGGAGACACAGGGTTTTACCCAGGTTCGGCCCCCCGGAGGGTAAAGACCTACTCCTGCTAGATTGTATTATGAAGGTGGTACAATGGGCGAGCTCGGCGGCTGGGCGGCGAGTCGCTTAGGTGTATGATGGAACGTATCTCTACACGCCCTACAGGGAGGTTTATATAGGCTCACCTCCCCTAGGGTTTACATATCTCAACCGATTCAGTTAAGGCTTCGGTACTCGTTTGACCTAATCCGACTGGGCCTATCTACTCGCCTGGGCCTTCAGCTTCCAGTCGGTTGGATCCACACCGGGCCTTGATCCAGTCGCCGTCCTGCAGGCCCACTCGCCAGTTCCTGGGCCAGTCGGAAACGTCCTGCTGGGTATACCCCGGTAGGCACATCGCCATCAAACAGAAACCAACTGAGCTCTCAGCACCCTGTACAGGCAACAGTGCCAGAGCTTCAAGCTATTTCTATCTGTACAAAAATGCAATCAGGAGTATAGGTCTCAGTATTGAACTAAGTTTATTTAGTTTGTAGGCTATATTACAGAAGTTTGCTAGAAAGGCAGATGCATGATTTTCTTCAAGGAATCATGCACGGGAATAAGGTATCTTAACAAAACACTCCACTAATAGTCACCTACACAGCTTCAAGCTATTTCTATCTGTATAGAAATGTTAACTAATTATATCTTTTGGACACCAACATCAACTACCCACTATTGCTACAACCACAAGTCATGCTACCTGGGCACAACAGTAGCAGCCCAAGCCAACAGAAGCCATCATACACATTATTCTTCATTATCTATCCTCAAGTTAACACATTACACTGTCAGATTTAACACTGTCAGATTTAACAGAGAACAAATCATTTTCTAGGAATCCTCCTAGCATAAACTCTAGGAATCACAACTACATATTATTACACTGTAAGATTTAACAGAGAACAAATCATTTTCCTAGACATATTCCTACACCACAAACAGTACTTGTGAACAATTCCTAGCCAACACTCTAGGGGTCATATAGTCATAGAACACCCATAGAGACTTCAAGTCAGATCTGTCGCAATGGCCTTGTAAATGCAATGGAGTTCAGATGTTCAGGTTTTTATCTTATGTATAAAGCAATAAAAATCAGTACATTGAGTGATTCATAAAAACTCACCACAAAAACATCTAGGTAGAAAACACATTGGTTAAGAATGCATCAACATGCCCAGCCACATCAAGCAATGGGCATTTACAGTTATCATCTGGATTCACCAGGCACCAAGCATATGATGGAAAGAAAATAAATAAAGCCTGCTAGGTCTCTTGAAAAAAGAAAATAACACATATGAGCATACACAGCAGCAACTAAAACCCAAGCATACATGTTTCTGTCAACTAAAGCCTGCTAGGTCTCTTGAAAAAAGAAAATAGCATTAAGTTGTGCTCATATGATGGAAATGACCTGAACAGAGAAAATAACTTATTCTTTCCACCTACATGGTTCATCTCTGTTTCTGTCAACTACATGGTTCATCTCTGTTTCATCTCTGAACAGAGAAAATAGCATTCAGTTTCTGTCAACTACATGGTTCATCTCTGTTTCTGTCAACTAAAACTTTGGAAGTTTGATTAAAGCTAATTGCCTACATATGTGAGCAATATCATGAGTCTGATTTTCACCTAGTACTAGCATTTAGAAAATCTTGATTTCTAAATCACATTTCTGCATCTATGGAGAATCCATGGTGACTTTCTACTGTAACCAATGGAGATCTTGCTACTGCTGGAGACCATGAACCATGCTACTGCTAACCATGAACAACACATAGATCTTGCTACTGTAAACAGAGATGAACCATGCTACTGCTGGAGACCATGAACCCTAACCCGTGGAGATAGGGAGAGAGGGAGAGAGGGGAGAAGGCTCACCTCTAAGACGAGGAAGATGACGAGCGCGCGGGTGAGGCGGCGGCCTCCTCCTCCTCAGCCTCGAGCAGCGGCGGCTTCCTCCTCCACGAGCAGCGGTGACCTCCACGGATCGGCAGACGCGGGCCTCCTCCTCCTCGAGCGGCGCGGGCTTCCTCCTCCACGAGCCGCGCGGGCACGGGCTTCCTCCTCCACGAGAGGCAGCGGCGCGGGCGTCCTCCTCCACGAGCGGCAGCGGCGCGGGATCGGCTGGAGGTGGCAGCGGAGGGGATCGATCGGGCTGGGGATGGGGATGAGCGAGTGTGAGAGAGATGGGGGATTGGAATCGATGACGTGGATAAAACCTAGATAGGCGTAGCGCACTATGCCAGAGTGCGCTACGGATGTCTGTAGCGCACTCGGGCTAGTGCGCTACGCCTATCTGGGATCTAACCACTCTATAACAACAGTCCAGCGCTCCTTCTAGCAACAACTCTTGTCTATCCCACTGGTTCTGCCCCTTAGCTCTATTCTAAACTATGAGCACCTAGGTTCGAATCCTGGTGCTCCACTTTTTATTTTTATTTTAAAAATACTTTTAAATGTTCCAAAAAATTCCTAAAAGTGGTGATATATGCCATACAAGTTTTGTTTTGTTTTTAAAATACTTTTAGATATTCCAAAAATGCCCAAAAGTGGTGATATATGTCATAAAAGTGTTACAAATATGATTCAAAGTATAACTAAATTTCATAATAATTTGTCCATGAATATTACAATCTTTTTCGACCACGCGTTTTGCAATATTTTTTGAGCTAGCGTTTTACAATCTTTTTTCCCTTCTTTGTCGAGGTTGAATAATTTAGCCCCGGAACTTTAATGTTTCTTCTTTCGAACGGGCTACCTTTTTTGGGTAGGGTTGTCCTTTTTCTTCTTGTGATGTATGTTGCTGCATCGTAGTCGTCGTCATCTTCAATCTTTGGATCGCCGTACTGGTCGAAGTCTTGCTCGTTGGCGACTCCATCCATTCCGATGATGTTTCTTTTTCCTCTCCTCACGACAACACGGCTAGGCTTTGTCGGGTCGGTAATGAAAAAACATTGGTCCACTTTGGTAGCCAGTACCCACGGTTCATTTTTCGCGGCCACGTTTGCACCGGCGGCCTTGGATTTGGCTGCTTCGGGTATAACCATGGTTGTGAAATACCGGTCTTCTCTTTCGACGCTCTTTGCCCATCTGACACGGAACATCGGCACCTTTTCTCCACAGTAGTCGAGCTCCCAGATCTCCTCGATTCTTCCGTAGAATCTTTCCTTCACGTTGTCATCGGTGTAGAATTCCGACGTTACGCCTGAGTTCTGATAATCACACTTGTTGTCCTTTTCCTCCGTGTAGAATGTGTAGCCGTTGATATCATACGCCTGATAGGTCACCAGGTTTTGCATCGGTCCCTGCGACAAGGTGAATATGATCTTTTCCGTGTTAGAAGAATGCGATCGCGGGGGATTATCAAGGAGCGTCTGCCTAAACCAACGTGTGAAATCTGAGTTGTGCTCTTTGATTATTTCTCCCTGCGTCCTCTGTATGCCCCGGTCACTGTACTTCTTCTCGATTAACCTTTTGTGCTTCTGTACCTAAGGATCGACCAGTTCTAAATGCTGTAGCGTGACGAGGTTTGCTCGATCAAAGTCTGCGCGTCGAAAATCGAAGTCTGCATGCAGTATGCGACGACCCTCTCGGTGACCAGATCCGTCGAGCTTGACAAGGTGCCTGTTGATGGGAAGACCGACAGGGTTCTCGATGTCTAGATAATTCGTGCAGAAAGAGATGCACTCTTCGGCCAGAAAGCCCTTGGCTATGCTTCCATCTGGACGGGACCTATTGCGAACGTATCCTTTGATGTGTATGTTCATCCTTTCGAATGCCATCATGCTGCGGAGGAACATCGGCCCGAGTTGTACGATGTCCTCCACGACATGGACCAGCAGATGCACCATAATGTCGAAGAATGCGGGTGGGAAGTAGACCTCAAGCTCACATAGTATCACGACGATCTCCTCCTGTAGCCTTCCGAGCTGATTCACGCCAATCGACTTCCTAGAGATGACGTCGAAAAACTTGCATAGGCCAAATAATGTTTCACGGACGTGCTCGTCCATTATCCCTCTTAGTGCGACCGGAAGTACCTGCGTCATTAGCACGACACAGTCGTGAGACTTCATGCCACTGAACCTTTGCTTCGCCTCATCTAGGTATCTGCTTATCTTGCCCGCGTAGCCGTAAGGAAATTTGACTCCTAGAAGGCACTTGAAAAACTGTTTGATCTCATCCTGGCTTAGAGTGAAGCAAGAAGGAGGGCAGTAATATTCGTTCTTCTTGAACTTTTTACCCTTCCGACGACCTTGTGTCGTCTCCGAATCATGATCATCGTCATCTTCCTGATCATCAGGAGTAGTGCGTCCTCCGTGAAGCTCCTTTCAGATACCCAAGCATATCAGGTCGTGCCTTGCTTTCGGACCATCTTTCGTCCTATCTGGCATGTTGATTATGGTGGCGACCAGACTCTCACACAAGTTTTTCGTGATATGCATGATGTCGAGGCTATGAGGCGTGCGGAGAAACTTCCAGTATGGCAACTCCCAGAAAACAGACCTTGTTTTCCATACCTTCATCAGCGGCTTGTCTTGTTGCTGCCTCTTTCGCTTCTTTCCAGGCATAGGACAATCTTTCCAGTTTTCAGCAACTCTTCCACTTCTTCGCTGCTCCTACGCTCTGGGATTCCTCGGGTCTCTGATTTGCCATCGAACAGGTCTCCACGTTTTCTCCATGGATCATTCTTGCCGAGCCACCTCCGGTGCGCCATGAACACGGTTTTCGATGACCCTGGATCTTTCTCTAGTTGGAGATATCTTGTGTTATCCATGCACCTAACGCATGCGCAGAATCCTTGTATAACCTGCCCCGAGATATACCCGCAACCTGGATAGTCTTGCACCGTAGTGACCAACGCGGCTCTCATAGTGAAATAATCTTGTGCGACGGCGTCGTAAGTATTGGCTCCAGATTCCCATAACGTGGCTAGCTCCTCTTTCAACAGCCCGAGATACAGATTGATGTCGGTACCAAGTTGTTTCGGCCCTTGAATTAGCATACTCATTTGTATGTACTTCTTCTTCATGCACAACCATGGAGAGAGGTTGTACATCCATACAAACACGGGCCAAGTGTTATGCGTGCTGCTCTGGCTACCGAACGGATTGATTCCATCGGTGCTCGCACCAAGCCTGATGTTCCTCGAATCTCCACCGAATTCTGGGAATTCGAGGTCCAATGCTTTCCACTGGCTAGCATCTGAAGGGTGCGTCAGCAGCTCATCCTTTTCGGGGTCATAATCATCTCCTGGCTTCTTCCTTTCCGCATGCCATCGCATGAGCTTCGCTTCCTTAGGGTCCGCAAAATAGCGCTGCAGACGAGGAGTGATAGGAAAGTACCATACCACTTTTCGAGGTGCTTTCTTCCCTTTCTTGTATCGACTCACGCCGCACACCGGACATGTGGTTTTCTCCGCGTCCTCGCCCCGATAAATGATGCAATCGTTGATGCATACGTGATATATAACGTGCGGTAGATCGAGAGGACAGACGATTTTCTTGGCATCCTCGATACTAGTTGGACATGTGTTCCCCTCCGGGAGACGATCGTGCCAGAATGCCATCATATCGTCGAAGCTTGTGTCGCTCAATTTGTGTTTTGCCTTCATCTCCATAGCCTTGAGCGTTACATTCAACCGGGTATCATCGGGCCTTCATCCTTCATACAATGGAGTAACCGCGTCTTTCTCAAGTTGCGCAAGCTTGACTTTCTCTCTAGCGGCAGCCCTGGCGTTACTCGTCTGCTTGAGAAGCAGCTCTTGCACATAAGGGTCCCGCACCCAGCCTGACGTTGTTCCATCGTCGTCTGCTCCTCCGGCATCTAGATCATCATCATCCCGGTCTGCTTCCGCACCTTCACCATCTCCAGGAGACGCTTCATCATCTCGCCCGTTCTCGCCGTGATGATGATCATCGTCATGTTGGACACCTTCACCGTCTCCATAATCTACGTCATCGCTTATCCAACGAGTGTATCCATCCATGAAACCATGGCGGAGCAGGTGCACCTGCAGATTCCCGGAATCTGGGTCGATCACCCAGTTGAGTTTGCATCTTCTGTACGGACATCTTATATCTGTCTTGTTATTTCGTATCATGTCGGCCGTCGCACATTTCAAAAATCTAGCCACAATGCCTTCTCTCATTATGCGGACCATTTTTGCCTGCACGGTGTACACGATACAATTTTGAAGTCTATTAGAACCACATAATGAATGCATGCATGCAATGGTCGATAGAAAATTTCGGCATGACCTATCCTAAAATTAGGACCTTTGCGAAATGCCAAAGTCTTGCCAAAATATGAATCAACATTTTGGCAAAACAAATGGCAACTTGTTCACATACAAACACAAGAGAGAGAGAGAGAGACCGATCCATACACACATGAACATATCATTATCCTCTCCATACACACATGCATGAGCATCATCGATACTCTCCATATACACACATATATGACCATCCTCTCCACATACACACATCATGAGCATCGATCATCTACATACATATGAGCACATCATCCATATACACATGAACACATCCTTACATGGACAATACCGAGATGAGAGACCGATCGCGAGAAAGATGGAATGGAGAGGTGCGCGCGTCGACCGGAGAAGGAGATGAGAGACCGGAGACCTCCTCTATTACTTATGTAACATCCAAAGCAAGTTTTACAAGCTAAAAATGGTGAATGGGTGGAGAAATTGAGGTGGGAAGGAGAAGATCCCGACTAGATCTAAGGAGGAAGAAGAAGGGGAAAGTGAAGTGTGGGGTGGTGGATGTGGTCACACATGTGCACATAAAGTGCTTTCCTAAAAAAATCGACACATCCGTGGTGCACACGGCCCTAGTGCGCCACAAGGAGTAGAAACAACCGTGGCGCACTATGCCATGTGCGCCACAGATGTTCCTACTCCCTGTGGCGCACTAGGCCGAGTGCGCCACAGATGTTTGTGGACGTTTCACAGCAGAGGGGGCATGCGCTTAGGCGTAGCGCACCCCCCCATGTGCGCCACGGTTGACACTAACAACCGTGGCGCACATGACTGTAGTGCGCTACAGATGTTTGGCGTGCGGCCAACTGGGCCCTGGCCCACACACATCTGTGGCGCACTATAGTCATGTGCGCCACGGTTGTTCTAGTTACTAGTAGGGCACTGCCCACTGGTGAGCCACGCCTGTTTTAGCCGTGGGGCACTTCAACCATGTGAGCCACGGATGTGCTGATTACCTATAGCCGTTTTCCTAGTAGTGGAGGCCACTCAGGAAGCCGTGGGGGAGTCGAAGCTGACGCCCCTCCCTCTCAGACGGTGGCCACCTCTGGGGGCGTTGCTCTGAACCCCTCTCCGCAGGAGGCTCGAGTGATCGTCGCTCAGAAGACTGCACCGGGACCTTTGGAGTCTCTGTCTGAGCATGTAAGTTTTTCTCTCTCTTGCTGTAGGGGTAGCCCCCGAGCTTTATTTTTCGGATGATCTGCTGATCTTGCTTCCTTTCTGCGTGTCTCGGTGGGAGCTCCCGAGCATTTTTCGTGTGTTTGATGTCTTGTTCGTTTCTTGGGCGTAGCCCTCGAGCCCTTTTTGTGATGCTTTGTTTCTTCTCCCAGCCCTTTGTGCACAGTGCAAACCTGCTTGTGCAGCAGCACCTGGCACTGGAGGCTAGCATGCGGCAGCTTCGAGGTACATGCTGAATTGATCCTGCTCTTTTTTTGCCTGCTTTCTAGCTTGTGTAACTCATGTATGTTCTTGTTGCTTTTGCAGATGAGAATAATACTTCCCTCCGCGTGCTTGATGCTCTCAAAAAGAGCCTTGGGCGATCGGATAAGAAAGCCGAGGATGCTGTTGGGGCGAAGGAGCGCCTCGAGCAGGAGCTAGCTGACGCAGCTGCGGCCAAGGAGCGCCTGCAGTAGGAAGCTACGGATCGCGAGGAGCAGCTCGCCACTGCTATGGCTTCGCGTGAGAAGGAGGTGGCCGAGAAGCTGATGGCTGCTGCCAAGGCCATTTCGGGTGAGTGCTTTTGCCTATCTTTTCTATTTTGACTGCTTTGTCACCCTTCCCTTATTCGATTCCTATTTTGCCTTTTGCTCCAGATGCCTCTGAAAGAACATGTTGGGCCCCCATGTGTGGTTTTGGTAATTAATGACAATCTTTATGGACTAATGTGTGTATTAAGTTGTACTTGTAGGAATTGTCCATTGGCATCGCTTAGAGCATGTGTTGGCTTAAAGGTTGATGAAATGAGAAGAATATGTTGTGCAAGCTCAAAATGCGCCATCTATAGAAGATCTCATGTTTGATGCTTGCCATCCTCAGTGATCATGGATCAATGATGAGGAATCAAGAAAGGCGTTCCATCTTGAGAAGGTCAAGTTCGTCTACATCGAGCTCAAGTGGAATGCTCAAGGCAAAGGTATAATCTTGATAGGTTTTCCCTTTTGCCAGTCTTGAGAAGGAAATACTTGGCACCCGAGGTCATGCAGATGTGTGGAAGTCGAAGGCGGAGCGAGCTACCACCAGGGAGGAGTATCTGATGGGGGAGCTGTGGCAGTTGGCCGAGCAGCTGCAATGTAAGTTTCTTCGAGCTGCTGCTCATTTTTGGATGCGCCTGGTTGGCGAGTAATCTTGTTCTGCATTGATTGCAGGTGCCAACCTTGTTCCGAGGGAGGAGAAGGAGCGTGTTGCAGTTCGGATTAACCGCTTGACCTAGCAGGATATGGAAGCCGGAGGCTTTTTCTGGATGGACCGCGACCGTGCGACGGTCCTTGCGACTGTGCAGGATCGTGCTCATCAGGTGTCGCGAGTGCTGAGGCAGGTGAAGACTTCTCTGGCGTCGATTTTGCACGTCATGTTTCCCCTTGATGAAGCACCATCGACTCTCTAGGATTTGCTAGCGAAGTTTCGAGACGTGTGTCACGTCAGAGAGTTGGTGCGACACCAGTTGGTTGCGCTTGTATAGCTCGCCATTGATGATGGTGAAGGCCTTTGACTGGCGAGATATGCGTCGGGCATCTGTTGGGTCATCAGACAGTTCCCTGTTTATCAGTTACCAAAGGTACGGTTGCGTCCATGTTTCCTCGATTGCCATGACCTGCATCAGGTTGACCAGCACGACCTCCGTGTCGAGTTTTTAGGGTCCTTCCTGTCCTTCAGGGACTGCAGCCCCCGAGTGCTCTGCTTCTTCGGGTGATCCCTTGGGGAATTTCCTTTTGATGGATGGCACGCAGATTTGTTCGAGGAACACACCTGGTGGCACCCGCGCGCAGGTGGAGCCGATATTGGCGAGTCTATCGGCTTCCTCGTTGCTTTCTCTGCCAATGTGCCAAAGCTAGTAGCCGTCAAAGTCTCCTTCGAGTGAGTTGTAGAGCGCGCGGTATGCGATCATGTTTGTGGCGTGTGCGTTGCACTCGTTCATCGTCTGCTGGACGACGAGGTTCAAGTCACCATAGATGACTAGGCGCATTGCGCCGCAGATCTTGGCCATCTTCATGCCGTGGATGAGGGCCCCGTATTCGGCTTCGTTGTTGGAGGTTCGAAATTTCATCCAGAGGACGTACTTCATTTTATCGCCTTGCGGGGATGTCAGTATGACCTCGGCTCCTGCTCCAGCCTCACGCTTGGAGCCGTGGAAGTGCATCGTCCATGATTGTGTCATATCCGAGGTGTCTGGCAGCTGCAGCTCCATCCAGTGGACGAGGAAGTCCGGTAGGACCTGAGACTTGATCGCATGGCGCTTCTCATAGACTAAGTCTAGAGGGGACAACTCGATGCCCCTCAGGGCCACGCGTCCTGTGGCTTCCGGGTTGTTCATGATGCTGTTCAGAGGTGCCTTGTTGACGACCATCACCTGATGCTCCTGGAAGTAGTGGCACAGCCGACGGGCTATCATGAACATGCCATAGGCGAGTTTTTAGTAGTGAGGGTACCTTTGTTTTGTTGGTGTCAATACCTCGATGAGGTAGTAGATTGGGCGTTGGACCCCATGGGTCTTGCCATCTTCAGGTTGTTTGACCATGAGCATAGTGTTGAACACCTGATGCGTGGCTGCTATGTATAGCAGCAGAGGCTCACGTTCCTTTGGTGTGACCAGGACGGGCGAGGTGGAGAGCAGCCTCTTTAGATCTTTGAATGCGTCATCTGCTTCGGGTGTCCACTCAAATTTTTCAGCTTTGCATAGCAGCTGGTAGAAAGGCAGGGCCTTTTTGCCCATGCGGCTGATGAATCTTCTCAACGCCGCGATGCGCCTAGCTAGATGCTAGACACCTTTGAGGTTCTTTGGCTTCTCCATGGCCAGTATGGCCCGGATTTTCTTCGGGTTCGCCTCAATCCCTCACTATGAGATGAAGTAGCCAAGCAGTTGGCCAGATGGGACGCCAAAAGCGCACTTTTATGGGTTTAGCTTGACCTTATAGTGATCAAGGTTGTCGAACGTCTCGTGGAGATCTTCGATCAGTGTCTTGGCCTCCCTTGTCTTGATTACTATGTCGTCGACATAGACATGTATGTTGCGGCCTATCTGGCTCTTCAGGCATGCCTGCATGCACCGCTGGTACGTGGCACCTGTGTTGTTCAGCCCGAAGGGCATTGTGTTGTAGCAGAATACTCTGAACGGTGTGATGAACGCTGTTTTTTCCTGGTCTTCGACCTTCAGTTGAATCTTATTGTAGCCTAAGTAGGCATCGAGGAAGGAGAGTTTCTCGCATCCTGTAGTCGAATCGATGATCTGATCGATCTGAGGGAGAGGGAAGTGGTCCTTCGGGCAGTGCTTGTTGAGCGATGTGAAGTCCACGCACATCCGCAGGATGTCCGTGTCCTTTTTAGGGACCAACACAGTGTTGGCCAGCCACTCGCTTTCCTTGATCTCCCTGATGAAATCAGCGTCGATCAGTCTGTTGACTTCAACTCCGATGGCTTTGGCCCATGGCTCAGACAATCATCGGATGGATTGTTTGACAGGCTTGGCATCTGGAAATACGTTGAGTGCGTGCTCGGCGAATTCCCTGGGAACTCCTGGCATGTCCGCAGGACACCAGGCGAAGATCTCCCAGCGCTCACAGAGGAATTCGACGAGCGCGCTTTCCTATGCGGGGCTGAGGTCATTGGCGATCAGCGCCGTCTTGGAGGCGTCCATCGGATGCACCTGCACCTTCTTCGTGTTGACTGTTGAGTCAAACGACATGTCAGGTGCGTTTTGCCTTGAGACTGGGGGTGCCCCGTTGTCTATCACCTCTTGAAGCCTTGTTAGCTCCTCCTGCATGCCAAATGACTGGGAGATTCTGTTGAAGTCCCTGTCGCAGTGGTCGGACCGGGTGAAGATCCCCTGGACCGTGATGACGCCCCTATGTCCTGGCATCTTAAGAAGTAAGTACGCATAGTGCGGTACTGCCAGGAACCTTGCGAATGCCACGCGCCCGAGGATGGCGTGGTATTGTGATGGCTAGTCCACCACTTCGAACTCGAGTCGCTCACACCAAAAATTGTCGGGTTTGCCGAAGATGACGTCGAGCCATATCTTTCCCAGGGGAAATATGCCCTTCCCTAGGACTATGATGTGGAATGTTGTGTCGGATTGTTCCAGGCTGCACAGCGGGATCCGCATTGCTGCTAGTGTGCTAGCGAACATCAGGTTGATGCCACTACCGCCATCCATGAAGACACGGCTCATATCAAACCCTCTGATCTATGCCTCGAGCACCAGGGCAGCATGACCTAGGCGAGGGATCTGGCGGGGGTGATCCGAACGGCTGAATGTGATGCAGGACTCCGAACCGCTGAGGTACTCAGGGATGGCGGGTGGAGCGGTCACAGCTAAGCTGACCTGGTGGGTGATATTCTTTTGCACCCTGTTTGTTGGGCCCCTTTTGGATCATCAATGATCCTTTCGGCACGGGGTACCCATTTATGTCGTTCTACGTGGGTGCGATCGGGTGATTCGAAGATCCCACGGGTGGTGGTGGAGGAGATCTGTGGGCGATGTCGCCTGGTGCAGGTGCGTGTCCGAACCCAGGGTTCGGGATCTGATGTCTCATCTGGGCCAAGCTCTCGCTGAGTTTCTAGAACTCGCGGCAATCCTTGAGCATATGGTTGGCCTTCTTTTTGCCATCCTGCTTGTCGATGTGGAAGTGGATGGTGCATGGGCCCGACAACTTGTCGTATGCCTAGGGTTCGTCGTCGCGGTCGCGGCATTGCCACGTTTGCGTTGGGCGTCCTCCGTCGCGGAACTTGTTTCCACGGTATCCGTCGCTTCTGCGGTTGCTTTCGTTGCGGCGGTCGGCGTAGCCAGCCGCAACCATGTCGGGTCCGTCGCTATCATCGTAGACGCGTGATATTCGCTTGCTACGGCATTCGCGTCTACGGCCGTAGTCATCTTCCTCATCTGAGTGTGCTCGGTGGATGGAATCCTCGCCATCTGCCCACCTGTTGGCGATGTCCATGAGGTGGTCGAGCGTTTTGGGCTTGACTCACCCAAGTTCTTCCTTGAAGTCTTGGCGTTTGACACCAACTTTGAAGGCGTCGATCGTTCTCTCCTCGGAGATGTGTGTCGTGGAGTTCTTGACGTTGGACCAGCGTAGTATGTACGAGCGGATTGATTCGCCCGTTCGTTGAGTGCAGGCCCGCAACTCTTCGATCGAGGCTGGCCTATTTCTTGTACCTTTAAAATTTTGGATGAAACTGTACGCTAGTTCCTCCCAGCTTCGGATGGAACCTGAGGACAGGCTGCTAAGCCAGATCCGGGCTGCGCCTGTCAGCTGCAGCCGAATGCACTGCAGGGCAGTGTTTTTGTTTCCGCTGTACAGCTTGACGGATGACAAGTGGTCGCTGAGCCACGCCTTAGGGTCCTGCGTGCCGTCGAACTTCAGAGTGTCCGAAGGAAGCTTGAAGTTTCTCGGTATCCTTGTCCGCCAAACAGATCTGCTAAAGCATCAAGCTCCGCAGAGTTCTCCTTCATCATCATGCTCTTCGGATTCAGATGAGCACACGCGTTTTGCGCGTGCCTTGTCAACCTTGCGTTGAGCGAGGTCGCTTCGAGCGTCGTACTCGCGGTTGTGACGTCGTGGCTCTTGTGTTGTCGAGGTAGGTCGTGCTCGTCCTCGTCGGATGAGGGTGTGGGGTTGCGGTTGAATCTGACCGCAACTTTTTTTTCGGCTCCGCAGGAGTTTCATCGTGGAGCGCAGCTCCGATGAGTCCGAGTCTGTCTAGCGCGGACTTGTGCATGGCTCTCTTTGGGCCCCCCACCGGAGGTGGATGGTACGCGAGATATGTGGTGACCGCTATGATCGCATCTTGCGACGTCGTCGGGATGATGTTGCCGTTGGCGTCCATCTCCATGAAGAACATGTTGAGGGTTCGAGTCACCTCGCGACGTGCAGCGAGATCCATGTTATCCGTGCGAGAGTGATGCTTGTTGGCTTGATTGCCGTGCGAGCTAGAGCCGCCAACGGCGGAGAGTGCAGCTCGCCGCGCTCTAGACTCCGAGGCTGCTTGCTTGTGTTTGTCGAGTACCTCTTGCATCTTGACTTGATTTTTGTGCTCTTCAATGAGGAGCAGATGGTATGCCATCAGTAGGTACCGTGAGGCACCCATATGCAGGATCTTGTTGCCCGCCACGGCTTCGCGTGCCTGGTTCCATCCTTCCTCGCTGAGGTGGATTACTCGATTGGCATGGGGGTCATCCTCGTTGGACAAGGGGGGGATGGTTGCCTCCTGTTTTCGCCGTTTCTACCCTGTGGGTTGGGCGGAGGCACGTGTGCACCTGAACTTGGTGGTTGTTGCTCCACATCGCTTTGGATGACCACAACGCATTGGTAGCATCCGCGGATTGGGTCGCTGCTGACGCAGCTTTTGGATCCAGAACCGTAGGTTCCTTCATTCGACGGGGGGTCGCACAGATCCGAGTTGCAGCTGCTACTATCGTATGACTCATCTGTCGACGCTGACGTGCGTAGCACGCTGGGATGCGGGGCCCACGAGGCGGTCCTGATCAATGGCGGTGGCACCCGCTTTGGGAGGCGGAGAGTGCCGGTCTGTCCCACCTTCAAGTAGAAGCTCCCGAACAGGATCTCGAGTCCGTTGCCTACGGGCTCGAAGTCCTTCATGGTGGCTGGCGAGTGGGCGGTGAAGTCGAAAGCACCAAAGAGGAGATGGCTCTCCATCGCCGAGGAGTTGTAGATCGCTTTGGTCGGGACCGTAACGATCGCACAATCAGCGCCCCCATTTCCCACAGATGACGCCAATTGACGAGGATTGATCTCGTCAATGCCCTTTGTTATGAGCTTGGGTTTTGGAGAAGATGGGGGTGCTGGAGATCGTGGAACGGTTAACAGACAAGCAACCGGGGGACACGAGATTTACCCAGGTTCAAGCCCCCGGAGGGAAAACCCTACTCCTGCTTGTCTGCTCTTGATTACGGCGGAACCGAAGGTTATAGGGGTGCGCAGATGCAATCTGTCGTGGAGGTGTGTATGCGGTTAAAAGGATTGGCCTTCCTCACCGTGCCCTCCTAGCCTTTATATAGAGTTAGGCAGGTCTCGGGCACAGATCGAGTCGGTTACAAGTTTAGGGTTTACCACTTTGAATACTCTATCTGTTTCCAGTCTTGCTCTCCAAGGATCTGAAGATGTCATGGGCTTGGGCCACCCGAAAATCCCCGCAGGCCGCATATATTCTTGTGGGCCTTCCTTGGGCTGGACCAGGTATGCTAATGTCGTGTACCCGCAGGGTATAACCATGTCAGCTGCGGCAGTTGAGCGAGGAACTGCAATGTGAGTTTTCTTGAGCTGCTGCTTGTTTTCGGATGTGCTGTGTTTGTGTGTCACCTTATTCCGAGTTTTCCGCACGTGCCAACCTTGTTCCGAGGGAGGAGAAGGAGTGCGTTGCGGTTCAGATCAATTGTTTGACCCAATAGGACTTGGAAGCTGGCGGCTTCTTCTGGATGGACCGTGACCGGGCTACCGTCCATGCAACGGTGCAGGATCGTGGTCATTAGGTGTCGCGGGTGCTGAAGCAGGTGAAAACTTCCCTGGCGTCGATTATGTATGTCATGTTTCCTCTAGACGAGGCACCATCCACTCTTTGGGGTTTGTTGTCGAAGTTTCGAGACGTGAGTCACGTGAGGGAGTTGGTGCAGCACCAGCTGGTTGCAGGGGTGAAAGCCGCCCTTTCACTTGTTCGGCTGCATCGCCCTAATGTTGATCTTGCGTCTGTGGCGGCTGGGCCGCCTCTTCGGCCAGACGGTAGCCTCTGGGATATGCGCCCGCATTATGCGGCTGTTAGGCAGTATGCCGAAAAGTAATTGCAAGGTAAAAGAATTTTTTTGGGCGAGTAACTTAGCTTTTATTCATATCGTAACAAGGAGGTACATTGTTCGGCTGAGTAGCCTTATTGCAAATAAAGGGATAACTAGGGGTAGAAGCACCACAGACGTGCGACGTTCCAGGGGTTGGAGTATTCGACTCCTGACGCGATGTCCATGAGGCGATAGGCGCCGCCTGGGATGACTTCTGTGACGATGTAGGGTCCTTCCCAGGGTGACTCGAGCTTTTTCGTCCGTTCTTGCTAGAGTCGTAGGACGAGGTCTCCTTTGACGAAGGACCTTGGTCGCAGCTGTCGGCTGTGGTAGTTGCGGAGGCTCTGCTGGTAGACCGCTGAGCTAGCCGTGGCGATGTTGTGTGCCTCTTCGAGTGTGTTGATGGCATCTTCGAGTGCGGCTGTCGATTCGACTTCGCTGTAGGCGACGACCCATGGGGCCTTGTGGCATACCTTGGCAGGTAGTACAACTTCGGCTCTGTGCACCATGAAGAAAGGTGTGAATCCAGTTGCGCTATTCGGCATTGTGCATAGGCTCCAGAGGACAGATGGTAGCTCTTCTTCCCAAGCTCCCGCAAGTCGTTCGAGTCGGATGAGCAGGCGCTTCTTGATGCCTCCACCTATGAGGCCGTTGGCCTTTTCGACCTGCCCGTTGGTCCGCGGGTGTGCCACTGAGGCATATGATATGTTAATGCCAAGGCCCTCGCAGAAGTCCTAGAATTCTTTCGATATGAAGTTCTAGCCATTGTCCGTGATGATGTTGTGCGGCACGCCGAACCTGTAGACTATGGACTCGAAGAACTTAACGGCCGTTTTGCCGCTTTGGTTGGTGACGGGCATGGCCTCGATCCACTTGGTGAATTTGTTGACTACGACCACGAGGAAGACATGGCCTCCTGGCAAGGACGTTCGCAGTTTTCCGATCATGTCGAGTCCCCATTGGGCAAAGGGCCAGGCCAGTGGTATGGGCCCGAGCTCCGATCCTGGTGCGTTTGGCTTGTCCGTGAACCTTTGGCAGCCGTTGCACCTTCGGACGATGTCTTTAGCATCGTTCATGGCCGTTGGCCAGTAAAATCCAGCTCGCAAAGCTTTGGTGACGAGGGTGCGGCTGCCTGCGTGATGACCGCAGATGCCCTCGTGGATGTCGGTTTTGCTGTTGCCGATGGTGACACACCTTTGGAGCACAACTGAAATGTTGCGCTTGTACAGCTCGCCATTGTGGAGGGTGAATGCTTTGGACCGGCGAGATATGTGTCGGGCATCTGTCGGGTCGTCAGACAGTTCCTTGTTTAGGAGGTACCGAAGGTACGGCTGCGTCCATGTTTCCTTGATCGCCATGACCTGCATCAGGCTGACGAGCTCGGCCTCTGTGTCGAGCTTTTCAGGCCCTACTAGGCCTTCGAGTGGCGCAACCCCCGAGTGTTCTGCTTCTTCGGGTGATCCCTTGGGGAATTTCCTTTTGATAGAGGGTATGCAGATTTGTTCAAGGAACACACCTGGTGGCACCCGTGCGCATGTGGAGCCGATGTTGGCGAGCCTGTCAGCTTCCTCGTTGCTTTCCCGTCCAACGTGCCAAAGCTCGCAGCCATCAAAGTCTCCTTCGAGTGAGTTGTAGAGTGCGCGGTACGCGATCATGTTGGTGGCATGGGCGTCACATTCATTCATCATCTGCTGGACGACGAGGTTCGATGACTAGGCGCGCTGCGCTGCAGATATTTTCCATCCTCATGCCATGTATGAGGGCCTCGTATTCAGCCTCGTTGTTGGAGGCGCGAAATTTCATCCGAAGGACGTATTTCATCTTATCACCTTGCGGGGACGTCAGTATGATGCCAGCTCCTGATCCAGCCTCGCGCTTGGAGCCATCGAAGTGCATCGTCCATGATTGCGTCATGTCCGGAGTGTCCGACAGCTGGAGTTCCATCCAGTGGATGAGCAAGTCCGGGAGGATCTGAGATTTGATGGCCTTGCGCCGCTCATAGACTATGTCTAGAGGGGATAGCTCGATGCCCCATAGGGCTACACATCCTGTGACTTCGGGGTTGTTCAGGATGTTGGACAGTGGCGCCTCGTTGACGACCATTATCTGGTGCTCCTGGAAGTAGTGGCTCAGTCGACGAGCTGTCATGAATACGTCGTAGGCGAGCTTCTAGTAGTGAGGGTACCTCTGCTTTGTTGGGGTTAGTACCTCGCTGAGGTAGTAGATTGGACATTGGACCCCGTGGGTCTTGCCATCTTCGGGTCGTTCGACCACGAGTACGGTGCTTACCACCTGGTGTGTGGCTGCGATGTATAGCAGCAGAGGCTCATGTTCTTTTGGCGTGACCAGAACAGGCGAGGTGGAGAGCAGCCGCTTCAGGTCTTCGAATGCGTCATCTGCTTCAAGTGTCCACTCGAATTTGTCGACTTTGCATAGCAGCTAGTAGAAAGGCAGGGCTTTCTCACCCATGCGGCTGATGAATCTGCTCAATGCTGCGATGCGCCCAGATAGCTGCTGGACACCTTTGAGGTTTTTCGGCTTCTCCATGGTCAGTATGGCCCATATTTTCTTCGGATTCACCTCGATTCCCCATTGGGAGATGAAGTAACCGAGTAGTTTGCCAGATGGGACGCCCAAGGCGCACTTTTCTGGATTCAACTTGATCTTGTAGTGATCAAGGTTATCGAACGTCTCACGGAGATCGTCGATCAACGTCTTGGCTTTCCTTGTCTTGATGACTATGCCGTCGACATAGACTTGAATGTTGTGACCGATCTGGTTCTTTAGACATGCTTGCATGCACCTCTGGTATGTGGCGCCTGCGTTCTTCAGCCCGAAGGGCATGGTGTTGTAGCTGAACACCCCAAACGGCAGGATAAACGCTGTTTCCTTCTGATCTTCGACCTTCAGCCAAATCTGGTTGTAGCCTGAGTAGGCATCGAGGAAGGAGAGATTCTCGCATCTTGCAGTCGAAATGATGATCTGATCGATCCGCGGTAGAGGGAAGTGGTCCTTGGGGCAGTGTTTGTTGAGCGACGTAAAGTCTACGCACATCCGAAGGATGTCCGTGTCCTTTTTGGGGACCAGCACAATGTTGGATAGCCACTCGCTCTCCTTGATTTCTCGAATGAAGTTGGCGTCGAGGAGTCTGTTGACTTTGATTCCAACTGCTTCTTCTTGTGGTTCGGACAGTAGTCGGATTGACTGCTTGAACGGCCTTGTGTCGGGGAACACATTGAGTATGTGCTCGGCGAATTCCCTAGGAACTCCTGGCATGTCTGCACGACACCAGGCAAAGATTTCCCATCGCTCATGGAGGAATTCGACGAGCATGCTTTGCTATGTGGGGCTGAGGTCGTTGGCGATCAGCGCCATATTGGAGGCATCGGTTGGGTGGACCTGCACCTTTTTCGTGTTGACTGTGGAGTCGAACGACATATCAGGTGAGTTTTGCCTGGCGACTGGGGGTGCCCCGTTGTCTGTCACCTCTCGGAGCCTCGTGAGTTCCTCTTGCATGCCAAACGACTGGGAGATTCTATTGAAGTCTCTATAGTAGTGGTCCGATCAGGTGATGCTCCCCTGGACTGTGATGACGCCCTTGGGCCCTGGCATCTTGAGAAGCAGGTACGCGTAGTGCGGTACTGCTAGTAATCTTGCAAACGCCACATGCCCAAGGATGGCGTGGTACTGTGATGGCCAATCCACCACTTCGAACTCGAGCCGCTTGCACCGAAAGTTTTCGGGCTTGCCGAAGATCACGTCGAGCCATATCTTTCCCAGGGGATATATGCCCTTCCTAGGGACTATGCCGTGGAACATTGTATCGAATTATTCTAGGCTGCACAGCGGGATCCGCATCGCTGCGAGGGTGCTAGCGAACATCAGGTTGATGCCTCTGCCATCGTCCATGAAGACACGGCTCATCTCGAATCCTCTGATCTGCGCCTCGAGCACCAGGGCAGCATGACCTGGGCGAGGGATCTAGCGGAGATGATCCGAACTATCGAACGTGATGCAGGACTCCGAGCCACTGAGGTACTCAGGGATGGCGGGCGGAGCGGTTACAGCGAGGCTGACCTGTCGAGTGATCTTCTTTTGCACCCTATTGGTAGGGCGTCCCTTCTGTATCATGAGGGACCCTTTTGGCGGTGGGTATCCACCTGTGCCGTTGTTTGCTGCAGGTGCGATTGCTAGATTTGATGGTCCCACGGGTGGTGGTGGAGGAGCTCCATGGGCGATGTCACCTGGTGCAGGTGTGGGTCCGAACCTAGGTTTCACTATCTGGCATCGCATTTGGGTGAGACCCTCGTTGTGTTTATGGAACTCGCGCCAGTCCTTGAGCATGTGGTTGGCCTTCTTTTTGCGATCCTACTTGTCGATGTAGAAGTGGATTTTGCAGGGACCGGACAACTTGTCGTATGCCGAGGGTTCGTCGTCACGGCCGCGATGCTGCCATGTTTGTGTTGGGCGTCCTCTATCGCGGAAGTTGCCTCCGCGGTATCCTCCGCTTCTGCGGTTATTATCGTTGCGGTGGTCAGCGTAGTCAGCCGCAACCATGTCGGGTCCGTCGCGATCGTTGTAGACATGCGATCTTCATTTGCTACGGCGTTCGCGCCTGCTGCCGTATTCATCCTTGTCATCCGAATGTACTCGGTGGAGGGAATCCTCGCCATCTTCCCACCTGTTGGCGATGTCCGTGAGGTGGTCGAGTGTCTTGGGCTTGACACGCCCATGTTCTTCCTTGAAGTCCGGGCGCTTGACGCCATCCTTGAAGGCGTCGATCATTCTCTCCTCGGAGATGTGTGCCGTGAAGTTCTTGATGTTGGACTAGCGCAAGATATACGAGCGAATGGATTCACCCATACGTTGAGTGCAGGACCGCAGTTCCTCGATTGAGGCTGGCCTATTGTTGGTCCCTTTGAAGTTTCAGATGAAACTGTATGCCAGTTCCTCCCAGCTTCGGATGGAGCCTGAGGATAGGCTGCTGAGCCAGATCCGGGCTGCGCCTGTTAGCTGCAGCTAAAGGCATTGCAGGGCGGTGTTCTTGTTACCACCATGCAGCTTGACGGACGAGAGGTGGTCGCTGAGCCAGGCCTTCGGATCCTGCATGCCGTCGAACTTCGGAGTGTCCGAAGGAAGCTTGAATTTTCGGCATCCGCGTGCTCCGAACAGATCTGCTGAAGCATCAGGCTCCACACATCTCTCCATCGTCGTCCTCTTCGGATTCGGTTGAGCATGCATGTTTGGCGCGTGCCTTGTCGACCTTGCGCTATGCGAGGTCGTTTCGAGCATCGTAGTCGCTGCTGCGACGTCTTGGGCTCTTGTGTCATCGAGGTAGATCGTGCCCGTCCTCGTCCTCGTCCTTGTCGGATGAGGGTGTGGGGCTGTGGTTGAATCCGACGGTAGCCTTTTTCTTCGGCTCCGCAGGAGCTTCTTCGTGGAGCGCAGCTCCGACGAGTTCGAGTCCGGCTAGCACGGACTTGTGCATGGCACTCTTCGGGTCCCCCACCGGAGGTGGATGGGACGCGAGGTATGTAGTCACTGCCATGATCGCAGCTTGCGGCGTCTTTGGTATGACGTTGTCATTGACATCCATCTCCATGAAGGATGTGTTGAGGGTTTTAGTGACCTCACATCGCACGGCGGGGTCCATGTTATCTGTGCGAGAGCGATGCTTGTTGGCATGATTTCCGTGCAAGCTGGAGCCACCAGCGGTGGAGAGCGCAGCTCGCCGCGCGCTAGACTCCGAAGCTGCCTGCTTGAGTTTGTCGAGTTCCTCTTGCAATTTTACCTGCCTATTGTGCTCGGCGATGAGGAGGTGGTATGCCATCAACAGATCCCATGAATAATTCACAAGTAGGATCTTGTTACCTGCCACGGCTTTGCGTGCCTGGCGCCAGCCGTCCTCATTTAGATTGATCCTCTGATAGGCGGCAGCGTCGCCTTCGTTGGGATGGAGGAGCGGTTGCCCTCCGTTTCCTCCGTTCCCAGCCTACGGGTTGGGCGGTGGATTGGGTGGTGGGTTGGGATCAGTCGAACTTGGTGGCACTTCCAATTCACCATGGATAACCACGGCGCATTGGTAGCGCCTGCGGATTGGATCGCTGCTGCCGCAACTTTCGGATCTGGAACCGTAGGTTCCTTCGTCGCACAGATCTGAGTTGCAGCAGCTGCTGTCATAGGACTCATCTGTCAGCGTCGACGTGCGTAGCACGCTGATGGGTGGGACCCTTGAAGCGGTCCTGATGGATGGTGGCAGCACCCGCTCTGGGAGGCGGAGGGTACTAGTCTGCCCCACTTGGAAGCAAAAGCTCCCGAACAAAATCTCGAGCCCGTCGCCTACGGGCTCGAAATCCTTCATGGTGGCTGGCGAGTAGGCAGTGAAGTCGAAAGTGCCGAAGAGGAGGTGGCTCTCCGTCACCGAGGAGTTGTAGATTGCTTCGGATGGGACTGTCACGATCGCATAATCAGCGTCCCCGCTTCCCACAGACGGCGCCAATTGACGAGGTTTAATCTCGTCAATGCCCATTGTTATGAGCTTGGGTTTTTGAGAAGATGGGGATGCTGGAGATCGCGGAACGGTTAGCAAACAAGCAACACGGGGACATGAAGTTTACCCAGGTTCAGGCCCCCGGAGGGAAAACCCTTCTCCTGCTTGTCTACTCTTGATTACAGCGGAACCGATAGTTACAAGGGTGCGCAGATGCAATCTGGCATGGAGGTGTGTATGCGGTGAGTTGAGAGGTGCCCTCCTTGCCGTGCCCTCCTAGCCTTTATATAGAGATAGGCAGGTCTCGGGCATTAGGTCGAGCTGGTTACAAATTAGGGTTTGCCCCTTTGAAATTCTATCTACTCTAGTCTTGTTCTCCAAGGATCCGAAGATGTCATGGGCTTGGGCCACCCGAAAGTCTCCGCAGGCCGCGTATGTTCTTGTGGGCCTTCCTTGTATGAACCAGGTATAGTAATATCGTGTACCCGTAGGGTATAACCATGTCACCATTAGAGATGCTCTAAGTCCTGTTGGTACATCCGATATAAACCCAGTTTGGATGCAAGTGTGGAAGTTCAAAGTCTCAACAAATATCAAGATATTCACATGAAGATTATTACATGGAATAATCGCATAAAATTGTACTCTTGCCAACATGCATGTTATCTAATCAAGTGTATGTCATGTGTGCAAGGTTCACTGTGAAGATGCTAAACATCTTTCTTTTGAATGTGCACGTGTTAAAGAGATATGGGGAACCTAGGTATTTCAAACATCACTGTTGAGGCAAACACATCATATCATGAGGGCTGGATCAACTGTCATAGTAGCGTTGTTGAGTAGCAGTGACAAAGTTCTTCCTGGATAAACTAACTTAGGTCTCAAAGAACTAATTGCTACTTCTTGTTGGTATATTTGGTGGGAGAGGAGGAAAATTACTCATGACCAGCATGTTCAAAATCCATTGAGTACATTACAAGCTATCTTGGCCTTGGCATTGATTTTTTTAAATCTTGCAAAAGACTTCGGGCATTAGAGGCCATGATAAGGAGAAACCACCTGAGAGTTTTGTGAAAGAGCGCTTTCTTGCCTTTTGGCAAAGACACCAACTCATAGGTTTTATTCTCATACAGGGATTTCATCTCATCCTGCATGGCTTCCGACTATTCATTCTTGTGCTAATCATACACTGCCTCCTCATAGCATGAGGGATTACCTGCATCAATCATCAACACATATTGATGTGGTGGATACCTCGTGGAAGGTATTGGATCTCTTCCACTTCTCCTCAACTGTTGCACTGGTGGTGGAGAATCGGGTGGATTAACATCACCTTGATCATCATCATCTTCTTCATTTGATGGTTGTTCATGTGTAACACCCTCAGAATCGGCCCTATGCAAGTTTTAGCGAAACCCGCCAAACCCGCATAGAAACGATTCAAAGGTTCCCACCAGGCACTTTCGTGCGGGTGGAAAACGAAGTAATAACATTACACAACAGTCCTCGATGGGACCCACAGAACAGATATATACAACAGCGACTCAACGAGTCAAGAATACAGATATACAGTACAAAGATCCAAATCACCTTGAGAACGATATAGCGTCCAGCTACGGACGAGATGCAAATGGGGCTAAGAGCCCTGAAGAATAACCAATGGCGTCCATAACCCTGCCCAGGCCAAGCCGGAAGGGTAACCCTGCTAACGACGTCGATCTCAAAACCTGCTTAAACAAAAAAGGGGTGCCGACAAAGGGCAAAGGAAAAAGAGGAGCGTCAGTACTGAGGCCAGTACACGGCGAGACTAGAATTCGGCGGTCCTCGCCTACATAGGTATGGTGGACTGAAGCGGCAGCGGCAGCATACGCTAAACAACCTATAGAGACTCGATAAAACTGTCGGCTATCAGAGAGGGATAAGAAAGATCTATTCGGATCCAATCTGGATATAACACCAAACAAACCCATCCTGGTATTTCCCCCTCGAGACCAAACGAGGAAGTCCACCGAGGAACTCACACTGTTGGCAGTGTTATTTATTCGGTTATCGTTACACCAATTACTAGTCAGGTATAGATAATTATCCTGATAAAATAAGCAGTGGGCCATTTTAGTTAACCATTCCGTTGTAGTTGCGGCACTTACTAGTCAGATACAATTAGCATGAGATATCCCAAAACCCAGCAGTTGTTGGTACTTTTATTTAGCCATTCCGTTATGGTTGCAATATTTACTAGTCAGATACAATGGTCGCAAGCGACACCCCAAACAAGCAATTGTTGGCAGTTTTATTTAGCCATTCCATTATAGTGAAGCTGATTACTAGTCATTATAAAGTCAAATTTATAGCACTACTTTAGTTATAGTTGTCTATGATCGAGATACTGTGCTCCAAGTCGTCCATAACCGCGGACACGGCTTTCAGAAAGTTTTAACCCGGCCGGGGTGCACAAATAGCAACACACACACGATCAACCTCGGAAAAACCAAATCAAAACCCAACGAGGCTTTCACGACAAAGCAATCACAGGATTCAGAAATATTTCAGGGGGCCACCCCTTGGAGTACACCCGCAACGAAGTAAGCTAGCTCCGAGACGGACCCGAGGTTTGGGTGGACGGCTGTGAACGACTGGGAACCCAAAACTGAGCTTGTCGACACCGCGAAAACGTGTCCCGATCCTAAACAGTACAGTGTGCTCCTCGCACAATCGTAAATAAAGCAGTAAAACATGGCATAAGTACAGGATCATAAATAAAACCTCAAACTAGTTTGTGGCCCCAAGAAATAAGACTGAATCAAGCTCTGGCTAAGGGGGGCCCATAATTCCCCGTATGTGGATAGCGCGATAAATCAAGGAACAGGTATCAAGTACTCGGGGTCCTACGGGACACAAGTGGGCGGTCGGAAACCAAATATTATCTATCACCCACCGATGCCTCTGCTTACTTACTTCAATTTTAGTTGTTAAACAGGAATTAAAGTGAACGATAAGTAAAGCCATGATCAACTCCAACATCAACATGCGGCAATACACCAACAACTGTGGCACTTGATGACACGCAATAGCACTTGAGCAAGCGACTACGACGCGCAAGTCCAACTATCTACCAAACAACAGGTAATAGGATGTGTCCAAGGCATTATATGGTTGCGAGGGATATCACGGGTACGAAAAACTAGAGCATCGCAACACCGATAGCAATAGATCAACAGGAGGGAATAAATACTATAAAAGTAAGATAGGTAGAAAGGGGGAGATGCTCGCCTGAAAAACATTGCCGAAGGTTCATCCGAAGATCGGGTCGACACTCGCATCAACTCAACGGCCTTATCCGCGAAGAAGCAAAACACTAGAATAAACACTGGATGCAATATTTAATACTACGGCAAAAGATCGGGCATGATGCATGTATGATGTATGCCATGGCAAAGATGCGATGCAATTAGGCAAAATTAAGCGGAACCGGGGTCCCGACATTTACTGGATGGTTCATGTTATTTAGATGCCCCGCAATTAAATGTTGTAATAACAGGGCAAGATAAGTTACCGGTTCGCTACACAAATTTAAATGAGGCCACTATGAGACTAGATTTGCCCGCATATGGGCCCCATATTTAATTATTAGGTGAATCGGCAATAGGCCCCCAAACCACAGACAAGGATGCATGCATGAACAATTAATATGCGACAAGTTGTATTATATTATAAAATAGGGTTTCGGGAAGGGGTTCACACATTAGGGTTCGGCGATCTTGGGGTTCCGGGGTTCGGGGTCGGGTCTCAGGGTTAAGGGTTCGACGGGATCGGTCTCGGACAACGGAAGTCGATCTTGTCGCACGAGCGTCAAAGCTTCCGGGAAGGAGAACTTGTCGTCCGGGGTGAAGCACGCGGCGTCCTCGAGGAAATACTCGTCGCATCCGTGTCGGCGAACTTGGCGTTCAGGGGGAAGTTCTCGGGGTTCCGGGGAGAAGACCTTGGCGTGTCGAGGGCTCGGCCTTCGGATCCATGTCGGTGCACTCGGTGTTCCGGGTTGGAGATCATGGTGTTCCATGATGAAGTGCTTGTCGTCCCGGTGACGATCTTGGCGGTCTTCGGATCCAAGAAAAAGGACTTCGAGATCGGGAGGAAGAACTTGATGTTACGGCTTCCGGGAAGGAGCACTTGAGGTCTCGTCCATTGTCGGTGGTGAACTTGGAAGTGGCGTCAGGGTCCTCCAATAGCCACACAAAGCTCTGATGGTAACACTTGTCGGAGTCTTGTCGATCTTGTTCAAATCATCGCTCCTGTTTTTACAGTACCAACATGGCACGGGCACGGGCACGAGAAGCACCTCAAAAACACCAACATTCTCACGCCACACTCTAACCACATCAACAGATACTGCACAGGGGCAGGGCAAGGAGGTCGTGGCCGCGGTGAACGACGAGGCAGGGCTCTGGCGGCGGGAAGAGGCACGCGGCAGCTGAGGGGACGCGGACGAGGCCGGTGGTTCCTGCGGGGGAGCTGAGCGGCACCGGCTCGAGGATGGAGAGGGGCGACGCCGGCGGACGTTCGCAAGAGGAGGCGCTGGCGGGCTCGGCGATGGGTGGAGCGGCCGATGTGGAGGAGGACGGTCGGCGGTTGGGGTGGTGAGGCAGCCGAGCTTGGCGGCGGGCCTGCTTGACCGCGACGGCGAGGGCGGGTCAGACGCGGGACGTGGAGGGGGCGGGTCGCGGCCGGCACCGAGAGCGGCGGCGGCAGGCGCTCGGGGGCGGGCCCGGAGCACGCAGGGCCGGGGCGGCAGAGGCGGAGCCTGGGGCGAGCGGCGGCGCTCCGATGCGAGCTCGGACGGGGAGGGCCGCGCGGGAGGCGGGGAAGGCCGGCCGGGAGAGGCGCGGCGGACGGTGGCGTTGGGCGGGCGCAGCAGGGGAGCGACGGTCTGGCGGCGGCGGTCGGCGCCGGAGAGGGAGGCGGGCATACGGGGAGGCGGCGAACGCGGTGAGGGAGGAGGGGTCCGGCGGCGCGGGGCCCGGCGCGGGAGCACGCGGCGGCGGCAGAGCGAGCTTGAGGGGGAGGGTGCGAGCGGGAGGGC
Organism: Avena sativa; assembly: GCA_916181665.1. Lineage (NCBI taxonomy): Eukaryota > Viridiplantae > Streptophyta > Magnoliopsida > Poales > Poaceae > Avena > Avena sativa. Next base: position 32,384,736 of record OV702285.1, on the reverse strand, counting down.
GAGAGGAACGGAGGAGAGAGAGGAGTGGGGGGGAAGGAAGAGGACGACGCGGGGTGGGGGCTCGGGGCGCGGCGACGGAGGAGCGGGGCGGGTGGCGGCAGGAGGGCTTGCGCCGGCGACGGTGGCGACCGGGGTGGGCTGGCCCGGCCGGAGGCGGGCGCGCGCGGGCTCGCGCGGAGGAGGGAAGAAGCGAGGCAGACGGGGAGGAGGGGCCGCGGCCGGCGGGGAGCTGCGGCGCCCGGGCCAGAGGGAGGCGGACGGCGGAGCGGGAGGTGGGAGGTTGGATCGGTGGGAGCTGCCAGAGAGGAGAGGAGGGGAGGAGGAAGACGAGCGCGGGTGGGGGGGAGAGCGCGTGCCGACAGGTGGTGGGGCCAGGTGGGGCTGGGCGGCTGGTCAGGTGAGGTGGGGGTGTGTGCTCTGCGTGTGTGGGGCTGTGTGATGGGTGGGCCCTGGCTGGAGAGAGAGGGGGAGGGGAGAAGGGAGTTGGAGGGGTGAGGTGGCAGTGCTCGATTGGTTGGGGGGTAGAAGAGAGATGAGGTGGCGACCAGCTATTGGGTGGGGTGAGGTGGAGGCTGGGTGGGTAGACTAGGTCCGGGTAGCTTTAGGATTACGGGTGGACCGATTTTTATTCTGGAGGTGGTCGTTCGGGTCGATTCGGCCCGTTCGACTGCCCCACTAAAAATAATTCAATATTTTATTTATTTAAAACAAAGCTTCTGCAAACCGATAGAGGACAAAACAAAATAATCCGGAGACCCGGGTTTTGCGTTTGAATAAAGATGGGGCGTTTAGAAAACAAATTAGGTTTTTCTGCAAATAGTTTTATGCAAGCAATTGCAAGATGATGACGATGCTCAAATGCAATGTGGCATGATGACATGAGCATGCGGTCATGATGATGCAATGCACAAAACAACGCGATTTTCTAGTAGTGGTTTTTGCGAGATGCCACAATTCGACACCACTAACAATGGATCTCGCCCTCGAGATCCGCCTCATGGTACCGGAAGGAAGATCGGTGATCTGCACCTTCTCGCTTCGAGTAGATCCTCGCGACACCACTAACAAGAGGTCGTTGTCCGTGATCGTCGAGGGAACACTCCGGGAACAAAAGGTCGAAGGTAGAGGTATCCACAAATAAAGCCACCTCTAGCTTCCGTGGACGGAGTAAAATTGCTGGATCCACTGATTCGATGTACAAGAGCGAATGATAAGAGTAGTCGGATGGTGATCAGTCCATCGAGCACCCAAACCATTACTCTGCACATGAATAGGAATTTTGCAACCAACTCTCAGAATCAGACTGAAGATCTCGACAAGCGAGGTTCGGAAACAAAGGAGTGATGCAGACTCTGCATCGGATCTGGCGTAGAGGATGTCGTCGCGTCGGAAAACACCGGAAGGCACAAACAAGGAACAAAGAATGGTACCACAGCAGACGGATTCCTCAAGCAGCATGAACACCGGATGGTAGAACATCGTTATCAAAGAAGGAAGCGAAACCCTGAAGGTACGACGGAACCCAACCACGAGAAATCCTGGACTCGAAGAGAGAGAAGAGAGCGGATTCAAAACACGCAGAGGTGAGAGGAGAGCAGCAGAGGGGTAAGGAGTAAAACAGACCTAATCAGATCTACCCAACCGATTTTTTCGAAATAGTTTTGACACTCTACTTCGGCCGTTAGCTAGGTTATCCTACAGGCTGGACTTGTGGGGTATCGCAACTGCTGAGCTCTGATACCACTCTGTAACACCCTCAGAATCGGCCCTATGCAAGTTTTAGCGAAACCCGCCAAACCCGCATAGAAACGATTCAAAGGTGCCCACCAGGCACTTTCGTGCGGGTGGAAAACGAAGTAATAACATTACACAACAGTCCTCGATGGGACCCACAGAACAGATATATACAACAGCGACTCAACGAGTCAAGAATACAGATATACAGTACAAAGATCCAAATCACCTTGAGAACGATATAGCGTCCAGCTACGGACGAGATGCAAATGGGGCTAAGAGCCCTGAAGAATAACCAATGGCGTCCATAACCCTGCCCAGGCCAAGCCGGAAGGGTAACCCTGCTAACGACGTCGATCTCAAAACCTGCTTAAACAAAAAAGGGGTGCCGACAAAGGGCAAAGGAAAAAGAGGAGCGTCAGTACTGAGGCCAGTACACGGCGAGACTAGAATTCGGCGGTCCTCGCCTACATAGGTATGGTGGACTGAAGCGGCAGCGGCAGCATACGCTAAACAACCTATAGAGACTCGATAAAACTGTCGGCTATCAGAGAGGGATAAGAAAGATCTATTCGGATCCAATCTGGATATAACACCAAACAAACCCATCCTGGTATTTCCCCCTCGAGACCAAACGAGGAAGTCCACCGAGGAACTCACACTGTTGGCAGTGTTATTTATTCGGTTATCGTTACACCAATTACTAGTCAGGTATAGATAATTATCCTGATAAAATAAGCAGTGGGCCATTTTAGTTAACCATTCCGTTGTAGTTGCGGCACTTACTAGTCAGATACAATTAGCATGAGATATCCCAAAACCCAGCAGTTGTTGGTACTTTTATTTAGCCATTCCGTTATGGTTGCAATATTTACTAGTCAGATACAATGGTCGCAAGCGACACCCCAAACAAGCAATTGTTGGCAGTTTTATTTAGCCATTCCATTATAGTGAAGCTGATTACTAGTCATTATAAAGTCAAATTTATAGCACTACTTTAGTTATAGTTGTCTATGATCGAGATACTGTGCTCCAAGTCGTCCATAACCGCGGACACGGCTTTCAGAAAGTTTTAACCCGGCCGGGGTGCACAAATAGCAACACACACACGATCAACCTCGGAAAAACCAAATCAAAACCCAACGAGGCTTTCACGACAAAGCAATCACAGGATTCAGAAATATTTCAGGGGGCCACCCCTTGGAGTACACCCGCAACGAAGTAAGCTAGCTCCGAGACGGACCCGAGGTTTGGGTGGATGGCTGTGAACGACTGGGAACCCAAAACTGAGCTTGTCGACACCGCGAAAACGTGTCCCGATCCTAAACAGTACAGTGTGCTCCTCGCACAATCGTAAATAAAGCAGTAAAACATGGCATAAGTACAGGATCGTAAATAAAACCTCAAACTAGTTTGTGGCCCCAAGAAATAAGACTGAATCAAGCTCTGGCTAAGGGGGGGGCCATAATTCCCCGTATGTGGATAGCGCGATAAATCAAGGAACAGGTATCAAGTACTCGGGGTCCTACGGGACACAAGTGGGCGGTCGGAAACCAAATATTATCTATCACCCACCGATGCCTCTGCTTACTTACTTCAATTTTAGTTGTTAAACAGGAATTAAAGTGAACGATAAGTAAAGCCATGATCAACTCCCAACATCAATATGCGGCAATACACCAACAACTGTGGCACTTGACGACACGCAATAGCACTTGAGCAAGCGACTACGACGCGCAAGTCCAATTATCTACCAAACAACAGGTAATAGGATGTGTCCAAGGCATTATATGGTTGCGAGGGATATCACGGGTACGAAAAACTAGAGCATCGCAACACCGATAGCAATAGATCAACAGGAGGGAATAAATACTATAAAAGTAAGATAGGTAGAAAGGGGGAGATGCTCGCCTGAAAAACATTGCCGAAGGTTCATCCGAAGATCGGGTCGACACTCGCATCAACTCAACGGCCTTATCCGCGAAGAAGCAAAACACTAGAATAAACACCGGATGCAATATTTAATACTACGGCAAAAGATCGGGCATGATGCATGTATGATGTATGCCATGGCAAAGATGCGATGCAATTAGGCAAAATTAAGCGGAACCGGGGTCCCGACATTTACTGGATGGTTCATGTTATTTAGATGCCCCGCAATTAAATGTTGTAATAACAGGGCAAGATAAGTTACCGGTTCGCTACACAAATTTAAATAAGGCCACTATGAGACTAGATTTGCCCGCATATGGGTCCCATATTTAATTATTAGGTGAATCGGCAATAGGCCCCCAAACCACAGACAAGGATGCATGCATGAACAATTAATATGCGACAAGTTGTATTATATTATAAAATAGGGTTTCGGGAAGGGGTTCACACATTAGGGTTCGGCGATCTTGGGGTTCCGGGGTTCGGGGTCGGGTCTCAGGGTTAAGGGTTCGACGGGATCGGTCTCGGACAACGGAAGTCGATCTTGTCGCACGAGCGTCAAAGCTTCCGGGAAGGAGAACTTGTCGTCCGGGGTGAAGCACGCGGCGTCCTCGAGGAAATACTCGTCGCATCCGTGTCGGCGAACTTGGCGTTCAGGGGGAAGTTCTCGGGGTTCCGGGGAGAAGACCTTGGCGTGTCGAGGGCTCGGCCTTCGGATCCATGTCGGTGCACTCGGTGTTCCGGGTTGGAGATCATGGTGTTCCATGATGAAGTGCTTGTCGTCCCGGTGACGATCCTGGCGGTCTTCGGATCCAAGAAAAAGGACTTCGAGATCGGGAGGAAGAACTTGATGTTACGGCTTCCGGGAAGGAGCACTTGAGGTCCCGTCCATTGTCGGTGGTGAACTTGGAAGTGGCGTCAGGGTCCTCCAATAGCCACACAAAGCTCTGATGGTAACACTTGTCGGAGTCTTGTCGATCTTGTTCAAATCACGGGCACGAGAAGCACCTCAAAAACACCAACATTCTCACGCCACACTCTAACCACATCAACAGATACTGCACAGGGGCAGGGCAAGGAGGTCGTGGCCGCGGTGAACGACGAGGCAGGGCTCTGGCGGCGGGAAGAGGCACGCGGCAGCAGAGGGGACGCGGACGAGGCCGGGGGTTCCTGCGGGGGAGCTGAGCGGCACCGGCTCGAGGATGGAGAGGGGCGACGCCGGCGGACGTTCGCGAGAGGAGGCGCTGGCGGGCTCGGCGATGGGTGGAGCGGCCGATGTGGAGGAGGACGGTCGGCGGTTGGGGTGGTGAGGCAGCCGAGCTTGGCGGCGGGCCTGCTTGACCGCGACGGCGAGGGCGGGTCAGACGCGGGACGTGGAGGGGGCGGGTCACGGCCGGCACCGAGAGCGGCGGCGGCAGGCGCTCGGGGGCGGGCCCGGAGCACGCAGGGCCGGGGCGGCAGAGGCGGAGCCTGGGGCGAGCGGCGGCGCTCCGGGGCGAGCTCGGACGGGGAGGGCCGCGCGGGAGGCGGGGAAGGCCGGCCGGGAGAGGCGCGGCGGACGGTGGCGTTGGGCGGGCGCAGCAGGGGAGCGACGGTCTGGCGGCGGCGGTCGGCGCCGGAGAGGGAGGCGGGCAGACGGGGAGGCGGCGAACGCGGTGAGGGAGGAGGGGTCCGGCGGCGCGGGGCCCGGCGCGGGAGCACGCGGCGGCGGCAGAGCGAGCTTGAGGGGGAGGGGGCGAGCGGGAGGGCGAGAGGAACGGAGGAGAGAGAGGAGCGGGGGGGGGGAAGGAAGAGGACGACGCGGGGTGGGGGCTCGGGGCGCGGCGACGGAGGAGCGGGGCGGTGGCGGCAGGAGGGCTTGCGCCGGCGACGGTGGCGACCGGGGTGGGCTGGCCCGGCCGGAGGCGGGCGCGCACGGGCTCGCGCGGAGGAGGGAAGAAGCGAGGCAGACGGGGAGGAGGGGCCGCGGCCGGCGGGGAGCTGCGGCGCCCGGGCCAGAGGGAGGCGGACGGCGGAGCGGGAGGTGGGAGGTTGGATCGGTGGGAGCTGCCAGAGAGGAGAGGAGGGGAGGAGGAAGACGAGCGCGGGTGGGGGGGAGAGCGCGTGCCGACAGGTGGTGGGGCCAGGTGGGGCTGGGCGGCTGATCAGGTGAGGTGGGGGTGTGTGCTCTGCGTGTGTGGGGCTGTGTGCTTGGTGGGCCCTGGCTGGAGAGAGAGGGGGGAGGGGAGAAGGGAGTTGGAGGGGTGAGGTGGCAGTGCTCGATTGGTTGGGGGGTAGAGGAGAGATGAGGTGGCGACCAGCTATTGGGTGGGGTGAGGTGGAGGCTGGGTGGGTAGACTAGGTCCGGGTAGCTTTAGGATTACGGGTGGACCGATTTTTATTCTGGGGGTGGTCGTTCGGGTCGATTCGGCCCGTTCGACTGCCCCATTAAAAATAATTCAATATTTTATTTATTTAAAACAAAGCTTCTGCAAACCGATAGCGGACAAAACAAAATAATCCGGAGACCCGGGTTTTGCGTTTGAATAAAGATGGGGCGTTTAGAAAACAAATTAGGTTTTTCTGCAAATAGTTTTATGCAAGCAATTGCAAGATGATGACGATGATCAAATGCAATGTGGCATGATGACATGAGCATGCGGTCATGATGATGCAATGCACAAAACAACGCGATTTTCTAGTAGTGGTTTTTGTGGGATGCCACATCATGTCCTTCACTTGTACTGACTTGTTCAGTTGCATCATCATTGTCTTCAGCGTCATCATATCCCCCATGATTGTGATGCACGAGAGGAGGGTTAACTGGATCCAAGTCAACCTGAGGCGTGGTGGCCTTCGGCTTCTCCGGTTTACCAATATCTTGTATTGTTTCATTTTCCATAAAAACCACATCTCGCCTTCTATATGTCTTCTTCTTGATTGGGTCCCACAATCTGTATTCGAATTCATCACTTGGACTTTTGAGATAGATGCACTATTTTTTCTTGCTACCAAGCTTGGATCTCATCCCTCGGGACATGCACGAATGCCTTGCACCCAAAGACCTTCAATTGCTTGTATGACACTTCCTTCCCTGACCAAACTCTCCGAGGAATATCACCTGCAAGAGGAACTGAGGGGGATAATTTTAGTACATACATAGCATGATCCAAAGCTTCAGCCCAAAAATAATTAGGTAACTTTGCATGGGAGAGCATAGTTGTGACCCTCTTGGTAAGAGTCATATTCATTCTCTCTACAAGTCCATTGAGCTGGGGTGTATTTGGTGGAGACTTCTCAAGCCTGATGCCAAACTTCCTACAATACCTCTCAAAGGGACCACAATATTCACCACCATTGTATGATCTCACGCACTTCAATTTACTGCCAGTTTCTCTCTCTGAACCTTGGCATGGAATTCCTTGAAGATGTCGAGTGATGATGGTGCTTCGTTGATGTGAGAGCGCTTTGTCGGGAAACCCCAAGAGCAAGGTGTGAAGCATCACAACAGCAAGTTTTCCCTCAGTAAGAAACCAAGGTTATCGAACCAGTAGGAGGAAGGAAACGTATCAAAAGTGTTGCAAGCAACTTGGAAACCTGCACAACACAAACTCAAGACTTTGCCCCAACGAACAGTGAGGTTATCAATCTCACCGGTTTGCTGTAATAAAGGATTAACTGTATGGTGTGGAAGGTGATAGTGGTTTGCAGAAAGTAAATAGTAACAGTGGAAGATGTATCAATGGTAAATATTGGACCGGGGTCCATAGTTCACTAGAGGTGCTCTCCTTAGATAAACAAACATGGCATGCAGGGTAAACAAATTATAGCAGGGCAATTGACAGGACTGAGCAAGGCATAACAATGCAATACTAGACATCAAGATCCTATGAGATTAAATTGGGCAATACAACAAGATACATAGACCGCCATCCAACTGCATCTATGACTAGAAGTAAACCTTTGGGTTATAATTTGAATCCCCTCCAGTGTTAAGTTGCAAGCAACAGACAACTGCTTTAAGCAAAGTGTGTAAGGTAAAAAATCCACTTGTTCCATGAACAAGAGACCATTGTTTTCTCCCTAGTGGCAACAGCACATCTACAACCTTAGAGATTAATGTCACTTCCCTTAGATTAAATAGAGGCATGAACCCACTATCGAGCATAAATACCCCCTCTTGGAGTCACTAGCAACTACTTGGCCAAGATAGCTACTAACAATGGAGAGCATGCAAGATCACAAACAACACAGATATGATAGAATCAATAAGACAAAACCATTAATCAATCTGACATAATAATCTCAATATCCATCAGATCCTCGCAAACACAACATGCATGATTACAAATAGATGAGATCTTGATCATGAATGGAGCTCACAAGATCTAGACATGAAAGCGCAAAGGAGGATATACAACCATATAGCTACTACATGGACCCGTAGTCCAAGGTGTAACTACTCACGCTTCATACCGAAGGCTGGCATGATGAATAAGAAGGCCTCCGGGATGATCTCCCCTCCGGTAGGGTGCCGGGAAGAGCTTCAGATCCCCCCGATCTAGGGACGATGGTGGCAGTGGCTACATACGGTTTCATGGAATATCAATCGGGTACCTAGGGTTTAGGCATCGGGGGCTTCTAATAGGCGAAGAGGCGAGGGAGGGAGGCGGCTAGGGGGCCCACACCCTGCCTAGGCGCGGCCTAGGGTGGGCCCGCGCCAATGGGGGGTGCGGCCGCCCTGTGGCTCCCCTCCGTCTCTCCTATGGACTCCATGTTCTCCTCGGTGAAATATTGACTTTGGCTTTTGTCCCGTCCAATTCCGAGAATATTTCCTTACTAGCTTTTCTGGAACCAAAAACAGCAGAAAACAGGCAACTGGCACTACATCATCTTGTTAATAGGTTAGTACCAGAAAACATGTAAAAACACCTCAAAGTATGGACAAAGCAAAGCAAAGTAGATACTAAACAAGCATGGAACATCAAAAATTATAGATATGTTTTCGACGTATCAAGCATCCCCAAGCTTAACTCCTACTTGTCCTCGAGTAGGTAAGTCATAAAAGAATAATTTTTGAGGTGACATGCACCATCAAAACCAAGATTAAACCATTTGCAAGCATTGAAAGCTGGGATCAAAGAACTCTAAACATTAGCATGAAAGATGGAGTTCTAACAGTAAGACAAAGTAACTATGCATGCAACATGAAAGGCTACAAACAAAGATTATGAATAACATGCATTGAAAAACGTTTGTTTGTTTCACATATAGAAAACATGGCATAGTGGCATTCAGCTTGTACCTCATAGAGTAGCAAATATATGCATAGGACACCTTCAAAGTTCATAAGAGTGACTATATAAAAATAGCACAAGAACAAGTAATATCAACAATATGCATCAATCAATAAGTTTTGGGACAATGCACATAGAACTAAGAATAACAACTATGCTCTATTAACTGGTGCCTAAGGTAGAAGGTGGAGACTCAATATAATTGTGAAAGAAAGGACCTTCATAAAGGGAAGCAGGGATTTCAAGTCTCAAAAAGAGCTTCCAAAAATTATGGTACTTGTTAGCTTTCAGCCCTCATTGCCCCTATCATAAGCATCTTGAAGTGATTAAGGTTAAAGTGAACAAACTATGGAGTATATGCTTGACAAATTATAAGTTGGAAATCTCATGTCCCTTGAATAAGAGGGCCGCTCCTCATGCTACTCAAGTTTAGTTACTTGCAAGTTCTTGTCATAGTAAGTACACGTGTATCATAGAGAACCGCCAACGGGGTACCCCTTGCACATGGTACATGAGATATCCCATAACCAAAATGACAAGGCAAGCAAATAATGAGCATCTCAGCATTCTTCTTATTTACCATGGGAGTATTGTGCTTTTTTCTCTCTTTTCCTCTTTTCTCAATATGTCTCTTTTTCTCAATCTCTTTTTTATAAGAAGAATGCTTCATAGATGTCACTATGGTGATGCTGCAAGTTTCCACCATTATTAGGCATGGCTTAGGCTAACGGCCCAGGCGTTTCTCTAACACACATACATAACTCCATGGACTTACAAGCTCCACTTTCATTTCACACTCACGACATCCATAGACAAAAGAGCATGATATCAACTGTGTACAAAGTACAAGTGCAATGTTGAAAGCGTTCCCCATGACAACATGGTTCTGCTAATTCCAACGTATAAGTGCAAGCATATACAACATAGATGACACAATGGTTCAAGTTTATTAGGGGAAATAAATATAAAGTGTGTCATCAAGTTCGTGAGAGCTTTAATCACTAAGTTTCCACATAACAAAATACTTTTTAATTGGAAGATAGATGAAAACAAGAATATACTTGGAATGGTGAAACACACCATGCGTAGGAATTTATAGTAGACACTTTGGAATAACTTGGTTTCTTGGGATTTGGAAGCATGAGTAGAGCTTACTCATACAAGTGGAGGCTAGCAAAAGACTGGGAGCGACCAACTAAGAGAGCAATAATGGACATAATCATGCAGAGTGACAAAACATTACTAATCAAAGCATAGAGTGGTACCACAAGTCAAGGACTAAATGATCATAGAGGCTATGGTGACTTGTTCATAGTCATAACATGGTGTGAGCATGTGCTAAGTCAACCCAAACAAAGCATCAAAGGATAATACCACAATCTATGCTATTGCATGCTAAAACAACACATGATTCCTTCAAGGCACACTAAGCAATCCTAATTGTTTGGAACAAGTCATGCTACAGAAATAATCACTAAGCATAGGGTCAAAACAACACCTAGCATGACATGCTAAAGTCTAAGTCACAGTCAAAGCAAGCTCCTCTTGCACTATTTCAAGCAAGAACTTTCTACTCCTTTCCAACACCAATCAACTTATTTGAAACAACACAGCGAGAACGGGGGTCTAAACTACTTTATTCAAGAAAACTAAACAAACTAAGCAAAGCAAACAAAAACTAAGACGCTCCAAGAACAACACAACAGTGCATGAAACAATAAAAACAAAGTGTCTAGAAAGACCTGAGCTTTTTATTGATGAAGAAGGGGATGCCTTGGGCATACCCAAGCTTTGAAACTTGTACCTCTTGGATATTTCTTGGGGTGACACCAGGGGTGGCATCCCCAAGATTGAGATTTTGTCCATTCTTCATCTCATTACATCATTCTCTCTCTACACCTGAAATTTTTCCTTAATACAAAACTTCACACAATCTTCATTAGCAACATTAGTGCATTCAAAAGATAATAGACCCTTGGGTTTAGCTTTATAACAGAAAACTTTCGCTAAAAACACAAGCTACTGTAGCAATTCCCTCAGAAAGCTCAATTTCCCAAAAAGAACCCAAAGAGGAATCAATAAGAAGCAAATGCAAATAATGGCAGAAATCTATCAAAATAGACCAGCAGGTAGAAACCAATTTTTTCGAAGACCTTATGCTTCTCAAATCAAAAAGTGTTGAACTAACAAAAGTTATCTAACATACTGGGGGATTATTCAGAAAATATCAGCTCAATCCGACCTATAGAGATTCTTCACTAATTTTTACGGTGGAGCACAAAAATCTGTTTCGGGACAACAACTCCCCAAATCTTACTTCCCGCTCATTAGAGGTCATTCTTGGCACAAAAAGCAAATAAAAATAATAAGGAGAGGTTATTACTGAAGTAATAACTTCCAAGACTCAATAAAACTATTGGGTTATCTCCCAACAAGTACTTTTCTTTAACGCCTTTAAGTTAGGCACAAGAAGCAAGAAATCAAGTGTTTTCAAATGAAGAAGCATTAACATCAAACCTTGCTTTCAAAGGAGGAGCAAAAAGCAACTTCTCTATTCTCATAGGGAAGTGTTCAATACCTTTCTTGAATGGAAATTGATATTTAATGGTGCCTTCTTTCATATCAATGATGGCACCAACAGTTCTAAGAAAAGGTCTTCCCAAAGTAATAGGACATGAAGCATTGTATTCAACATCCAAAACATAGAAATCAACAGGGACATAAGCATTGTTAACCATAATGAGAACATCAATAACACACCCCATGAGTTTCTTCTTAGCATTATCATTAAGTGGGACATCCAAATAACAATCTTCCAAAGGTGGCAAATCAAGCATTTCATAAATCTTTCTAGTCATAATAGAGACACTAGAACCAAGTTCACATGAATCTTTGAGATCAAAGTCGTTCACTTACATATTAATAATGGGTTCCCAAATATCTTCTACTTTCCAAGGAATAGAATCTTTGTGTTTTAACTTCTCTTCCTTAATTTTAACAAGAGCATCTATAATGTGTTTGGTGAAAGCAACATGCATATCACTAGCATCAGGACTTATAACAAGCTTTTGTAGGAACATAATAAGTTCAGAAATATTGCAACCATCAAGATCAAAATCAAACTTAGCATCACTAGTAGTAGACTCATTAGGCTTAGGCATTGTAGGAGGAGGAATAGGGACTTCTTGTGGTTTAGTGGCATCCATATTGGTGGTGGTGATGGTGCACATACTATTGTTTCTAGCAATTTTAGCTTCTCTTTCCCACTTAGCATGAAGTTGGGATAACAGTCTAACATTTTCATCAATAGTAACTTAGATGGCATGAGTAGCGGCAAAGGTACTTTCCATGGTTTCAGGTTTAGCAACCATTTTATTAATCAAAGAGGACTGTGCTTCAAACAAAGAGGAAATATTTTTCTCAGCACTCAAAATTTTTGACTGTAAACTAGGAATTTCTCTATTCAAATTCTCAAGCTGATGACTAATATTTTTCAAGATAGCAGATTGTTCTTCCATAGTTTTAGTGAATATCTTGTTTTGCTCATATTGCATTTGCATAAAGTTTTTAGTGGATCTTTAAAATTCTAGAATCCTATCTTCACTAGGCATTCCAGATCTACCATGATAAGTATTTTCATTATTAGGAGGATAAGGCCTATAGTTATTACCATAAGCATTGTTGCCAAAATTATTATTTCTAATGAAGTTCACATCAACTTGCTCTTCTTGAGCAACCAAATAGGCTAAGGGAACATTATTTGGATCTAAATGAGCTTTCCCATTAACAAGCATAGCCATGATAACATCAATCTTATCACTCAAAGAGGAGGTTTCTTCAACAGAATTTACCTTCTTACCATGTGGAGCTCTCTCAATGTGCCACTCAGAATAATTAACCATCATATTATCAAGGAGTTTTGTTGCAGCACCCAAGGTGATGGTCATAAAGGTACCTCCAGCAGCTGAATCCAATAGGTTTCTTGAAGAGAAGTTCAAACCTGCATAAAAAGTCTGGATAATCATCCAAGCAGTAAGTCCATGAGTGGGACAATTCTTAACCAAAGATTTCATTCTTTCCCAAGCTTGAGCAACATGTTCATTATCAAGTTGTTTAAGTTGCATAATATCACTTCTCATAGATATAATCTTAGCAGGAGGGTAGTACTTTCCAATAAAAGCATCTTTGCACTTAATCCAAGAATCAATACTATTTGTAGGCAAGGATAACAACCATTCTATAGATTTTCCTCTCAAGGAGAAAGGAAACAAGTTGAGCTTAATAATATCTCCATCCTTATACTTTTGCATCTCACAAAGTTCAACAAAGTTATTGAAATGGGCAGCATCATCAGAACTAGCACCAGAAAATTGCTCTCTCATTACAAGATTTAACAAAGCAGGCTTAATTTTATAAAAAGTAGCATCAGGAGCAGGTGGAGCAATAGGAGTGCTTAGGAAATCATTGTTGTTTGTGCTAGTGAAGTCACACAACTTGGTGTTCTCAGCAGATTTCATTTTGGCAAAAGTGGAGCAAGCCAACAGCAGCAGCAACTAGAGCAAGGACTATTTTTTTGTGTTTTTGATAAGGGAAAGCAAACCAAACTAAACTATTTTTTTTGGAGTCTTTAATAAAAAATAGGCAAACAAAACCAAGCAAAAGAAACTAAGAAAACCAAAAACAAAGTAAAGAGAAAGGTTGAGAAGGACTCCCCTTGTGAAGACGTCCTTAGCCTCCCCGGCAACAGGGCCAGAAAAGCTTGATGATGGCGCTTCGTTGATGCGAGAGTGTTTCGTCGGGAAACCCCAAGAGCAAGGTGTGAAGCAGCACAACAGCAAGTTTTCCCTCAGTAAGAAACCAAGGTTATCGAACTAGTAGGAGGAAGGAAACGTCTTAAAGGTGTTGCAAGCAACTTGGAAACCTGCACAACACAAACTCAAGACTTTGCCCCAACGAACAGTGAGGTTGTCAATCTCACCGGTTTGTTGTAACAAAGGATTAACTGTATGGTGTGGAAGGTGATAGCGGTTTGCAGAAAGTAAATAGTAATAGTGGAATATGTATCAATGGTAAAGATTGGACCGGGGTCCATAGTTTACTAGAGGTGCTCTCCTTAGATAAACAAACATGACATGCAGGGTAAACAAATTACAACAGGGCAATTGACAGGACTTATCAAGGCATAACAATGCAATACTAGACATCAAGATCCTATGAGATTCGATTGGGAAATACAACAAGATACATAGACCGCCATCCAACTGCATCTATGACTAGAAGTCCACCTTTGGGTTATCATCCTAACTCCCTCCAGTATTAAGTTGCAAGCAACAGGCAACTGCTTTAAGCAAAGTGTGTAAGGTAAATAATCCACTTGTTCCATGAACAAGAGACCATTGTTTTCTCCCTAGTGGCAACAACACATCTACAACCTTAGATATTTCTGTCATTTCCCTTAGATTAAATAGAGGCATGAACCCACTATAGAGCATACATACCCCCTCTTGGAGTCACTAGCAACTACTTGGCCAAGATTGCTACTAACAACGGAGAGCATGCAAGATCACAAACAACACAGACATGATATAATCAATAAGACAAAACCATTAATCAATATGACATAGTAATCTTAATATCCATCGGATCCTCGCAAACGCAACATGCATGATTACAAATAGATGAGATCTTGATCATGAACGGAGCTCACAAGATTTAGACATGAAAGCACAAAGGAGGAGATACAACTATCTAGCTAGTACGTGGACCCGTAGTCCAAGGTGGAACTACCCACGCTTCATACCAGAGGCTCGCATGATGAAAAGAAGGCCTCCGGGATGATATCCCCTCCGGCAGGGTGCCGAGAAGATCTTCAGATCTCCCCGATCTAGGGACGATGGTGGTGGCGGCTACAGAAGGTTTCGTGGAATATTGATCAGGTACTTAGGGTTTAGGCATCGGGGGCTTCTTATGGGCGAAGAGGCAAGGCAGGGAGGCGGCTAGGGGGGCCAGCCTAGGCGTGGCCTAGGGTGGGCCCGCGCCTGGGGGGTGCGGCCGCCCTGTGGCTCCCCTCCGTCTCTCCTCTATACTCCGTGTTCTCCTCGGTGAAATATTGACTTCGGCTTTTGTCCCGTCCAATTCCGAGAATATTTCTTTACTAACTTTTCTGAAACCAAAAATAGCAGAAAACAGGCATCTGGCACTGTTGCAACTTGTTAATAGGTTAGTACCAGAAAACATGTAAAAAGCACCTCAAAGTATGGACAAAGCAAAGCAAAGTAGATACTAAACAAGCATGGAACATCAAAAATTATAGATATGTTTCCGACGTATCATCAAGCACCTGCCACTTGTTTCTCAATGTATAGAGAAATATCTTCCTAGAATGGTCATCAATGAATGTCACAAAGAATAATGCTCCACCGAGGGAATTTTTGGTCATGGAGAAAACATCAGTGTGCACAATGTTAAGAAGATTCTTCGCATGATGCAGCAGACGTGTACAAAATGCAACCCTATGTAGTTTGCCAGAAAAACAATGTTCATAGAGTTTTAAGATTATACCTTTCAACTCAGGGAGGTAATTCTTGCGAGCAAGAGCCTGCATGCCCTTCTCACTCATATGCCCAAGCCTCTTATGCCACAACTCAACCAAAGTGTCATTCTCGATGATGTTCATCATATCATTGCATAGCTTGGTTTTAGTCACATAGAGACAACCTTGCTTGCTTCCTCGAGCCACAATCAAAGATCCTTTGGTGAGTTTCCATTTTGCATCACCAAAATAACTTCCATGGTGAATGTCATCAAGCTTTCCAACTGACAACAAATTCAGCCGTATGTCGGGAACATGTCTCACGTCATCGAGCACCAACCCGGATCCTGTGTTTGTCTGAATGCATATAGTTCCCTTTCCAACAATAGTCGACGAACCACTATTCTCCATCCTTACCTGGCCAGTAATGCCGCTGGTATAGGACGTGAAATACTCCTTGTGTGATGTAATGTGGAAGGACGCACCTGAATCCACAACCCAACTCATGGCATCATCACGAACAACACTATAGAATTCTTCATCTTTAATGACTAGGTAATCTTCACCTTGCTCACATTCTGCAGTCATGGCAGCACAATTCTTGCCCTTTTGCCCGGCTTTCTTCTCGACTTTTCCCTCTAGCATATCTCTTTTATATTTTTCGGAATCACTCTTTTTGTTTCCCAGCTTGCCACAATAAAATCAAGTAACTCCTGATCTCTATCTTGACTTTGATCTCCCCCTAGAATTCTAGTCTTTTTCATGCTGAGATTTGCCTTGGCCATGTCCACGGTTTTCATTCTTTTTTTTGAGGGTAAAACAGTAGGGCAAAAAAACCCCACTGTAATTTTTATATATTATAGAGAGTTACAAAAGAATATTTACAAACTCAATCCACCTCAAAGAAGAGGGATAACATTCTAGTCAGCTATCTCCTGTCTAAATTGATTTCAATCCAAACTTTAAGGCCCTGATGATACTTCTTCTTAATTCTATAAAGGACCCATCTTAATTCCTGGGCTATAATAGCCTTCCAGTTCTCCATCGACGCATGCTGATTATTGAAAATTTCATTATTTCTGCAAATCCAAATGCCCCAAGTTCCAAGTATCAGAATTTCCATTGCAAAAGGGACACTAAGATCTTTTTTAATACTGGCTAGGACTTCAAAGATATTTTGATCAGCCATAGTGACCTGTGAAATTTCAGCCCAGCAGGCTCTTGCAAAGGGGCATTCCCAAAACAAATGTAGGATGGTTTCTTCACTGTTGCAACCCTGGAAAACACAGTCATAAGATGCCAGAGAAAAACATTTCCTTTTCAGAAGGTTTCTTGTGTTGAGCCTATCAAGCAGTAAGAGCCAGAAGAAGAATTTGTGCTTTTGCTGACAAGAAGATTTCCATAACCAAGAGAAATGTGGCTGAACCGGTTGGCAACCAGCTAAGGAGCAGTAAGCCTTTTTGACCGAAAAATTACTGCCCCAAATGTAAGACCAACTATCAGATTCCCCTTGCGTGCCAGTATTGAGAATTTGTTCAAGCCTTTGATATTCCTGATAAGCTTGTTGGGACAAAGGAAGGCAAAAAAGGTCCTGAGTATTTGCAGTATGCAGGAACTCACTGACAGAGATGTGAGGGTTTTTTGCATAAGAGAGGAGATGAGGAAGCTTATGTTGAAGGCAGCTATCATTCCACATATCAGACCAGAAAAGTGTGGATTTCCGATTTCCAACCAAGCACTTTGCAAGTCCTTTAAAGATGTCAATCAGTTTTAGATGAGCTTTCCACCAAAAGGATCCCTCAAGACTTCTTCCAGGGAGCTTATCATTAGAATAGTAAGTATTCCATACAAGGTGAACCCAAGGAATATCCTTGTGATTATAAAACGTATCCAAATTCTTCAAAAGAAGAGCAGAATTTTGAACATTAAGGTCTAGAACTCCCAATCCTCCCTGGTTCTTGGGTCTACAAACTTTCTTCCATGCTACAAGAGCAGTACCTCTAGCTTGAACATTAGAAGTTTTCTTTCTCCACAAGCATTTCCTCATATATTTAATCAACTGCTCTTTGATAGTGACAGGAAGATCAAAACAGCTCATGTAATATATGGGAAGAGAAGACAACACAGATTTAACTAACTACAGTTTCCCCCCATAATTAAGAAAGTCAGCTATTCCACACAACCTTCTCTCAATTCTCTGAACAATAGGCAGGAAATGTTCCACGGCAGGTTTATTCAAGCTCAGAGGCAAACCAAGATAGGTAAAAGGCAAGGAACCAGTGAGGCAAGTAAGGGTATTAGCAAAATGCCCAAGCCTCTCAGAGTCCATGTTAATTGGCATCATGCTGGATTTGGAATAATTGACTTTGAGTCCAGTGGAGAGAGCAAAAGTATGTAGAATTGCCTTAAGGCACAAGAGTTGCTCAGAATCAGCCTTAAGGACTACTAAAGTGTCATCTGCATACTGAACCACAAGGAAGTCAGGACAGAACACATTCTCAGTGGGCAAAGAAAGAAGACCCATGTTCATGGCCTTATTGAGGATACTTTGAAGGAGATCAGCAGCCAGAACAAACAATAAAGGAGATAAAGGATCTCCTTGCCTAACACCCCTTCTACAGTAGAATTTTTTCCTAGGCACCCCATTTAAAAGCACAGAGGAAGAAGCTGACCCAAAGATCATAGAATCCAAGAAATCCATTTAACTCCAAAACCTTTGGCTTTAAGGATATTGATGACTGCAGAATGCTCAATTCTGTCAAAAGCCTTCTCAAAATCCAGCTTAAGAATTAAAATTTCCTACTTTGACTTGTGGCACGGTTTCTTGCCTTGGGATTTAGCCACATAGGCATCAGAAGAGGTGCCATCACCTTTTTCCCTCTTTCTAGCTTCTTCATTCAGCATGTGTTTCACCATCTCCAACGCCAGCTTCCCATCTGGAGCTGAATTGGTAAATGACACAACAAGCATGTTCCAACTATCAGGCATGGAACTCAGCAGCAAAAATGTTTGCACCTCATCCTCAAAGTTGATCTTCATGGCGGAGATTTGATTTATATGGACTTTAAAGACATTCAAGTGTTCAATACCACCGCTACCATCCTGGTACTCAAGCTTGGCTAGTATTTTGATTATCGATGCCTTGTTCATAGCTGTCTTTCTCTCATACATTGACTCCAACTTCTGCCACATCTCATAAGCATTTGTGTCGTTTGCAACATGGTGGAATATATTGTGGTTTATTTATAATCGAATCATACCTACTACTTTTCTGTTCAGCACTCTCCATTCTTCTTCCGTGACACCATATGTCGATATCTTGTCTTTCACAATTGGCTCATATAAATCCTTGCAATAAAGGATGTCTTCCATAATGATAAATTGAAAAAATCAAGTTTTATCATGCCACTTGTGGTGACGCATTCTTCCAAAGCCATTGCGAGCTAGCAGCAACCTTAGAGAAAACCTTGAGATCTTATACCACTCTATTGGGGAAATTACCGAGACAGAGGCCAGTTATCCCTTAATTGTAATTAACAGAATCTTAAACGTGATCTGAAAATACGCAACTGAATTAGTGTAAACTTCAGCACCACTTGTATACTAACCCACGGATTGTTTCTCTTCACGTCAGGAAGCATATGCATCAAACATATATGGAGGAAATGAGACCCTAAGAAGCTCTCTCTTGACCCTAGACAATGTCTATGGTAAGGAGATAAGTTCTTAGAACAACAACAGCAGTAGCAAATCAACACACAGGGACACCAATCCTTTTTACGTGGAAATCTCTCAACTTGAGAGGAAAAAACCATGGGCCGAAGCCACCCAAATCTCCTTCCACTATTATCAAATGTGGATACAACTTGTCCTTCTCTAGAGAGCACTAGAGGATCTGATACATCAAGATACATGCGCATCTTGAATGCCAATAGCAAGATTTGTGCATTGTGCTAGGGATCAGAGCAATCTCACCAAAGATGGTGGAACCACAGATTGAAGGAGACAAGGTAGTAGATCTAGGTATTCATAACCTTGTGGGCAGAGCACAATGCTTGATTCGGCTTCTTCCTTCAACTTCCCCTCTTTCCCCTTTCTCTTGGTTTTCTTCTCTAATGGAGGCTAACCTGAATTTTTGTCACGCCACCTTGGGGTGGCTGGATGGGATGGGAGGTTTATCTTCCCCCTTCCCTCATGTCCAATGTCTAAAATGACCCTTGGTCATAACCATAAAGGTTAGTGAGCTCTTGCACCCAGTGGAGGAGGCAAGGAAATTATATGAGGGGGGCAATGAAATTTTTTCCACTCTTGCCAACTTTTGGGAAGGGCCGAAGTACTAAAATGCACAAATTTAAGGGGCTTTTAGCATACATATTAGGGGTATAACAAAAATTTATGCATGTTAGGGGGGCCATGGCCCCTTCTCGTCTCTCCCTGTCTCCGCCACTACTTACACCTGTTTGGGCCGCCTGAAAGGCTTTATAGAGACATCTCCTCACATCACACATGAGGAGGATACCCAAGACGGGATTAGGGACAGTTGGGTCCGCCTATGTGTGCTAGTGTGCATTGTGTATGATAAACTATCCTAGCATATCATTGTGGGTGTCAACACAATTTTTTTGTTTAGATTTATATACCTTCTCTCTCCTCTTTCTATAACCGATTTGGTAATCCAGGATATAAGAAGCCTCTTGGAGATGTTCTTAAAACCTTTCTAGAAAATCATTAGTCATTTGTGTTTTCTGGTCAAATTGAAATGCTACTTTAGACTCCGAGTGCAGCCATTTCAAGATGACAAAGCGAGCTCTATTCAACCGATTTGGGTGGCAATATAGCAGGGGTTGCTCGTCTTGTTGAAACTAGTCCCCTTGCCGGCTCGGAAGCACCAGGAGTTGTAGGTGGTTCCAAGGGTTGGGTTGTTCGCCCATTAATGCGGTACGTGACCTGGCGGGCGAACTTACTTTTCCGGCTATCATATGAACAATGCCGTCCGCTTTTCTTTTTTGAGGCCCATTGTCGAATCCTACTCAGCAATTGTCGAATCCTACTCAGCCGAAAAGGGGTACTTATGTATGGCGGAACGGGAGGGATTGCAATTTTTCTTGCATTTTCCTTTTTTCACTCAAACTCAAGGGAGAAACTTTGCTTCTTATCTTTTTTTTAAAGATTGACGAATCAAATGATATTTCTGAAGACCGGTGGGCACGAGTGTGGCATGTAACATATTCATTGTGTTTTTATTTAGGATTTAGGGTTTAGGGTATGAACAAAGTGGATCCTCCCCAACATTTTTTATGTATGAACATTCTTCTGCATGAACATTTTTTCAGTTGCAACACACTCGTAACTTGAAAATCTTAGTTACAACTGGATTGGCAAATTATATTTATATGCGCAATTTTATCTCGGCTCCAACCCACTTGCAACTGAAAAATCTGCAACCGAAAAAATCTCGGTTGCAACGCACCAACTAGCACAAATCATGATGCAAAAGCAACAATTGAGGACATGACCAGTCGTTAGTTTAATTAATATTTGTTCCTTAACAATCATAGGAAATATTTAGTTCTTTGTGTTTTTTTCAGTGGAGTGGAATTGTTGCGCGGCTAATACTGAGCCCAAATCTCACTCCGCTGCTAGTGGTCGCTAACCGGACACTTGTGTGGCCTCTCCCTGTCCCATGCAAACTGAGCTCTCACACCTCTCCTCTCCTCTCTACATTCCTCTGTTGAAAAGTTCTGCCCCTATGTATAAAACCTCGTGCAGTCCGATCCGATCGCTTCAACTTTTCATAGTGACAGAGATCGCTGAGTAAAAAATCGTCGGAGAAATAAAGATGATCAAGGCGCGCACCACCTCCTCTCCCATGGCCTTCGCGGCGGCGGCGGCTGCGCTCGTCGTAATCCTGTCGGCGTGGGGCGCGGACGCGACGATCGAGAGCACCTGCCGGGACGCGAAGGCGCGCGATGGGCGCGTGGACGTGGCGTTCTGCACGCGCCAGTTCCTGGCGTACCGCGGCGCGGCGGAGGCGGACGCGTGGGGCCTGGCCAGGGCGGGCGCGCTCATCGGCATCAACCTCTGCGACGACGCCATCTTCGACCTCACCCACGGGAAGATCTACCCGAAGCCCAGCAAGAAGGCCGAGGAGGCCATGGGCGGGTGCGTGAATGCGTACGACAAGGTGGGCCTGGCCTTCGCGGAGGCATCTGACGAGCTCAGGTCACGCCGGTACGCGGATGCCAAGCAGGAGATGGGGCGCGTGGCGGCGGTCCTGCAGCGCTGCGACGCCGGGCTCGCCAAGGCCGGCGTCGCGTCGCCGCTGCCGAGGTACAGCGCCGACACCTCCCAGACGGCCATCATCACCATAGCCATCACCAGCCTCATCAAGTGATGCGCTGCATGCATGCACGTACGCGTCCAGCACCCTGTCGACCAGTCCGGTTCTTGATTAGTTTTTGGCGTGTGAGAGAATAATTAAAGCTCCTGTACTAGTGTGGTAGTATAGCTCCCCTCATCTGTGTCTTACAGGAAACCTAATAAAATGGCGTATTTCGTGGGTTATTTTGATTCTTCAGGTCAACTTGGCACTCTTTAATAATTATAAGATAGCTGCTAGACTGCGAGAACGATTTCGTCAATATTCGCCAAAGACGGTCTAGACATAACTTGTTAAATTTAAATCCAAAAAGGTCTCGCATGAATTCTCATGATCGGCTCGACGAGACGTGTACATAGGATCTTCTATATGTTTGTATTAGCTGATCGAATAATTTCATTTGACAAAAAATAAATAGCACGGAGTAATCACAGACAAGCAGACCGAAAATGCTAGAATCGTTACTGCAGAAACTGTTTACGTAATAAAGTGGATGAGACCGATTGGTTTAAATCTTTTACCATCCCATGATTCCGGACTGTAATCCCTCCTCGGCTCCCCACGTCAGCGTCTAAATAGGTTCCATAAAAAAACGTTCGTACGTGTAGCATTTGTTATGCTCATGCGGGAGCATGGATGATTTAGTCGTACTTGTCCGACCTCAAGATGGTGAAGCTTCTCGCACGTCACACCTTGTTTAGGTTCTTGCATGACGGTCAGGTCACTACAATGGTAGCTTCCCAGTTATCACACACATATGGTGAAAGACAATGACTCCCGAACTCTGATCCCTGCCGAGGTTGGAGAAGTAGACCTCCTAACTAGAATCTCTGCAGCACAAACGATGCGAAGTTGTTGACTTTGCATGTATAACCCTTTTTTTGACCGTGCCACCAAAGAGACAACTAGAGAAAGAGATTTATTTTAAAAGGAAATTGTTTTAGAGAATATTTGGTGTTGGTGTGTTTTAATCCCAGCCATGGGTATGCACATTGTGGTTGTGGATATATGTACGGATCACGCCTTCTTCTATAGTCCTTTACTACTGGTCTTTGACACCTTAGAAGTAGTTGAATTACATGCAAAATCAAATTAAATGAATCACTTTATACTGGCCTTTTAAAAAGGCTAATCATTTGAGAAACTCACTGAGAGTAAAGTGAAACGTGCCCCCCAAAAAATACTAACCGCACTGTACCAAACGAATCAATTTAGATTGTACTTTATAATAGTCAACCATTTAAGATTTAAACGTGTCCAAACAAGCAGGAGGAGGAGTATTAAGTAGCTGCTCGCCGTGGCATGTGATTTCATCCATTCGGAAATTAAAGGACCAAAACACCGAGAGGCAGCAATGGAAGATCCTAATTACTTATGGCGCGCGGGCGCTCGTTCGACGAGCTTGGCGCGCTACGAAACGGAGGCTACGCCCGCACGTCACACACGTGGTTGTAACGGACGTTGTCCAGTGTGCCAACGTGGGATAACGGGTCCAGGTTGTTTTTTGTCTATTTCTCCCTCACTCCGCGCATTACGCGCATTAATTCCCCGTCTCTCTCGCGCTCTCGCTTCTCTCTCTCGCTACTCTTTCTCGCTGCTCTCTCTCGGGTCCTTGATCCAAACCGCAGTGCGGGGGCGGTTCCCTCTCGTCTCTCCGGCGATTGGAGGCGGTGGTGGAGTCGTTCTGGCGAGGGGAACTAGCGCGCGACCGGGGAAGGTCTACATCCTCGAGTGGAGGGAGTGGAGGCGGTGGGGCGTTGATTTTCTCGGGTATTCTCGGCGTAATCTGACATTGACATTGGGCGAGCACATTTTCAGCACATTTCGAGCACGGCGATAGATTAGGTACCTTCTGATTCCATGAATCCCCATGATTTTTGTCTCCTCTATGTGTGTTTTTTCATGCGATTTGTGTGGTTCTCTCGGGGTGGATTGGCGGCAGGGGTTCGCATGTGATGTTGCTTGGTTTTCTATGGTTTCAATTTCACGGTGAATTGCTCTGCAGGGGTTATATGAAGCGCATTCATGCTTTTGTAGGGGGTGGATTGGTGCATTAAGGAAGGGATCTGGGGGGATTTTGATGCGCACTGTTACTAGAGGAATAAGATATGATTTTGGGTGATTAGTTTGCTTTTTTGTTTGATTATTTGCTTATGGTTTCAAATAAGTTGTCAGTACAAACATCGTTTGTTTCGTACATGACATTATTAGTTGCTAGTAGAAATTGTTATTTTGTAGTATGTGATAAGGAACATGATTTAGTCTGTCATAATAGAAGTTGCTTGTCTCACACTATTAGTTGTTCAACCTATGATGTTTGTTGGCTAGATGATAATAGGAGTTGCTTGTCTCACACTATTTGCTCAACATGTAATGTTTGTTGACCAGATGATAATAGAAGTTGCTTGTTTCACACTATTAGTTGCTCACACTACTAGTTGATTTAGTAATTGATTAGTTGCTTTTGTTGACAAATAAGTTGCCAGTTCAAACATCGTTTGTTGCATACATTAGTTGCTTGTCTCACACTATTAGTTCCTCAATCTGATAATTTGTGTCTGACATTTTATTAGTTGCTGAACATGACATTATTTTGTTGCCGGCCAATTAGTAGGTTCTATTGGTTTGCCAAACATGTTTGTTGCCTATATTGGACTAGTAGTTGGACACAAGTAGTTGGTTTGCCAAACATGCCTATATTAGACTAGTAGTTGCACAATTTTTATTACCATGGTGCCTATAAGTACGGTTTTTCATGTCATGAGCAGTTTTGCTCAACCAGAACTGTCTATTTGCTTATTTGACATAAGTAGTTGCTAAAGACAACATGTTTGTTTCATACATTCAACAATAAGTTGCTAGTTTTCATAACAGATTTCTGTGTTTCCATGCTATTGGTAAAGCAGGTTTGCATGATGGATGAGTCTGATCCATCAGCAGATGGGGGCTCATCTTCAGGGAGCCACAAACTAAGGTTCCGCCTACGAATGAACCTACTAAGCAAAAGAAAATGAAGGCTCTGGCTAATCGTGGACTGCCTCCTGCGAAGCAGTCTAAAAAGACAATTGCAAAGAAACCTGTTGGTGATATTGTTGAAATGGCGGACAATCCAAAGAATAAGGGGAGAAAGGTTGCAACCAGAAAAATAGCGGAAAACTCTGATGTAAGTTCTACCCATGCAGTCTACGTTGTACCCATGCTAAATCTTTATTACTTGGCATTTTTTATCTTTCAGTAGGTAGTTGCTTTTCTGCAGTAGATAGTTGCTTTCCTGCAGTAGGTAGTCGCTTTCCTGCAGAGCTTAGTTGCTTTCCTGCAGTACGTAGTTGCTTCTCTGCAGTATGAAGTTCCTACTATGCACTAGGTAATTGTTTAATTTCAGTATGAAGTTGCTTCTCTACAGTGGATAGTTGCTATTTTCCTGCCATATTTTAAGCCTATATGGAAACTATCTCATACATCTTTTTTTTGCATGCTTGAGTTATAGGCTCAGTAAATTGGGGAAATCAGAAACAGGTCATCGCCTTCGCATTTTGTCGCACTAAACAACAAACTGACAGGTGCATAGAAGATTGCACTGATTGAGAAGAAGCTTGGTGGCTTGTTGAACATCGGCGCATGCACCATGCCTCTTGAACTCAGTCATTGGGTTATGAAGTACTATGACCCCGACACCTCTGAGTTGATCATACCTGCCACGGAAAAATACCGGTCGATGCAGAAAGTATCCACAGGATACGGGGGCTACCCAACTCAGGCTTAAAAGTGTGCTATGAGATGAATGCTGATATTACACGACAAATGATGAAGGATTACGGTTTCCTGCCAAATGACAGTCCCGATCTTACTAGCTGGTGCAAGATGATTGAGGAGATGTGCGGGAAATCAGACGATCTGTTTGTTCGAGGTTGGGCTGTAATGGCCTACAACTTTCTCGCTCCCACAACTGGTCTAAAAGTTAGCCCACGCTGCTATCCTGCTGTATATGACGTTGACCTAATCCCCCGCACGAACATCTGTCAGTTTGTTGTCGACCAGATCAGGCTTGCTTTTAGTTCACTGAAAAGCAAGAAGTATGTGTGCTGTTGTATTTATCACTTGATGGTAAGTGCACAGTTTTTTTAAATCATAGAAAGATGTTCTATTTAGTTGCTTTTATGACTCATCTAGTTGCTCAACACAGCCTGCTTGTTGCTTATATACAACTAAAAGTTGTTAGGCCATGTTCTTTTTGTAGCACCTCTGATGCATGTTTATCTCTTTTGTGTAGTTCTTTTTTACACTTTTTAGTTGCTCAACCTAACAAGTTTGTTGGCTACATGATAATAGAAGTTGCTTTTTATGACTCATCTAGTTGTTCAAAACAGCCTGTTTGTTGCTTATGTACAACTAAAAGTTGCTAGAACATGTTTTTTGTAGCACCTCTGAAACATGTTTACCATAAATCATGTTTGTTGCCTATATGATACCATGAATTGCTAATAACCATGTTTTTCATTGCAGCCTCTTATAGAATATGTTCTGCATTTAATTCATATTTATTTCCCCTGTTTTTCCATGTCACATAGTTACTGTACCTAGATTCCGTAGAGGTTGACGAACTCATCAGTTAGTGTTACCCTCGAGTAGACGCTTGTGATAGCGCCTTGATAAATAAGGTCAAGAAGAAAGACATGATCAAACCAGGGTTTTTAGGAAACTGCAACTAAGCGTGATATGCTTTTTTTTTACATTTTACTCTCCTTGTATGCCTATGTTCCTATATCAATCTAGTTTGATAACCTACTTTGTCAAAAACATCTCAAGGAAAAATACAGAGACACAAATTTGCCGCTGAACACAAATTTGCCGCTGAACCAGGGTTTCGGCGGATTGCTAAAGGCTGAACAGTTCTTCACCGCAAATTTGCCGCCAAATTACGACCAGAGTGTGAGTACCTCATTTTTTTAGTTGCTCAACCTGACAAGTTTGTTGTATGCATGACAATAGAAGTTGCTTGTCTTACACTATTAGTTGCTCAGCATGACAACTAACTTGTGTTCTTATTCATTCTTAATAACAAACTTGCAGAGGAAAAGGAAACTTTCTTCTTTGTTCCATGTAGCATGTTCAGTTTTTGAAGATATCATGTCAAAGTTTGTCAATGGCATTGGCGAAATAGAAGAAACTATTGTAACTGGCAGAGGTCAACCAAGACCTACGAAGAAACAACAAGAAAGACAAAGAACCGGTGTTTGAAGAACCGGTGTTGTCTGATGAGGATTCTGACAACTCTAATAAGGAAAATAGCAGGCAAGACTATTATCATGTGGTTTTATCGTTTGTCACTACCTTACTCTTTTTTACCACTACCTTAATTTTTTGTTGTACACAGCAAAGAATTCATCGACAACGATGACGATGATGAGTCCGACCAGCAAAAAAATGATGAGGATGACGAGGATAAGGATGACAACAGCAGCAACGATGGTGATGATGACGATGGTGGCGCTGGGAACATAGGATCTGGCAGAGGAGCAGATGGAGACGATGGCAGCAACAACGACAAGAACATGGATGATAGTTGCACAGATCAGTATTATGTTGAAGACATGGAAACAAGGTCCGCCGCAAGGTCGGGGGCAAAAAGGAAGAAGGCAGTCGAAGGCGATGCTGAACAGACTCAGGAAGAACTTGCTCAAGCTACAGAACAATTTAGTCAGCCTATTGGAAAATCATTGGCGCAGACCAGGGTTGAAGTTTCTCAGACAAGTAAGCAAGTTGCTCAGACCAGTAAGGAAGTTGTTCAGACCAGCAAGGAAGTTGCTCATCAGGTCAACAAGGATTTTGCTGGGAAAACATTTGAGGTAGTTGCTCAACAGCCAAGGGGGCAAGTTGCTAGTACCAGGGAGCAAGTTTCCCATACCAGTACAAAAGGTGCTGAAACCCGGGAGGAATCTGTGCAAAAAACCAGGGAGAAAATTGCTGATACCAGGGAGAAAGTTGTTTATACCAGGAAGGAAGTTGCTGCTGTCACGGAGGAAGTTGCTGAAAGTACCTAGAGAACTACTGAACCGGCTGTTGAACAGAAAAGCATGGAACAAAATTCACAAACCAGGGAAGAAGTTGCCCCTACCGTGCAAGAAGTAGTTCATCAAAGCAAGTTTGATTTTGTCCAACAGACAATGCAGACAAGTGTACCACAGACCATGAAACATGCTGTACAACAGGAGACCAGGGGAAAAGTTACTAAGACCAAAGGTAAAGTTAATGAGACCAGTGGTAAAGTTGCTCAGGCCAGTGGTAAAGTTGCTCAGGTCAGTGTACCACAGACCATGAAACATGCTGTACAACAGGAGACCAGGGGGAAAGTTACTGATCCTAAAGGTAAAGTTATTGAGACCAGTGGTAAAGTTGCTCAGGCCAGTGGGACAGTTGCTCAGGCCAGTGGTAAAATTGTTGAGACCATGGAAAAGCATGGAAAACCTGACTAGCAACAAATACCAACTGGAGAAGTCACAGTTATCAAGAAGGCTAAATTGGTGGCTCGCGATGGAAAATTGTCTTGCCTCGCTGGCATCCCATTAGTTTTGTTTGGCACCACTATTTTGGATACTTCCAAAACTGGTCCTGATGCACTTGGAGGCACCGTTGGAGGCGTCGTTACTCAGGATATTGAGCAGAACACTAAAATAGTTGGATCTGATGCACAGTCCAGGGAAGAAACTAACATAGTTGCTCAGGATAGAGAGGAAGTTACTCCTGGACAGCATGGCGATGCTGGGAGCATCCAAGAACAAGACTATGCAAAAATTTCTTTGTTGGATTTGTGCAAGATGAACGTCAGGAAGAAGAAGTTGCCAGAAATTCATCTCATCGAAGAACCCGCCATCTTTGAAATGAATTCACAAAGTGAGTTGAAGTCTATTTTGCAAGAAGAGATGAAAAAATCAGGTGACTCACAAGACACTGGTCTGGAATGGACCGATGGTGGAGTACATTGTAGTCTAGAGACTTTCAAGGGGTATCTTGATTCAGTTGACATGGAAAAGAAGATGAATATGCAGTCCAGCAAAGGGGAGACTGCAAAACTGAAGGAACCAGCAAGTTCAGGGGTTCCTCAGGCAACTTCTGCACAAGAACAGACAACTTCTTCTTTGCCTCAAGCAACTAGAGTGCACATCCAACCAGAGAGAATTCCTGTGAAACAAGCAACTTTAGAGAATAAGCAGGCAACTTCTACTGTTTTGTAGCCAAGTTCTCTAGCTCTGCAGGCAACTTCTCCAGCTATACAGACAAATTCTCCGAGAATATTTCTTTACTAGCTTTTCTGAAACCAAAAACAGCAGAAAACAGGCAACTGTCACTGTGGCAACTTGTTAATAGGTTAGTACCAGAAAACATGTAAAAACACCTCAAAGTGTAGGCAAAGCAAAGCAAAGTAGATACTAACAAGCATGGAACATCAAAAATTATAGATACGTTTTCGACGTATCAGGCATCATATCTTCCATATGACTCTTTCGGTCCGTGTTCCGAGGCCATGTCTATACATGCTAGGCTCACTAAGTAAGAACCTTAGTATTCGCGTGTGTAACTGTCTTACACCCGAAATATGATCGTGGATCCAAGAACACTCGATCATCACGTGATGTCTTGGAGCGACAAAACATAATTGGCGCATACTTAAGGAAGAACACTTTTTTTTATCTTGATATCTAAATGAGGGATCATCTTATTATGCTAATAAAATGCCAAACAAGCAATATAATATGCAATCAAACATCACATGTTAATAAGTGAAATGATATGGTTCTTGCACTTGATCTCCATCATGTGCATCATGGTATGATCGCCATCACACCTTTATGTGTAAGGCCAAGGTCTTATGGAACTTACACGTTATGTGTGTTATAAGAGTATCGACTTATACTTCTACTTACAGTATCACCATATCATGACACTAGCCCAACAACAATCTAAACTAGACGCCTCTAATTTATCCATTGCAAGTTTTACGTGGCTTAGGGATTTCGAAGATAGAACTGTTCTTACCTACGAACATGAACCACAACGAGGATAACAAAATTGTTGACAAATCGTTGTAAATTAGATATTGACTATAGTAGGAGAGACAGACACCCGCTAGCCACTTATGCAAAACTAGTTGCATGTCAACCATGGAATAGGTCTCATGTGCGAGGACATGTAAAGTTTGTCCGGGCCGCTTCATCCCACTATGCCACCAATATTCAAAGTACAACTAAGAAGCAATAAAATGATAATCATCGCCCACATACTCATATGTGTACTACCCGTGCAAAGAATCTACGCATAGATCCGGCTCTGATACCACTGTAGGGTTTGCAGCATAGAAAACAAAAAATTCCTATGATGGGAACAACTATGTACCAAGATCTATCTACTAGATACAAGCAACGGGCGGATATACATCCGTAGAGAAGATACCCTTAAAGACCGACAAAGCTTAACGAGTCCAAACTCGTGGTTGATGTAGACGATATCTTGTCGATCTCAAGATCGAGAGGAAGTCCTTAGCACCGCAACTTAGCGGCGCATCCGTGCTCGCACACACGTTCGAGGCACCAAGCAAACTCCGCCTCCTCGCTCCATCGATGCAGCAGAAGCACAACTCTTTCTTGCCGAATAGCCACCGAGAACATGTATCTCACTAGTCCGAGACCACGGGGGATAAATACTAGAGGGGAAGAGAGATCCTTCACGAGGAGGTGTGAGTGAGAGAGAGGGAGGGGGGCTCCTTTTATAGGGAGAGGGGGGCACCCAAGGGGCTATGCGCCCAGCCATGGGGCTGCCCCTCCCCTCCTTTCATTCATGTGGGTGGACACTCCGCTCACACAAGTGCCTTTCAATTCCCTCCACTTAAAAACCCACTCAAATTCCCATTAAATTTCCACCAAATTTAATGCAAACTCTCATTAAATAAAACTCCTTTTATTTATTCAGAATTTTGTCAATTACTTTAATGACAAACATTCTCATATAACCCCTTGCCAGTATTTCATTTCACATGCAAAAAAACTTTCTTCAATTTCACCCGAAAACCCGTTTCGGTATCTAGTGAAATAAATTCCTGCGCTTGTTATTCTTTCCAGCATGAAATTTTTTCTCCAAATGGATGTCGGTATCTCTTAAATGTGTCACCCTACGGTTCGCGAATAATGCGTACATGATCGAGACCCCTCTCCAATAAATAATTAGAAGCGGGACCTAGAGATCCATACTGACTCCCACACATTCAATGATGACTTTCTTGTGATCGTGAGAACCTTTTACGCTAGTATATTAATCCTTCTGTTTCGCGATATATTACATGTCCGAGATTCGATCATCGGTATCTCCATACCTAGTTTGATCTCGTTACTGACATGCACTCTTTTCTCGTTCCCATGATATAACATTCTAGTGATCAAATCACTTGCTTGCAAGCTAATCAATGTTATATCACCAAGAGGGCCCAGAGCATATCTATCCGTCATCGGGATGAACAAATTCCACTCTCGATCCATGGGCCTCAACATAACACTTTAGTAGTTCTGAACCCATATTTATAATCACCCTGTTACGGTGTGACGTTTAATGTTATCAAGAAACTCTTCCGGTGTTTGTGATTGACATGATCTCATGGTCTAAGGATTAGGATCACTTCGTAAGTTGTTATAGCAATATAAACTCAATGACTTTGATCGTAATGCTATACTTCGGATGAATGTTCATCACACCATTACACTAATGTTGTGACCTCGTTATTAACAACATCCAATGTCCATGATCAGGAAACCTTGATCATCTTGTTAATCAACAAGCTAGTGTTATGAGAGAGGCATAACTATGAACTTTCTATTTGTTTATTAAACACATATGTATTAACGTTTCCGAATTAATACAATTATAGAATGCAAAATAAACATTTATCATAAACAAGGAACACGATAATAACCACTTTATTATTGCCTCTCGGGCATATTCCCTTCAGTATGTACTTGTCAACACACAGAGTACTTGTGGGGATAACTAGGACAACATCAAGACTTCTGGCTCGGCTCAGGGAATGGGAGGACGCCTTGTCTCATCATGAACTTTCTATAGTCACCATGCATCTCTAGGCGAGCTTCTATGTCACGGTTATTCGGGACATTATTGCCTCCGTAGAAGATCCCCCCCCCCCCCGAAGTCATGACATCACGAAAGATGATTGCTCCAAACTGCTGCTGGATGCGATACATCTCTTGTCTAATATCTAAATAAGTGATCTTGGCCTTGGCTTTGGCCTACTATTTGAGATGATCTGGCAGCGTAGAATTCTGTTGTTCTAGTAGGAACGCCCTCATGTGATGGAGTGTGTAGTAGGCTTCCTTCTGACTGCCTTCCGACTGCTTCACGCAGGGGAACTCTGTTACGTGGTTGAAGACGTGCCTGCCAAAATTGACCTTCTTACGCACGAAGGTGGCGCCTTCCACCGAGGCATAGCTAGTGAGAGCATCATCCAGAACTTCCTTGATCTTGTCATAGTTTTTCTTCTTTTCTAGACTCCCCGAGTCAAAATACGTGGCTTGCGAATTCTTCGACGATAAGGAGATGAGTGTGCAATGTTCATCTCTGCGCAAAAAAATTTCAAATGGAATGTGTTGGAAAAATAATGATGATGATCTAATAAATCCAATCGATGGTGGCGAGCTAATAATGACTTACTCGGGAAATTAAGGCACAGGAATGTATTCCTTTGTGTTGGTCTCCACGAAGATGTCTTTTAGGTACGAGGCCACGAATCGTCGTTCAGCGACGCTTCCCAAGAAGCCATCACGCATGTAGTAGGGGTCCACTACCGCGATGCCCGGGGGGTTCTCTCTAATGATCTGCGTGGTCAGGCTGAGAGAAAACAGGTGGATCATGGTATAGTGCAGTGGGTACAGGTGGAACATACTATGTCGTCAAACGACAGGAAGAACAAATCCGTGGGGACATTGTCGATGAAGCCCAAGCCTAGTGGGACCTTAACCACGAATACCGGGTGCGAGGGATCTTTCTCCGCCAGAAAGCATCTCTCTACCGTCAGCACACCGTCATGCCGAAACCTGATCGGATTCGCAGTTGACGCCACTGGCTGGCTCGAGATGCTAGATTTTATTTTCCTGGCCTTTTTGCCTTTTGGAGAGCGGGCAGGCACCGCAATCTGAGCACCGGCCGCCCTATGCAGTGTGTCAGGGCTTAGAATAAAGGGTTGGTTGGTTATTTCAGCTGGCTCGGTGAAGGCGCAAGATGGAGGCGTCTCATGCGAACCAAACAGACGCTTGGTGATAGTGGGTTTCTCTATGGGGCCACCAGCTGGGTCTTCGTTTGGGCCGTCATTGCAAAACTGAGTGTTGAAGAACTGATCGAAGTCTTCTTCGTCCTCGTTTGGATCCTGCATCATGTGCATATCATCAACATGATCATCTGACCCACCGCGTGGAGGTGACGGAGGGGGCAGTAAGGGGGTCTTGACATGGCTTGTCGCTGGCACGACAGACGGTGCTGTTGTCTGTGGGGTGATGGCCCCCACCGTCCCCAAACGAATCATTCTCTTTGGCCATTGCAAGAATAAGCCGAAGCAACTTCTAAAGACAGCCGACTCTTCTTCATCCGCTCCTGGGGGTTGAATGGGAGGTTCCAGGTCGTCGCAGCCCCTTAGCACCCGACTAATTTTAACCCTGTGCATGCTATCTGGCATCGGCCTTGAGTGGAACGTGCGCTGCAAGGGTTGATCGATGGTACCCTTGTAAACATCCCTCAGCTCGTTGTTCACGTAGCATAAGAGAGTGCAAGTAACATCCATCTAGGAAAACATGCACGGCGTCAAAGAGATGCCATAAGAGTAATAGATGCCAATGCGGTAAAGTAATTTATTTACCGTGATGACTTCAAGATCGGCTAATGTCGAGACACCGCATATGACGACGGGCGTGCAAGAGATGGAGGGGCTGCTTGATGGCGTGGTACGGCCAATGGTGTATTCTCCCTACCGGGTGCATGGAGCTCCGGTGTCGCCGCGATGATGGCAGGGGGAGTCACCAACATGTTCGGCGCCGCAGTGATGGCAGGGGGAGTCACCATCTAGACAGGACCTATTGCGAACGTATCCTTTGATGTGTCCGTTCATCCTTTCGAATGCCATCATGCTGCGCAGGAACATCGGCCTGAGTTGGATGATGTCCTCCACGACATGGACCAGCAGATGCACCATAATGTCATAGAATGCGGGCGGGAAGTAGACCTCGAGCTCGCATAGTATCACCACGATCTCCTCTTGTAGCCTCCCGAGCTGATTCACGCCAATCGACTTTCGAGAGATGACATTGAAAAACTTGCAGAGCCCAAACAACGTTTCACGGACGTGCTCGTCCATTATACCTCTTAGTGCAATCGGAAGTACCTACGTCATTAGCACGGCACAGTCTGCTTCGCCTCATCTAGGTATCTGCTTATCTTGCCCGCATAGCCATAAGGAAATTTGACTCCTAGAAGGCATTTGAAAAAATGTTTGATATCATCCTGGCTTAGAGTGAAGCAAGAAGTAGGGCAGTAATATTCGTTTTTCTTGACCTTTTTACCCTTTCGACGATCTTGTGTCGCCTCCGACTCATGATCATCGTCATCTTCCCGATCATCAGGAGTAGTGCATCCTCTGTGAAGCTCCTTCCGGATGCCCTTGAATATATGGCCGTACCTTGATTTCGGACCATCTTTCGTCCTATCTGGCATGTTGATTATGGCAGCGACCAGACTCTCGCACACGTTCTTCGTGATATGCATGAAAGGCTATGAGGCGTGCAGAGAAACTTCCAGTATGGCAACTCCCAGAAAACAAACCTTGTTTTCCATAACTTTAGCAGCGGCTTGTCTTGCTGCCTCTTTCGCTTCTTTCCAAGCTTAGGACAATATTTCCAGTTTTCAGCAATTCTTCCACTTCTTCGCTGCTCCTCCGCTCTGGGATTCCTCGGGTCTCGGATTTGCCATCGAACATATCTCCATGTTTTCTCCATGGATCATTCTTGCCGAGCCACCTCCGGTGCGCCATGAACATGGTTTTCGAAGACCCTGGATCTTTCTCTGGTTGGAGATATCTTGTGTTATCCATGTACCTAACGCATGCGGAGAATCCTTGGATAACCTGACCCGAGATATACTCGCAACCTGGATAGTCTTGCACCGTAGTGACCAACGTGGCTCTCATAGTGAAATAATCTTGTGCAACGGCGTCGTATGTATTGGCTCTAGATTCCCATAAAGTGGCTAGCTCCTCTTTCAACAGCCCGAGATACAAATTGATGTCGGTACCAGGTTGTTTCGGCCCTTGAATTAGCATACTCATTTGTATGTACTTCTTATTCATGCACAACCATGGAGGGAGGTTGTACATCCATACAAACACGGGCCAAGTGTTGTGCGTGCTGCTCTGGCTACCGAACGGATTGAGTCCATCGGTGCTCACACCAAGCCTGATGTTCCTCGAATCTCCACCGGATTCTAGGAATTCGAGGTCCAATGCTTTTCACTGGCTAGCATCTGAAGGGTGCGTCAGTAGCTCGTCCTTTTCAGGGTCATCATCATCTCCTGGCTTCTTCCTTTCCGTAGGCCATCACATGAGCTTTGATTTCTTAGGGTCCGCGAAATAGCGCTGCAGACAAGGAGTGATAGGAAAGTACCATACCACTTTTAGAGGAGCTTTCTTCCCTTTCTTGTATCGACTCACACCGCACACCTGACATGTGGTTTTCTCCGTGTCCTCGCCCCGATAAATGATGCAATCATTCATACGTGGTATCTAACATGCGGTAGATCGAGAGGGAAGACGATTTTCTTGGCGTTCTCGATACTAGTTGGACACGTCTTCCCCTCCGGGAGACGATCATGCCAGAATGCCATCATATCGTTGAAGCTTGCGTCAGTCAATTTGTGTTTTGTCTTTATCTCCATAGCCTTGAGCATTACATTCAACCGGGTATCATCGGGCCTGCATCCTTCATACAATGGATTAACCGCTTCTTTCTCAATTTGCACAAGCTTGGCTTTCTCCCTAGCGTCAGCCCTGGCGTTACCCGTCTACTTGAGAAGCAGCTCTTGCACACATAGTTTAAAAAACCAGACCGGCGATCGAAATGGTGAGGTCCTCGGTTCGCGGTTCACTGGTTGGACCATTGGTTCAAACCGGTTCGATGCTGGTTTATTAAGGAAAATAATATGGATGGAAAAGTACTAATATGTTAGAAAATAGAAACATATTTAGAGTATACATGAAGAACTTAGATACAAACACTGGTCGATCTAGTTGGCTAGCCCATTGAAATATTTGTTAGCGCGAGCTAGAAGGTCTTGGGATCGAATCCCGATCGCAACGCCATATTTTCTTGCGTGGACGGTTTTCTACTGGTTAGACGGCCGACTAGTTTTCCATTAAACAGCTGGTTCAACCGCTTTTTGTCTAGGTTTTCCTGATTCGTTAGCTGAACGATCTAGTGCGCTTAAAAAGTCGATGAGGCCTCTGGTTCCAGGTTTTTCCGGTTAAACCAGTGAACCGGTCCGGTTTTTAAAACTATGCTTGCACATAAGGGTCCTGCACCCAGCCTGCCGTTGTTCCATCGTCGTCTGCTCCTCCGGCATCTAGATCATCGTCATCCCGGTCTGCTTACGCACCTTTACCATCTTCAGGAGACTATTCTTCATCTCGCTCGTCCTCACCGTGATCATCATCATGTTGCCCGCCTTCCAAATTTTCCGTCGCCCCATTTACGTCCCCATCGTCTTCATCATCGCTTATCCAACGAGTGTATATATCCATGAAACCATGGCGGAGCAGGTGCGCCTGCAGATGCCCGGAATCTGGGTCGCCCAACCAGTTGAGTTTGCATCTTCTGCATGGACATCTTATCTCCATCATGTTATTTCGTATCATGTCGGCCGTCACGCATTTCAAAAATCTAGCCATAATGCTTTTGCTCATTATGCGGACCATTATTGCCTGTGTGGCGTACACGGTAGAATTAGAAGTTTATTAGAACCACATAATCAATGCATGCATGCAATGGTCGATAGAAAATTTTGGCATGACCTATCCTAAAATTAGGACCTTTGCGAAATACCGAAGTCTTGTCAAAATGTAAATGAATCAACATTTCAGCAAAACAAATGTCAACTCATTCACACACAAACACAAGAGAGAGACCGATCCATACACATGAACACATCATCCTCTCCATACACACATGACCATCGATCCTCTCCATATACACACATAAGCATGATCGATCCTCTCTATACACATATGAACATCGATCATCTCCATACATATGAGCATATCATCCATATACACATGAACACATCCTTACATGGACAACTTACCGAGATAAGAGACCGATCGAGAAGATGGAAGGAGAGGTGCGAGACCAACAGGATGGCGTGCCCGGAAGGAGAGCTTCCTCTATTATGTATATAGCATCCAAGGTAAGTTCTACATGCTAAAAATGGTGAAAGAGTGGAGAAATTAAGGTGGAAATGAGGAGTATCACGACTAGATCTAAGGAGGAAGAAGGAGGGAAAAGTGAAGTGTGGTAGTGGTAGTGGATAGTCACATGTGCAAGTTGAAGCTGCCAAAAAATGGACGACACATCCTTGGCGCATATGGAAATAGTGCCCCACAGAACTTAACCACAACCATGACACACTATGTACATGTACGTCACAGATGTGTTTGGCCAGTTAGGCAGCAGCTCTGCCTGCGGATAGGCTTAGCGCACGGGCAGCAATTGCGCCACGGTTACCCTTCACAACCGTAGCGCGCATACCCCATGTGCGCTACGGGTATGTGGCCTGCGGCCGACATGCCCCTGTCCCGCACGTATTCGTGGCGCACTGCCCCATGTGTGCCACGGTTGCTCTAGTTACCAGTAGGGCACTGCCACATGTGCGCCACGTCTGTTTTACCCGTGGGGTACTCTAGCCACGTGCGCCACATCTGTTTTACCCGTGGGGATACTCCAGCCATGTGCGCCACGGATGTGCGTCTTATCTATAGGCCTTTTTCTAGTAGTGCAAAATAAACTATAAGTGAGATTTAGGTGGTATTACCTTACCTACATGATGAGCATGATAATGTGTGTACAGTACACATGCAGCAGGGTTCCTCCGCGCCCGGGTCAACTCCATGCCCTCCTCATCTGCACACCCTATCGCGGCACGTCCAACTGCACTATCACCAACACGTATTGGCGTATGTCTTCTTCCTGGACCATGCCATCTGCCATGCCGCCTACGTCATCTTCCCGTGCACTGAGCCGGAGCTTGTCGCGTCCGCCAAACGCAAGCTCAAGGCTGCCACCAGACACTCGCACAGCCTACCCACGCTAGCTTGCCCCGGCGGTCGCGACGACACCATCATCCGCATCACTGCTCATGAAGGTGGAGAGCGGCAGCATGGCGTTGTTGGAGATATACCCAAGAGGCAATAATAAAGTGGTTATTATCATATCTTTGTGTTTATGATAAATGTTTACATTCATGCTATAATAGTATTAACAAGGAAACCATTAATACTTGTGTGATTTGTAAACTTAATTTGAAGTCCCTAGTAAAGCCTCTTGTTAAACTAGCTTGTTGGTTAATATATGATCATGGTTTCCTGATCATGAACATAGAGATGTTATTAACAACAGGATCATATCATTAGGAGAATGATGTGATGGACATACTCCTATAGATAAGCGTAGCATAAAGATCAAGTCATTTCAATAGTTCAATTGCTATATGCTTTCTGATACATAGTAACCTAATTCCTTCGACCATGAGATCATGCATATTGCCTTTACTGGATGGATGCTTTGATGTCATCAAACACCACACCGTAACAGGGTGGCTATAAAAGTGGCATTGGGTGTTCAGAAAGTATTGGTTGAAACACATGGATCAAGAGTGGGATTTGTCCATCCACATGACGGATAGATATTCTCTGGGCCCTCTCGGTGAAATGTCATCCAATTAGCTTGCAAGCATGTGACTTGGTCACAAGGGATCACATATCACGGGAACGAGAAAAGAGTACTTATCAGTAACGAGGTTGAACTAGGTATGCAGAGATACCGACGATCATAACCTCGGATAAGTAACATATCGTGAGACAAAGGGAAATTGGTATCGTATGTAAGTGGTTCATTCGATCGCAAAGTAATCGTAGAAATATGTGGGAGCCATATGAATTTCCAGATTCCTCTATTGGTTATTGTTCGGAGAAGTGTCTCGATCATGTCCGCATAATTCACGAACCGTAGGGAGACACACTTAAGGATTCGACATTGTTTGAGTAGTTATGGTATTATGAGAAAGAGACCGAATGTTGTTCGGAGTCTCGGATGGGATCCGGGATATCACGAGGTGATCCGGAATGGTCCGGAGAATAAGATTCATATAAGGAAAGTCCCATTTCGGAGTTGGGGAATGGTTCCGGTGTTTTCATCGGGAACATTCTAGAAGTTCCCGGAATGTCCGGCACTCCGGAGGGGAAGGGGTACATGAATGTGTCATTGCATGTTGGAATGATTGCATCATGTACTAAGTGTTCTTGCTGTCCCAAATAAAGGATTAAATTGAATCCTAAATTGAAAAAGTCAAACGGCTAGTTTGAAAGTCAAACGGCAGTTTTTGGGAAGTGGGAGGAGAGGAGGAAACCGAATTGGGGGAGGAGTCCTCCTCCCCAAGCCGGCGGCCAGCCCTAGGCCGAGTTGGGGAGGGACTCCCTCCCTCCCCTAGCGCGCCAGCCCTCCCACCTATAAAGGGAGGGGCAGGGCTCCCCTCCCAAAACAACACAAGACACACAAGTTTCCTATCCTCTAAACTAAACCCTAGATCTAGACCCCGGTTTAGAGCTATTCGGTTTAGAGCCTTCTAATTGGTTTAGAGCCCTCTAATTGGTGTGTCTAATTACTAGACCACTAATAGCCTCTCTCATAAGCTCCACCATACTCGCACCGGCTTAAGGCGAAGCCCTGCGGGATCTCCCCTCTACTTCCGGTACCACGCCGTTGTGCTGCCGGAATCGCGAGGAGAGTGCTACAACCTCCGCTGCCTGCTGGAACAAGGGAGAGGAAGGTCTTCGTCGAGTACCGAACGTGTGACCGACTGCGGGAGCGCTGCTGGAACGTGGCGCCGGAAGGATCGTCTACGCGATCTTGAGATCGGAAAGAGTACGACTACATCACCCACGAGAATCTGCTCTCGTTAACCGCTTTGGAATCTTCGAGGGTGAGTTCCTCTATCGACTCGTTGCTACAATCTAGTAGATAGATCTTGGCTTGTTTGTTTGTATGCGATAGAAAAATTTTGTTTTCCATGCTACGAACCCCTACAGTGGTATCAGAGCCGTGTCTATATGTAGATCTGTTGCACGAGTAGAACACAATGGTCATTGTGGGCGTTGATGCTTTTATTGTCGATTGCTTTTTGTGTACTTTGCATCTTGCGGTATGTTGGGATGAAGCGGCCCGGGCTAACCTTACATGACATCGTTCATGAGACTTGCTCCACGCTTAACATGCAACTTGTATTGCATAAGTGGCTTTGCGGGTGCCTGTTTCTCCTAGCATAGTAAAGATCCAATTTACAACGGGTGATCAACAATGCTAGTATCAATGTTGTGGTTCTTGTTCGTAAGTTAGAACGACACTTATTGAAAGCCCCAAACCACGTAAAATATGCAAAGAAAGTAGAGGCGTCTAACTTTGTTTTGCAGGGGTGTGCAGTGATGTGATATGGCCATGATTGTGATTATATTTGATGTATGCAATGTTCCTTATTGTAAGTTGGCAACCGGCAGGAGCCATATGGTTGTCTTTAATTTCTGTTAAGACCTGCGTGTCTATTCAAAATAGTTGTAATAGTTGAAGCTGGTGGACGACAACCATGAAGAAGCGTCATTGACCTTGATGCTATGCCGGTGATGATGGAGATCATGTTCGTGCTTGAAGATGGAGATCGGAAGCACAAAGAAGAAAGGCCATATCATATCACATATTATGAATTGCATGTGATGTTAATCCTTTATGCATCTTGTATTGCTTAGTAGACAACGGTAGCATTATAAGATGATCCCTCATACACATAAATTTCAAGTTCTAAAGTGTTCACCCTTAGTATGCACCGTTGCCAAAGCTTGCTGCTTCGAAACACCACGTGATGATCGGGTGTCTTTGATTCCGCGGGTGACTACAACGTAAGCAAGCCAGATTTGCTTATGCGGAAGCTAAGGTTTGTCTTGACGAGCCTAGCATGTACAGACATGGCCTCAGGAACACGGATCGCCGAAAGGTAAAGCATGAATCATATAGTAGATATGATGAACATGTCGATTGTTCGCCATTGAAACTATATCAACTCTCGTGATGATCGGTTTTGATGTGGTGGATTTGGTTCGTGTGATCACTAAAACAATGTGAGGGATATTGTTTTGAGTGGGAGTTCACCTAGATTAATTTAATTATTAATTAGAACTCAATTTATCATAAACTAAATCAAAGTGAATTTGCATAGTTGTTGTAGTCATTGGCATCCGTTTACCACCTTGCGATTAGTTATAATTGAGATGATAGAACTATAGAATTCTGGTTAGTTACTTTACGAACTGGTATCGTATTGTTTTGAAGTGTTAATCTAAAGTTTAAAAGTCCTATTGCAAACTTTCAGTAAGTTCCGGTTACTCCATGAAGTTTAATAATTAGTATTAAATCAAGAGTAACAATTCCAAATGTTAGTATATAAGTATCATGTTTGTCTCCATGATCCTTGATATTCAAAGGATTCTCTTAATATCAAGGTTATCTAGGATCTGAAAGAGTTGTTTCAGAAACCATGATGTGTGGAAGATATTGTGATATCTGAAACGAAGTTTTGGTTGCAACATGATAGAGTATAATATGGCAAAAGTCATGTTCTCATATTTGATGAGAATTTGCAAAAGGTTGGAGACACTAGTTGTCCTAATCGTCCAAAAAGATTTGGAGAGCAACATTATACTCATGATTCACCGTTATAAGATAAAAGTAGCTTGATCATGGATAAATCCATGATGAGGGTGAATATTTGATGTAGGTAAAATGTTTACTACACCAAGAGATTACTAATGAAAGGAATTTGAAAGAACACCAAACATTTGATGATGGTGATCTACTTCAAAGTGCAAGTCCAAAGACATTGGTATTTAACTATACACGCTTTGGACTATATGTCATATGTATGACTCCACTATTGATGTTAATAGATTCTTTCAAACTGAAAAGGAAATACTGAAAGGGAATCTCATAAATATATGGCAGAAAAGAAAAACTAGAATTGTTCAGTTTAAGTATATAGATGATGTACATGTTGTGGCTATATTCTTTGCTTATTAAAATGTGGTTCTTAAGTATTTGATACTGAATTTGTTGGTATGAATCGTCATACGAAACAACAGAATTCATGAACTACAATGGCCTAAGTAACTAGCAAAAGAATATGTGATGATGTTCATCGAGAACAAATAAAGGGTTATTATGTTGCTCGTTAAAACATCAAAGCTTGCCTTCAAGATTTGTTTTATCAGGTATTATGAGAACAAAAGGGTTGTTCAAATAATTGCCGTAATCCATAAAAGATGGATGATTCGCAAATCTCGTTAGAGAAATCACATCCATAAAACTAGTGCTAAAATGTCAAAAGACAAATTGATTGAAAGATCACTTAGGAAGTGACATCGCTGTTTGAATTATATTGGAAAGAAAACATGAAGAAACTCCATGTTGATGGAATTTTGGAGTCTTCTGATTTTTGATCATATGACGCTTGTGAAACTTTCCTAGAGATAATTAAAACTTCGTTCATAGGCCAAAAGGGAACGAATGACTAGCTAATTGGAACTTGTACATATTGTTGTATGAAGTCCATTATGTGTAGTCAAGAGCGATGGATTTCAACTTCATATGCTTTCTCCAAAAATTTGAGTGAATATATGAATATTTACTTAATAAGGATGAAGTATGAAACATTTGAAAAGTTCAAAGACTTTCAAGATGAAGTGCAAAATCATTGTAACAAGAATATAAACAGTTTATGATAAAGATCATAAAGGAAGATATTTGAGTTACAAGTTTAGCATAATACCTAAGATTTAAAGAATCGTTCCGTGGATTTGCATTTCCCGAAACACCATAAGAGTATGGAGCGTTCGAGATATGTAATTAAACCTTGTTTGACATGGTAAGATCGAAAGGTGTAATTCATAAAACTGCCATTGCATTTTAAAGATTAAAAGCTTTAGAGATTACCGTTTTTCCACTGAAAAGAGCTCCATCATAATCCGTTGAAATGACACCATATAAGGTTATGGTTTGGGATAAAACCCAAGTTGTCCTTTCTTAAACATTGGTATGCTATGCATAAGAAAGATGTTTGCAACCAAAGTCGGATGAACCTGTCTTTGTATGACTATTAAGTATTTCTCCATAAACACCGGAGACAAAAGTGTTTGTTGCTTAGAACGTCAAGTTTCTTTTGGAAGGAATTTTTCGTGAAAAGTTAAGTGGGAGGACAATAGAACTTTGATAAGGTTAAAAGAACCTTAGCTGTATGTGCAAAGTTGCGCAGCACCGAAAAGTGTTCCGGAGGCGGCAACAATGCTCATGGCTCACGTGCCTCAAAGGTTGTGGTCACGGAGATCTAAGTTCCTATTGAAACAAGTAGATCGGGTAAACAATCAAATACCAAGATTTGAGGGTTGAATCATTATTTGAGAATAATGAACCGACTACATGCAGAGAAGCGATGATGGGCCCTGACTCCGTAAAATGGCTTGAAGCCATAAAATCCGTGATAGTTCCATACACGAGAAATCAAGTTTTGAACTTGAAGGACCCTCGAGAAAGGTGTAAGACCTTATAGTTGTGTCTGGATCTATAAAGAAATAGACATGGATGTTTCACATCTAGTCGACATGTTGGGAAAGAGTTCACAACAATGTTCAAAGGTTGACTATGACAAGATTTGATCTTTCATAGTGATATTTAGTCTAGACGGATTAATGTAGCAACCACTACATATAATTTGTTATATGGTAGTTGAATAAACAAAACAAGTTCTTCTAATAGAATCGTTACCTAGGACATGTGCATAAACACGGTCCATAGGGTTTTGTCAATTCAAAGGATGCTAAAAGCATATGCAAACTTCAATGGTTAGAGTGAGCATAGCGGAGTT
Organism: Avena sativa; assembly: GCA_916181665.1. NCBI lineage: Eukaryota > Viridiplantae > Streptophyta > Magnoliopsida > Poales > Poaceae > Avena > Avena sativa. Next base: position 32,340,614 of record OV702285.1, on the reverse strand, counting down.
GGAATCTTCACTATGATGAAACTGTTAAGAGAGTTTAATTTCATCAGAGACAATGAAGATGCTTGCGTTTGCAAGAAATTAAGTGGGAGCGCTAAGACATGTTTCTAATACATTATGTGGAAGACATATTGTTGATTGGAAATAATGTATCTTTTATTAACACATATTAAGAATTTCATCCCGATGAAAGACTTAGGCAAAACCCAAATATTTGGCATCAATAGACGCTAATATGGTTGTGCCAGAAGTACATAGATAAGATATTGAATGAGTTCAATATAGAAACTACAAGAGAAGGTTCTTGTTGCACAGAAAGGATTGAATGAGTTCAATGTTGATGATATATTCAAGTGTATTGACATTTGGTAAAGTGAAACAAATAATCAAGTATAGATTGATACTTGATGTATGAAATCACAAAGAGTATTTATATCAATCATACTGTGATATGTACAAATCCAGATATGTCCTATGCTCTAAATGTTGTGAGCATATACCAGAATGATTCGTAAGATGATCATTGGACAATAGTAAGGATATTCTTATGATCTTTTGGAAGAACTAAGAGTATATTATTTGTAGAAGTGACAAATAGATGGTTAGTTCATTGTAAAAGTACTACATTGATACTAGCTTTGTCACAAAGTACAGATTAAGTTTATCTCAATCTAAACTAAGGGTGGCACAATATAATGGAAAGTGAGTTCCATAATGGATTTGGATGATTTCCAAAGTTAAGACATTGTGACAGATACTACAACAAAAGGCTAAGTATATGACTGCTATTATAGCAGCAAAAGAGGGCATTTGTGTCAAGAAGTTTGTTATCAAACTAGGTGTAGTTCTCAGTGGGATAATACTATGAAGATATATTGTGCGACAATATTATCAACATGTTTTAACCCTAAAGAGCTAAAGGTCACACCGAAATACCAAATTTATACAAAGCCATCTCATTAGAGAATGAGTGATGCGTAGAGACGCAAAGACATGCAATTACACACGGACCTGGAAGTGTCAGATCCGGAGATCAGTTGACCACTAGCAATCGTGTACATACAACACCGGAAAGCCATAGGTGTTATATACACAAAGGTTCGAAACTAGATTATTGACTCTAGTGCAAGTGGGAGACTGTTGGAGATATACCCAAGAGGCAATAATAAAGTGGTTATTATCATATCTTTGTGTTTATGATAAATGTTTACATTCATGCTATAATAGTATTAACAAGGAAACCATTAATACTTGTGTGATTTGTAAACTTAATTTGAAGTCCCTAGTAAAGCCTCTTGTTAAACTAGCTTGTTGGTTAATATATGATCATGGTTTCCTGATCATGAACATAGAGATGTTATTAACAACAGGATCATATCATTAGGAGAATGATGTGATGGACATACTCCTATAGATAAGCGTAGCATAAAGATCAAGTCATTTCAATAGTTCAATTGCTATATGCTTTCTGATACATAGTAACCTAATTCCTTCGACCATGAGATCATGCATATTGCCTTTACTGGATGGATGCTTTGATGTCATCAAACACCACACCGTAACAGGGTGGCTATAAAAGTGGCATTGGGTGTTCAGAAAGTATTGGTTGAAACACATGGATCAAGAGTGGGATTTGTCCATCCACATGACGGATAGATATTCTCTGGGCCCTCTCGGTGAAATGTCATCCAATTAGCTTGCAAGCATGTGACTTGGTCACAAGGGATCACATATCACGGGAACGAGAAAAGAGTACTTATCAGTAACGAGGTTGAACTAGGTATGCAGAGATACCGACGATCATAACCTCGGATAAGTAACATATCGTGAGACAAAGGGAAATTGGTATCGTATGTAAGTGGTTCATTCGATCGCAAAGTAATCGTAGAAATATGTGGGAGCCATATGAATTTCCAGATTCCTCTATTGGTTATTGTTCGGAGAAGTGTCTCGATCATGTCCGCATAATTCACGAACCGTAGGGAGACACACTTAAGGATTCGACATTGTTTGAGTAGTTATGGTATTATGAGAAAGAGACCGAATGTTGTTCGGAGTCTCGGATGGGATCCGGGATATCACGAGGTGATCCGGAATGGTCCGGAGAATAAGATTCATATAAGGAAAGTCCCATTTCGGAGTTGGGGAATGGTTCCGGTGTTTTCATCGGGAACATTCTAGAAGTTCCCGGAATGTCCGGCACTCCGGAGGGGAAGGGGTACATGAATGTGTCATTGCATGTTGGAATGATTGCATCATGTACTAAGTGTTCTTGCTGTCCCAAATAAAGGATTAAATTGAATCCTAAATTGAAAAAGTCAAACGGCTAGTTTGAAAGTCAAACGGCAGTTTTTGGGAAGTGGGAGGAGAGGAGGAAACCGAATTGGGGGAGGAGTCCTCCTCCCCAAGCCGGCGGCCAGCCCTAGGCCGAGTTGGGGAGGGACTCCCTCCCTCCCCTAGCGCGCCAGCCCTCCCACCTATAAAGGGAGGGGCAGGGCTCCCCTCCCAAAACAACACAAGACACACAAGTTTCCTATCCTCTAAACTAAACCCTAGATCTAGACCCCGGTTTAGAGCTATTCGGTTTAGAGCCTTCTAATTGGTTTAGAGCCCTCTAATTGGTGTGTCTAATTACTAGACCACTAATAGCCTCTCTCATAAGCTCCACCATACTCGCACCGGCTTAAGGCGAAGCCCTGCGGGATCTCCCCTCTACTTCCGGTACCACGCCGTTGTGCTGCCGGAATCGCGAGGAGAGTGCTACAACCTCCGCTGCCTGCTGGAACAAGGGAGAGGAAGGTCTTCGTCGAGTACCGAACGTGTGACCGACTGCGGGAGCGCTGCTGGAACGTGGCGCCGGAAGGATCGTCTACGCGATCTTGAGATCGGAAAGAGTACGACTACATCACCCACGAGAATCTGCTCTCGTTAACCGCTTTGGAATCTTCGAGGGTGAGTTCCTCTATCGACTCGTTGCTACAATCTAGTAGATAGATCTTGGCTTGTTTGTTTGTATGCGATAGAAAAATTTTGTTTTCCATGCTACGAACCCCTACAGGCGTCGTGTCACATGTCACTTTCGCGATGTACCTGTTGTTCTCTGCATCTGCTCCGACTAATCGCGCTTCACGCTAGAGCAGGGTACTTATGCCGGCCCGGGAAGGTACCGCTGATGCGAGCGTTTGCACTTTTTATGTCTAGTGTAAAAAAGAGAATTTTTGATGTTCTAATAACGTTACTATTCACAGACATCTATTTGTCTTCTTCACACCAATCGTATAATGCTCATTTTCCTGAAAATTTTGTAGGAACATAGATTGTTTCATGTACATGCAATTTCTCTTGAACAATTCTTTTACTCCCTCCTTCCAGAAATAACTGATTTAGGTTTATCAAGATTCGAATATATCTAGACGTATTTTAGTGTATAGATACATACAAATCTAGACAAACCCAAATCAATTATTTTTTACAGAGAAAGTATATTTTAACATTTATTTGTTATGCATTTTTCACAAGAGATGTATTTGCACCCACGAGCCAAAACATCACATCCCATCTCATTCTCTTACTCAACTTATCAATAATTACTTAGGTTTAGTCAAACTAAAATTTCGTAAACCTTGACCGAGAATATAGAAAAAAATCAACATCCATAATATAGAATAGATCTTATTATTATTTTTTAGAAAAATTATATTACACGTATTTGGTATTAGAGATGTTCATAAGTTCTTATGTACTTCCTCTGTCCTAAAATAGATGTCTCAAGTTTTTTAAAATTTTAATGAATTTATATAGATTCATTAAAATTTTAAAAAACTTGAGACATCTATTTTAGAATGGAGGGAATAGTATACTTGATTGATTCATCTTTGACTAAACCTAGAATGCGGGTAAATATGGACAGCCGGAGGATGTGTTTTCTGTCCTTTTGAAAGTTTGAAAATTCTGGATTCTTAGAAGATATCATATTTTGGAAATATTTTTTATCAGAAGTTCAATAGGGCCAAATTGCAGGGTTCTGGATTTATTATCACATTGTTGACGTGGATGATAAGTTTTGTGGTGAAATTTTTTAAAGCATCTTTTGGGGGACGTAGATGGTTTTCTTTTTTCGAGTGGAGCGATACGGCATCTTTTGGGCAAATACCGGAGTATTTTTTTTTTGAGAGTCAAATACCGGAGTATTTTTTTTTTGAGAGTCAAATACCGGAGTATTTTTTTCTTCGGCTGCGGCCTGCAGGCAGGAAGCAGATGAACCCCGTTCTCAAAGGAAAAGAAGAAAAAAACATGAAGCGGCAACTCCACTCCATCCCCTCCCCTGATACGGGCGGCGCGTCTCGCCGCCGACGAAGCCCCAGTTCCAGAAACACCGAAACGAGCGAGACGTAATAACGGCGCCGCCGGAGGGCCGAACTCCGTCTCACCGCCACCCCCATCCGCCTTCGTCCCAGATACCGCCGCCTCCGTCCCGGTGGACGACGACGGAGCCCCCAGCTCGCCTTCTGCCTTTGCTCTGTCGGGCTACACGCTTCCGCTGGTTAGTCTGTTCTCCCTCTGCTGTCGTTTCCGAAACAGAATCGGGATCCGTCTGAGGCGTGTAGGATTCAGGAGCTCGTCGGATTCCCAAGTCCGAATCTTCTCCGTAGTCTCTACTGCAACACTTCCCTGGGCACAAAATTCAGGTGATACCCGGACCTTGATTCGGACTCATCTCCTACTCGAATTAGAGTTTAGGGCTCCGTAGGTTGGTTCAGCTGCCCTATAAGTGCTGCAGGGAGGAGCCTCCTTTTGTGTGCCTCATCCTAGGTTGAGTTGCAGAGCGTGGCTGGCAGCGGCGGAAGCCCGATTCATCATCTTCCAGGACTCCCGATTTTGCATCCCTTGCCCCAATGGAGGCGTGTAGTGTCGCCAGGATGATGAGCTTAGGGCATCTAGATCTAGGCTTGAGAATTCTGCCTAAGCTGCTGGCTCTTTCTCTCGGTGGTGGTTCACACTGGAGATTCAGAAAAGACCAGCCACTGATGCATACCGAGACAGTGGTGGAAACTTCGCCAGAGCTGCCAGTGGATGTACTGGTGGATATCTTTGCCCTTCTAGAGATCCCTGACTTCATACGGGCAGGCTCCGTCTGCTCCTCCTGGCGCTTGGCATATACTATCCTACGGAGCCAGCTTGAGCTGTACAAACGGCCCCAGACACCTTGCCTCCTCTACACCTCTGAGTCTGTTGGTGACAATGTAGCTTGTCTCTACAGCCTCGCGGAAAAGAGGGTCTACAATGTTACTCTTCCGGAACCACCCATCCGTAGTAGGTATCTGATTGGGTCCTCCGATGGCTGGCTAGTCACCGCCGATGACAAGTCCGAGCTTCACCTTCTTAATCCGATAACTGGCCAACAGATAGCTCTCCCGCCCGTGAGCACCATTGAGCATGTAGAGCCAATCTTAGACAATGCCGGTGCAATTAGTAAGTATGGATTGCGTGGTCAAGGCCCAGAAACCTATGCTCTGGACGATCTTCGTGACGAGCTCTACTTCAAGGCATTTGTGTTTCCTGATCCGTCCACGGGAAGATATATTGTGGTTCTGGTCCTCCTCTTAGAACGCCGACTTTATTTTGCAAGGGTAGGTGATTGTAAGTGGACGTCGCTGCCGCCGGGTTTGGACTATTATAAAGATTGCATCCACATGGATGGTCTGTTGTACGCTTTCACGATAACAGGAGGAATCGATGCTTTTGATCTCACCGGTCCTACCATCACAAGGAATATTATTGCAGACGAGATGGAGAATTATAGGGACAAAGATGGGTGGTACGCTGTTCAGACCCCATGTGGTGATCTATTGCAAGTTTGCAGGCAAACCGTTATCACAGATGAGCATCTCATGGAGACTGAGAAAATATCGGTATATAAACCTGATATGGCAGCAAAAAAGCTTGTGAAAATGAACGGCTTGGATGATCATGTGTTGTTTCTTGGGCGTGGTCAGACGCAATGCCTTAATGCTGGAGAATATCCACAGCTGAAGGCAAATATCGTTTATTTCACAGATAATGAGGCATTTGTTTCGAAGTACAAGAAGAAAGACCGGGATATAGGTATTCTCAACTTGGAAAATGGCGAGAGGGAAGAAATTGTATCCAAGATTTGGTGCAACTGGCCAAACCCCATATGGATAACACCCAGTATCACAATGATGAACATGGGTTATACAAATAGTTAATGTACTATATGTATTTGTTTATCTAGATTCTTGAATGCTATTAGAGAATGTCTAGTAGGCTGTCTTGACCAAATTTCCCAATTTTGTGGGCAAATGTTATGGAACGGAGGCATGTTCTGTTTCTCTGTTCTTCATAGGTGGTTTTTAATATTTTAAATGGCTTTTATTTTCTGAACTGTCCGGTATGTTTTGTTTCTGGGTTCACATACTATGTTCTGCATTTGGGATAGGTCTAACATAGAACTACAATTTTAGATTTCAAACACATGTTTCTACAATATCTTCTGGTTTTTGTTTGCCTGCTCTCCATCCTCTTTAGTACTTAATCATGCACTCGCTTTGCTGTCAACTTTTTCAGTACATACTTGAACCGAGTCTTAAACACAAAGTTTCAGCATGTCTTGAATGCAGAAGTCCAAGGTAGATTCCAAGAGCAAAATTTAGCAGATTTTGATAAAATATGTTACTGAATAAAACAATGATGTGGCTATTCTCATAAACAAAACACTGAAATCCATAAACACGTCGTTAACCTGTTTCGGCGCATCATCGCCATACATCTTGGCCGCCAAGGTGGAGATACAACTGCAGATCCAGAACTGGGCGTGGGGCAAGGGATACAACTATGAGTCCAGATTGAGAAACTCGAGAGATGATAGTGTCATTTTGTGTGGATAGGGAAAGGGAGAGCAGGATGGCAGTTGTCAGGAAAGGGAGATGGATACAACGTATAAAGTTGTGAAGTGGGGATAGTGGAGTCTGCTGAGTAATCCTATCCCTTCATGCCAACTCTGCTGAGTAATCCTATCCCTTCATGCCAACTCGATGGTTCAGGTTGGATGGTAAGACAGTAGTACATGTACATCAATGTCTTGTAGCACTAGAACTCTTATGCTACAATAGCTATAGGTTTCTACTCTATGACCCACAGTTAAATTTTGTACCAGACCTGTTGTAGTTCAGTAGAATCATAAGCACATGATCGACAGATGATCTGGATTTTTGCACTATAGTTCTGTCAAATTTCTAGGTCTCCTCTGGATGCTCAAGGGCGTTGACCTCCTGGAAGTATGCTCTTTGCTTCTTGAAGAAACCTTCTGGTAACTTGTGTTCGCCTGCAATTGGCAAGGTTAAAACCTCATTGTTACTATTTTAACTTTTTTAATTTTGTTTCTAAAGTTGTTCTCGTCGAAGCTGTATGTATATGACTTGTGCAGTGGTATTTTCCATACGACTTGCCAACATAACACTTATGCTCTTTACATTCAGAATATAAACAATAGTCGTTGTCTAGTGGATCCTACATGTGGATCTAAGCTCATTATCTAAAAAGATATATGGACCTAACTCTAGATAATCCATGAACTGCCTCCTTAAGTTTGCATGGTACCAGAGACTATGTTATGAGCACTATATAATCTACAACATACAAATTCGGTGTAGAAAGTATACGAAAGATCATATGTTGCCTTTCTGTAATGTGTTATCTGTCTTTTGTTGTTGAAGCTGATGATTTTTTTTTCTGTTCGAGGTTCTGTGGATGCATAGAGGGATGTTGTGGCAATGGTTGATGAGTAACTTGGGAAGACTAAGCAAGGAGGAGCTGTGGCGACATTTTGCTGTATTGGTAGACTGGATAACAAACTAACTTGTAGGTACAAGAGCGGTCGCGGCATTCCGTTCTCATCAACTTAATGAGGTACAAGAGTGGTCACGGCAGATCAACTACAAAGGAACCAAAATCATGATCCTACAGCGGAACAAGTTACAGAACTACAGAGGCCTAATGGGCATGTTAACAGAACTTGACACGCAAAGAGCTAAGAAGCATCCGCTCTTCATGAGGACAAAAACAAAACTTTTTTATCGAGCTGTATTCAAGAGGAGAAAGAGGAGACAATGCATATGATCCAGAACCAGAACAGGTAGCAGGTTATTTTTATCAGCTACATCCAAACATCATTTACTTGCTTAAATAGTAGCTCTAACACATAGTAGTGAGATAGTCAGTACTTGGCCCTTCTTGAAAGTGTCTTTACCTGCATACCATTTTCCGTTGGGCATTATTGAATGAAGGCATCAATGGTGAGGTATCCTCTTCGGGACAAGACACAAATCCATATTCCTTACTAAACAACATACATAGCACAAATAGTTTTTTTGTCTCATTCGTGTTGCAAGGTTGATCTAATTCTTTCTATTTTATTGCTACAACGTATTGTCTATGACCAATATAAACAAGTTTGCAGCTGTAAGAGGATAGCCGGCATCTCTTAGTGCTTCCTGAGATGCTTCTCTTGATAATTTCTCTCTTGATTCGCGTCTGCCACAACGTACTGTTCAAATTGGCACCTTTTTACATAAAAGGGTGAGCAATTTTTTTTACGAATTGTCCAGTAGCTAGCATCAGATATTCAGTAGCTAGTGCTCCATTTTGTCTGCTTGAAAAAAAAAATCATTGCAATAATTGTGAACACTGGGATGCTGCAGGATAAGACCAAAAAAAAACTAGCAGACATCTGCCATCAACTAAAAAACTACATTAGTTGTAAAGTTTGGGATGTACTCCCTCCATTTTAAAATATAAGATGTTTTAGCTTTGTGAAGTAAATGTATCTAGACTTCTTTTAATGTCTAGGTTTACTCAAGTTTGGAGTGAATCTACACACTAAAAGAAGTCTAAATACATTTTCTTTACAAACCTAAAACATCTTATATTTTGAAACGGAGGGAGTATCTAAATACAACAATTTGTAGGTTTATTCGGAAACTTTTGCAATAAGTTAGTAAATAGAGTGGTTGTCTTTTTGTGTATTATCAAATATTTTTGTGCAATTCATGTGTTAGAGCTGTAATTCACTGATAGTTCTTAAACCTTTTCTTGAGATGGGCGTTGTTAGGACTTGCAGTTAATAGCATCGTCTTGAGCCTTCTTCTCTATTGCCGTGTTGGGTTCGTGCATGAAGGGAATGGCTTATGTGTGCTTTGTAACAAATGGTTGTTTTAGATTTAGGATTGTTGCAGGTATTTTACATCCACTCAAGTAATTAAGGGAGTTTGATGTTGATGGATAGACCATAATATATATGTAAGTACCAGTTGGTAATGCTGATCTCTAGCTACTAAATTGCATGTGGATGTCATTGAAATTTGATACCCATCTCAAGATGCACACTCTAGGAAAGTTTCTGTAGTGTGTTCTGTTTTTGTTGTATAAGCTGAGGAAATGCCTTTTCTTTTTTGTTCCAGGGGTTTGTATGGAGAGATCTTACTGGGACTTTGTGAAGATGGCGCATGGAACAAGTGTCTCAAACACCAACTTTTGTAATGTATATAAAATTGCAGTGCAATTCAAGACACAATATAAGAGTTCCATTACCAGAATACATGAGCAAAACGGTATCACATCCCTATATACAAACTACAAACTACGACGAAGAGGGTTCTGAGTAAATCTACATCTGGTGAACGTAGCGCTGGTGATGATCGATGTCCACACGTGAGGCCATGCGAAGACCGCATGTGTCGGTCCATCTGTGAAGAAAGAGAGAACAAATTAGTTGAAAGAGCAACCTAATAATTTTGTCAAAAGCAAAATTAAACAGTTTGAATTTCCAACCTCTACGGAGTCATTGGACGCAGCAGGCAAGCACTGACGTCCCAGGTTGGCGGCAGCAGGGGCACCATGTTCCGGGACAGAGGTTGGCAGCCTTGATGGCCGCTGCGGCGCAGCAAGGGCTGATGCGAGGTCCGGCCTCGGATGAGCAGGGAGCCCTGGCTTCTTCTTCTCGGTGCTGGACGAGTCCGCGACGCTTAGAGCGGCGCCGTCGTCGTTGAGGACGATACCCGTTTGGAGGAGCGGCTTCGGGTCTGACGTCGTGGCGTTGGAAAGCTGCACCGCGCGCTTCCGCTGGCGTCGTCTCCGAGCCGCGATCCCCGTGGAGGAAGGAGCCGCGTCGACGTCGACTCCATCGGTCTTGGCGTCGTTGTCGAAGATCGTGGGGCCGGATGGGGTCGTCGGAGGCGGAGCGTCGCGGAGGTTGACGCCGCAGACGTTGTTGGGGTCGAGACGTTCTTCGTTGCCGTTCTTGGGGTCCGACATGGTGGCGTTGAGGTCCAAGGCGCCGTTCTTGGGGTCGAGGTCGGCGGCCGCGGGCGCGCGCTGGCGCCGGTTGCGTCTTGTTCTGGCCTGGCGCCCCGTGGAGGAAGAGGCCACCTCCACCTCCGCCGAGGCGTGGAGGTCGAGCCCCGCGGGGGAAGCGGCTGCGTCGAGGTCCAGCGCCGAGGGTCCGACGGAGTTCTTGGAGGGGGGAAGGGGGTCGGAGACGGTGGGCTTGGGGTCGGGGTCGGCGTCCTCGAGCGCGAGCTGATTGCGCTGGCGCCGGATTTGGCGCTTGCATCTTCTCCTGGCATCGCGTCCCGTGGAGGAAGAAGGCACGTCCACCTCCGGCGAGGCGTTGAGGTCGAGCGCCTCCGAGAGGCAGGAGTCCTTGTCCCCTTCTTGGGGTGGCGAGGAGGAGCCGACGGTGTGGGAGAAGAAGCGGGCAAAGCGCTGGAGCGTCTTCATCTTCACCGGCTCCGGCCGATCGTACTTCTTCGTCCCTGATTTCTTGGGCAGCTCTTGGGCGGTGGACGGAGTCGGTGACTCGGGGGGAGAAACAGAGAGAGGAAGAGCAGGACGCGGGAGGAGGGGGAGAGAACGGGAGGGAGGGAGTATTTAAAAGGGAAGAGCAGGAACGAGAGAGAGGCTTTTTTTGGGCTGGGCTGGGTTTTATTAGTTCTGTTCGTTTGGCTGGGCCGGAATGATTTGCAATCTTTTTTTTTTCTGGGATATATTGCGTGGTCATCCCTGCCGCTCACGGCGATGGCCGGTGGTGAGTGGCGGCCGGCTCGCCGGTTTTCAGTTCATGAGCGTTTCGCCGCCATGTGGGCCACCCTCCCTTATCCCCTAACGGCGTCAGTTCGTTTGTCACTCATTTGCTTGGTCCGTCCGACCCAGCCGCACTGGACCCCGACCCACACCGCACCCGAGACCCGACCGAACCCTCCTCCTCCTCCTCCGACCTCCGCCGCCGTCGGCGGAATCCACAGCCCGCCTAGCTGCCGGCGGGAATCCACCGCCCTCCTCCCGACGGGGCTCATCCTCGTCCACGCCCACCTCCCCGCCGCTCCTCCTCAGACGCATCGGCGCGCTCCAGGCCCAAGTCAGGCGCTGCCCTTGGCCGGGTGGCCTGCTAGCTCCAAGCGTTCCACCACGCAGCAGGCGATGGAACAGTCCACGGCGAGCCCCCTCACCACCGACAAGTCACTGGTGGTTGTGACACCAGCAGCACCCGAGGCGCCTGCCTTCTGTTCGACACAAGGCCCAAGCGCGGCAACACTAGATGCCTGCTTCCACAGCAGCAGCAGCAGCACCATCGTCGCCCATGGCCACCTTCGCCGTCATCTCAATGCTCACTGCCGCTTCAGCACGCGACGGAACCTTCGACGGTGAGGCCAGCAGTCCAGGCCGATCAGTATCTGTTGATTTTTGCAAGCCATTAGATTGACACGCTGATGTCCTCAAGATGGCACCAGGAGCACACGCCGAAGCTCAGATAGGTCATACGGGCAGCCATTCTATAGAATCTTTGATGCTTACTGTTGGCCTGGGTATTTTGTCACTGGAGCTCCAGCGTGCGCGAGCAACCGTGAGCAGTCGCAGCAGTCCCCCGTTTTCATCTTCCCCGGCCTGCTCTGACCTTCAGAAAGAGTTACTGGTACCGCTTATGTCGCCCCGCAGGTGTTCGGTTAAATGCCACAACCATATGATTGTCACAATCTCAATCGCCAAATTGTGCTCCTCGCAGATGGTACTCTGAGCATAGCTAGTATGCGCTTGCTGATAATGTGGATGTTCGTGTAGCAAGATACATCAAGTTCAGACATGGGCAGTTCGTCCAACAAGTATTGGAGTCTGTCTTCACACCTGGTTGTGCAATGGGTAATGGGAGATGTACAGCTCCTCGAAGACTCTAAGTGGAATATGTTACTAACTGAAGAAGGAAGAGAAGTCTGGGATCCAGGAGCTTCAGCATTTCTAGTTACCCCTCTGAGTAATGACAGCAGCAAAAACCATAATGGGAATGAACATGTTGGGTGACTGGTCTGCAATACGGATGACTTCTCCTTCCATGACAAGAGTGACCTATGGTCCCAATCTGAACAGCAGGTCACCGAGGAGTATTTGATGAAGTTATGCTAGATATACCATCAGCTAACCTCCCGACAGTAAGCAATTCTCAGCTATTCGAGCTCTATAGGGTACTTGCTTCTCACTTGAAGCTATCCATTGCATTGATGCCTGCAACCATTCAAGGGCATGCCTTGACGCCCTCCATCTGTCCGATCAAGTGCCTACAGTCCAGGCCGTTCAGCATCTTTTGCTTTTTTTCAAGCCATATGATTCACGCATTGTTGCCCTCAAGCTGGCCACCTCCTTATCTGTTCTTCAGCTGGTGTGATAGCAGCAAGCCACGACCAATGCCACGGCCGTCGTTCGCGGACCTGCCTGAGGGCGTGCACCTCACTGAACCAAGGCCACCGTTTCAAGGTACATCCTGAGAATTTTCTGTTGTTGTTTCTGATTCCCAATTCTCGCACTGCTGCTATATCCTATAGAAGGTCATATAGTTCATCTGGGCAGCCATTCTATGCAATCTTTGTTGCTTATTGTTGGCCTGTGTAGTTTTTCACTGGAGTTGATAACCTGATATGCATATGCTACGACTCTTTGCTGATTAGTTCCCTCTGTACCTACTTTGAGCTGGTTTAAGTTTTATTCAGTACCATGGTAAACTGCATTCCTACGATTTTACCATATTTTGCAATAGTGTTTCTTCTAACCAATGAAACAAATATTTAGAGTTAACTTCTAACTTGTGTTTTTCAGGCACAATTGAGGTCAGCAATCTGGACAGTTTTTTATTTTAGAAGAGTCATCTCGGACTGTCGAAAACCCATGTAAGCATATCTTATACATGCATATGTGATTGGTATTGATATCTTGGAGACATTTCGATAGTTGAGGCCTCCTTATACTTTTTCCCGCAGGAATGAGATGCTTGGTTCTGAAGATCATTCTCCAAAGAACGAGGTGCTTGGTTCTGAAAATTCTGTACTAGAACCATCAACATGAGCCCTTTTTTCTCAATCCAAGACCCCTGTGATTGGTATAGATATCTTGGAGACATTTCGATAGATGAGGCCTTCTTATACTTTTTCCCGCAGGAATGAGATGCTTGGTTCTGAAGATCATTCTCCAAAGAACGAGGTGCTTGGTTCTGAAAATCCTGTACTAGAACCATCAACCTGAACCCTTTTTTCTCAATCCAAGACATGACCCAGGTCGACCAAGTCGTCCACTGTGAGCATCCCATTCCAAACCTTTTCCTTCCCTTGCCCCTCCTGTATTCCCCAACAATGACCAAACTGCAAGCCAAGAGATCAAGGGCAGTACTTCAACGGTGTATGCATCAATAGGAGCAGCAATTTGCTCTCTGGTTCTATCCTTGTCAGCTGCGATATTGCTTTGCTACCGCCGCAGGAAGACTAGCATTATTGTGACCTTGTCTCCTGGGAGGTTAGTATGCTGACAAATTTTCTTTTTCTTGGTTTAATTTTATTGAATACCATCGTAAACTGCATTCCTACGATTTTGCCGTATTTTGCAAAAGCGTTTATTTCTTTTAACCTATGCAACAAAAAGTTGAGTCAACTTCTAACTTGTGTTTTGCAGGCATAACTTGATACATAGGGTCAGAACTGGGAACAGCTTGTGAAGATTTCAGAACCTAGATGTACATTGTACAAGGAAGCCCTCCCACGTGGAGCAGAACTAGTTGTTGCTTCTACATTGATAAAAATATGCCTACCTGTGGTCTTCTATAGCTTCAGCACAATCCAAGAATAAGGTATCATGGGAGGGTTAATTGAATTTGCAGTGCTGCATATACCTGACTGAAGACAAGGTTGCAAAGGTTTCAGAATCAGTTTTGGCGGTGACAAAGAAAGACAGCTAATGTGAATTCAATGAGCCTGGCAGAGTGTGTATAAGTTTTCCTTGCTTCTGCTCGAGACGGTCTCTGGAAGGCGCCCCTTCTCAATGACAACGGACTCCTGATTCTATGAGCGGACACATGCGAAGAGCCCTTCACAGGTATGGTAGACTCGAATCAGCCCCCGAGGAGCATGTGAGAGCATTCCTACGATTTTGCCATATTTTGCAAAAGTGTGTGTTTCTGTTAACCAATGAAACAAAAATTTGAGGAAGGCTCTGGGTCTTACTGGTTAGTACATTAGTTGCTGAGCTGAACAGCCAGGGTTCAAGACTCGATTCTATGTTAATTAAAAACAACGGGGTTCCTCCCCCCTGTTGGTTTGTTTTTTTGGTTCCTCAAAAATGAAACCAAAAATTTGAGTCAACTTCTAACTTGTGTTTTGCAGGCATAACTTGGTATAGAGGGTCAGAACTGGAAACAACTCGTGAAGATTTCAGCACCTGGACATGCATTGTACAAGGGAGCCCTCCCATGTGGAGCAGAACCAGTTGTTGCTTCTACATTGATAAAACATGCCTACAGGTGATCTCCTGTAGCTTAAGTACAATTCAAGAATAAAGTATCATGGGAGGGTTAATTGAATTTGCAGTGACGCCTACAGACAGTGATTCATGGGAGTATTATACTGTCTGAACCACACGCACCAGAGTCTAGAAGAATACTCCTATGATCCTAAGAAATTTAAACTCTTGCTGCATATACCTGACTGAAGACAAGGTTGCAAAGGTTTCAGACATCAGTTTTGGTGGTGACAAGAAAGACAGACAACGATGGTGGATTCAATGAGCCTGACGGGTAGATGTAGCATAGTGTATAAGTTTGCCTTGCTTATGGTTGAGACGATCTCTGGAAGCATCTGTTTTCCATTGACAACGGATTCCTGATTATATGGACTCAATACCTAAATCAGTCCCCAAGAAGCAGGTCAGAGAACTCACAGAGCAAGTAAAATCGTGCATAAATGATAACATACCGAGGCCGACACTGGCATGCAAGAGATTTCTGGGTTTTCTCAAGATGAATCATTCCAAGGCATGGCTCGTTGTGGTCTGGTGGCTTAACCTGAAATCTTCACGTTACAGAAAAATCTAGTCCATTGTGGAATTGCCTTGCTGCAGTAATACTGTCCACTTGATAGAAGGAACATTGAAAATTGTACAGTTTGGTGGTTTTACTCATTCGGCAGTGCATACAGCTGCACAGGCACTGCACTCACTTCTCTTTCATTCTTTAGCAGACCTTTTCTTCTTCAGTTATACTCCCTCCCTTCAGAAATATAAAACATTTTTATCTTTATAAAATAAATGTATCTAGACTCTTTTTAGTATACGGGTTCACTCCGAACATCTATGAACCTATATACTAAAATATGTCTAGATACATTTGATTGACAAAGTTAAAACGTCTTGTAAGTAAAATTGTCCAAATCTTGTAAGTATATGCTAACAACAGTTACTAATGGAGTTTCGAATGCGAAATCATTATTTTCAACAGTTTAGAGAAGAGATACTATGTGCAGAAGACATTTCTTAAAGCAACTCTGGAACACTTGTACATGTACAGTTCCTCTATGGACCGTACTTCGGCCTCTATCCGTTTGGGTCGGGTGCCCCAAGCGGGTGTGATACATTTTTCCCCCGAAATATAAACATTAAAAAAACTTAGATATATCACAAAAATAGTCTTACTTTACATATATATATATATATATATATATATATATATATATATATATATATAACATAATTGAAATAAACCCTAGCTACGGCTAGGCATCTGGCGGACGGTAGTGGCCGAGGCGGCGACAACCAGTACATTGGCGGTGGTGTCGGTTGCTGGTGCGTCGAAGTCATGGGGGCCGGTGGGTGCCGTGGCACTGCCTGAAGGTCTTGCTAGGAGGGATCAGATATGGCTCATAGAGGCCCCACTCATCTTCGAGAGAGTGGAAGATTGCCTTCTCTACGTCCAACTCCTCCCGAGCTCGGTCGAGGCGGGTATGTAGGGCCGGGTCGCTAGGTTGGCACGGGAGGCTCGAAGTATGCCTCCTGGAGTTCTTGTCGCCGGATGTGTTGCGGTGAGAAGACGCGGTCGAGGACATAAAAAATGAAGCGCTCGTCGGTGTCCCGGTTAACCCCACCTCTGTACGGCGATGACATCATGTGGGGTCGCGCCACACCGTCGTTGTCCTCGATGTCGTCGGAGAATTTGTCGTAGCTATTCTCGCTGTCATTGGCGGCGCGGCCATCAGGTGGGTTGCGTGGGGGCAAGGAGGAAGAGGGGAGGCGAACGGGTGGGTTGCAACGGGTGCCGGGAGGAAGAGGGTGGCCAGGCATGGTTGTTTTCGAATGTGCGATGTTGCGCCTCTACTACACGGGCTCGTGCCCTTTTCGAAGGTGTGGTGGTTGTCGTGTTGCCTATGGGGGTGGGGAATGGAAGGTGGTGTTGTGTGGAAGAGATGGCCGTTGGGCGTGTTTAAAAAGGTGAGGGCATTGGATGATGTCGCGGAGGTCGATACGCCAATATTGATGTGAAAAGGCCATCCCAGGTGTTGGGCGGCGCGCGCAACGCAGGCGTCAGGCGGCGCGGCCAGCCTAGGAGTCAGTGGCGCAACCAGGCTAGGAGTCAGCCTACTCCATTTATGGCTTTTGGGTTGGAGGCCAGTGGCCATTGGGTCGTTGCTAGGCAGGCCCCTAGAGGACGAGAGAAGACGAGGAAGGACACGCGCGGCGGCCGTGATGTGTCCGCGGCAACACATTCCCAATGCATTTTTAGGCGAGGAATGCGTCGGCCCGGACAAGCATGGTCGTTTGGGTCAGGCCGCTAGGCGGGTTTTGGCTGTCCGGGCATCCACGCGAACCAATTCGGGCCGCCTGTGGTCGAATGGGTTGGCCCGGTGGAGATGCCCTAAGCGTCCGCCGAGAAGATGGGGTGTTTCCATCGTCCCGTCCTAGCGACACGTGTTCCCAAAAATTTCCCTAAAAGACTCCTTTTTCTGCAAACGTCCTACTTTTGCTACATTGTAGCAAAAAATAGTCTGGCTTAGAAAACAGAAAAATATTGCCCTCTAGCAAAAAAATTGTTCTAATATAGCAAAACCGGCTTTACCGAAGATATCGTTGTTTACACTATTGTAGCAAAACTACAGAACGGTCGTAGCAACAAAGTGAGCTATTGTAACAAATCCTACTTCGTCGAAGACCTTGCTGAGACATTATCGAAGATATCATAACAAAAAATATGTTACTGTAGCATTTCAAGACAACAAATGTAGCAGAAAAATAGGGTACTAGCAAATCCCCACGGCCGGTGAAAAAATCCCAACATAAAAATTCGCTGGCCATCGGTAGCAACAATGTCAGATGTGGGTAGAAATGATGGCGGCCGGCAGAAGTAACGACTATGGACGTCAGAATCATCATGACTCGCAACAACGCCTTCCCATGCCAGCACCGTCCTGAGTGCTATAGCGGCCAGGCGGCAACAGTGGAGGAAGGCTATGGCGGCCAGGATGGAGGCGCACCTCCATGGCATGCTCGATGTGGGGCTTTGTGTTGGGGTTCGAGGGAAGAAAACAAAAAAAAAATCCTACGATCGAAACCCTAATGCTAGGATCTATCTACTAGTAATGCAGTAACAGGAGGATATACAATATTCATACCTTTGAAGACCGAGCGCGGGGAACATGGTTGAAGAAGACACCCTGACGCTGACCTTGAGGTCACAAAGTCCTGCGGCTTCGAATAATGCTAGCACCAAAAGCACGGTGCCGTCAGAGGGAGTCACACACGTACGGTGCCTGACGACGACTCCCGCGTCTCCCTGATCCAGCCGAGATTGTGGAAGTAGATCTCCCGGCTCCGAATCCCACAACGCAGCGACGCTCCGCGATGAAGAACTCCTTGCTCGCACATCCCTGACACAAGGAGGCTAGGGGGAGTGGGCGGCTCTGGTCCCTGACACAGAGAATGTGCTACCTTCTAGCTCCTTGGTTTTCTGCTCCCGGATATTAGCTATCGCCTCCACAACAGCAACATGATATGGTGCTAAATGACTC
Organism: Avena sativa; assembly: GCA_916181665.1. Lineage (NCBI taxonomy): Eukaryota > Viridiplantae > Streptophyta > Magnoliopsida > Poales > Poaceae > Avena > Avena sativa. The sequence continues at coordinate 32,322,234 of OV702285.1, read as the reverse complement.
CTACCTTCTCCTATAGGTAAATCATGATATAATCCAAGCTTCTCTGGAAGTTGGATACTCACACGATACTTGGATAACATCCGGCCATCAAGGTAAGTGATAGTGTTCACTTGAAATCTAGTTGGACAACTAAAGAGCTTTAAAAGTTGACGAAGTTGGTCTGTGAATGATCCTTGATAATCATCAAGAGTCTCCTCTTTCCTTACCAAAGTCTGTTTTGGAAACTTTGGTGCCATAACTCTGTATATCAAAAAATAATTTTGATTAGTATCCAATGATATATTGCATCATAACAAAGAATTATCGCACTAAAATATATAATGGAATATTCTCATTTGAATACCCATTATATTACTTTTAGAGAATTCTTTATTTTTGCTAAATTTTCCTACAGGTAATACCATTTTCTAGGTTTTCAACCTAAGGTCAAAGCAATTTGCTCTGGTACCAACTGCGGTAACCCAGCATACCACTGCATGTGTAGTACACTATAGTCGTTGACATGATATCCACAGAACACCGTTCCGTAAATATCACATCCCTCAGAGTGGTACAACAGAAACATTGCGGGTCCATATTACAAAAGTACACACATTATTATTATTACAATACCGGAAGTTCAAGACTTCCAAAAGGTTCAACTTACAAACCAAAATATAAAGTGTTTCAGCGGAATTTAAAAGTAACAACTCTGACTAGGAGTTGAGCTCAACAGCCTATTCTATAGAGTTCATGATGTTCGGCCCCGTTGGTTACTACTAACTAGGGATACTTAGTTGGACTCGTTATCATCGACACCATAGCGGATTTCGTAATCCACTCCTTCAACACCTCCGGATAGATCAGGTTCCTCGTAGAACACATCTTCTTGGCATTCGGCTGCATACATTGGCATGTCTTCGGGATCCTTAGAGTCTAAGCAAGGGATCAAAGGAAAGAATGAGTAACAGTGTTACCCAACAAGTTCATTATATGCAAGGTGGGAAGTTTGATGCTCTAACTACCACCTCGGATTATAAATCCTTGGCACTATGCAATTTTTGTAAATCTTTATTCAAAGATTGATTTTATTATGAAAATCTATGACCATCAGCCTTCACAGGTTGACCAGAACTTTCATGGAGTTCCTTTCCTGCCGCGTTTGTAGCTCCTTCCCGGAACAGGGAGTAACAAGTTACAATTCTTACACTCTGCAGAGGTGTGTTACTTTACCCATGAGAGATCAACTCCTTGTTGCACAACCGGGCGTGCTTTCCCGTCCACAATTCCATGATGTGGGGCCCAGTAGTTGGTCCAAGCCAATCACTGCCCCCTTCGTGACCCCGCATGCCTCCTTGGTGTACACCATGCCCACATAATGAATTACGGCAATGGTCTGTACAAACAGTTAGATGCCAGAACTATCGTGGGACGATGAGGGTTCCCACCCATATGCTGCATATCCTCTACGAATTACCAATTAATACGCATGCTATGAGGATAACAACCACGACCTGCACATCCGGCTTCATGCGAGAGGAAGAAGATACAGCTGACTTCTCTGTCCCATTCCAAATCTCATGGCTAACGAGTAATATACGGCGCTAGAATCACTGATGTTAGGGGTTATTAAGTTCCTACTTGATAATCATTGTTTGCAACTAGAACCCTAAGTTCTATTGCTCCATTATATCATCACTTAGGATGATATCTATGATTTCTTTATTTGTGAAAAAAATATTTTCTTTCTTTATAGCATATATGATAACACACAATTTGCAAATACTTTGATAAAGACTCTTCAAAGGACATGAGCAAGTGATGAACTTGCCTTGTGATGGCAAGGTAGTGAAGTCTGAAGCTTGCACTGGACCTTGAGCTTCTATGTCTACAAAAACATCATTATTGCCCGATAAGGACAATATTTAAAGAAGCAAAAATGATTATGCAACTAATGTAATGCATTATTTAATTCTATATGCATTTTCCCTATATAAGGTGCCTTTTAATAAAATAAAGCATTTATAAATATTAGTTTTTAATATTTATAGCATATATTGAATTAGTTTATTTTATTTCCTTTTTATTTGACTTTTATTGATTTAATAATTCTTTTAAGAATTATCAATTATACATTAAAAATTGTTATTATATATTTATTTAGTATTTTCCAAAAATACTATAATATTAATATATAATGAAAGTGATTTTTATTTATTTTTATCATCTTTCAATAATTTTGTAAAATTCCATAAGGAATATATAAATTACAAAATTCTTATAGAATTTTAAATGTCCAAAATTTTATATCTTACTTTATTTGGATAGAGTGGATTATTGTGAATCCAAAAATATTTTACTTATAATTTTTGGACTTTTTATTTTATTTTCTAAGATTTAATTAAATCCAGGGGTATTTTTGTCTTTTCCTTTTATTAAAACAGGCCTGTGAGTATTTCTGGGCTGGTTTATCTTATTGGGCCCTAGTAGCCCATTAGTTTCAGACAAAAGAACTACCCCAAAGGGTTTGTCCCAACTCGGCCCACTCATCACCGCCTCTCTCTCTCTCCCTCAAGCTTATCCTCTCCTCCTCTAACCACGACCCTGTGGCCGGCGATGCCGCCACCGGCGATTCCCGCCGCCGTAGGCTGTTCTGGTCGCCGCCGTGGTGCAACAGGGGGTTGTCGATGACGCCCGTTCGTTCTATCCAATTGGATTCGAGCCTGGAGCTCTCCTGCAATGGATCGATGTCGTCCTGAACCCTAGGGTTTGGGGGTTGGTATGGATCCAGGTGTTGCCGTGGTCGTCATGTGTCGAGGTGATGCCCTGCACCTCCAGGCATGATCAAGGTCACTGCCGTGGCGCCGTGCGGGTTGCAGCGCCCCCTCTGGGGTGCTCCCTGTGCCGCCATGGTCGCCGGCCCCTCTGCTTCCTCTTCTAGTCTTCAGCGAGGACCTATGGTGAGTTCGATTTCTCTCCCCCTTGCTCTCTGTGCTTACTGGTCCGATGCTAGATGTTGGCAGTGTCATCTCTGGCTATTGTCTGATTCTGATTAGGATGACATATCCATTTAGGGTTCTTATTCTGGGGTTGTTCATATACTGGATGAATTGGATCATGTATGGATAAATGTAAACATGCTAAGTGGTTATTGGCCTGAGGCTTGTTGCTTAAGATGATCTATAATGTTTCTGGTGGCTTACTAGATGATTTGATGCTTGGATTGCATCTGATTCAGATGATATAGGTGCTTGGGAAACATGGTTGGTAAATCCAATGACTTGATAACTTTCCACTGTTATTTGATTTATGGTCATGATTATGATAGGATGAAACCACTGTATTAATGTTGTTGGCTTGGGAATTAACATGTGGTTCTCAAACAGTGAAGTTTTAACATAGGAATATCCTAGTTATGATTCCTGTGTTAACAGGAAAATGATTAGTAGGTTGATTGTCTGTATTTGTGATGATTAAATGTCTATCCCGATTCATAATGGATTGTTCTTGTGACACCATCATGGTATAGCACACAAGTTTGATTCTAACCCATTGATTGTGTTGTTTTAGGCTTAAGACAAACTTGGCTTTATAAGATAAATAGAGATGCTCTTCTCTGAATTCCCTAAGACCAATGATGTTGGTCTGAGGCTTAGGGATTCAGATCTTATCTAATTGGTTCATATAGATAATCCTGGTAGTGGTACCAGCTATTGTTTTTGAATCAAAGCTTGGAAAAAATGATAGTGAGCTTGATCATGATCTGGATCCAAAGGATTAGTTTCTAAGGTGCTACCCTTTCTTTAGGGATGTGCCTAGAAATATATCATAGATATATTTATGCTTGATTTGTAATATATAGCCTAATCCAGAGCAATGATGTTGCTCTGAGCTCTGGCTGGATCCAGGTACTTTGTTGTTTGCTTTAAGAGTTTTAAAAAATTCTCTATGATGGATTCACCCCACTTGGGTGCTTTCTGAGGGTTTGTTTTATAAAAAAACACATGCTTCTCTCTAAATAAGATGATTAGATCATGTGAAGGTTTTATGAAACTCACCACAAAATCTGATGACTGTGGAGCAAGTTGGTGATGATCTTGATCTAGTTTTGCTAGACTCCTGTGCTTGATCTTGAGCTAGACTGCTCCTCCTAGCTCCTGGATTTGTCCTTGAGCTAGCCTGCTCCTCCTAGCTCCTGGACTTAGCCTTGCTGTTCACCTGATCCTTCCCCCTCCTTATGTCACCATCCTGGTGATGTTTGGTTGATCCTTGGTGGTTTGGTTTGGCTGATGTGCTTGATAAGCTGCTGTCTAGGCTGGTTGTTCTTGTGTGCAAACAGTGGAGTGATGCACTAGTGCCTCTCCACGGCTGTATTTGTGGTTTTGTGAGTTTGGGGCTATGCTGTGAGGTTGACAACACACCACATGCATGCTGGTGTGTGTCCTGCATGTGTGCTTGCTGTGCACTTGTGGATATGTTCAGAATTTTGAAACTTACTATTACCTGGTTACTTTCACCTGGCTGGTGAATTTGACCCTCTTGGCTGTCATTTGACTTCTGGCTTCAAATTGATGAAAGGTAGATTCTTTCATATTGGTGAAACTTGCCCCTTTTTTATAAATTTCTCAATGATGAATTTGTCTAGTGCACTTCACTGACATGTCTGAGAGAAAATAATACTAACTCTAACCTTTTTATTTCTCTATATATGTTCTACTTGTTTTGCAGGTACAGATATAAAGATGAAGATTTTAGATTAGGTTTTCTTTTATAGAATAGTTAGTAAATAGTCCAATGTAATCTTCTTCATATTTTTGTAATTTTCTTTTTATTATTTTGTAATCTTCTTTTATTCTTCTGTAATAAAGATTACATTATTATTAATAAAGAATATTCTTATTCTTTATATATTTGATTTTGAGAATTTGTGTGGATGATTTCAATAAGTTAAATTTTGTAACTTGATTATATATTGATGATATGAAATAAGTTTCATATTCATTATTGTTTTTCTTTGGATAGAATTTAAGTTATAATATTTAAGTCTTAATTAAATTAAGACTCATAACTTATCCCTAATTTATTTGAATTATAATTCAAACACTCAAGTTTAAAATTCAAATTCATTTTAAAACACACATAATTCCTTAAAGATCATATCAAAGTCTATAGCAATCACCCTTTACGACTAAACCTAATCTCAAAGTATGAAAGAAACATTGATCACTTAAGGTTTTTATTTGGCGAAAATTTTACCCACATTTTCACAAATGAATGCGTGCAACATTCCATATTTCTAAATCTACCCTTCGTTAGTTCCTAAATACTGGGATGTTACAGACTTCCCCCCTTAAATTAAACTTCGTCCCGAAGTTTGTGGAGGTGTACCTGAATAGTTCTAGATAGGCTTTTCTTAAATCCTCTTCTTTCTCCCATGTGGATTCCCTTTCAGGGTGATGTTCCCACTATACCTTGCAATATTTGAATGCTCTGTTCCTTAATCTTTTCCAGTTTTCTTCCAAAATCTTACAAGGCTTTTCAATATAAGTCAGGTTTTCTTGTAGTTCTATCTCTTGATGTGTTATTGCATCATCTGGAACTTTTAAACATTTACGAAGTTGTGACACATGGAAAACATTATGTACTTGAGCCAATCTTGATGGTAACTCTAAAGCATAAGCTATAGTTCTGTTTTGACTCGGTATCTTGAATGGTACGATATATCTTGGACTCAATTTCCCTTTAACTCTGAATCTTTTCACCCCTTTCATGGGACTTACTTTCAAATAGACCATATCTCCCACTTTTAGATGCCATGATCTTCGACTTTGATCTGCATAACTTTTCTGCCTACTCTGGCTATTTTCAGTTTATCCCTGATCTTATCAATGATGTCTTGTCTTTCCTTGATATAATCTGGCGCAAATTCTTTGCTGCTTCCACGTTCATACCAACATATTGGTGATCTACACTTCCTTCCATACAGAACCTGATATGGAGTTGCCTTCAGACTACTTTGATAACTATTATTATAAGAAAATTCTGCCAATGGTAGGTGATCTTCCCGTGTTCCTCCAAAATCTAGTGCACAAGCCCTTAACATGTCTTCTAGTATTTGATTTGTTCTTTCAGTTTGACCTCCTATCTCAGGATGATATGTCGTGCTGAAATCTAAACTTTGAACCAAGTGCTTCATGCAATTGCTTCCAAAATGCTGAAGTAAACACTGATCCCCTATCAGTTACGATTCTTTTGGGTACTCCATGCTTACTTACTATCTCTTTGACATATACTTCAACGAACTTCTCGGCATTATCCTTTTGATTCACCGGAATAAAATGTGCACTTTTAGTGAGTCTGTACATAATTACCCATATCATATCCTTCCTTTTTGGTGTCATAGGCAATCCTGTAATGAAGTCCATACCTATTTCCTCCCATTTCCATTCAGGAATTTCTAAGGGTTGTAATGGTCCTGCTGGACTTTGATGTTCAACTTTCACCCTTTGACAAGTATGGCATTCAGATACATATTTAGCAATATCTCTTTTCATGTTATTCCACCGGAATAGTTCTTTCAAATCCATATACATCTTAGTACTCCCTGGATGTATAGAATATGGTGTATCATGTGCTTATTTGATTATGACATTTCTAATCTCGGTCACATCTGGAACACAAATACGGTCTTGAAACCATAAATACCCATAATCTCCAAGGCGAAAAACTGATTTTTGCCCTTGAGATATCCTCTGAATTTCCTCAGCAATAAAAAGTTCTTCTTCTTGATGTCTAAAAATTTCTTGCTTAAGATCACTGTCCTGCTCTGCAACTACCTGCAATATAATCCTCCAAGAACCTCTATTCTGATGAACTGAAGCTCTAATATTTCCAAGTCCATTTGTAACTCTTTTGGTAGCTCCCTGTTGCTCGGCTGAATATCTGCACTCTTTCTGCTTAATGCATCTGCTACAACATATGCTTTCCCTGGTGTGTAGTTGATTGTTAAATCATAATCCTTGATTAGTTACAACCAACACTTCTGTCTCATATTCAATTCCTTTTGAGTGAAAAAGTATTTGAGACTTTTATGGTCAGTGTGTAACTCACATCTGGTTCCATAAAGAAAATGCCTCCATCCTTTCTATGCAAAAACTACTGCTGCTAACTCTAAATCATGAGTTGGATAGTTGACTTCATGTGGTTTCAGTTGTCTTGAACCATAAGCAATCACTTTCTGATCTTGCATTAATACACAACCCAAACCTTCTTTAGATGCATCACAATATACGGTGAAGTCATTCCCTGTTTCAGGAACCGCTAAGATTGGAGCTGTGGTTAATCTAGTTTTCAACTCTTGGAAACTTGCTTCACATTTCTCATCCCACTTGAATGGTGTATTCTTCCTAAATAATTTGGTCATTGGTCCGGCTATTTTGGAGAAACCTTCAATGAATCTCCGATAATAACCAGCCATTCCTAAAACCCTCGAATTTGCTTCACATTGGTCGGTGCAGTCCACTCTAGTACTGACTGAACTTTAAATGGATTCACAGCAATTCCATCCTTACTGATCACATGACCGAGGAATTCTACCTCATCAAGCCAAAATTCACATTTACTGAACTTAGCATAGAGTTTGTGTTCTCTTAAAGTCTGCAATGCTATCCTTAAATGATCAGCATGCTCCTTATCCTTGGAATATATCAGAATATCATCAATGAATACTATGACAAACTTGTCCAAATATGGCATGAAGATCTTGTTCATCAGATTCATGAATATTGCCTGTGCATTGGTCAAACCAAATGGTACTACCAGATACTCATGGTGTCCATATCTTGAGACATATTGTTGTTTTTGGAACATCTTCCGGTTTGATTTTTATTTGATGGTATCCAGACCTTAAATCGATCTTTGAAAATACTCCAGCTCCTTTCACTTGATCAAACAAATCTTGAATTCTTGGTAAAGGATACTTATTCTTGATAGTCACGTTGTTCAGATTTCTATAATCACCACACGTCCTCTTCCACCATCTCTCTTATCCACAAAGATTACTGGTGTTCCCCATGAAGATACACTTTCCTGTATAAATCCTTTTCTAGCTAACTCATCAATTTGCTCCTTGAGTTCTTTCAACTCTTTGGGTACCATTTTATATGGTGCTTGGGCTATTGGTGTTGTACAAAGAATTAGGTCAATAGTGAATTCTATCTCCCGGTCTGGTGGCATTCCCGGTAGCTCTGTTGGAAAAACATCTTGGAATTCATTAATTATAGGAATCTCTTCCAATTTAACTTCTTTCATTGAATTCCAGTTTTGATTGAGACAGTTTTCTACTCACGATTTATCTGAGCTCCGTGTTCCATCATCCAATCCATTCCCAGCACTACTGCAATTCCCTTTAAATGAATCACATAAAGGTCTGCGAAATATGTACAACCACAGATCGAGATAACCTGATCTTGTTTTATGTGGCATACAATCACATTCCCTCCTGCCGTAACTATGGTCATATGACTTTCTAACGTTGTGTAACACCCCCGATCACTCCGGACCGACGGCTGTCACTTCTGGCAGCTCAATAGAATCTCTAGACTAACTCCACAGACCAACACTAGTCTTTTCTGCGCACTTTGTCCTCACTCGTGCGCACCCGGTACCCACTTCCCGGTCGGTCACCCATCCTAGAATTGCTCTAGGCCAAGCACGCTTAACCTTAGAGTTCTTTTCGAATGAGCTTCCGGAAAAGAAGTTGCAACTTGTTGGTATGGTCCTATCAATCCTATTGATCCATGCGCCAGGGTCTCACATACACCCACCCTTAGAAGATCGACGTCCTCGTCGATCAACCACAAGCCAGGAACATCCCCTCTTGGCACACGTCTATGCGTCCAGTGTCGGCACATTGCCATGCCGTGTCCACTCTGGGCCACACGCGCCATGCTACACATGTCCGCCACTGACCCGCACACGCCCATGTAACCGCGAGGGTCGGCTCTGATACCACTTGTAGCACCCCCGGTCACTCCGTACCGACGGCTGTCACTTCTGGTAGCTCAATAGAATCTCTAGACTAACTCCACAGACCAACACTAGTCTTTTCTGCGCACTTTGTCCTCACTCGTGCGCACCCGGTACCCACTTCCCGGTCGGTCACCCATCCTAGAATTGCTCTAGGCCAAGCATGCTTAACCTTAGAGTTCTTTTCGAATGAGCTTCCGGAAAAGAAGTTGCAACTTGTTGGTATGGGTTTCCTATCAATCCTATTGATCCATGCGCCAGGGTCTCACACGTTGCCCTTCTAATCCCGAACTTATCACAAAATTCTTTAGAAATGAATGAAGTAGTTGCACCAGTATTAAATAGAACTTTGCCGGGATTGGTAAGGATATTGAGCGTACCTATCACTGCATGCTCCAAATTATCCACCTCCTCGAGGGTTGCACAGTTCAGTTTCCCAGTAGGTCGGTTCCTCTTGCCATTGTTGTTCTTGCCATTATTTCCTCCTTTATTGGGCTGTCCATTTCCTCCATTGGCTTGTCCTCCTCCCTTGGTAGGCCATCCTCCAGGTGGTTTGCTCGGACAATCTGGCTTGATATGCCCCTTCTGCCCACAACCGTAACAGATCACTATAGGATTTTTGCATTCCCTCTGGAAATGCCCTAGAATTCCACAATTGTTACAAATAACATTCCTTCTCGGATTGGATTGATTTCCACCGCTGCCCTTGTTATTGTTATTGTTATTGTTGTTGTTGCCATAATTCCTATTTCGTGGTTTGAACTCCAGGTTAGGTTTAGGTTTGCTTGCTTGTATTCTCTTGGTTTCCTTCTTGGCTCTCTTCCTCCGTTCCTCTTGGACATTCTTGTAATCATCTTCAAAAGTAATGGCTCCATCCAACAACTGCTGATAAGTTTGCTTATTGGCTAACCTTAGCTGCATCTTCACAAATGGATTTAATCCACGCAGGAAACGCTTCTTCCGCTTCTCTTCCATGTTGACATCCTCTTCAGCATAACGAGACAGTTGACTAAACTCTCCGATGTACTTCATGACACTCGTATATCCTTGCTAAAGCTCCTCAAATTCTCTCCGCTTCAACTCCATAACACTTTCCGGAACATGATATTCACGGAATCTCTGCTTGAACTCTTCCCAGGTAAACTCCCTTCCTGGTTGTTGCATGGCTAACTGATTCTCCCACCATGATGCTGTAGGTCCAGTCAGAAGATGAGTTGCATACCTCAATTTCTCCTCATCATTGCAACCTACAGTTTTCAGCTTTCTTTCAGTATCTACTAGCCAATCCTCTGCACACATTGGCTCAGGAGCTGATGCAAAAGGTAACGGTCTTGCATTCTGGAAATCAGATAGACTCACTCCTCCACCTTCAGGTGCCCTCTGGTTTGCTCGTCCCAGCCGCTCTTCCATGAACTTGTTCTGGGTCTCTTGCATCATTTGCATTCATTGCATAAAATTCTTCTCCATTAACGCCCTCAATGTGGTGGTGGTGGTAATTCTTCTTGGTTTGCTACATCTGCATCAGCCTTTTCCTTGGCCTCTCGCTCCATCCGATGCTGCTCAGTTTCCATTCCTACACCCATATCCATGACCCTCTAGTCCTGCAACATAAAGCGAATACTCATAATTACATCATGCACATGTGTTCTGAGCTCGACTTTATGCACAGAACTAGTCACACAATGAAGATCCAAAGAAAATCCAAATATGCATTTCACATATTTTACATAACATCATAATGATACACAGTCATTACAACATATACCATATAGGTATAATCACAAAACTACCTTATTACTTGGGGTACAATATACGGTACTTGATACTACTAACTAATTATCTCCTTCTAGTAGTAACTACGCTCATCGTACATGCTTGATGTCCAACCGTGATGACGTGTTGTTCGTCGCACAGTTTATGGAACATGTGGCCTTCCAGAAGAAATATACTCTGTATCTGAAGTGTCAGGACTTGAGTCATTACTCAACCTGAGCGCATTGACCCCCTCCAGCTCAGCTAAAATGTCCTCAGAAACATATTCCACATTATCTCCAGCCTGCATCTCCTGAGCTTCATTTCTTGAGTTGTCAACAAGATACACAGATCCTGCTGCTTCCCAGGTTCTCTCGTGGGCAAGATAATTAAACACTAGATAATGTATATTCCCTGGGTTTTGAGAAGATGTTGATGATTCAAACACTCTCTCCTCGGGATCTTCTTCTTCATCTTGATTATCTATTGACATGGTATTTCTACTACTATTATTAGGGTTCATTCTTGCACCCATCCAACTAGATTGTCCAACATTTCTGTCAGAACCATCTATGGACATCTGGTGTTCATGAGATACATCATATGATCCCATTCTCCAACCATCTGAATTCTCAATAGGAAGTTCTGAGTCAGAACCATCCTCTGAGCCATGTGGTACTGCATACCGCATATCCATAATAGGATCATGTATAGGTTCAGTGAATAAGGATATGGTATAAAAGATTTAGGATCTATAGGTATATCCTTAAAGATAGGTGTTGCACTACTACTTGCTTCTTTCTCTAGCTAGAATGCTAACTGCTTCATCCTTTCCGGATCGGTTAGATCCTCTAACATGTCATTTTTGTCTTCAACAGTCACTTGATGGGTCTTATAAAAAGACGCAAGGAGTGTTCGGTATTTATCCATAAACTTGGAAGCTAACTTAGGATGCTTCTTAACCAAAGTAAGATGATCCGGTATAGGCTCCGAGTCTATAGAATCATGAGGTATCACAGAGAATGTGCTACCTTCTAGCTCCTTGGTTTTCTGCTCCCGGATATTAGATATCGCCTCCACAACAGCAACATGATATGCTGCTAAATGACTCCTACCTTCTCCTATAGGTAAATCATGATATAATCCAAGCTTCTCTGGAAGTTGGATACTCACATGATACTTGGATAACATCCGGCCATCAAGGTAAGTGATAGTGTTCACTTGAAATCTAGTTGGACAACTAAAGAGCTTTAAAAGTTGACGAAGTTGGTCTGTGAATGATCCTTGATAATCATCAAGAGTCTCCTCTTTCCTTACCAAAGTCTGTTTTGGAAACTTTGGTGCCATAACTCTGTATATCAAAAAATAATTTTGATTAGTATTCAGTGATATATGGCATCATAACAAAGAATTATCGCACTAAAATATATAATGGAATATTCTCATTTGAATACCCATTATATTACTTTTAGAGAATTCTTTATTGTTGCTAAATTTTCCTACAGGTAATACCCTTTTCTAGGTTTCCAACCTAAGGTCAAAGCAATTTGCTCTGATACCAACTGCGGTAACCCAGCATACCACTGCATGTGTAGTACACTATAGTCGTTGACATGACATCCACAGAACACCGTTCCGTAAATATCACATCCCTCAGAGTGGTACAACAAAAGCATTGCGGGTCCATATTACAAAAGTACACACATTATTATTATTACAATACCGGAAGTTCAAGACTTCCAAAAGGTTCAACTTACAAACCAAAATATAAAGTGTTTCAGCGGAATTTAAAAGTAACAACTCTGACTAGGAGTTGAGCTCAACAGCCTATTCTATAGAGTTCATGTTGTTCGGCCCCGTTGGTTACTACTAACTAGGGATACTTAGTTGGACTCGTTATCATCGACACCATAGCGGATTTCGTAATCCACTCCTTCAACACCTCCGGATAGATCAGGTTCCTCGTAGAACACATCTTCTTGGCATTCGGCTGCATACATTGGCATGTCTTCGGGATCCTCAGAGTCTAAGCAAGGGATCAAAGGAAAGAATGAGTAACAGTGTTACCCAACAAGTTCATTATATGCAAGGTGGGAAGTTTGATGCTCTAACTACCACCTCGGATTATAAATCCTTGGCACTATGCAATTTTTGTAAATCTTTATTCAAAGATTGATTTTATTATGAAAATCTATGACCATCAGCCTTCACAGGTTGACCAGAACTTTTATGGAGTTCCTTTCCTGCCGCGTTTGTAGCTCCTTCCCGGAACAGGGAGTAACAAGTTACAATGCTTACACTCTACAGAGGTGTGTTACTTTACCCATGAGAGATCAACTCCTTGTTGCACAACCGGGCGTGCTTTCCCGTCCACAATTCCATGATGTGGGGCCCAGTAGTTGGTCCAAGCCAATCACTGCCCCCTTCGTGACCCCGCATGCCTCCTTGGTGTACACCATGCCCACATAATGAATTACGGCAATGGTCTGTACAAACCGTTAGATGCCAGAACTATCGTGGGACGATGAGGGTTCCCACCCATATGCTGCATATCCTCTACGAATTACCAATTAACACGCACGCTATGAGGATAACAATCACGACCTGCACATCCGGCTTCATGCGAGAGGAAGAAGATACAGCTGACTTCTATGTCCCATTCCAAATCTCATGGCTAACGCGTAATATACGGCGCTAGAATCACTGATGTTAGGGGTTATTAAGTTCCTACTTGATAATCATTGTTTGCAACTAGAACCCTAAGTTCTATTGCTCCATTATATCATCACTTAGGATGATATCTATGATTTCTTTATTTGTGAAAAAAATATTTTCTTTCTTTATAGAATATATGATAACACACAATTTGCAAATACTTTGATAAAGACTCTTCAAAGGACATGAGCAAGTGATGAACTTGCCTTGTGATGGCAAGGTAGTGAAGTCTGATGCTTGCACTGGACCTTGAGCTTCTATGTCTACAAAAACATCATTATTGCCCGATAAGGACAATATTTAAAGAAGCAAAAATGATTATGCAAGTAATGTAATGCATTATTTAATTCTATATGCATTTTCCCTATATAAGGTGCCTTTTAATAAAATAAAGCATTTATAAATATTAGTTTTTAATATTTATAGCATATATTGAATTAGTTTATTTTATTTCCTTTTTATTTGACTTTTATTGATTTAATAATTCTTTTAAGAATTATCAATTATACATTAAAAATTGTTATTATATATTTATTTAGTATTTTCCAAAAATACTATAATATTAATATATAATGAAAGTGATTTTTATTTATTTTTAACATCTTTCAATAATTTTGTAAAATTCCATAAGGAATATATAAATTACAAAATTCTTATAGAATTTTAAATGTCCAAAATTTTATATCTTACTTTATTTGGATAGAGTGGATTATTGTGAATCCAAAAATATTTTACTTATAATTTTTGGACTTTTTATTTTATTTTCTAAGATTTAATTAAATCTAGGGGTATTTTGGTCTTTTCCTTTTATTAAAACAGGCCTGTGAGTATTTCTGGGCTGGTTTATCTTATTGGGCCCTAGTAGCCCATTAGTTTCAGACAAAAGAACTACCCCGAAGGGTTTGGCCCAACTCGGCCTACTCCTCAGCTCCTCTCTCTCTTCCTCAAGCTTATCCTCTCCTCCTCTAACCACGACCCTGTGGCCGGCGATGCCGCCACAGGCGATTCCCGCCGTCGTGGTGCAACAGGGGGTTGTCGATGACGCCCGTTTGTTCTATCCAATTGGATTTGAGCCTGGAGCTCTCCTGCAATGGATCGATGTCGTCCCGAACCCTAGGGTTTGGGGGTTGACATGGATCCAGGTGTTGCTGTGGTTGTCGTGTGTCGAGGTGATGCCCTGCACCTCCAGGCGTGATTAGGGTCCCTGCCGTGGCGCCGTGCGGGTTGCAGCGCCCCCTCTGGGGTGTTCCCTGTGCCGCCATGGTCGTCGGCCCCTCTGCTTCCTCTTCTAGTCTTCAGCGAGGACCTATGGTGAGTTCGATTTCTCTCCCCTTGCTCTCTGTGCTTACTGATCCGATGCTATATGTTGGCAGTGTCATCTCTGGCTATTGTCTGATTCGGATTAGGATGACATATCCATTTAGGGTTCTTATTCTGGGGTTGTTCATATACTGGATGAATTGGATCATGTTTGGATGAATTGTAAACATGCTAAGTGGTTATTTGCCTGAGGCTTGTTGCTTAAGATGATCTATAATGTTTCTGGTGGCTTACTAGATGATTTAATGCTTGGATTGCATCTGATTCAGATGATATAGTTGCTTGGGAAACATGCTTGGTAAAGCTAATGACTTGATAACTTTCCACTATTATTTGATTTATGGTCATGATTATGATAGGATGAAACCACTATCTTAATGTTGTTGGCTTGGGAATTAACATGTGGTGTTGGAAATTTTCCCACAGATCGACTACATCAAACTAGACAAATAAGCACGCTCGAAAAATCTTATGGCCAAGGGCACGTGTCGTGCCCGTTTTTTTCTTTATTTTCTTCTCAACTCAAACTCACACGGTTACAAAGCTCACACACTACTTTGTGTATATATATACATGATCAGACCGGTCAGACGTGCTAAACCTACTCTGACACAAACTCTAAACCGCATGGGACTCAATCCTGAAACTAACTAGTACTAACCTACGTTGCTAATTCCAATATAAATCTCGACATATACGTCATGCAGCCGGACACCAAACGAACTAGGACTCTAATCAAGATTAATCTAACATTCTCCCCCTAATCTTGAACTTTTCATCCTCGTGCTCCCCCTGATCTTGACTCCTTGCAGCTTTACGACCTCTTGACTCAACTCAACGTATGATCCAGACTCCCAGTCGCGCCGCTATCAAGCAGACACCATAGGCCACCCCACACGCATACATGCCAACGGATCACACACCGCCCCATGTAAAGACAGGTCCTCATTGAAGAGACTCCCCTTCACTGGTCATTGTCCCACTATACGCTTGAGCATCATCCTCCCCGTCGAGACCCTTGGTCGCACCTAGCACGAGACAGCAACACGACGTGACACGCTTCAACTGCAACAGATCCTCACAGAGACGAGCACTTGGACACAACGACGACTAACAGACACGACGCTGACTCAACGTGCCAACCCGCACGCCCATGACTCCTTGACTCTTCTAACTCCCCGATTGACGATCTTGACGAGACTCCTGGCACCGCACCTCAGCACCTCCTCTCCCATCAACGATCATCCTCCTCCACCGCTTTTCCGACGACAGCACCCTGCCGCCTCCCTCGTGTCGCTGCGCTGAACCACCACCGCCCGCATCTTCCTCCTCGCCGCTCCGCCGAGCGACAATATCGCCCGCCCCGAGGCGCTAGTCGGGTCGCCTCCCTGGGGCAAGCGTGACAACAAATCTTCGACCTTGCTCTGATACCAATTGTTAGAAATTTTCCCATAGATCGACTACATCAAACTAGACAAATAAGCACACTCGAAAAATCAGTGAAGTTTTAACATAGGAATATCCTAGTTATGATTCCTGTGTTAACAGGAAAATGATTAGTAGGTTGATTGTCTGTATTTGTGATGATTAAATGTCTATCCTGATTCATAATGGATTGTTCTTGTGACACCATCATGGTATGGCACACAAGTTTGATTCTAACCCATTGATTGGGTTGTTTTAGGCTTAAGACAAACTCGGCTTTATAAGATAAATAGAGATGCTCTTCTCTGAATTCCCTAAGACCAATGATGTTGGTCTGAGGCTTAGGGATTCAGATCTCATCTAATTGGTTCATATAGATAATCCTGGTAGTGGTACCAGCTATTGTTTTTGAATCAAAGCTTGGAAAAAATGATAGTGAGCTTGATCATGAGCTGGATCCAAAGGATTAGTTTCTAAGGTTCTACCCTTTCTTTAGGGATGTGCCTATAAATAGATCATAGATATATTTACGCTTGATTTATAATATATAGCCTAATCCAGAGCAATGATGTTGCTCTGAGCTCTGGCTGGATCCAGGTACTTTGTTGTTTGCTTTTAGAGTTTTAAAAAAATCTCTATGATGGATTCACCCCACTTGGGTGCTTTCTGAGGGTTTGTTTTATAAAACAACACATGCTTCTCTCTAAATAAGATGATTAGATCATGTGAAGGTTTTATGAAACTCACCACAAAATCTGATGACTGTGGAGCAAGTTGGTGATGATCTTGATCTAGTTTTGCTAGACTCTTGTGCTTGATCTTGAGCTAGACTGCTCCTCCTAGCTCCTCGATTTGTCCTTGAGCTAGCCTGCTCCTCCTAGATCCTGGACTTAGCCTTGCTGTTCACCTGATCCACGGCTGTATTTGTGGTTTTGTGAGTTTGGGGCTATGCTGTGAGGTTGACAACACACCACATGCATGCTGGTGTGTGTCCTGCATGTGTGCTTGCTCTGCACTTGTGGATATGTTCAGAATTTTGAAACTTACTATTACCTGGTTAATTTCACCTGGCTGGTGAATTTGCCCCTCTTGGCTGTCATTTGACTTCTGGCTTCAAATTGATGAAAGATAGATTCTTTCATATTGGTGAAACTTTCCCCTTTTCTATAAATTTCTCAATGATGAATTTGTCTAGTGCACTTCACTAACATGTCTGAGAGAAAATAATACTAACTCTAACCTTTTTATTTCTCTATATATGTTCTATTTGTTTTGCAGGTACAGATATAAAGATGAAGATTTTAGATTAGGTTTTCTTTTATAGAATAGTTAGTAAATAGTCCAATGTAATCTTCTTCATATTTTTGTAATTTTCTTTTTATTATTTTGTAATCTTCTTTTATTCTTCTGTAATAAAGATTACATTATTATTAATAAAGAATATTCTTATTCTTTATATATTTGCTTTTGAGAATTTGTGTGGATGATTTCAATAAGTTATAATTTTGTAACTTGATTATATATTGATGATATGAAATAAGTTTCATATTCATTATTGTTTTTCTTTGGATAGAATTTAAGTTATAATATTTATTTCTTAATTAAATTAAGACTCATAACTTATCCCTAATTTATTTGAATTATAATTCAAACACTCAAGTTTAAAATTCAAATTCATTTTAAAACACACATAATTCCTTAAAGATCATATCAAAGTCTATAGCAATCACCCTTTACGACTAAACCTAATCTCAAAGTATGAAAGAAACATTGATCACTTAAGGTTTTTATTTGGCGAAAATTTTACCCACATTTTCGCAAATGAATGCATGCAACATTCCATATTTCTAAATCTACCCTTCGTTAGTTCCTAAATGCTGGGATGTTACACGAGGCCTCTAGGAAAATACTGGCAATTAAGGTGCTCCTTTTAATAGATCACCAGAGCAAAGCATTAACACTCCGTGAACACATGTGATCCTCACACCACAGCCATCCCCTCCAGTTGTCCCAATTTCTGTCACTTCGGGGCCTTTGGATCTGAACAATGATATGTGTACACAACTTGTAGGTAAGATCACAAACAATACTATCATAATGATTCAATAATAAGTTCAGATCTGAGATCATGGCACTCGGGCCCTAGTGACAAGCATTAAGCACAACAAGTTGCAAAAAAGTCAAATAGCACTAATAGAGATACTAGGCAATATGCCCCTAACCGATCTTATTCGATTACATGATAGAACTCTTCCAATCCCTACCATACCCAAGCCTACAGCGGGGGATTACTCACTCATGGATGAGGGAAACATCGGTGGTTGATGGAGATGCGTTGGTGATGACGATGGCGATGATCCTCTCCAAATTCCCTGTCCCGACAGGGTGCCAGAACGGAGTTTATGGATCCAAATCTTGGTTTCTGCCGGCGGCGGAGCGGAACTCTTTCTAGAAAACTATCGACCCCCCTCTGTTTTTAGGTCAGAAGGCAACTTATAGGCGCGGAGGGAGGCCGAGGAGCTGCTTGGGGAGGCCAAACCTCCCCTAGGTGCGGGGTCAGTGGGCCCGCGCCTGGGGTTGGTCTGGGCCCCCCAGGCCTCCCCACTATCTCCCCTTCTGGTTCCGTGGATCTTTTGGTGAAATGTAATTTTTGGCATATTTTTCGGGATTTTTCCTGATAGTTCATTTTCTGCACAAAAACAAGACACCAAGGTAATTTTGCTGAAAACAGCGTCAGTCCGTGTTAGTTGCATCCAAACCACACAAGTTTAGAGGTGAAACAATATCAAAGTGTTTGAGAAAGTAGATACGTTTTGGACGTATCAACGCCCCCCCCCAAGCTTAGCTTATTGCTTGTCCTCAAGCAATTCAATTGAGAACTGAGTGCGATAAAAGAACTTTGACGAACACTTTGCTTCATATGATGTATATATTCTCAGCACAGGAGTAGATGCTTAGACAATTCATAGTAAGATGTATGCAACTAAGTCTACTCAATAGTCATTGCAAGCTATGAAGAGAAACCAACTCAATAATAATAAGTAGCATGGAACATAAACATAAGCAACATTGCAATGCTCATAATAAGGTATGATAGAGTGGTATCTCGCTTGCCTTTGTTTGAAGAGCACAATATAAATGCCAAGGAACCTCTGAAGTTCACATGAAGACTAGAGATAAAGATATCAGAGATACAAGCATTAAAGTCATGACATAATTAACCAAGTTTTGGAACAAACACAAGAATGACAACTATGCTCTCAAGAAGGTGCTCATAGAATAAGTGGTGACTCAACAAAGTTGTGAAAACGGTTTTGTGAAGGTTTTGAAAGGCTTCCAAATGTTGAAGGGAAGGTACTCATTAGCTTTGAGCTCTCATTGCCCCTATCATAGGCATCTTCATGTGGTTAAGGTGAAAGTGAGGTCCACTCTGAATCATATGCTTGACAAATCATAGACTGGAAATACCAAGTCCCTTGAGTACGAGGGCCGCTCCGCATGCTACTCAACTTTGGTCACCTGAAAGTTCTTGTCATTGTAAATACATGCATATCATCGAGAACCGCCAACGGTGTACCCCTTGCATATGGCACAGGAGTTTTCCCATAACCAAAATGACAAGGCAAGCAGACAATGAGAATCTCAGCAATCTTTTTATTTACCATATGCATAGCTTTTTATTGAGGACGCTTCATAGATGCTCATTATAGTGTTGCTGCAAGTTTCCACCATGATTAAGCATGGCTTAGGCTAGCGGCCTAGGCGTTTCTCTAACACAATGTATAAACTCCATGAACTAACAACTTCCCCTTTTATTTCACATCGTCGACATCCATAAACAAAAGAGCAAGGAATCAACTAGATGAGATATCCAAAAAGTGTTGAAAGCGTTCCCCGTGATAGCACGGTTCTGCTGACTCCCAGTATATAATAAGCAAGCATATAACTTTCATGGACTAGTCACAATGGTTCAGAATTATTAGATGCAAGGAATAAAGTGTTCCATCAAGTTCGTGAGAGCTTTACTAACTAACTTTCTCAAAACAGACAAACATTTTATTTTGGAAGAAAACACGACATGTAGAATATGCACTGAAGTAGCAAATGATGCTAATAGGTAGGTATGGTGGACATAGCTGGCAATATTGGTTTTGGGGAGTTGGAAGCACATGTAGAGCACACACTCAGTGCAAGTGAAGGCTAGCAATAGAGAGGGAGCGACAAACGAGAGAGCAATAGTTGTCATAATCATGCTTGCAACAAAACAGAACTAATTATGGCATGAAAGTGATACAAGAACTCTGAGGCAAAATAAATCATTGAGGCTTACTGACTATTGATTAGTCATATGCATGCGTGAGCATGTGCCAAGTCGATTCACATGAACAGTCAGAGGAGGATACCACAATGTCATACCCAAGTATGAATAAAACAATGCAAGCAAACATTCATATGACATGCTACAAACTATTAGCAAGATGGAGCTAATCATAGACAAGCAAGAACTACTAAGCATCCATAATGACATACACCTTACACAAACAGGCTAAGCATGCTCACAGTGATGAGTATATGTACAAAAATGAAAAACAAATAGAGTTTGTTACCAGCCTCTTACCACACCTCGAGTTGTCTTAATCTTCATTATTGCCCTTCACTTGTGTGACTTGAATAATTAACATGAAAACCAATATCACTGAGGACGGCTGAACCCTGCGAAGAACTTGCAAAACCAAAGAAGAACAAAAAATATTTTTGGTGTTTTCGATTTTTTAGAAACAAGCAAACAAAGAAAAACCAAACAAAAACAAAGCAAACCAAACAAAGCAAAATCTTTTTGGATTTTTCTTTTAAGGCAAACCAAAGCAAAGAAACAAAGAAAAAAACAAGAGAAACAACGGAAATATATTTGGTATTTTTGTGTTTTTGAGAAAGAAGGAACACGAACCAAAAAGAAAGCGAAACAATGGATATACAAATAACCGACCGAACATGATATAAGTATGAGTGTGACGTCGGTGTACCTCCCCCCAAGCTTAGGCTTTTGGCCTAAGCGGGCTCAATAACGCGTATAGTAACCCCATGCTGGTGGGTCATCATAGGAATGATCATAGTCAGGCACCTGTGATGAAGAGGAAGACGCGCCCCAATCAAATGAGGGCTGCTGGTATGAAGACTCTCCCAAGTTGGAGGGCTAAACCGAATTGTCTTCGGCATCCTCTTCAACATTCTCCTCTTGCTGGGAGATTTCCCCAACATATGTGTCAACCTCCTCCTCCGTAAGTGACCATCCTTGCCTGTTATCAAAGTTAAACAAAGCAGGTGTAGGCAAATAAACTATTTTCTCACTCCTACATTTTCTCCGACCTTGCTGGACAAAAGATAGTTCAAATGGCAAACTTCTCACATTAGCCCCCAAAAAAACAAAACCATGCCGAATCATGGATTCAATATCAAGCCTCTCTGTGGAAAACTGAAAATCTGAATAATGAGGCTCTAAACCATGGAAAGCTAGCAACCTAGAAGCAATGAGACCTCCACAAATTCCACCCTTCTCACGGTTGGTGGTGAGACGGTGAGCTATCAAAGCACCCAAACTATAAGGACTATTCCTATTCAGAGAAGCTGCAATAAAAGCTAGATCAAAAGAAGACAACTTTCTAGCAGTCTTTCTAGCAAGAACACACTTGGTAATGAAATACGAAAAGTATCTAATAGTTGGGACCTGGATGTTCCGAATTTTACCACTTTACTTTGAGAAGTCGAAACCTTGGCAAATCTTAGCATACAAATCAACAAGTGACTTGGGCCTCTCCTTGATCTTCTCACAAGATCCCCACTGAGGTACTCTAATTGCTGCACAAAAATCAGCAAAAGGCAGGTCGACAGGTATATTATATATTTTGTAATGGACCATGGGATTAGAGGTAGACCAAGTGAACCGGAAGTCCTGCACAAAAGCCATGGTTAGCTTAACATATTGGATTGGTTCACCTTCAACAAAGTGCTCCAACCCTGCACTTGTAACCACAGTTTGGAAATCTTGGAGGATCCCCGCAGCTCTCATAAATTCATGGCATGGATATATGGAAGGAAAAACTGCCTCCTCACAATGAACCTTCATTGGCTCATGCACCATCAAGTCATATTGATTCAGTGGATAAGCACTCATCTTCCTTGCTGAAATTTTAAACAACCATCAAACCAAGTGATTTTTAAGTTGATAAATGATGAGCAACTACTATAGGAACTTGCTAGAGGACTACACATGCATCAAAACAAAGTTTCTAAGCATAGAACAAGCATGCAAGCTCAAACAACCTATCACATAAAGTAGCAAAATACTCAAGATACAATCTACTAATCACAAATCTAGTTGGACAAGTGGAGGAGGCACATACCAAGGAACAATCTCTCCAAAAATCAGCACTTGAGATGGGCTGAACAAGGAGATCGAAAATCGCGAGCAAGAATAGCAAGAACTTGAGCTTGAGCAAGTTTTTCGGTGTTTTTGGGAGAGATAAAGAAGATGGCTTTGAGGAGGCAACCTGGAGGGCCCCAGGTGGGCTAGACCCCGCCTATGCGCCACCAGTGGTGGGCCCGCGCCTACCACATGTGTGGGGCCTAGGGGTGTCCCCCTAGGTCACCTCTGGTACCTATCTTCCCCTCTTTTCGAGGAAAAAATTATTTTTAATTTTTTGGGATTTTTCGGGAAACTTTATTTTTGGCCAATTTTCAGGGTATGAAAATTGTTTTTCTCGCAAAAACAATTTTTCAGAAGAAGAAAAAGCAAACCAAAAACCAAACTACACGAGATCCAAGAAACTCAAACAAGCAAACAACTAGCAAAACTAAAGCTAAAGCAAAGACTAGGAAGGAGAAGGAAGAAAGAAAGCAAGTATAACCACAGTGGAAACATTATTTTGCTCATTAAAATCCTTTTGTTAACAAGGTTGATCAAGTCTTTTTACCAAAACAATCTTATATGAAACAAAACTTTGCATTCCACAAGGTTATTATGTTACCTCATACTTGATACTTTCAAAATTTTCTTGTGGAATGGGACAATATATTTCTCCAACCTTGATGCTCTCAATATTTTCAATAGAATTCAGGCAATAGCTTCTGACAACCTTCTTGGGGAAATAGACAGTGTGCTCTTTGTCATTAATATTGAATGTTACTTTTCCTTTATTACAATTGATGACAGCACCTGCAGTATTAAGAAAATGCCTCCCAAGAATAATAGACATATTATCATCTTCAGGCATTTCAAGCACAACAAAATCATTTAAAACCATGCAATTATGAGCAACTTGAACAGGAACATCCTCACATATACCAACAGGAATAGTAGTTGACTTATCAGCCATTTGCAAAGAAATATCAGTTGGTATCAACTTTTCTAGATTTAGCCTCTTGTAGAGAGAAAAAGGCATAACACTAACTTCAGCTCCCAAATCACATAAAGTAGTTCTAACATAATTATTCTTAATGGAGCAAGGAATAATTGGTATACCTGGATCACCAAGTTTCTTTGGAACCTTACCATTAAAGGATTAATTAGCAAGCAAAGTAGAAATCTCCTCATTAGGAATCTTCCTTTTATTAGAGACAATATCCTTCATATACTTTGAATAAGGAGGCAACTTAATAGCATCAGTCAAAGGAATTTGCAAAAATAAATGTTTCATCCACTCACAAAACTTTTTGTAGTGTTCTTCCTCCTTTGACTTGTGTTTCTTACCTGGAAAAGGCATAGGTTTCTGCACCCAAGATTCTCTCTCTTTACCATGTTTATTAGCAATAAAATCTTCCTTTGTGTATCTAGTGCTCTTAATGTGTTTCTCAGGTTCTTCCTCACCTTCCTCCTTATCAGGAGACTCATCAATATAACCACTCTCAGTCTCAGCACCAAAGATAGATATACTATTAGGATCTACAGCAGGTTCAAGTGGTTCCTCAACTTTTTTATGTTTCTTTTTCTTCCTCTTACGTGGACTACCACTATCCTCACCTTGTTGGGAATACTACTCTATTCTTTTAGGGTGTCCTTTAGGATATAATGGATCTTGAGTAGATGCACCACTCCTAGTTCTAATTCCATAAGCATGTTTATTTCCTGAAGCATTAACTAGCATATCCTTTTGCACCTTAGCAAGTTGATCAAGTTGGGTTTGAACCATTTGAAAGTATTTACAAAGCATTTTAATATCATTAGAAGTTCTTTCCACAATATCTTTCAACTCATGGATAGCTATAGAATTTTCCAATAAATGATTCTGAATCTGATTATTAAAATGACCTTGTTTAATAATAAAAATGTCAAGTTCCTCTAAGCATTGATTGGGAGGCTTACCATAAGGAATATCACCTTCATCAAAGTGTTGGAGAGAGTGTACCTCAATACTAGATGAGTGGGGAATTGGCTTACATAATTCTTCTATAGGAGGTAGATTCTTCACATCTTCAGCTCTGATACCTTTCTCCTTTAGACACTTTTTAGCTTCCTTCATCACTTCATCATTTAATGTAACAACTCCCCTCTTCTTTGTTGTTGGTGTTGGAACTGGTTCACGAACAGTTGGTTCAGGAGTAATAGGCTCAGGTGTATTCAGCTCAGTTGAAGTCCAATCATCATAATTCTTGCTTATCTTGTTCATTAATTCTCCAGCATCTGAAAACACAATCAGCAAAGCGGTCTAGGTAGGTCCTAGAATCATCAGTTAGTCCATTATAATAAATATCAAGCAACTCATTCTTAGGTAATGGACATCCAGGATATGCATGAATCAAGGAACATAATATTTTCCATGACTCAGGAAATTTCTCTTCTTCTTCCTGTTTAAAATCAAAAAGTCTCTGCAAAGCAACATGTCTAACACCGGGAGGAAAATATTTATGGAAGAAAGAAACTATCAAGCAATCAGGGCTATCAATGGAACCAGGAGGTAATCTATTAAACCAAGCCCTAGCTTCTCCTTTTAGTGAAAAAGGGAAGATCTTAGCAACAAAGTACTTGCGCATTTTAAAATCATCAGAGAACAAAGCACTCATAGTAGAAAGCTCATTCATATGAGCCACAACACTCTCGTTTTCAGTACCACAAAAAGGTTCTTTCACAACAATATCTAAATAAGCTAAATCAAGAGACAAATCATAATGTTTATCTTTAATATCTATGGGAGAGGTGGAACAGTAGCAATAGTAATAGTAACGATAACAGTAGGATTCGAGTGCGATAGGCATAGGGATGGATGGACGGGCGTTGCATGGACGAGTCTAAACATGTAACTTCAAAGAACTAGGGCATTGCAGATAAATAATAACAAGCATACAAGTACTAAACAATCCTAGGCATGTGCTCCAAATATAGTCATACGTGCTCGCAATGAGAACTTGCACAACATCTTTTGTCCAGCCAGCCCGTGACAGCGGGGCCTCTAGGGAACTACTGGCAATTAAGGTGCTCCTTTTAATAGAGCACCGGAGCAAAGCATTAACACTTCGTGAACACATGTGATCCTCACACCACATCCATCCCCTCCGCTTGTCCCAATTTCTGTCACTTCAGGGCCTTCGGATCCGGACAATGATATATGTACACAACTTGCAGGTAAGATCACAAACAATACTATCATAATGATTCAATAATAAGTTCAGATCTGAGATCATGGAACTCGGGCCCTAATGACAAGCATTAAGCACAACAAGTTGCAACAAAGTCAAATAGCACTAAAAGAGATACTAGGCACTATGCCCCTAACAAATCTTATTCGATTACATGATAGAACTCATCCAATCCCTACCATCCCCAAGCCTACAGCGGGGGATTACTCACTCATGGATGAGGGAAACATCAGTGGTTGATGGAGATGCGTTGGTGATGACAATGGCGATGATCCTCTCCAAATTCCCTGTCCCGACAGGGTGCCAGAAAGGAGTTTCTGGATCCAAATCTTGGTTTCTGGTGGTGGCGGCGGAGCGGAACTCTTTCTGGAAAACTATCGACCCCCCCTCTGTTTTTAGGTCAGAAGGCAACTTATAGGCGTGGAGGGAGGCCGAGGAGCTGCCTGGGGTGGCCAAACCTCCCCCAGGCGCAGGGTCAGTGGGCCCGTGCCTAGGGTGGGTTTAGGCCCCCGGGCCTCCTCTCTGTCTCCCTTCTGGCTCCGTGGATCTTCTGGTGAAATATAATTTTTGGCATATTTTCCGGGATTTTTCCTGATAGTTCATTTTCTACACAAAAACAATACACCAAGGTAATTCTGCTGAAAACAACGTCAGTCCATGTTAGTTGCATCCAAATCACACAAGTTTAGAGGAGAAACAATAGCAAAGTGTTCGAGAAAGTAGATATGTTTTGGACGTATCAGGTAACGTTTGGATTCGAGTGCGGTAGGCATAGGGATGGATGGACGGGCGTTACATGGACGAGTCTAAACATGTAACTTCAATATCTAGGGCATTGCACATAAATAATAACAATCATCCAAGTACTAAACAATCCTAGGCATGTGCTCCAAATATAGTCATACGTGCTCGTAATGAGAACTTGCACAACATCTTCTGTCCAGCCAGCCCGTGGCAGCGGGGCCTCTAGGGAACTACTGGCAATTAAGGTGCTCCTTTTAATAGAGCACCAGAGGAAAGCATTACCACTCCGTGAACACATGTGATCCTCACACCACAGCCATCCCCTCCAGTTGTCCCAATTATTGTCACTTTGGTCCTTTGGATCCGGACAATGATATGTGTACACAACTTGCAGATATGATCACAAACAATACTATCATAATGATTCAATAATAAGTTCTGATCTGAGATCATGGCACTCGGGCCCTAGTGACAAGCATTAAGCACAACAAGTTGCAACAAAGTCAAATAGCACTATTAGAGATACTAGGCACTATGCCCTAATAGATCTTATCCGATTACATGATAGAACTCATCCAATCCCTACCATCCCCAAGCCTAAAGCGGGAGATTACTCACTCATGTATGAGAGAAACATCGATGGTTGATGAAGATGCGTTGGTGATGACAATGGCGACGATCCTCTCCAAATTCCCCGTCTCGGCAGAGTGCCAGAACGGAGTTTTTGGATCCGAATCTTGGTTTCTGGTGGCAGCGGCGGAGCGGAACTCTTTCTGGAAAACTATCGACCCCCTCCCCCGGTTTTTAGGTCGAGAGGCAACTTATAGGCGCAGAGGGAGGCCGAGGGGCTGCCTAGGGTGGCTGCACCCCCTAGGCGCGACCAGTGGTGGGCCCGCGCCTGGCAGGGGTGTGGGCCCCCCAGGCCCCATCACCGTCTCGTCTTCTGGCTCCGTGGGTCTTTTGGTGAAATATATTTTTTGGCATATTTTCCGGGATTTTTCCTGATAGTTGATTTTCTGCACAAAAACTAGACACCAAGGTAATTCTGCTAAAAACAAGGTCAGTCCGTGTTAGTTGTATCCAAATCACACAAGTTTAGAGGAGAAACAATAGCAGAAGTGTTCGAGAAAGTAGATACATTTTGGATGTATCAACTCCCCCCAAGCTTAGTATTGCTTGTCCTCAAGCAATTCAGTTGAAAACTGAGTGCGATAAAAGAACTTTCACGAACACATTTGCTTCATATGTTGTATATATTCTCAGCACATGAGTAGATGCTTAAACCATTCATAATAAGAAGTATGCAACTAAGTTTACTCGATTGTCATTGCAAGCTATGAAGAGAAACCAACTCAATAATAATAAGTAGCATGAAACATAAACATAAGCAACATTGCAATGCTCATAGTAAGGTATGATAGAGTGGTATCTCGCTTGCCTTTGTTTGTAGAGCACAATATAAATGCCAAGGCACCTCTGAAGTTCACATGAATACTAGAAGTAAAGGTATCAGAGATACAAGCATCAAAGTCATGACATGATTAACCAAGTTTTGAGTCAAACACAAGAATGACAACTATGCTCTCAAGAAGGTGCTCATAGAATAAGTGATAACTCAACAAGGGAGTGAAAACGGTTTTTGAAAAGTTTGAAAGGCTTCCAATGCTGAAAGGAAGGTACTCACTAGCTTTGAGGTCTCATTGCCCGTATCATAGGCATCTTCATGTGGTTAAGGTGAAAGTGAGGTCCACTCTGAATTATATGCTTGACATACCATAAACTGGAAATCCAAAGTCCCTTGAGTACGAGGGCCGATCCGCATGCTACTCAACTTTGGTTACCTGTAAGTTCTTATCATTGTAAATACATGCATATCATAGAGAACCGCCAACGGGGTACCCCTTGCACATGGTACAAGATCTTTCCCATAACCAAAATTACAAGGCAAGCATACAATGAGCATCTCAACAATATTTTTATTTACCATATGCATACCTTTTTATTGAGGATGCTTCATAGATGCTCATTATGGTGATACTGCAAGTTTCCACCATGATTAGGCATGGCTTAGGCTAGTGGCCCAGGAGTTTCTCTAACACAATGTATAGACTCCATGAACTCACAAGCTCCCCTTTTATTTCACATTGTCGACATCTGTAAACAAAATAGAAAAGTATCAACTGGATAGGATATCCAAAAAGTGTTGAAAGCATTCCTCGTGACATCACGGTTCTGCTGACTCCCAGCATATAATTCGCAAGAATATAACTTTCATGGACAAGTCAAAATGGTTCAGGATTATTAAGTGCAAGGAATAAAGTGTGTCATCAAGTTCGTGAGAGCTTTACTAACTAACTTTCTCAAAACAGACAAACATTTTATTTGGAAGAAAACAAGGCATATATAATATGCACTGAAATAGCAAGTGATGCTAATGGGTAGGTATGGTGGACACAGTTGGCAATATTGGTTTTGGGGAGTTGGAAACGCAGGTAGAGCTCATACTCAGTGCAAGTGAAGGCTAGCAATATAGAGGGAGCGATAAACGAGAGAGCAATAGCTGTCATAATCATGCTTGCAACAAAACAGGACTAATTATGGCATGAAAGTGATACAAGAACTCTAAGGCAAAATAAATCATCGAGGCTTACTGACTATTGATTAGTCATATGCATGCATGAGCATGTGCCAAGTTGATTCACATGAACAGTCAGAGGAGGATACCACAATATCATAATAAAAAATGAATAAAACAATGTAAGCAAACATTCATATGACATGCTACAAACTATTAGCAAGCTGGAGCTAATCATAGACAAGCAAGAACTACTAAGCATCCATAATGACATACACCTTACACAAACAGGCTAAGCATGCTCACAATGATGAGTATATGTACAAAAATGAAACACATAGAGTTCGTTACCAGCCTCTTACCACACCTCGAGTTGTCTTAATCTTCATTATTGCCCTTCACTTGTGTGACTTGAATAATAACATGAAACCAAAATCCACGGAGGACGGCTGAACTCTGCAAAGAACTCACAAAACCAAAGAAGAACAACAAATATTTTTGGTGTTTTCGATTTTTTTCAAACAATCCAACAAAGCAAAAACAAACCAAACAAAGCAAAATCTTTTTGGATTTTTCTTTTAAGGCAAACCAAAGCAAAGAAACAAATAAACAAACCAAGAGAAACAACGAAAATATTTTTTGTATTTTTGTGTTTTTGAGAAAGAAGCAAAAAGAACCAAAAAGAAAGCGAAACAATGGATATACAAAGAACCGTCCGAACATGATATATATATGAGTGTGATGTCGGTATACCTCCCCCAAGCTTAGGCTTTTGGCCTAAGTGGGGCTCAATAGTGCGGGTAGTAACCCCAAGTTGGTGGGTCATCTTAGGAATGATCATAGTCAGGTGCTTGCGATGAAGAAAAAGACGCACTCCAATCAAATGAGGGTTGCAGGTATGAAGACTCTCCCAAGTTGGAGGGATGAACCGAATTGTCTTCGTCATCCACTTCAATATTCTCCTCTTGCTGGAAGAGCTCCGCCACATATGTGTCAACCTCCTCCTCCGTAAGCGACCATCCTTGCTTGTTATCAAAGTTAAACAAAGCAGGTGCAGGCAGATAAACTATTTTCTCAGTCCTACCCTTTCTCCGACCTTGCTGGGAAAAAGATAATTCATACGGTAAACTTCTCACATCATCCCCTAGGGACACAAAACCATGCTGAACCATGGATTCAAGATCCAGCCTCTCTATGGGGAACTGATAATCTGAATAGTGAGGCTCTAAACCATGGAAAGCTAGCAACCTAAAAGCAATGAGACCTCCACAAATTCCACCCTTATCGCGGTTGGTGGTGATATGGTGAGCTATCAAAGCACCCAGGCAATAAGATCTATTCCTATTCAGAGCAGTTGCGATAAAAGCTAGATCAAAAGAAGATAACTTCCTAGTAATCTTTCTAGCAAGAACACACTTGGTAATGAAATAGGCAAAATATCTAATGGCTGGGAACTGAATGTTCCGAATTTTACCACTTTCCTTTGAGAAGTCGAAACCTTGGCAAATCTCAGCATATAAATCCATAAGTGACTTGGGCCTTTCCTTGATCTTCTCACAAGATCCCCACTGAGGTACTCTAATTGCTGCACAGAAATCGACAGGTATATTATATATTTTGTAATGGACCATGGGATTAGATGTAGACCAAGTGAATCGGAAGTCCTGCACAAAATCCATGGTTAGTTTAACAAATTGAAATGGTTCACCTTCAACAAAGTGTTCCAATCCTGCATTGGTAATCAAGGTTTGGAAATCCTGGGAGATTCCCGCGGTTCTCATAAATTCATGGCATGGGTATATGAAAGGAAAAACTGCCTC
This sequence comes from Avena sativa, assembly GCA_916181665.1. NCBI lineage: Eukaryota > Viridiplantae > Streptophyta > Magnoliopsida > Poales > Poaceae > Avena > Avena sativa. The sequence continues at coordinate 32,291,247 of OV702285.1, read as the reverse complement.
CTCACGATGAACCTTCATTGGCTCAGACACCATTAAGTCATATTGATTCAGTGGAAAGGTACTCATCTTCCTTGCTATATTTTTTAGACAAACATCAAACCAAGTGATTTCCAAGTTGATAAATGATGAACAACTACTATAGGAACTTGCTAGAGGGCTACACATGCATCAAAATAAAGTTTCTAAGCATAGAACAAACATGCAAGCTCAAATAACCTATCACCTATAGCAGCAAAATACTCAAGATACAATCTACCAATCACAAATCTAATTGGACAAGTGGAGGAGGCACATACCAAGGAGCAATCTCTCCAAAAATCAGCAGCAAAGATGGGCTGAGCAAGGAGATCGAAAATCGCGAGCAAGAACAGCAAGAACTCGATCTTGAGCAAGTTTTCCGGTGTTTTTTGGGAGAGAGAAAGAAGATGGTTGTGAGGGGGCACCTTGAAGGGGCCCATGTGGGCCAAACCCCCCTAGGCGCCATCCACAGGTAGGCCGCGCCTACCATGGGTGTGGTGGCCTAGGGTGGCCCCCTGGGTTACTTCAGATGTCTCTCTGCCCCTTTTTGAGGAAAAAATTATTTTGAATTTTCTAGGATTTTTCGGGAAACTTTATTTTTGGTCAATTTTTAGGGTATGAAAATTGATTTTCTCACAAAAACAATTTTTTTAGAAGAAGCAAAAGCAAACCAAAAGCCAAACTACAGGAGCTCTAAGACAAACTAACAAGCAAACAACTAGCAAAACCAAAGCTAGCAAAAGAAAGACAAATACTAGGAAGGAGAAAAGTAAAATAAAGCAAGTATAACCACAGTGAAAACATTATTTTGTTCATTAAAATCCTTTTGTTAACAAGGTTGATCAAGTCTTGTTACCAAAACAATCTTATATGAAACAAAACTTTGCATTCCAGAAGGTGATTATGTTACCTCATACTTGATAGCAATTGTCCCAATCATAATAGTTTCAAAATTTTCTTGTGGAATGGGACAATATATTTCTCCAACCTTGATGCTCTCAATATTTTCAAAGGAATTCAGGCAATAGATCTTAACAACCTTCTTGGGGAAATAAACAGTATGATCTTTGTCATCAATATTGAATGTTACTTTTCCTTGATTACAATTGATGATAACACCTGCAGTATTAAGAAAAGGTCTCCCAAGAATAATAGACATATTATCATCTTCAGGCATTTCAAGCACAACAAAATCAGTCAAAACCAAGCAATTATGAGCCACTTGAATAGAAACATCCTCACATATACCAACAGGAATAGTAGTTGACTTATCATCCATTTGCAAAGATATATCAGTTGGTATCAGCTTTTCTAGTTGAAGTCTCTTGTAGAGATAAAAAGGCATAACACTAACTCCGGCTTCCAAATCACATAAATAAGTTCTAACATAATTATTCTTAATAGAGTAAGGAATAGTTGGTATACCTGGATCACCAAGTTTCTTTGGAACCTTACCATTGAAGGAGTAATTAGCAAGCAAAGTAGAAATCTCCTCATTAGGAATCTTCCTTTTATTAGAGAAAATATCCTTCATATACTTTGAATAAGGAGGCGGTTTAATAGCATCAGTCAAAGGAATTTGCAAAAATAAAGGTTTCATCCAATCACAAAACTTGTTGTAGTGTTCTTCCTCCTTTGACTTGTGTTTCTTACCTGGAAAAGGCATAGGTTTCTGCACCCAAGGTTCTCTCTCTTTACCATGTTTATTAGCAATAAAATCTTTCTTTGTGTACCTAGTGTTCTTAGTGTGCTTCTCAGGTTCTTCCTCAACTCCCTCCTTATCAGGAGCATCATTATTACCATTACCACTCTTAGTTTCAGCATCAGAGACAGATATACTATTAGGATCTACAGCAGGTTCAAGTGGTTCCTCAACTACTTTATGTTTCTTTTTCTTTCTCTTATGAGGACTACCACTATTCTCACCTTGTTGAGAATACTGCTCAATTCTTTTAGGATGTCCTTCAGGATATAAAGGATCTTGAGTAGCTATACCACTCCTAGTTCTAATTCCATAAGCATGTTTATCTCCTGAAACATCAACTAGCATATCCTTTTGTACCTTAGCAAGTTGATCAAGTTGGGTTTGAACCATTTGAAAGTGTTTACAAAGCATTTTAATATCATTGGAAGTTCTTTCCACAATATCTTTCAACTCATGGATAGCTCTAGAGTTTTCCAATAAATGATTCTGAACTTGTTTATTAAAATTACCTTGCTTAACAATAAAAATGTCAAGTTCCTCTAAGCATTGATCAGGAGGCTTACCATAAGGAATATCACCTTCATCAAAGTGTTGGAGAGAGTGTACCTCAATAGTGGATGAGTGGGGAATTGGCTTGCATAATTCTTCTATAGGAGTTAGATTCTTCACATCTTCAGCTCTAATACCTTTCTCTTTTAGACACTTCTTAGCTTCCTTCATCACTTCATCATTTAATGCAATAACTCCCCTCTTCTTTGGTGTTGGTGTTGGAACTGGCTCAGGCACAATTGGTTCAGGAGTAATAGGCTCAGGTGTATTTAGCTCAGTTTAAGTCCAATCATCATAATTCTTACTTATCTTAGCCATTAATTCTTCAGCATCTGTAGGAGTTCTTTTCCTGAAAACACAATCAGCAAAGCTATCTAGGTAGGTCCTAAAATCATCAGTTAGTCCATTATAATAAATATCAAGAAGCTCATTCTTAGGCAATGGACATCCAGGATGTGCATGAATCAAGGCACAGAACCTTGTCCATGACTCAGGCAATTTCTCTTCTTCTCCTTGTTTAAAATAAAAAAGTCTCTACAAAGCAGCATGTCTAGCACTGGGAGGAAAATATTCCTGGAAGAAAGAAGCAATCAAGCAATCAGGGCTATCAATGGAACCATGAGGTAATCTATTAAACCAAGCCCCAGCTTCTCCTTTTAGTGAAAAAGGGAAGATCTTAGTAACAAAGTACTTGCACATCTTAAAATCATCAGAGAATAAAGCACTCATAGTAGAAAGCTCATTAATATGAGCCACAACACTCTCATTTTCAGTCCCACAAAAAGGTTCTTTCTCAACAATATCTAAATGAGATAAATCAAGAGAGAAATCATAGTCTTCATCTTTAATATCTATGGGAGAGGTGGCAAACTTAGGATCAGAGGACAATTTAGGCATAATAGTACGTCTAGCAAGGAGACTCTTAATAGCAATAGTACCATGTGTGTTCCGGCACTCTTCAACAAATTCATCAGTGAATTCAATGTAACCATCATTAATATCATAACTCTCACTAGACTCATATGAGCTAACAGGTGTAACAGTGTCTTCACTAGGAGTTTTGGTATTTCCTAGACTAGCCATATTAGCATCTAGGAAAGGACCCAATGAACCACTCACATCAAGCACAGTAGAAGTAACATCATGAGCAGTTTCAAATTCAGCAGTAGTAGCAGTGTGTGTAGCATGAGTATGTGGTGGTGGTGTAACAAGCTTACTTATAACAGACGGTGAATCAAGAGCAATAGAGGTGTTTAGGACTGTACCTCTTCTTGTAGTGGATGGTAAAATAGGGAACTTTCCATCATGAGACTTCCCCATGATGAAAGAAATAGCAGTGAACAATAATAGATCCAAGTGAACTTACAAATAACGCTATGCTCCCCGGCAACGGCGCCAGAAAATAGTCTTGATGACCCACAAGTGTAGGGGATCGCAACAGTCTTCGCGAGTAGTATTACCCAATTTATTGATTCGACACAAGGGGAGCCAAAGAATACCTGGAAGCCTTAACAACTGAGTTGTCAATTCAGCTGCACCTGAAAATAGTTCTTGCTCACAGAAGTTTATCAGTAGCAACAGTTTGTAGTAGCAACAACAACAGTGAAATATGAGCAATAATAACAATAACGGTAACAGTAGGATTCGAGTGCGGTAGACATAGAGATGGATGGACGGTCGTTGCATGGACGAGTCTAAACATGTAACTTTAAGATCTAGGGCATTGCAGATAAATAATAATAAGCATCCAAGTACTAAACAATCTTAGGCATGTTCTCCAAATATAGTCATACGTGCTCGCAATGAGAACCTGCACAACATCTTCTGTCCAGCCAGCCCGTGGCAGCGGGGCCTCTAGGGAACTACTGGAAATTAAGGTGCTCATTTTAATAGAGCATCGGAGCAAAGCATTAACACTCCGTGAACACATGTTATCCTCACACCACAGCCATCCCCTCCGGTTGTCCCAATTATTGTCACTTTGGGGCCTTTGGATCCGGACAATGATATATGTACACAACTTGCAGATAATATCACAAACAATACTATCATAATGATTCAATAATAAGTCCAGATCTGAGATCATGTCACTCGGGATCTAGTGACAATCATTAAGCACAACAAGTTGCAACAAAGTCAAATAGCACTAATAGAGATACTAGCCACTATGCCCTAACAGATCTTATTCGATTACATGATAGAACTCATCCAATCCCTACCATCCCCAATCCTACAGTGGGGGATTACTCACTCATGGATGAGGGAAACATCGATGGTTGATGGAGATGCGTTGGTGATGACGATGGCGACGATCCTCTCCAAATTCCTCATCCCGACAGGGTGCCAGAACGGAGTTTCTGGATCCTAATCTTGGTTTCTGGTGGCGGCGGCGGAGCGGAACTCTTTCTGGAAAACGACCCCCCCCCGATTTTTAGGACGAGAGGCAACTTATAGGCACAGAGGGAGGCCGAGGGGGTGGCTGCACCCCCTAGGCGCGGCCAGTGGTGGGCCCGTGCCTGGCAGGGGTGTGGGCCCCCAGGGCCCTTCTCCATCTCGTCTTCTGGCTCCGTTGGTCTTCTGGTGAAATATAATTTTTGGCATATTTTCCGGGATTTTTCCTGATAGTTGATTTTCTGCACAAAAACTAGACACCAAGGTAATTCTGCTAAAAACAACGTCTGTCCATGTTAGTTGTATCCAAATCATACAAGTTTAGAGGAGAAACAATAACAAAAGTGTTCGAGAAAGTAGATATGTTTTGGACGTATCAGGGTGATTATATCCCCATCCCACCAGAGTTCAAACCCC